>CM060882.1:47085000-47770000 GCA_030762935.1 Hymenopus coronatus | reverse complement strand
AATCATACGTGTAATAAGAGGAACTCTAAAACATCATTTGAGTTTTAAAAGTTACCTGAGAGAAGTATAAAAGCCAGTATTACTTCCTCACCATCGTTTGATAAATGCAATTTTTACTTTCTTTACACATACTCTGTACATAGTTTACACAGAAGTATTGCATTCCACCCAGAAGTTCTATACCAAGATTTCACCGGAAATACACGTTTTAGATTTTTAGAAAAAGATCAACGTGTCTGTAACGAAAAGGCGGTAAAATACCAACTTGGTATTTAAGTTAAGTATCTTCCAAGGATGCGACGCAAAGATCTTGAGGAAACTAACCTTAACATTTTAATTTTCTAAAAAAATGTTATAATGATTTTGGTTAAAATAATGTATATCAAAGATATTTACAGGTCAAATAAAATGTATATTTTGAATTTTCTGGGAATATCCTTTGAAGAACTCTCTATTCTGGATATATTTTGCTGGATGTTGAATAACTAGTAAACTGTAAGAGAAAGACAAAAACTTGCTACCCAAAAAATTTAGATCTCGCAAAACACACAATTTAGGTCATATAGGTTTTTTCGTAAAGTTGACCATTTTTTAGTTATTCCTTGTTATTGGTTTTAGTTTTAATATACTTGAAACTTTTCACAATCGCAGATTTGTCAACTGCTGCAATGCAAAGAAATGGATTTCATCCACATGGCAACCAGCTTTTAAAAGATTTAACTATCATTTTAGCCTAGTGTATTTCCTAAGCTAAGAATAAGCTTACTAGCAGAAATTTGTTACAAAGATGTAGAGAAAGACATGTGCATGGAGCATATCAGATTTTTTCTTAAGTGTTTTAATAATTTAACACTTGGATTTATTTCATGATTAAATTTCCAAAAATGTTCTGCCACAGCTGATTTATCAATTTGTTTGTATTTAATATTCCTAAAGTGATCTTTTACAAACCTGGAAATAAAATAAAATTTTAATTGTAAATTGCATAAATTCACCTACTTACAACCTAGCTAAATGGTTAAATAAAAAATTCAGTCATTTTGAAAAATTTGAGTTTAAGTATTAAAAATTCTTTTGAGCTAGTAGAAATGATCAGCAATACTACATTGTCTGCTAATGATAAACTTGTTTCTTTTGATGTAACTGCTTTGTTTCCAAGCGTTCCTAGAGAAAAACTTTTGACATTTTTTAAAAATGGTTAAGTTCTAAAGAATTGAATGAAGATTTAATAAATGATTTTTGTTAACCTTACTAATCTTTGTTTGGATCAACATTTTTCAGCTTTAATGACAAATTATATCAACAAACTTCTGGTTTAGCAATGGGTAGTCCACTTTCACCTTTTCTTGCTGATCTTTTCATGAGCTATTTTGAAATATAGGTCACTAAAGCATTCCCTCTAATTTTTTAAACTTGGTATAGATATATAGACGATATATTTGCTATTGTTCCTGATAAACATGTAAATGGTTTAAAACTTTTAAATTTACAAGATAAGGCAATAAAATTCACATTAGAAATTGAAAGTGATGGCTATCTCCTTTCCTGGATTTAAAAATAATAAAATATAACAATAAACTGAATTTTGGAATATACAGAAAACAAACTCACACTGATAATTACATAAAAAATAATGGCTTTAACCCTTTTTCACATAAATTTGCTATTTTCAATGGTTCTAACAGCTATCCCCATCGCAAAGATCAACCAAAGGATCCTGACAACCTTCTGGTGATTTCTGTTAGGGGTGTGGTCTACCAGGAAACCTGATGAAGGACTGTACACAACTGAGCCGACGAACAAAAAGCAGGTGTGTTTGGGATGTGGTTGGTCAGAGTATCTAGTGAAGAATGTCCACAACAAAGTTGATGAGTAAGCAGGAAATGATTGAGACCCAATGCGATAAGGGGCGCACCCCAGCCACCATTGCCATTCCCTCGTGTGATGCTTAGTGCTTAGGACAGGAGAATGGAGGACATCCTTATCATGGATGGTGCAAAGGTTTCTGACACGATCAGGTGTAGTTGTATCACTGTACCCAGATCAAGGGGCATTGCCCCAAACTTCAACAATCATGGCAAGGATTGTACAAGGTGAAGAGGATCAATGATGTAGTCCATTGTATCCACAGGCTGCTCCAAGGGAAGATATTAGTGTACCAAGATTGCCTAGCCTGCTATGATGACGCTGGTAGGGATCAACAGCTCTGTGCTGAGGAGGGAGTAGTGTGATGGTAGCATAGGTAGCTGTGCCTGCCTCCAAGCATGAGGGATCTCATTGACCATTCTTTAACACCTCTACTATGTCAAGAACATAATAGCATTAAAAATAAAATTGTCTCTTTTCTGCAGTCCAAATAATACAATCTCGAAGCTTTCTAACTTGAATCATCAATGACTATAACCATTGGAGCCTGGGCTATGGAATGAATACTAAATGAGCAAACTCTGAACTGGCTGTGCAGTGTTTTTTCCACTGGGCCTATGGACACACATTTCCACACTGCGGCTGTAAACAAGACCACCCTTCTGCCACATTTTTTGCTGCTCTAGAAGTATGGTACTGAGTTGATAGTGATATGGTGTAGTTCAGTTATTACAAGTAATTTATTATTTTGTCTTGTACTTACTCACAATGATGTCTCAGCATATGTTTTCTACTGCACAGCATGTATTTATTTAGGATTGTGTGTGTTAACTCAAGTTAGCTTGCTAAAGTACAATTTTCAGAAAGATTTCCAGGTGTAAAGTTCAAAGCTGTACAACAATCCAGGAACTTTACAATACATTTCAGGCCACAGGAAGTATTCAGGCTAAGAAATCTAATGTTTCTTCTCACTGAAGAAACATTAGATGACAATGGACATTGAAGAATTCCCCCCAAAAGTCACTTAGTTATTTCTCACAACAGGTAAGCATTTGATGATTGATGTTTGGAGGAATTTAGTGGCAGTGATGGTCAAATTATATGTTTTATTAATTTGTTGAGTTGGTTTTTTAACACTACGTCACTTACATTGTTATTATGAGGGACTAGTTTCGAAAGCCTATGCTTTCATTTTCAACCTCACGGGTCCAACTGCCATTGCTGGCTGCATTTGCTTGTACACTCTTCTCTGGTGGTGAAATGATGAACTTCTTAACTAAGCTGTCTACTGGCGGGATTTCAAAGTTTATTAGCCGATCTTTATTTTTCCATATGAGGATGTTTTCCCAGGTTGTGAGTTCTTTGTGGCCTGACATGGTTTTAAGCAATTTTGGATTTGGATCTAGATTGTGGTTTTCTTTCCAAAAGTGAAATGCTACTGCTGATTTATCTTCTTGTTTCAATTTTAGGTTTCTAAAGTGCTCTTTGGATCTGATTTTTAAACTTCTTTTGGTTTGTCCTATAGAACTTTTCACAATTTGTTCATTTAATTTGACATATTCCTGACCTATTTTCTGGTGGAATTTCATCTTTTATTTTTGAATTTAGTAATTTTATGACAGAAAATCTGTTTATTGGAGCTAGGGTGATGTCTTCTTCTTTGAAGATTTTTTTGAATTTTCTAAATGCTCGGGGGTGGTAAGTGAATTTTTTGAATGTGTTGATATTGTTTTTTCCTGCTGTTAGGGTAGTTATTTCTTTTATGGTTTTTTTCTGCTTTGCTTTGTTTAGTTTCTTGTACACAAGGTTCTTGCTGTATCAATTTTGTTCTGCTGTTTGAATTATGGTTTGTTAACTCTTTGTTGAATTTGGTTGTGCTCATAGGTACTAATCTATGTATGAGGCTGTTTATTATTGCATGCTTGTGTGGTAATGGGTTGCAGCTTTCATTTTTAATGTAATTTTCTGATTGAGTTGGTTTTCTGTAGATTCCAAAGTTTACTTTTGTGTCGTTTCTGATAATTCTTAGGTCTAAGGATGGGAGTTCTCCATTGGTTTTTGTTTCCATTGTGAATTTTATTGTTTTTTCCTGTATGTTTAATAATTTTATGGCATCATCTAAATGTCTACTTGGTACTATTGCAAATATGTCGTCAACATATTGGAACTTTCAAATTTTGGAAACGAATCAAATTTATTCAATAACCAACATTACCCAAAATTTATGGCCTACCAAAAATTCACAAAACAGGAAAAACAATGAGACCAATCACCAGTAGTATTGATTCTCCAACATATAAATTAGCAAAATGGTTATTGAATAAATTTGATTCGTTCCCAAAATTTCAAAGTTCCAATCTAGCAAACTCTTTGGAATTAGTTGAAAAAAATCAAAGATCTAAAAATAGACACAGAAGACACATTAGTTTCATTTGATGTTACAGCACTATACCCTAGCATCCCAACACAAAAACTGCAAGACCTATTAAAAAACTGGCTAAATACAATAGAAATAGAACCTGCAAAAGTAGAAGATTACATACAACTAGCAAGTTTGTGCATTGAACAAAACTACTTCACCTTCAATAGTAAATATTACAAGCAAAAATCAGGACTCTCTATGGGCAACCCTCTATCTCCATTTTTGGCAAATTTATTTATGAGCAAATTCAAAACGCACATGAAGAAAGCATTCACATGGATTTTCAAAGTGTGGTACCGCTATGTTGATGACATATTTGCAATAGTACCAAGTAGACATTTAGATGATGCCATAAAATTATTAAACATACAGGAAAAAACAATAAAATTCACAATGGAAACAGACACCAATGGAGAACTCCCATTCTTAGACCTAAGAATCATCAGAAACGACACAAAAGTAAACTTTGGAATCTACAGAAAACCAACTCAATCAGAAAATTACATTAAAAATGAAAATTACAACCCATTACCACACAAACATGCAATAATAAACAGCCTCATACATAGATTAGTAAATGTACCTATGAGCACAACCAAATTCAACAAAGAGTTAAAAACCATAATTCAAACAGCAGAACAAAATTGATACAGCAAGAACCTTGTGTACAAGAAACTAAACAAAGCAAAGCAGAAAAAAACCATAAAAGAAATAACTACCCTAACAGCAGGAAAAAACAATATCAACACATTCAAAAAATTCACTTACCACCCTCGAGCATTTAGAAAGTTCAAAAAAATCTTCAAAGAAGAAGACATCACCCTAGCTCCAATAAACAGATTTTCTGTCATAAATTACTAAATTCAAAAATAAAAGATGAAATTTCACCAGAAAATAGGTCAGGAATATATCAAATTAAATGCAAAATTGTGAAAAGTTCTACATAGGACAAACCAAAAGAAGTTTAAAAATCAGATCCAAAGAGCACTTTAGAACCTAAAATTGAAACAAGAAGATAAATCAGCAGTAGCATTTCACTTTTGGAAAGAAAACCACAATCTAGATCCAAATCCAAAATTGCTTACAACCATGTCAGGCCACAATGAACTCACAACCTGGGAAAACATCCTCATATGGAAAAATAAAGATCGGCTAATAAACTTTGAAATTCCGCCAGTAGACAGCTTAGTTAAGAAGTTCATCATTTCACCACCAGAGAAGAGTGTACAAGCAAATGCAGCCAGCAATGGCAGTTGGACCCGTGAGGTTAAAAATGAAAGCATAGGCTTTTGAAACTAGTCCCTCATAATAACAATGTAAGTGACGTAGTGTTAAAAAACCAACTCAACAAATTAATAAAACAGGTAAGCATTTCCTATGGCTTGGTGCAAAGAGATACTAAATTGTTGAAGTTAAAATAACTGTGAAACCAGGTGATCCTGTAATTCAGTGAGTGGACTCTCAATAGTATATTTATTTATTTACTTTATTTATGCTAAGCTTTATACAGGTGAATATGACCGGTGTTCAGCCCTGGGTCTTTACCAGTCATACTCATATTTTACAATAGTTTATTAATTCTAGTTTATTACACCATTTTGTCTATTTACTATCCATACCCATTTATTTTTCACTTTGTATAAGAATTGTCCAATCTTCTTATTATCTTTTTGAAACATTCCAACTACTATGTTTTATAATAACAATGTAAGTGACGTGTTAAAAACCAAATCAACAAATTAAGAAAACATATAATTTGACCGTCACTGTCACTAAATTCCTCCAAACATCAATTCCAACTACTGCTACATTTCTATTTTAAACCATTTCTTATTAATATACTCTTTTCTCCAAATTTCAGTCCCTTTACATTTCAATAAAATGTGTTCCATATCTTCACTTCTGCCACATATAGGACATTGGTTTTGTGGAATACCTTTCCTTAAACCTTTTAATCTCCATACTCCTGCTTTCAGCCATGCAATACCTTCTCGCTCCTCTTTATTTGTCACTTCTATGTACTTTTCCCTTCCCCATGAGACTTTCATTGGTATATAGAAAACTAAAGATCTCTTTTCAGTTATCTCACTAAATATATTTTGTATTTCTGTATCCTCAAATCTTTTTCTTGCCAACTTCCAGAAATTATTCACATTATTTTCTCTTCTCCACATTTCCCCTAACCCACTACTTTCCAGGTTATTTCTGAGACAGTCTACCCATCCCTTGTTCTTTAAACTTTTCTCTTAATATACCTAACAGTGCTTTAACCAATTCCTTTCTTCCAATTTCAATATTTTATGCCAAAATTTCAATGCCCTTTCCATAATCTTTCTCTTACTTGCCACTCTACACAGCTCTATTTGTGTTACCTGCCTAACAGTTGCATTTGGTAACCCAAGTATTTCTTTGCAAAATTTCCTATGCACCTCATCTATGACTTCCCATCCTCCTTCTAATCCCCATACTTCTATCCCATATAGCATTTTTGCCTCAACCACCATATTGTACACTTTTTCTAACCATCTAATATTTATATTAGATGCTTTGTATTTGCAACTTCTAAAAGCTGAGAAAGCTCCTTTTCCTTTTGCCAAAGCAAATTTCTTTTGTTTTTCCCAATTGCCATCACTATCAATTTTAACTCCTAGATAAATACATTCTCTCACTACCCTGTATTCTTTTTCATTCTCATTCTTCCATTTTTCACACTTGCTCAATTTCCCCCCTTTTTTGAACACTACAATCTGCGCCTTGTCCTGGTTCGCGTTTAAACTCCACTCTTTACAGTAATTATTTAATGCTTGCAAGGATTGTTTCAAGCCATTCACTGTAATTGCACCTATAACTAGATCTGCAAACAGTAATCCTGGAATCTGAATATTATTAATTACTGGCATAGAGTTATTATTTCTCCCAATTTCTGTTAATACATCATCTATATATAAATTGAATAGGACTGGGCTTAACTTACATCCCTGTCTAAGCCTTTCTCTTGTTACAACCCCTTCCTCCACTCTTATACAAAAGGTATTTTCCTTATATAATGCTCTAAGGATGTCCACCATTTGTTTACTCACTCCTTTAGTCGACAACTTATGCCACAGCAATTGAAGCTCTATCCTATCGTATGCTTTCTCTAAATCCACGAAAGCCATACATAACTTTCCTCTTTTGTCTTTCAAGTATTTATCTACCAGTGTTTTTATAATAAATAAATTATCAACTGTCCTCCTCCCTTTTCTAAAGCCCATCTGAAGTTCCGAGAGAATATTATATTCAACCCATGTTTGTATCCTGCTTGCCATAATACCAGTAAAAATTTTTCCTACATTTGATAATACAATGCCTCTATAGTTGTTTGGTTTATCAACACTACCCTTGCGTCGTATATTGGATGTATGATCGCTTTCCTCCACTTATCTAGTATATAACCCTTCATTTTAATTGTGTTAAATAAGTCTACTAAAACCTTAACTCTATTTATTTCAGTGCACCATTCCTTAAGGAACTCTGTCGGGATTCCATCTATTCCAGTTGCTTTATTTCTCTTCATTAATTTCACCTGTTGAATTATTTCTTCACTGCTTATTATATCATCGAATATATCTACATAGTTATTACCTATTTCCCAATTTCCTATCTCATTTTTACTCTTTTTCTCCCCATACAAATTTTTAAAATATTCCATCCATTCTCCTGGTTATATACTTGGTTTTGTTACATATTTATTATACATTGATTTCATAACCTTCCATATCTCATTTGCATTATTTTCATTTAGGATTTGTATCAAATCAATAGTATATACAATGGCAAAATAGACCCAAATTTAATATTTTTCATGGTAAGGCTTGGTTGCACCTTCATGGATATGTTCATGAAGTACCCCTTCATGACAAAGAAATTGGTGTATGGGTGCCATTAGTAGAGAAAGAGTATGGGCCAATTTTTTTTTTTTTGAGTCAACAGTTGCAGCATGTATATACATGAATAACATTTTGCCCTACTTTTTAGAGAATTATGACAGGGAGCGTGATTTTGCCTTTTTTTCAACAATACTGTGCAACAGCTCATATGGCGAATCTTTCAATGAGAACAATTGAAAGTGTGTTTCAGGGCAGAATTATTAATAGAGATTTGTGGTCCCTTCAGTCTCCCAAGCTTCCCGTGATTTTTATCTTGGGGCTAACTTAAAACAAAGTGTACAAGACAAACCCTCATACCCTGGAAGATTTAAAACAAAATATCTGCCAGGAAGTTGCCAGCATTTCTCAAGGAGAACTACTCTGAGTGATGGATAGTTTCCTAAAGAGGTACCAAAAATGTATGGACTGCAATAGTGGCCAGTTTCAGCATCTCCTTTTATAAAGTTGATTAGTAAAGCTTTTAAAAGTAATTTTAAACATTTTGTATGGTTTCATCAGTGCCTTTCTATGATAGCAGCACAGGGCAACAAGGGCCGAGGATGCGGACAGGCAAAACACTACACAGCTGGTTTGTACTTTTTTGATTCACTTGTTATAAGAGGCCAACAACTGCCGGTCAAGCAAGGGAAAAAATATTAAAGCAGTTAAAAGTGAGTACAATTGTGAGTTGTGCAGTGATACAACTGTGCTGTGTACCATGTGTATGACATTAGTGTTACCAGTGTAACTGGTTGTGTTAAGTTCACTGTCTTAGTAGCCAATAAAGTATGTTTAGCAGAAACTGGTGTTCTCTTTTGTTACAGTATTATAAGAATAACAAAGAACAAAAGAGGTGAAATGGAAAGAGGACAGTGGGACTCTGTTGAAGGAGTTATGAATGTCAGGAGAGATGTTTGGCAATTAAGTTGAAAAAATATCAATGAATTTTGGAAACAAAGAGACAATAGCAAGAGATATGGACTAGTTTTGTGACTAAAGTTCTTTAAATACCATTGAGGAAGAAGAAGAAGAAGAAGAAAAACAAACAAACATGCAATATATAAAAATAAGGAATAAAAGAAATATAGAGACAACTTTAATAAATTTGGAAATGGATTGTAGCTTTCATTTCTTTGCTGAAGCTCATGCATGTATTTGTTCAGGATGCAGTGGAAGAAAGCAAAAGTAGTTCCAAGTTTGCTTACATTTAACCTGCAATTTTAAAGATGGACACTTGGAAAAAGCTGACCTTAATATTGAGTAGCAAAATTATGTTCAACAATTATGGATTTTCTCTCTTTCCTTTGTTTTTACACTGATTAAAATCCCATTTAGTTGATATTTACCATTTGAAAGAGAGAGGTAGAAAACATTTGAAAGGAGGATTTGAAATTGGAACCTTTTGGATACACCTGCTAACCCCACTCATAACTTCATATTTTGGTACTTCATTGTTACTGGATTATATATGTGCAATTAATGTACCCTAATATTCCTGATTAACACTGCGATTACGTGGAGCTTTTTTTATAACTTTGGTCAGAATATTTAAGGTACTGGTGAATAAAATGCCTTGAAGCATTAAATATTACAAAGTTCTAGACAGGTTGTAACTTTATCAGGATGTATTCATTGGTGAAAATGGAGTGTGTGTTTTGGTTGGGAATATTAACTTAAATGTTTCTGTCATTTTAACATTACAAACACAAGTGAAGTGGTAGATATTTTGGAAAATCAGCTGTGAGCTGGTCATATTTAACTATAGTTATATCCTCCATAAACTTTTATTGCCATCGATGCCTCACAATAACTATTTATTGTGATGAAGTCAGTATTTTATCATGGTAAACTCTTGATCAAAAATGGTCCTCATGGTCATGCATGTTTGTGTTATAGTGCTGTTTTAGTGCCAAAAAGTACATATACTTAGGAACATAGAATCTCCCTATATGATACCAAATTCTTGAAGAGAAGTGAAACAGCAGTTAAGATTCCTTGCTGTTTGTGCATCTTGTAGAGAAATTGTCTACAATAATGACAACAGATTTAGGTAGATTTATTATTTGTACAAAACTTGAAGTAAATCAGAGAAAAGTTGGAATGAAGCCCAAAAAATTTCTGAGAAAACTTGGACAGGAATTGAGAATTTCATAAACTTTGGCTTGAAATGTCACTACACATTTTTATATTAAAACTGTATTGATAACTGTAGTTCAGCTTCATGATATCAGTGCAAGAAGAGTTAATTTCTGCAACTAGGCATTGGATAATACTAATGCTTGTTCTACTGACTTGTGTTTAATTATTTTATTTTTATGGACAAAGCATGGCAAACTAATGGGTGTTGATGCACATTTTTTAAAAGGTGTGAGCTGTGTGGCAGTATGACATCATGTGATCAATGTTTGTGTTTGAGTTTAACAGGCTATGCATATCTGACAGTGTTCTTATTAGTGACAAGAAACTTATCGGCCAAGCATCCAAATAAATCTGTACTTGTGTCGAACACTAGGGATTTGCTAGAATCAGATAAGGGTGAAATTATAGGCATAGCGCTGTGCACTAAGTGTACATAGCTGTGTTAATGGTGGTCTGTTTAGAGGCTCTATTCTATTCATATGGCATGGGGTTATGAGAAAACCATATCTTTGGTTCTGCTAGCTTATTAAACTGCATTAAGCTTTGAATATTATATACCTCTAAAGCTATAAATCTTTTATAACCATTCTGTCCTGAATCAACTTTACGTGCCTTGTAAAAGAAATGAAAGTTTCTGAAGTATGACTAAGATGACTACCAGAATACTTTTATCATTCATGCAAGATTTATAACTCTCATGCAGATGAACAAGAATGTCTACAAGCAGCCAAAAATGTTGTCACATTTCCAAATATCATAACAATAACCAAAATGTTTATATTTGCATGTCACCAACCAAAAGTCACTTCAAAGACTGATTTATATTGGTTTTTCTCCCTCTGCTACTCATATACCGGTTGTGTAAGACCATGAATAAGCCATTTCTTTTAACAAATATACAGCTATAACACTTTTGAGACAAATATGTTTAAAACAAAAGTACATGTGAACTTACACTCGAGTTTGATTTCATCAATCAACTATAATCAGAGGCAGGAAAGGTGGCATAGAGCTTTAAAATTCCAAATGTGAATGGATGTCAAACAGGGTAACATTATAGACCTTTTTAAAGCAAGCAACTTTTGTAGGAAACACCTTTATTAATTCATACTTTTGAGGAGAAAAGCATATAAAAAAACACAGCACCTAAATCCTAGATAGGCAGATAGTAATACCATTCATAATGAGAAATGTTATAAAAAGAAACTTAAAAAGATGTTGGCTAAGGAAGCTCAGAGGGGCCAAATGTGGCACTTGTGGTGGATGAAGCAGCATCTGGGCAGTTTTCCCCTATATTCATTCCATTAATTGCTCCATAACCATCTTTCGTTTCATCCCTTTCCCTGCCATTTTATATCATCCACTTCCTCACTTTCATACCAAATATCAGGCTGATCAACCATCCTGGATACTGTTTCTGATCCATCAGAAACAGTCAGAGTCTGACTCCCATCAGAGTCTGACTCAGGTGCTGGTTTGTAGGTGGTGGTGGGGCTGCAAGTTCTACATATGAAGAAGGTAAATAGAGTAGAATGAAGCTCAGATGGTCTTACGCAATACAATGAAAATCAAGTGTTTTGTTTTCAGTATTTTTGTGTGTAATGAAGAGAGTATGAAAGTTAAGTGATTAGGAATAACTTACTTCTGCTATAATAATAATGGTTTTCACAAATGAAGTGTAGATGGTATTGGGTAAATGTTGAACATACAACAAAAATAAACATATGCTTTCTCCCTTAAAGAGGATGAATCAATAAAAAAAATATTTTCTTCTATGCAGCCTAGCCACAACAAAAATAATCATATACTTTCCCCTCTAAAGAGGATGAATTAATAAAAAATGTTTTCTTCTAAAGCTGTTTTTTCTATGACACTCTTTTCCATTTAGAATATGAAAGTGATACCACTGACCCTATTTTCAGTTAAGGTATGGTTGACTGATGAAATCAAGCTCTAGGCAAAGTTCTAATGTGCTTTAGTTATATATATTTTTGTTGAGAAAATTTTAGTGCCATATTTTCTGAAATAAATGGTGTGGTTCAACCTGTATTGAAATCTAAATAAAATGTGAATTAAGACATAATACACTTAATTCCAAACATTTCTAAGAAAGTAATGTAACATTAATCAAGCACTTTCAACTTTTGATGCACTGCCCTTTAACAGTAAATAATTATTTGGACATAAGTCTATTAATTATGCTTTTGCTATGCTGATGGGGGATCAAAAGTTAATAACTAACTTGCATTTTTGAATATAAGTTATTTTCAGTATCCAAGGTATGAAGTGCTATCTCAAAGCAATACATTATTAGTTTAAAGGGTTTGCAAATGGAACAAGGATTTTAAAAAATAATGCTATCCCAAGACATACAATTTTGAACACATCTTCCTTGGCTTTCAAAGCACACTTTATTAACTACTAAAATAAAATAGTTAGGCAATTGCATTATATTATTCTTAGTTGCCATAAGATATATACATAACTATTATTATACTTTCCTTTGATTTAAAGGTAAGCTATCTCAATCATTTCTATCTTCAGTAGCATATGATTTTTTTTGGGAATCTACTTGCATACACTTACAACAAATGATGACCGAAATGCTCTGTGAAGCATGATTTAAGTTATAATTACTTTTGGCTACTCAGATCAAGAAATATAATGCACTTTAAAACAGAATTTGCAAAAAAGCAACAATCTTTCCTCCTGTTAAAGTTAAAAAAATGTTCCCTCCCAACTAGCAGTACATACTTTTGATTTGAAACATTAATGTAGTTCAGTCATTCTCATCAGTTATGAGCGAATTATTTTAGAAATAATTGATAAATTTGTTGTTGTAAAAAAGAAAAGAGAAAGGAGCCCAAATCCTAGCAAGATGAGAAACAAATATAGAACATAATAAAATTTGATTGTATAAAGTCATGCCAAATACTCAATTAGTAGAAGAGAGGTAAAATATTTTATATGCAGTAGAAAGCTCAATATTCTCTGGAGACTCCACTGTTTGTGTGAGAATATAAAAAAAAAGTTTGGCATCATCACCTAAAGTGTAACACAATATTCCAAATAAATGCAAGAACTTCAGGAGTTTAAAATAATGTTTTAATATAAAACATATACACAACAGAAAAACCAGTAACATTTGCAGATCATCTACCCTTTGTTTCAATTCAATATATGTAGTTCATTTCTGAGGGTTACATTAAGAGATTTATAAAATTTACTGTAGAATTCTGCGTAAACTTTTCAGTTTGCATAAATGCAATTTTACACAACAAATCATGTTGAGAAGCTATGCAAATGGAACTGGGATTATAACTAATAACATGTTTGGCAAAACCGGGGGGGAGGGGGGATTACCTTTAACATAAACTTAATATGAGGCCATTCTGCCCATAAATGTAAAAAATGTCGTGTTATTTATGGACGCTCTTTAACTACTGTGGTTCTCAGCGTCCCATTCTAAATTGGGCGTGAAAGACCGCTTAATTTTGCTCAGAGGCCTCTCAATCAGGCTTGAGGTTCTTTTATGTGCTGTAAATCTACGACACGGGACCAACGGCTTTACTTCCCTTCCGAAGGAAGCCATGCTAAGGATTTTTATGCCCGAAAAAATCCATCGTCCTCCGCCGGGTTTGAACCCGCAACCTTGGGTATATGAAGTCAGCATGGTAACCATTACACCACAGAGGGCGATATTCTGCCCATAGCAGAACTGTGCAATACCAAGTGTTTCAAAACTAATATAGAGGTATTAAGGCTTTGTAGTATTTATTAAATGTTACAATTATAAATCAGACATCAAATGAAAGTGGAACTCAGTTTTGATTAGTACACCTGTGCACATGCACTGTTTCCCCTGTCTTTCATTAGAAAACACTAGTAGCAAAGATGGCAACTAGTAAACAAAAACATTTTTGTATTTTGCAATTTGCTGTAATTACAGTGCAACATGCATTCCATCTTAAGTTCCATTGAAATCCTCAAGTTTGAAGACATTGGCTGATCTCTTCTGTTTAGAACAAAGCAGGATAACCAAGACTGACTAAAGAACATGTGGAATGAGAGAGGCTTTCGCACATAGCCCTAAGAAATCAGTTCAGAAGGCTACTCGTGCATTAACAATTCTAGTGATTTCTGTGAGGAAAGTTTTAGGAAGATGCTTACAACTATGTCCTTATTGTTTGCAGTTGTTACACAGTCTACAACTATGGTTTATGTGCTAGTTTTGCAAAGGAAATGTTGCTGCATGAAGATGAAGGTTTTCTGAATTATGTCATCTTCAGTGCAGAATCGACATTTCACCTCAATGGAAATGTGAACACACATAATGTGCACATCTAATCCTCATGAGATGGTATAGTTGTACAGAGACTCCTCAAAATATGATGTTACCTTCTGAGAATGGTGCACACATTGGATTCTTGTAGGAAAAACTGAGTTGCTCTTTCATTTGATTTATTATTTATACGAGGTACGTCCAGAAAGTAAGTTCCGTTTCAACTTATCTCCGCTGCAGCGCTGCGATCACAGTTCCGCACATGCGCGGTAGACGCTCTCTATCAAGGAGAAGAAACGTGCGCCATTTTGAGATCGCTGTCAGCCACATACACTTTGTAGTGCTTGTTTGCAATGTTGGTGTTGATTGAAAATCCCGCCGCTTGTGAAATCAGATCTGTGATTCGCTTTCAGAATGCTAGGAAAGTGAAACCAATTGCTTTCAGAATGCTAGGAAAGTGAAACCAATTGAAATTTATCGGCAAATTTGCGAAGTTTACGGACAAAATGGGACAAGTGATTCAATGGTGAGAAGATGGGTCCGACAGTTCAATGAAGGACATAGTGAAGTGCACGATGAAGAACAAAGTGGGCGTCCATCTTTGGTTATAGAAGAACTGGTTCACGCGATTGATGACAAGATCCATGAAAACCGCAAGTTTACAACTAGTGCTCTCTCTATGGAATTTCCCCAAAGCTCACGATCACTAATTCATGAAATTGTTACCGAAAAACTGAAATTTTGTAAACTTTGCTCACATTGGGTAGCAAAGATTCTTACTGAGCAACACAAAACAAAACGGATGGGTAGTGCACTTCAGTTTTTAACCCGTTATGATGAAGATGGCGAAGAATTTCTGGCACAGATAGTCACAGGAGATGAGACTTGGGTTTCTTATGACACCCCTGAAAGTAAGCGGCAATCAATGGAATGGAGGCACACTTTATCCCCAGCAAAGGTTAAGCCGAAACAAATCTTGACACCTCGAAAAATGATGTGCACAGTGTTCTGGGACTGGAAAGGCATCTTACTCATTGATTTCTTACCGCGTGGTCTAACAATCACTTAGAGACACTTAGGAAATTGCGCCGCGCAATACAAAATAAGCGCCGAGGATTGCTGTCAAAAGATGATGTTTTTCTTCACGACAACGCATGACCACACACTGCAAATGTGACGAAAAACCTCCTACAGGGAAGGATGTGTTTGACCATCCTCCATACAGCCCTGACCTCGCTTCTAGTGACTTTCATCTGTTCTTACATTTCAAGTCTTTACTTGGCGGTCAACACTTCAACAATGAAGAAGAAAGGAAATGTTTCAAACTTTTTGAAGACACAGGCGGCAAACTTCTATGAAGAAGGTATACAAAAACTTGTGCCACACTATGACAAATGCCTGCAAAATTTCGGCAGCTATGTGGAAAAATAGTTCAAGAGTTGTAGAATTTTGTGCAATAAATAATTATTCTGTATCTGTACACAATTTAATGTTATTACCAAACGGAACTTACTTTCTGAACGTACCTCGTAATTGTAAGTTAAGTGTAGTAAATGCTACAACCTTAAAATTCCTATGTTTATCTTGAAACACCCTGTAGAATAGAAACTGTATAAACCTAAACCAACCATTTATTTATAGCATTGTTATCAAATTGCAAAGAAATACATGTGGAAGTCACAGTTTTCGTGTCCTTATAGAAGGACATTGTGACTGTGAAGTAGGCAAAAAATACTCACGACCAAAAAAGAAAATTTGGTGTTACATTCACATGCTTTCTGTACCCAATATTCTTTGTTTTCTTCTGCAAGCTATTCTTATTATTCTTACAACTGAATAGCAACTGAGACAGAAACTTTGAATATTTAAAAGCAGCAATAATGAGTAATATCTTGGAAATGACTGATGCCATAAAAAATTTACTGGAAATTATGTTCTGGGAGGAATCTTTTTTCCTATCCCTTTAATGTTTACAGTTATACAAAATTATATAAAATTACTTCTGATCAGAGTAGAGTTAATACGTTATTTCTAGAAGATATACAAAATATCTTAAATAATTGGAATTTTAATCAAAATTGTCAGAAGCACATTTGAGAAAACAAAACATTAAAAAAACATATGTTCCAATGTAAAGGATAGTTTGGGATGGGAGGATTTTCTTGAACCTTTGGGAGAGGCTGAACTTGAATATCAAATTGTTCATATTTTTGTTTGTGAGTTATACCCACTTGCTCCAAGAATGTGCATAAACATTTGCAAGGCAATCCCTGCAACTCAAACTATCCTTCACATGGAAAATTTATCATTTTTTATTTTATTAAAAATGAATCGTTCTAACAATTTTAATTAAAATACTACATTTTTAGATATTCATGATAAAGATCATAGGTATTTTAAACTTTCTGGAATAGCCTGTAAAGTCCTCTTAATTGTTAAGTATTTTGTACAATTCTGTTTAATTTGTAATCTGCAACAGATAGAAAAAAACTACACAACAAATCTGATGTTACATTCACAAGGTTTTTTCTAACTGATATCATTCTTTAGTTGGTATACAAGTTATTTGTCTAAAAGTTTTATTTTTTTATGTACCCATTTTAATGGACATATGGCTACATCATTAGTTTGCTATACAAAGAGAACAGGGGGCACTTAAATTTTAAGAACTGAATGCTACATGTGCCTTAAAATTTCAATTTCAATTGAAAATCCTCAGATCTGAAAATTATGACAAAGTATGAACAAATTAAACAATTAATAACTGATATCTTGATAATGTCTTACACCATAAAATAGTTGTTGAAATAAACTGTTTGTTTTCAAGAGGCTTACATTTTTTGTGCAATATGTTTATCAATTAACGTTTACCAATCATATAAGATTACATGAACTTTCTTCCAAATGAAGAGAACTTCACAAGCTATTTTCTCATAAAATCCAAAATATACAATTTATTGTCAAGAAGTAATTTCAATATATGGTACTTCAATAAAAATTGTTAGAGCCACTTTTAAGAAAATAGAAAATGTTGAAAAATGTTCTTTGTAAAGGGTAGTGAGGTTTGGGTTGTTTTTTGAAAATGTTTGTGCCACATTTTTGGAAGATACTGAACATCATACCAAACGGGAAGCCTCAAAGCAACAAGGGAACTTGTACATATTTAAGCACATGTTTATATCCACCAAATACCAAGTATAATATTCACCCAACTTCTTGCTTTTGAGTAATGCCGTTCACAGATATACACAGGAATCTTTTTTTTTTGTAGCTTAACGTCCTTTAACCTGGTTGGTCATATCAGACGATGAATGAAATTGGTGAAATGATACTCGAATGATTTCGGGGTCCATTGAGCTTGAAGTTACTCGACATTCATCTTCTCAGGATAAGGGAAACATCCCCCCCCAAAAAAAACCTTATCCGAGTAACTCACCCTAAGCGAGATTCAAACTCACGACCTTTTGAATATGAGGCAGAGACGCTACCACCACACTACCCAGGCGGGCTAGGAACCTTTTTCTAAAACTGATATTTTTAGATTATGGAATCCTCGAAACATGTATTTCTGGTGAAATCTTGGTATCAAATTTTTGGTGGAATGAGATATCTTCACTTTTTACTTTCATCCTCATTTATTTCTTATGCATCTACAATACTCGTAATAAAAGCATTTGTGCAAGCATAGATAAAAAATAAACTTTTGTAAAAAGAGTTTATAGAAGAGTGGTTAGAGGAGGTCTCTCCTTAAGCATACAGATCATCTTAGATTTGAATTAATACCTTAATTAAATACTCAAATAAGCCATGTCTCCAGAGAATTTAGGGTAAACAGTAACCACTGCTTTTCAGAATAAAACCAGAGATGGGTGGAATTTATACAAAAATTTACTCTAATCAAGATTCTAACTTTGATTATCTTAGGGGACATTCTAAATCCAAAATACTGTGATAGAATACAGCAAAACTTCTGTTCCTTCTTATTTCTGCGACATTTGTTCTGGAAACATTATAATTGTCTTCCTCTCCTGATCATAAGTGGTTACTTACAATTACATCTCAGTCTTGGCTGACCTACCATCAATAATATTTAAAGAGTTGGTGTACTCTTCACTGTATCTAATGTTTGCCTATCATCTTTAACATTATAACCAAACTGCTCTCATTTACAAATATTTTGTATATGAATATAAAATGCATAAGAGAAATAAATTGGTGAGAAATACACTATTACTTGACATTTCAATATGGCTAATTTTTTAAATAATTTCCTGGGCTTATCTGTGCATTGCAAAACCCATTAGATTGATCTGAATGAATAATCTAAGGGAGCTGAAATATTGTTTAATTGTTAAAAGTATTTAAAGAGCCATATCTGGATAAGCCAAAGTTCATACATAGCTTTAAAAGCCAAGCAAGATGTACAGAAACGGTTTGAGCTTCAAATTTATGTACCTTTTGAAATTTTGCCACCATTTTGAGCTACCTTTCTTCTGCCTTTCTTCCTACGCTTCTTCGAGCTTTTCACAAGTATAAAATCTGCATCTTTCGATACTACTTTGGAGTTACCTGCACATACAACTGAATGCAAAGCAATAAATGTCAAAAAGAAAATCTACTTCAAATGAAATGCAACTATACAACTAATTTTCTACACACTTGCATTTGTTTCTAAGGATTCTAATTCAGTAAATGTTACAAGGGTGACATGAGTCTGAGATGTTTGAATTTTAATAAAATTCATTAAAAAAAACTTAACAATTGGTTACAACACATTAAAGCTGCTTACACAACTTGTTCCTTTATTTTACAGCAATGTTAGAAAACCAGGATGCACGTATAAAAGTAATATGCTTGCTGAAAGGAATACAAATGGTCATGCAAATAACTATGTACAGCTACTTAAATGCATCTGCAGAACAATGCCCATAGTGTTCCTATGTATATTATGTAGAAGAAATTAAGGTTTGATCCTAATCTTAATTACATGCCAATTATCCTGTGTGTCAAGGATTTTGAGAAAAATCACCCCACCCCTAAGTAACCTTTACATGGAAAATTTTTTGAAAATTTTGATTTTCTCAAAAATGACTTTGATTAAAATATTGTGTATTAAATATATTTACATGAAAAATAAAATGTATATCTTGACTTTTCTGGGAATAGCCTCTGAAGACCTCTTTATTCTGGATGAATTTAGCTTAACTGGTAAACCGTAAGAGATAGACAAGAGCTTACTATACAAAAAATATAGATCTCGTTAAAACACATAATTTATAATAAGAACTGAAGCTTTCCTGGCGACGTATTAATTCAAAATCTTCTCGGGCTTCTAGCCAGGTAAAACTTGGCTTGACACCAACGTTATGAAGAAGTGCATCTTCCTCGTCTTCAGGGTGAACTGATGGATTGAGCTTGCGGAGACTGGTATTTATAAGAGCTGGGATGAAGCTAACATCTGATTGGTTCGCATGATATTATGGACTGGTATTTAAGATGACTGAGACATGGGCACGGACTTCGTAGAAAACTATTTATAGCAGTTATTCGGCTAATGTTTTGTGTTTGAGTACGCATCTGCTAGAAAATAAGTCTTGGAAGACTGCAGGTAGAGGATTAGGTATTAAGGCTCTTTAACATTGGTGTCCATGCTGAACTTAATTGTAGGCCAGAATCGCGATTTAGAATATCGATAGTGGCAAAGTTCGAACTACTGGGAAAGGAGAGTAAAAGAAGCTTTAGCCATCTCATCTGAAACAAATAATCTAAATCGCGATTCTGGCCTACAATTAAGTTCAGCATGGACATCAATGTTAAAGAGCCTTAATACCTAATCCTCTACCTGCAGTCTTCCAAGACTTATTTTCTAGCAGGTGCGTGCTCAAACACAAAACATTAGCCAAATAACTGCTATAAATAGTTTTCTAAGTCCGTGCCCATGTCTCAGTCATCTTAAATACCAGTCCATAATATCACGCGAACCAATCAGATGTTAGCTTCATCCCAGCTCTTATAAATACCAGTCTCCACAAGCTCAAACCATCAGTTCACCCTGAAGACGAGGAAGATGCACTTCTTCGAAATGTTGGTGTCAAGCCAAGTTTTTACCTGGCTAGAAGCCCGAGAAGATTTTGAATTAACACATAATTTATGTCACATACATTTTTCTTGAAGATCTGACTGTTCCATGTTATTGGTTTGAGATTTAAAATACTTATACTTTTCTCATATGGGAATTTGAAAATTCCTGGCCACAGAAACAAAGGGATTTCAATCACATAGCAACCAGGTTTTAAAAGATTTGACTATTGCTTTAGCCTATGGTATTCTATTTCCGTTCTACTTATAAGAAAGCAAGCTAATAAGACAAATTCTGCTAATGTTTATCTTGCTTAGCATGAAGCAGATAGAAGAATATGCTTTTTAATAATAATTTGTAACTGATGTAAAAAAAAGTCATGTGAATGGAACACATCAGATTTTTTGGTTTTATTTCCCCAGCTTGTGACAGAGTTCTAACAGCCGTTTCCATCATGGCCAACTTAAAAAATTGCTTAGTGACAGTCTAATATGTTCAATATGGATATACTATGCCATAAAAAATTAAAAACTTGACTAATCATCTTATCCATTAATTGTGAATTGTAAAAAAATGTATTTTTAGTATGAAGTACCATTCTGATTTCCCTAGTTATGATGATCCAACCTTTTGCTGACAGCACTGAAATTAAGGCAGTACTTAAGAACACCTAGGGCATATGTGCATACAAACTGCTAGGTTTACATGAAGCTGGTTGCAGTTTACAATGCTTGGAATGTATAAGGAATTCTTCATTACTTAATTTTTAAATCCACATGCTATACCCTCAATTAATAGATCATTCCAAACCTGTCTGGAACTTACCTGGATAGAGCTTCTTTCTTTTATTTGAGGTAGGATCATCAGTAGAAATACTTGGCCAACTTAAGTTGTTTGCTGCCTTTTTCTCTTCAGGTTCTTGAAATTCATCTCCAAATATTGAATCATCATCTGATTCAGATTTCCGTTTCATCGTTGCTGCCCTATCATTCCTGAGGCTGAGAAAATTTATTATACTGAGGAAAAGTAATGATTCTATGTACAGAGATGCAAACTGATCTTTGAAATCAAATACAGACAATTAGTCATACTGAAGAATCAGGCACATCAACAAATCTGTAGAGTTTGCTAACATTTATTTCTGCTTTAGGCCTAATTTGCAGTTCTATCTACTTCCATATTTTGCTGTGCCTAAACTAAGATCCGATTAATATAAAATGAAGGTACTATATCCCCGCAGCTAAAACTTTGCACTTGACAGCTAGCAGTTAATTTCGTGCACTCACAAAACAGCCAAAAAGCTTTACCGATTGCAACACAGCATTCCAGTGGTGAGTCACAAGGCAGAAGCAAAACTGGAAGCACCTTTGTTGCCAGATCTTGCTATTTCCAACCATTTGCTTCAATTTGATCCTAATCATATGCAGCAAGTTCAATGCAAGCTACATAGTATTGGTTGTTATTTCCTTTTATGGTGTCCCCTGGCGTACTGGTTATCCTGCTGGCTATAATATCAAGGGTTGTGGGTTCAAATCTGGTGGAGAGTGATGGATTTTTTTGGGCCATAAAATCCTTAGCATGGCTTCCTTCAGAAGAGAAGTAAAGCTGCTGGTTCCTGTAATGTTTGTTTAAACATAAAAGAACCCCATATCTTGAAAGAACTGGTACCTGGGCAAAATTTGCCAGATTTCATGATTTAGTCCTATAGTGCCATCTATGGGTGGCGGGTTGACTCTTATCACCATGTGCATACAGTAACAAACTCTCGAATGAGAAATTCTCTGATCAAAAAACCACTGTAATGGTGGTAAAATATATGCCAACATGACATGATGGAACTTGAATGAAATGAAATTTACTTTTGTTGTTATTGTTGATACCATTGGTGTTTATATTTGATTATGAATATATACTTCATTCATATTGTTCATACACAATTTGAAGTGCAACAGTGTCTCAAAAATTACACTGATCACCCAGTAATGGTTTGTGAAGCAAAAATCCTTTATGTCAAAGTATGCCACTCAATAACCTGACATTGGTATCATTAAGAAGGACCCTGAAATTCTTTTGTTGGCATCTCTCTATTCTTGCTGTTAAAACCATACAGCGAACTGCAACAGTTCTTGGACTAAACTATTAAAAGCATGGGAGTGTGAACCATAGCAGATATTTCTGTCAACTCCGGGCTAGAAAAAAACAAGCAGCCTGGTCCATAATGGGCAAGTTTGCATTAACTTGTTGTCTATTGTAAAAAGTATGTAATTTATTTTACATTCAATGAAATATGTTATGCTTGTTATTTTCAGTTAACAATAACAACAAACAAGCTGTTATTCATTGGCATTTCTACTTGTGTTCACTGTTTATATGCAGTTTGGAACATGATAGAACGGTACTTAACTATCAACTGTTGTTTAATTGCCAACATTATGCCACCCATATGAACTGTCATATGTAAAGCTTGAGCAGAGAGGGTATAAACACAGGAAGCCTAATATATTCATAGAAGATAGATGTAACACACTCTTATTGCATCCCTTACTCAAAATTGAGGACACTCTGTATGCATAATGGGCTGATGATCTTCAATCACAACTAAAGTTGCACCAACAAGACAATATGTTTTATAGCTGTAAGTGTAGGGTGTTACATATAACATACCATACTGATATTCATCTATTTAATCACATCCTTCAGTTAGGTTTAACAATGTGCACAATGATTCTTGTAATTTATCTGCCTTAAGAAACTTACAAAACTCTTTCATTCTTGGCATACTTGCTCATCGAACATATCTTTTTGAATTGCTTCTTCCACACTAAGTCATGTGTAGAATAGGAGTTGGAAAGGTAGACTTGGACTGAAAAAGTTGATGCTACAATTATCGTATTTATCCGAATACAATACGACCTTGAATGCGAGTTTACCTCCATTTTTCAGAACTTAATTTTGGAATTTAGCATATCATCTACATAAGACATGTTTAAAAGACATAGCTACATAAAAAGAATTTTTAAATTAAATTTACAGGTTTACCATATACTGTGAAAAATCTAATGGGCAGTTAAGCTGATTAAATCCCTTATTTATTTATTTTACTTAATTTGAATTTGTGCAGATATTCACATTTTGAGCGGTTGCTAGAGAGGGGAGTATGGAAATATACGGACAGTGGCGGTGGCAGTAGCATTACCGTAACAATGATGATGGATATGATTTTGTATTTAGACAATATACTTAAATAACACATCTTAAATGTTTTTACCTATTTTGAATTTACATAGAAATTCACATTGCGAGAAGAAGAGAAGAAGGAAGAACAAAATGTATGATATATGCAATGATAAAACGTTATAGCAGCAGCGGTGGCAGCATAGCTGTAACGATAATTTTCTGTTAAGACAACATACTTAAAAAAATAAATGTTAAACGTTTTACCTAGTTCGAATTTGTGCGTAAATTCACATTTCAGTATATGTGAGGCCCGAGGAGGGGAAATGCACAGCAAACCTCTCTCTTTCTATTTGACCATTGATTTCCAATACATTACATGCAACCACTGATGTGAAAGGAAGCCCTGTAATTTTATTTTAGTCTCAGAGTAATTTTTTTCCAACGAGAATGTTCATAGGCTAAGTAATTTTTGCCACAAAATGAAACTCAAAATCTGCAGCACACGTCGCGACCTTGATGGTTTGTGTATATCATTTCCCACAGGCTTTGCCACTGTCATACCTATGAAGTTTGAAATTTAATCTTTCCCCATTTGGTATTTGGAAAACAAACATTGCGAATGCAAGATGACCCCCCAGTCCTGAACATTAATATTTGGGAAAAAAAAACAGTCTTGCATTCAGATAAATATGGTAATTCACATTGTTTGACCTAATAGTTTGCTAAACTATTAAGTCTGGTACTTATGTACTTACAAAATTTGTAAGTTGCCATTGAGGTATGTTGTCTCAAAATAATTTGAAATCCCCTAATGATTTATCAAGAAAAATATGTTGGAGAAATGGACATGCTGTCATGCTGTACTGGCATGTTACCTTGGTAGTTCAGTGGTTAGAGCAACTGGAGACCATGAGTTCCATAGTCCAAATTCTAGCTACGGCATTGAATTTTTCAGTCTGATTCTACCTTTCCATACAAGCTTTTATTCATCATCTATTCTAGCATTTGCTCATTTTTGGAATTCCCTAGCAGAAAACATAAGGGACTGCTGAATGTTATACAGTTCAAGAGGAAAAATCTGATGTGTTCCATTCACATGACTTTCTCTACAACTCTGCAACCAATTATTGTAAAAAGCTTATGCTTCTATTTACTTCATGCTACTCGAGAAAAAATAGCAGAAATAGTCTTAATACTTGCTTCCTTGTAAGTAGAAGCGAAATAAGGGAGTACCATAGGTTAAAATGGTTGCTATGTGACATAAGTTTCTTTGTTTATATAGACAGGATTTGCCAAGTCCTGTGTGAGAAAAGTATAATTTTTACTTTCTCTATACGCAATATGTACATAGTGTATAGAGAAGGTATTGCACTCCACCCAAAAATTCGATACCGAGATTTCACCGGAAATATATGTTTTAGGGTCCTCAATATCAAAAAAAAAAAAGCATTTTCACAAAAAGGTCCGTGCGCGCGCGCGTGTACATGCATGTGTGTGTGTGTGTCCGTGAACACGATAACTCAAAAATGAAAAGTCGGTAAAATACCAAACTTGGTATTTAAGTTTAGTATCTTCCAGGAATGCGACACGAAGATTTTGAGAAAAATCCCCCCACCCCCAACTACCCTTACATGGAACTTTTTTTGAAAATTTTGATTTTCTCAAAAATGGCTCTAACGATTTTCATTAAAATTTCGTATATTAAAGATACTTACCTGACAAATAAAATGTATATCTTGAATTTTCTGGGAATAGCCTCTGAAGAGTAGTTTATTCTGGATGAATTTTACTGAATTTTGAATAATTGCTAAACCGTAAGAGATGGACAAAAATTTACTGCACAAAAAATGTAGAGTACATTAAAACACACAATTTATGTTATACACATTTTTTTTGTGGAGTTTGTTGTTTTTGAAACATTCCTTATTTTTGGTTTCTGCTATGAAAAACAGGAACTTGTCAACTCCTATTCATATAAACAAAGGAACTTCATTGACATAGCAACCAGGTTTTGACTATCACTTTAACCTATTGTAGTCCCTTATTTTGCTTCTACTTACGAGGGGCATACTGAAAGTCTCGAGCAACCCATTGTAAAAATTTAAATTTCAACAATGTAACGAAACGAATTGCAGGATCGTAATCTACAGGCTTTAAGCCACATGTTGACATATTGTGACATCATTAGCTTCTATCACGTGACCACAGACGATGTTTGAAAAATGGCTGACATTGATGTTTCGTTTTGACAGCGTGCTGTCATTGACTTCCTTGTGAAAGAAGGAAAAATCTGCTCCTGAAATTCATCTCAGACTTCAACGTGCGTATGGAGGTGTCTGCATGGGTGCCAGCAGTGTTAGAAGATGGGTGAAACATTTCAAAGATGGAAACACGAGTCTGCAAAATGCGCCTCATAGCAGGCTTCCTCGAACTGCCTCTACACAACGCAATAAGGAAAGAGTTGATGAGCTCATTACAGGAGATAGGCGTTTCACTGTGAATGAAATTGCTGCACAATTTGGAATAGGACATAGTGCAGTGCAAGAAATGATCCACAGCTTGGGCTATCGAAAGGTCTGTGGCCGTTGGGTCCCCCGGTTATTGACTGAAGACCACAAACTTCAGAGAAGAATCATTGCACAAAACCTTCTTCAGAGATTTCATAATGAAGGTGATGAATTTTTGACGTGTATTGTAACTGGAGATGAGAGCTGGTTCCATCACTATGAGCCAGAAACGAAATGTCAGAGTATGGAATGGCACCACTTGAACTCACCATCAAAGAAGAAAGCGAAGACAGTGCAGTCTGTAGGAAAAGTTATGGGAAGTATCTTTTGGGATGCACAAGGTTGCATTCTGGTTGACTTTCTTGAACCTGGACAAACCATAAATTCTGCCCGCTACATCAAGACACTTCTGAAGCTCCGTCGGGCTTTGCGTGACAAACGCCCTGGAAAGAGGATCATCCTTCAACAGGATGATGCGCATCCGCATACTGCCCGTGCCACTATGGAGCAGATCAGGGCATTAGGGTGGGAAACTCTTCCACATCCTCCCTACAGTCCCGATTTGGCACCCTCCGACTATCATCTTTTCGGTTCGGTGAAGGAGCAGATGCGTGGCCAACGCTATGAGACGCTGGAGGATATTCGGAAAGCAGTGCGTCAGGGTCTACGGGCAGCTGGAACGGAGTTCTATCACAAGGGCATTTTCAAACTTGTAGAACGATGGGAAAAATGTGTGCAAAACAGTGGAGACTATGTTGAAAAGTGAAAGAAAGTCTGTAGATTATGATGATGTATTTGGTTTGGCTTAAAAATAAATATTAAGATTGTAAAATAGTGTTCCTCATGACTTTTAGTATGCCCCTCGTACAATAAAGCAAGTAATAAGGCTATATCTGCTAATTTTTTTCGATTAGCATGAAGGAAATGGAAGCAATGGTTTTTTAATAATACTTTTTTGCAGAGATGTAGAGAAAGTCATGTGAATGGAACACATCAGATTTTTTAAAGCTGAAACCAAAAACAAGGAATATCTCAAAAACGACCCAACTCCATGAGAAAAATGCATATAACATAAATTGTGTGTTTTAAAATTCTCTACATTTTTTGTGTGGTAAGTTTTTTTTCCATCTCTTACTAATTAGCAGTAATACAAAATTCCGTAAAATTCGTCCAGAATAAAGTGGTCTTCAGAGACTATTCCCAGAAAATTCAAGATATACATTTTATTTGTCAGGTAAATATCTTTAATATATGATATTTTAATCAAAATCGTTAGCCATTTTTGAGAAATTCAACATTTTTGAAAAAAGTACCATGTTAAGAGTAGTTTGGGGTGGGGGGGATTTTTCTCAAAATCTTCCGTGTCGCATCCCTGGAACATACTAAACTTAAATACTAAGTTTGGTATTTTACAGACTTTTTGTTTTTGAGTTATCGTTTTCACAGACACACAAGGACCTTTTTGTGAAAATGCTTTTTTTGGATTCAGGGTACCCTCAAACATATATTTGCAGTGAAATCCCAATGTCAAATTTTTGGGTGGAGTGCAATACCTTCTCTATACACTATGTATAAGTATGTGTAGAGAAAGTAAAAATTAGGGCATACATTTATAGTCAAACCTAATTTCTGCTGTATTAAAATTATTAATACCTCAGGATGTTCATTCATTTATTAATACTAGAGTCAGCTGATAAGTCGCCGTCTTCTCAATGAAAACAGCATTTAAACAATTTATTTTTGCTTTATTTCTCAACATAATCTCCAGAAAGGATAATACATTTGTTATATTGGTGTTCTAATTTAATTAAACCATTCTGTAGTGCAATTTATCATGGTTATCAAAATAGCTGTTTACTGCATCAATGACCTCCTCATTGCTGACAAATCTTCGTTCTCCAAGAATTTTTTTGAGGTTTGGGATCAGGTGGTAGTTACTGGGTGCTAGATCTGGCAAGTAGGGTGCATGTTCAAGTAATTCAAACTTTAATTCATACCTTTTTCCCATTGCAATGACCGAATGATGGGCTGGAGCATTGTCGTGATGAAACAAGATTTATTTTTTTGCTAAATGAGGTCTATTTCTTTTCACCTCATCATGCAAATGTTGCAGTAAGCTTGTGTAGTAGTCACCACTGATAATTTTACCTTTTTCCAAGTAATCATACAAATAATTGCCTGTGCATCCCAGAAATCATTCGCCATAACCTTGTTAGCCGACAAAATTGACTTTGCCTTTTTCTGGAGTTTGTTCATCTGGCATAATCCATTGTTTTCACTGTGATTTACTTTCTGAAGGGTAGTGATGTATTCAAGATTCATCCATGGTAATAAGCAGTCTCAAAAATTCACTCAGATTTTTACGGTAGAGCTCCACATTCTTAACAGAAACAGTTTTTCTTTGCAACTTTTGATCAGGTGTCAACAAATGTGGCACCCATCTTGCACAGACCTTGTGAAAGCCCAAAACATTGCTTAAAATATTATCTCCATGTTCTTTTGATATGTTTACAGCCTCTGCTATCTCAAACAACTTTTGCTGTCTACTAGTACTAAACGATGAATTTTTTTCAATAATCTCTGGAGTTGTCACTTCTACAGGGTGTCCAGAGCGACGCTCATCACTAGTGCTCGTATGTCCCATTTTAAACTCTGCAACCCACCCTTTAATCATTGAACATGAAGGGGCAGAGTCTTTCAGTGTACTGTCCATTTCCTCCTTGATTTCTTTAGGTGTTAAGCCTTTCGAATGGAAGTATTTAATCATTGCTTGTTTTTCCAAATCCTCCATTTTCATGAAAACTCTAAAGTTGTATTGTTTAAAATGCTGTCATTCGAAAACTAAACAAGCTATTGACCTGTAAATATGGATACAAGCTAGTCTAGAGTTAAACTATACAATGCTACCATCTAACTGGCCTAGTGGTGCCATATCTATGTGAGGCCCAGGACTTATCAGCCAACCTTTGTATAATTATTTTAACTTATTATTTCAAATTTAAGTATTAAAGCATTTGCAGAAATTGTTTCACTCTGCCTGAATATTCCACTTAAAACCTTTCTTATTCTGAATTACAGTAATGTGAGTGTCTTTAATAATATGGACATTAGGGAATTGGTAAAAAAAGGATTTTTAGGAGTGAGTGTGTGTGTGTGTGTGTGTGTGTGTGTGTGTGTGTGTGCGCATGTGCGTGTGTGTGTGGGGACAGCATAACTCCAAACGAAAAGACTGTTAAATAGCAGATGGATGTGACAAAGATTTAACTTGTTAAATAGCAGACGGATGTGACAAAGATTTTTTAACTAACTCCCCCACCACAAACAACCCTTTACATGGAAACATTTTTTGAAAATTTTGTTTTTCTCAAAAATGGCTTTAAGGATTTTTATTAAAATACCATATATTAAATATATTTACACCACAAATAAAATGTATGTTTTGAATTTTCTGATAGTAGCCTCTGAAGACCTGTTTATTCTGGATAAGTAATACGGTTAAACTGTAAGAGACAGACAAAAACTTTCTACACAAAAAATGTAGATCTCATTAAAACACATCATTTATATCATGTATGTTTAAGTAAGGCTGACTGTTTCCGAGATATTCCTTGTTATTGGTTTCAATTTTAAACCTTAAACTTTTCTCAAATGGGCAGTGACGTTTCGTTTCATCTCTCGTTTTACTGCAGGCCATGCAAAGCAAACAACTTCAATTGTTTCACAAGCACCAGCTTTTTAAAAGATTTGACTATCGATTTAGCTAGTGTATTTCCTTACGTCCCTTCTACTTACAAGGAAGCAATTAATAAGACAATTTCTGCTAATGTTTACCTTGATTAGAATATCATAGATAAAAAAATAATATTTTGTAAGGAAAGTTATTTGTGTAACAGCTAGAGATGTGAATGGAACACATCAGATTTTTTTTATACTCCAGTTCATAGTAATTGTTTTAAGTTTTGTGTTTAGGTTTGTGAAATACAATTTTTTGCAGGCAAAAAAAGATTCTTGTTAAATACATTTTAACAGCATTTAATAACAAACTTTCCCTACTACTTGTTGGAAGCAATGGCCAACATGGGTAGCAATCTTCCCATTTCAGTATATGTTTATGTCAGAGTGCTTCTGCCAAACAGTCTGCAAGAACTGGTAGACCTGATTATTTCTTTTGGGGTGCTGCAAAGTCAACATTGGATAAAGATAATTTGAAAACAATAGTGAACTAAAATTGGCAGTGATAAATTATACTAACTCAGTGGCTAAAGAAACTTTGCTTAGAGCGTTTTTAACAATAAAATTTAAATGCATGAATTTCTTCAACTGAATGGCAACACTTGACATTTCTAACAGCTTCTGTGAATGAGTAAGTTGATTATGATTTTTATTTGTTTTCTCTTGCTATTGCTTTCCTCAAATTCATTATGTAGCATCACAAATGCATGGAGTTAGGGTTGTTCCCATATGTTGCTTATTCTATCACATTTTAAGTGTCACAAGACACTGTTACACTGTAATTTACAAAACATGAAAGGAACCAGAGAAGTGTAAGAAACAACAGTGTTTGACACATGTCATAAGTTTGCTAAGGTGTACCATTCAGAAAATGGATATCTAAGTATATGCTTAGTAAATCAGTATTTTTATAATAAAAAACAAAGTATATTTGCTTTAAAGATGTGCATGTTGAGGCATACCTGGTGTTTGAAGGACCTGCAATATTCAACGCATCCCTCTCAGGAGAAGATGGCATCATATTATAGGAATCAAACAGAACTTCGGGAGAATCTCTTCGTGTATGATGTGTTCCTTTGGAACTCAAGATGCTCTTGTCACTGGATTGTGTATCCACATGTCTTGCTTGCCTTTTCTGATACCTGAATCATAACCATTTATATGCATTTTGCAGTTTAATGAAAACATACACATTTGTTAGTTATATCATTTTCATACACATCATGCACTTCAAGGAAGGGGTGCAAAACATTAGTATATTTTCTGCGGGCATGAGCAAAAACTTTAAAGTTCCTTCTACAAGTATTTGTGAAAAGGAAATAAATTATTACATACCTCTTAAGGATTTCTTTCTGTCTTTTCTTTTGTTCTCTAGAATCTGCTTCTAATCTTTTTAAGAGATTCCTTAGTTTTTTCCGCTGTTCTTTTAAATCTTCTCCAAATCTTCTGAAGTATTCCTTGGTTGTTTTATTAAATTCTTTTGGTTCTTCATCTACAATAAACTTAACAGGTATGGTTCTTACATTTGTTATATTCTTAGCTTTTGGTTGGAGCTGTTGAAGAAACAAAAATAAATGTTAGGTACTGCTATGCGAGTTGACAATTTTTACAAAAATTTCACATAATCTATATGCTTTGTGATTTATAATGTTAAGTTATACATTTACAGACATTATTAATTGTAAAGCCTTTTCAAAATTATTGAATTGAGGAATTGTACACATTGCATTATGAGGAAAAATATTGTACCTCCATTTTAATGGTGTAACTGGAACAAATTAAGAATTCAAGTTATTGAAACAAAGTGCGTTTGTCAGGAAGGGTAAAGGAGGTTTTTATCACTTTTATCAAAGTGATAAAAGCAAGATATCACATTTTGAATTTCCTGGGTTTTTCTCAAGCACATTCTCGAGTTTATTCCTCATTGACAGAGCTCTCTATCAGTAACTTGAGAAATATTTGTCACAAATTCCTGTACATGATGAATGGTGCCCAGCTGTTTTAGTTTCCTAGATTCTAAAGTATGGGTAAACATTTATAACTATTCTGAATGGTTCTTAAGTCTTGAAATACAAGCCAAATCTTGTGTTTTGTCCATAGAAATCCATAGCTTATCTGCCATGGTTTCCCGTACATCAGCCAACATGGCCTCATAGTACATATATACATATTTTAGGAGTGTTCTTTCAGTAGGTAATTTATGCCCTATATCTTTCTCCATAAATGCAGTGAATGCATGATTTTGCAGCTTGTGTAAAGGTATGTCAGTGGACATCATTTTACACAATTCTTTACAAAATGTGTTTTCCCTGTCTGATAGTGTGTTTGAACTGGAAGGCTTCACTTTAACTTCCATTACCTGAATATTTGATTCAAGTTTTTTGGTATTGCAGGGTTCATTTATGTACTGTGCATTCTGGGACGGCTGTGATGTGGTAAAACTTTGTCCTCAGGTCTGTACACTTGCAATCTGCATCGCTCTAGTGGGACTGGAAAGGTCAGAAAATGCCTCTCCCTGGTTATAAGTAAATGGTTAAGGTTTCTCATGACGAGGTTGCCTTGTTTAATCCTGTAATGCCATTTATTTTGCTACCTGTCACATAAGGGACAAACTGAAGATCAGTGACATAGAATAACTGGAGGATGTAAAATTGAGATGCATAAAAGGGCCATAGGGGCAGGCAGGCAAGCAAGCATATATGTTCACGGTAGAAACCTTCTTTCTAGATGATGCAAGGATATAGACACTACTACAAGCACTGTCTACAAAGAGGTAATAACAAAAAAGAAACGGAAAAAAAAAAAAAAAAATAAATAAATAGATGCATATTTCTTTGGTACAATTGCCATGATAAATAGAAGGGCCAGGCAGCAACCAGAGACATGCAATCATATGGCTCACAATTTATGGATACTACCATAAAACATGCAAAAATGAGAAATACCATTACTTAACTGCACAATGCGTGTGCAAAATATGTGAATAAAAATGAGCAAATTAGACTGTTTCTAAATCCTCATTCGAGTTCAACTTTGTTATTATTATGTAACTCTTCCCCTGATTCCTAAATTGGATTTCCTATCCCTTTCACAAACACCTTAACTGTAGCAATTTGAATGGCTGTGATCGTTATGGCAAGAAGTAATCAACTGTCCATCCATTCAAAGCCAAATGAAGTAAGTTCGAGTCCCAGTGACTGCAGTTAATGTGCTTGTGGTAAAGGATGGAGAGGGCCCAAATAATGTAATTGGTGCAATGTTATGCTTGGATGCTGATAAGAGCTTTTAGTTTAATATTTTTACAATATAAAACAGCTATATATGCATACATATATTTGCTGAAGGTTAGTATTTTAAGAAATTTAAAAAAAAAATCTAAAGCCTGAATAAAACAGTATTTTTGAAATGTGCTACTTTATTTATAGATGCTCTTTAACTAACGGAAAGTTTGCTCAGAGACCTCATTAATCAAGTTTTGAGTTTTTTTTTTTTTTTACATGCCATATGGCACAGAACCAACAGCTTTGCTTTCCTTCCAAAAGAAGCTCTGCTAAGGATTTTTACAATAGTACCCCTAGAACACAGAGGATGGGAAAAAAATTCCAACACCAAGCTCATTATAGCATGAAAATACTAGATCATAATTATGGTTTCTTTCTTATCTTAAAATGATAATTCTCTCATTATGCATTCTAATTTTACATACTAGAAAATGATAAAGCCAACATTTTTAAAACAGAATACAAAAGACAAACTAGTATTTTAGCTTAAAATTTTGATATATTGAAAATGCTAATTTCAGTTGCACTAATTATTTCTCTAATTTATTTCTGAAAGCATATTTTATTATATGCCTCTCAAGTGAAAAGTTACATTCTTGGCAATTATTGTCACCATAAGACTACATATCATAAATAATAGTCACTGTGCAGGGTTCCAATTTGAGAAGTTTAGCAGCTCCATGAATAGCGGTTTTTGAAGCACCCACTTGCTGTGCAAAACAGATAAGACTTCTTTGTAGAGCATTCCAAATATGCACTAATTTTATCAATTCATTTCCTCTGTTTGAACATTACCTCTTTGTTTATGTTTAACATTTACAATATTGTTAATCTATTAACCAGATGTGAATCAACATATATATAATTGTGGCTGTATTACAAAATGACTGTTTCCTGTTTTCAATCACTTCATGCCAATTTCCTCACTGTAGCCATAACTTCAACAATCAGGATTTTCTGCATTTATATTCATGAATTATAATTCATCTTCCTGGCACCATAATAAACATGTACTAAAACAAAGTACACCAGTTCCTATGCTAAATACAGCTTTCCAGTTCTGAATTTTAGCTTTATAACACCAACTATAAACAAAACTGTCACAAATAATGGAAACTCATATCCTAAGGCCAAAACATGAGTAGGATACAAAATTTATATAAAGGAACTGACTTTACAGTTGACATTCGTTATGGAATGTTTGTGCTTATTTACTGTTGGTTACTAGAGGTCATCAGTGATACAATAAAATTTAAAATGTGCATGCTATGCATTTTGTTGCAGCCCAATGAAAGAAAATCATTATTATTGCACAAAGATATCTGTTGCCTATAACAGTACTGTACACCAACTAGCACAATACACTCATTCTGTAATTTTAAGTTACAATGTGAGGGTCACTGAGTTTTGAGAATTGGCAACAAGAAGCTGTGACAAGCCAACACAGTTCTTCCTAGCTTTAAACTGAAGTTCAGATATTAACTTGTGTAAGCCTGGGCATGTTCCAACAATGTGCAGTACCAGCACTGCTGTATATGTGTGTGTGAAGGTGGTGCTCCAGCGAGAGTATTTCTGCGCTCTGATTTTCTATGAATTTAAAGTCGGTTTAGGGGAAAGAGAATGCCTTGAAAGACTGAATTGTGCATTTGGGGATTTGCCCTTTACAATCCAACATTTATTGATGGTTTGCAGAGTTTAGAAGAGGAAGAGGTTCCCTTGAAGATAAAGATGTGCAGGATGGTCAGCTTCAATAACACCAACACCACGTGAAAATGTGGTGAAGCATGTTGCAGGAAAACAATCAATGCACATATTGTCAGATACTAGAAGCTCTGAAAATTGGATCAGTAGCAGTGAGGACAATCCTTAAAGAAAATCTTCATATCACGAAGATCAGCAGTTGTTGGATTGTCACAAATGAGCAGAAAGAGGCACATGTACATTGGGGACAGGAAATTATAAATATTTCTCTGCGTAGTCTCCTTTCAGCTCGGTACACTTTTCCCAGCCATGTTCAATAGCTACCATTTCCTGTTTATAGTGAGAACTATCAAGGTCTGCAAAATAGTCATCAACTACAGACTTTACCCCTTTCTTCATTGTTGGCAAGTCTTCTACCACCAAGCCATTTCCTTAAGTTTGGAAATAAAAATAATCATAGGGAGCTAAATCTGGCAAATAGGATGCATGAGGAAGCAATTCAAACTGTAGCTCATTGATTTTGGCCATGGCGATAATGGATGTGTGCACTGGTTCATTGTCTTGATGAAACAAAACTTTCTTTTTCGCTTGATTTCATCACTCAAATGCTATAACAAGTTCGCATAATATTTGCCATTTGATTACTTTTCCTTTTTTGAGATAATCAATTAAAATTATTCTGCGTGCACCCCAGAAAACTGATGCCATGACCATGCCTGCAGATGGGACTGTCTTTGCTTTCTTTGGAGCTGATTTTCACCTTCCAATCCACTGTTTTGATTGTTCCTTCATCTTAGGTGTGAAGTGATGGACCCAGGTTTCATCCATTATCATGAATTAAGGCAAAAACTCTGCTTTACTGTAGCAATACATTGCCAAATATTCGACTGAATTCTCATGATGCTGTTTTTGTTCTATTGTGAGCAAACGCAACCTTGTACACAACTTTTTCATATGCAAATTTTCAGTCAGTATGTGACGTACAGAGCTTTTTGAAATGCCTGCAATGTCTGCTAGCTCGCGCACTTTCAGTCGACGATCATCCAATACCATGTTGTGGATTTTCTTTACAATTTCTGGACTGGTAACCTCATTTAGTCGACCACTGCGATGTTCGTCTTGGCAGCTCGTACGGTCATGCTATTACTCTACACACAATATTTCAGTAAGATTATTCAACTTGTAAACAAAGGAGCAGATTCCTCCAAAATCGAATCTAGCTCAGCTTTAATAATATTGGACTAAAACCTTTAAAATGAAAGTATTGTATCACATAACGATGACCAGTTTTATCCATCTTTACAAATTTGCTGAGAGCATTCACTAATGATGGCTGCCAAACAAATGCTAAGCAATGTCAAATCATCAAACTTCAAACTTCAGCCTTCTAATGTTGGTACTTTTTACCATTGTTCTTGTTTGAAACAACAACTGCTATCTATACGTCAGGTCGGGTACTTCTGGGACAGTCCTTGTAACATTATAACAGGGGATGGAAGCTGGATATACTATGATCCAGAAGCCAAGTGACAGTCATCAGTCTGAGTCTACCCCAGAGAGGATCCCCCTCCATCCTCCCAACAAAAGTGATGCAAGCAAGAAAATTATCTGTTCTTTCCTCTCAGTTAGTAGGCATTTTGTAACAATTTCACTTGACTGCCACTGCCAGATGGTACATCACAAAATGTTTGCCTCAAGTCTTCAATTAACTGAGGCTTAAGTCTGGTCAGTTTGGAATTTTGTTGCACAATGGCAATGCCTCTGCCCACAATGCACGAAAAACAACTAAATTTCTGCAAGAGTCAAGCACTTGTCCGATCTTCCCAATTGTCTAGAACTTTTTTCTATTCCCCAAAATAAAAGAAAAATTCTAGATCAATGATTTTAAAAACTTACTCATTCATGAAGAATATATTTGCACTATCTCCAAAAAAAGAGTGGCATTAGGCATTTGAAAAATCTGATGTGTTTCTTTCACATGACTGTCTACATCTCTGCAATAAATTATTGTTAAAAAGCTCATGCTTCTATTTACTTCATGCTAATCGAGAAAAATTAGCAGAAATAGTCATATTACTTGCTTCCTTGTAAGTAGAAGTGAAAAAAGAGAGTACCATAGGTTAAAGTGTTAGTCAAAAGCTGGTTGCTATGTGACTGAAGTTCCTTTGTTTACATGGACATGAGTTGAAAACTTCGTGTATGAGAAAAGTATAAGTTTTTCAAGGCTGAAACAAAAAATACGGAATATCTAAAAAATGATCAACTCCATGAAAAAAATGTTTATAACATAAATTGTGTTTTAATGTGCTCTACAATTTTTTTGTGGTAAGTTTTTGTCTATCTCTTATGGTTTACCAGTTATAACAATTCCGTAAAATTCATCCAGAATAAAGTAGTCTTCAGAGGCTATTCCAAGAAAATTCAAGATATACATATTGTTTGTCAGATATATATTTTTAATATATGATACTTTAATCAAAATCGTTAGAGCCATTTATTAGAAAATCACAATTTTCAAACATTTTTCTATGTGAAGGGTAATTTGGAGTGGGGGGATTTTCTTGAAAACCTTCGTGTCACATCCTTGGAAGATACTGAACTTAAATACCAAGTTTGGTAATTAACTATCTTTTCGTTTTTGAGCTATGCTGCACACACACCCACACACACGGACATTTTTCTAAAAATACTTTTTTTGTTTTCACGGTGTCTTAAAATGTATATTTCCGGTGAAATCTCAGTATCAAATTTTTGGGTACACCTTCTCTATATACTATGTACATAGTACATATAGAGAAAGTAAAAATGGTTTGAAATCGGTGACATGATTTATACAATGCAATGGATTGAAAATATACAATGATGAGATCTAAATTTTTAAAATTTTATTGCATTCTTTCTCATACTTTCAGTGACCTTCATTAATGCACTAACATTTAATGCTTTGTCATGTTATGGTTTTAAATACACATACAAAGCTGTAAAATTGCCTCATTTGACAAAGCCTTAAAAGCCCTGTTACCATACAATTAACCATAAAAATTGGCAAGTATGAACATATTATAAACAAGTAAACTTTGTAACCAAGATAATATGGGCAGCACAGTTGTATGAGTTTATGAGAACATTAAAAATGTGTCTTACGAAGCAGAAATAAAAAAATCTGATGTGCTACACTCACATGACTTTCTCTAGCTACTCTACAAACTTCTTACAAAAGATAATTCTTCTTTCAACACCATGCTAATCGAGATTAAATATTAGCAGAATTTTATTACTTAGTTCCTTACAAGTAGACTGGAACTAAGGGAATGCACTACGCTAAAGTGATAGTCAAATGTTTTAAAAGCTGTTGTTATGTGATTGTCATTGCAAATCGTTTCTTTGCTTGGCCACGAATAGAACAAAAGAAAAACAGACACTCCCGTCTGAGAAAAGTATAAGTACTTCACAACTTAAATTAATAACAAGGAATACCTCGAAAACGAAAAGCTCCACGAAAAAAATGCAATTGTGTATTTTAATAAGATCTGCATTTTTTGTAAAGTAGTTTTTGTCTATCTCTTACGGTTTACTAGTTTACTAATTTTGTCAAATTAAGCAAAATTCATCCAGAATAATCAGGTTTTTAGAAGATATTCCCAGAAAATTCAAGATATACATTTTATTAGTGATAGAAATGGCTATAATATGTGGTATTTTAATCAAAATCATTTGAGCCATTTTTAAGAAAAACAAAATTTTCGAAAAATTTTTCCATGTAAAGGGCAGTTGGGGGTGGGGGGATTTTCTTGAAAATCTTTGTGTCGCATCATTGAAAGATACGAAAGTTAAATACAAAGTTTCGTATTTAACAGTCTTTTCTTTTTTGAGCTATGCTGTCCACAGACACACACATAGACCTGTTTCTGAAAATTCTTTTTTTGGACTCAGGGGGTCCTAAAACGTGTATTTCCGGTGAAATCTAGACATCAAATTTTTGGATGGAATACAATACTTCCCTATCCCTATGTACATTGTACATACGGGGCTAGAGAAAGTAAAAATTACAGAGAGAGAAAAATTATATAAAATATGCATTCTAACATGGGACAAGATTGTTGTTACTGCCGAACACAAAATGACCTACATCTACCTACAAGGGAAAGTACATGGTTACCAAATTCTCCTCTCTCCCATACAGTTTTCTACAAATCCATGAAAGAAGAAAAGGTGTTGATAAACTTTTCAATATAATCATTGAGATCTTCCTCTGGCATCAAACACCATAGAAATATTTTGTATTTAATAAGAAAATTAAATGTAGTATATAGCTTAAGGTTAAGTGACTATGAAGAAACAAAGGCAAATCTATTTGTATGTAAAAAAATGCAACTTCAGGATAAGTAATAATTATGATTAGTAGGCAATGTCTCAATGTTGCTATAAAACAGGTGGATAGCTGTAATGCTCCAATGTTTTGAATTTCAGTAAGATTATTCAACTTGTTTACCCACATTGTAATATATACAATTGGAGATTTAAAACTCTTATTCAAGATCTCTAGAGAAAAGGGTTTTTTTTCAGACAAGATCGAACAAATAACATCTTGCATACAAATAATTAAGTAGATATCAAATAATGGTAAAATATTAACTTATTATTCGGTTCAAGTAATCATAATTATCTGATGTGTGCCTTTACATGACATTCTATACCTGTTCTGCATTAAAATTATTCTTATAAAAGATTCTTTTATGTACATTATGTTAATCGAGATAAACATTAGCAGAGTTGGTCTTATTGCTTGCTTCCTTATAAGTGGAAGGGAAATAAGGCAAATACACTAAGCTAAAGTGACATTCAAATCTTTTTAAAGCTATGTGAAAAAATTGAAGTACACTTCTCTATACAGAGCTAAGAATAAAAAGGGATTTGAAATGGGAAATAACTTTCAGTTTCAGAAAAGTTTAAGTAGTTTAAAATTTAAGCCAATAATAAGGAATATCTTGGAAATGGTTAACTCTACAAAAAATGTGCATGACAAATTGTTTCAATAAGATCTATATTTTTTGTGCACTAAGTTTTTGTCTATCACTTACAAAAGTAATCCAGAATGAAAAGGTCTTCAAGATGTTATTTCCCAAATATTCAAGATTGTCACGAAAAACCCTTATTTTAAATTCAAGGGCTGTTGAGACATGTATACTGGTGAAATCTTGGTATAAATTTTTTTAATGGAATACAACACCTTCTCTACCTACTATATACACCTGTGGACACCAAATATGAGTCATCTCCATATTCCATGTGTCGATTGTAGAGTTTTGTGTATTTTCATAAAAGTTGTGTTCACACTACACATCGTACACACTGTACGATGGCCTGTGACTGTCAGTGCAATGGTTAACTTATGAGTACTGAAAATGAAACACAGAATAAAGTTATGGTGGCCAAGAGGTTAAGAAGGTATTACTTCCAATCATAAGTTCCTTGGTTCAAATCTTTTGCCTTTATTCATTTTATTAATTTTATGACTGGATATGCAAAATATAATATTGCATTAATATAACTTTAGTATTTGATGTTATGAGCTTATTTATGCTCACAAACTATTTATGCTACTAACACTTATGTTAAATAATTTAAAAAAAATTAAAATAAACCATTATCTTCTAAAACTAAAATACGAAAATAAACATTAGTAATATCGGGTGTATGAACCCTGCATAATGTGGATGAGAAGCTACAAGCCTCTTGAATCTGTGCCCAGAATCCAACTTTTGTTCTTCACCCATCTACAGGTAAATTGTAGCGCAGCTCCCTTTTCACCTCAGCCCACACATTCTCAATAGGGTTACAATCTGGTGAACAAGGAGGCCAGTCTACCACTCTGAGAAGAGATGTGTGGACAGGATGATTATGCTGTACAAATTCAACAATTCAATAAGATATCTCATACTCATAGAGGAACTAAAATATTAACAAGTGTTACCATGCACTGCTCACTGTTCAATGCATCATCAAACTGCCACAGCACATCTTGACCATCCCTTGCTACCCAGTCCCAACAAGATACAAATATGCAACCATGATGGAATTGTGAAACCACATATTTTACATTGTATCGAAAGCCCTTTGGACGATATATAATCACCTTTCCCTTACATATGGAAGAAAATGTCATCTTGTCCGAGTAGATCATGTTATTCCAGTAGGGGTTGGCATTTTCCTCTGCAAATGCATGGTGAAAGTGATCATCTGTCAGATGCTGCTTCTTAGCTTCCGTTCATGCATGAAATCCTGCGTCATTTACACATCGCAGAGCTGTTCAAACAGGGAAATGTGAATTAGCCTGCATTTCGGGAGTTGACACACTTCTCCTTCTTGAACCAGGATGATGGCGTTCAATCCCTTCCCTGGATAATCTGACCACTCTGTGCTGTAGCTACAAGGACTCCAATGCGAGCTGCAGCTCATGAACACAGAAACTACCTACTTTGACTAATGCAAGGAGTGACCTCCTTGTGCCCATGTCTTTGTGTGCACATTCTGTCATTGTCAAACGCAGTATGATTAATTGAGAGAGAACTGTTTGTGCCTGACGCATTTGCAGCCTAATTGCTTTCGTGCAGCATAAACCCTTAAAGAAGCATCATAATAATTATCATATTAACTTAATATCAAATCTTTTTATGAAATAAGTATAACATATAAATAGCCACTAGGTGTTGACTCCACATCATTAAGAGAAGAAAAAAAAAAAAAAAAAAAATTGCTAGATGCGAGAAGTGAATCTGCGACCCTAATGAGAGCAGTAACCTAGGCTTTGTCACAGTGATACAGTGAGCACACATGTAAGGTAGCAGGTTTAGCAATGCCATTCAATCCAAACTGTCATGTTTTGTATCGTTAATATTTTAGTTAATGTTGATAATTTGCTGTTGGAGAAGCTTAAGTTATGTATTTGATAATGGTTATTGATCATATGGGTTAGTGATATTAAGATTTGAAACTTGTGACAACTTCTTGTTGCTGCTGCTGCTACAAGAATGTATCACGGATGATATGCACAAGGTGCTGTGAGATATTCAAGACGAATTTGGCATTCCAGCAATGTCTCAATTTTTACTTTCTCTACACATACTATGTAAATAGAGAAGGTATTGTAATGCACCAAAAAATTTAATACCAAGATTTCACTGGAAATGTATGTTTTGGGTCCCCCTAAATCCAAAAAAACATTTTTAGAAACAGGTCTCTTTATTTAAGTTTGGTATTTTTCAAGGATGCAACATAAACATTTTCAAGGTTATGCCCCCACCTCCAACTACTTTTATATGGAACTTTTTCCGAAAATTTTGGTTTTCTCAAAAATGGCTCTCGATTTTGATTAAAATATTATATATTAAAGATATTTACCTGACAAATAAAATGTACATCTTGAACTTTCTGTGAATAGCCTCTGAAGATTTGTTTATTCTGAATGAATTTTGCATTACTGCTAAACAGTAAGAGATAGACAAAAGCTAACTTAACAGAAAATGTAGAGCTTCTTAAACTTATGTTATGTACATTTTTTCGTGGGGTTGTTCGTTTTTGATATATTCCTTGTTATTGGTTTCAGCTTTAAAATACCTATACTTTTCTCATACGGGAATTTGTTAACTGCTGTCCATACAAAGGAACTTCAGTCACATAGTAACCAGCTTTTAACTATCACTTTAACCTATGGTACTCCCTTATTTCGCTCTACTTACAGGGTACATACAAGTAATAAGATTATTCCTGCCAATTTTTTCTTGATTAGCATGAAGTAAATAGAAGAATAAGCCTTTTAACAATAATTTGTTGCAGATATATACAGAAAGTCATGTGAATGGAACACATTAGATTTTTTTGCCAATGGGTGTACATTGTACATACAGTGAATGCAACACACATATAGTGTGTATGTTAATTTTATATCATATATGGACTGTAAGGAAAATGTGAGATCTAACCAATATCATTTTGCAAAAAAAAGTAAATATTAAAATGCCAATTATACTAATATATATTCAGGAACTTATGTATATAGATTACAAATAAATCTAGGTAGTGCAAATAGGCTAGGAGCAATGAGTGATCATATACCTAGAAACATGGCATGAAAATGAAGCATAAATAATTGCCCCATACGTTTGAAGTCAATTTGAAGCATAAGAGCTTCTTGGTAGTAAGTCGGTGAGAACAATGAGATCTTTCACTCAGGGCGCTATCAGGGATTTACGGTTCTAGATCCAGGCTACATTTCAATTATTCCTTACAAACAATTCACAAAATCGCTATCAATAGAGCTATTTAGTGTGTTTCATTTACGCAAAAAGTCTGTCTTATGATTTATCTTATTCTTATTGATTCCGACAAAAATATATCCACTTTCTTGGACTAAAATGCTTAATTACTTTCATATTCTATTGGTGGAAGTTATGTATATTTGCGTTCCCCATCAATGTGTAAAATTTACTGCATGCGTCACAGCCTAGGATCTCCTAGTATCGCCTGTGTGAAGACATGATCGACCACTCGACCAAAAAGTCTCTGAATGTCCTTTTCTTGCTTATGGTTAGCCTCTATTATATATTTTCTCACTTCACAACCAAGAAGAATACACGTTATCATGAACCTTGTTTACAACAAACAAAATTGAAAGCTCTCAAAATAATTATCGTGCATTCAGTAGTTTTGATTTTGGTATGAAATGAGAAAACATCTAAATGACATATACACACAAAATGAAGTACAATTCACAAAATGCTGGCAACCCAAGGTAGGGATATAAATATTGATTCAAAAAGAAGAGTTTAAAGAGTGGTTTTGACAATCTTCCCTTACAATCTGCCCTTATGTAGCACTAACAAGAAAGTGTAGCCAGTTATTAGTACAACACATGTGATACTGTCAAAATTGGGAGGAACCAAAGTGAAACTAGTGTGGAAACAAGAAAAGTTATTATTAGATTACACAATCAATGTAAATCTTTGAGAGAGATTGAAAATTGTCGGTAGACCTCGTTCAACTGTGCAATCAATAATTGACAGATTCTGGGTGCTTTCAACAGTGCAAAATTGGCCAAGAATGAAAAAGCCTACTAATTTGAGCAAGAAGGATAAACAATTTGTGGTGGACAAAAAAGGACCCAAAGGTAGTGTTGGCATCTAATTTATAAAAATGTTTCAGCACAGTGTGAAATGCTTTCAAAGCAGAAAGCTTTCATAGTCTGGTATCTTGGAAAACATTTTGGGTAAAAAAAATAGAGTAAAGCGATTAAAATTCACCAGAGAGTACTAAATCAAAGAATTAGACTTCTGGTAATAGTCATATTTTCAAATGAAACCAATTTTAATATTTTTGGTTCCAATGGTAGACAGATGGTATGGAGGAAAAAGAATACAGAGTTGGACCCACAGATTCTTTTAACCTACAGCAAAACAAAATGGTTCAGTGCTAGTATGGGGCTGTATGGGTGCTTCAGGAATAGTAAATTATACTTTATTGATGGAAATATGGACCACGAAATATATAAACATTTTAAAAGAAAATTTTTGTGCTAGAGTTAAAAATATGGGGCTGGAAAATTCTTTTATGTTTCAGCATGATGATACCAAACATACTGATATAAATACTCGATTATGGCTGCTCTACAATACATCAAAACATCCTATAGATCATCTTGATCCATTCTAGGAAAACCTCAGATAACACAACTTTTCTACTAAAGCGGCTTAAAACAAGCTCTTCAATAGGAATGGAATTCAATTGACATTAAAACTAAAACAGATTTGGTAGAATCCATGCTCCAGAGATTAAATGCAATAATTAAGAAAAAGGTTTCCCTACTAATTATTATATTATGAAAAAATGTTGTTAAACTCTATTTAAATAAGAGCTGTATGGTCTATTATTTTGCATAAAAAGGCAAGCAGTTAATATACATTTTACAAATGGAAGTTAGTTGTTTTTTGTTTTTTATACCACACAAAGAAAATTGAAGTTCAGGCTTGTTGTTCATAAGTGAATTAGTTATTTATTTTTCCTAATTCAGTTACCAATTCACACTCCTATTTGACTCAGTTTCCAAGGTGTACGAATATTTGCATTCACTGTACATGGTTGAGAAAGTAAAAATTCTGCATTTCTATATTATATGTAATTGGAATATACAAGCAAACCAATTTGTTGAGTTTAAGAATAGAGGGTCTACAATTTATAATGTATGCTATAGTAGAGATCACTAACTTGAGCATGAATAAATATAGTTTGAAAGATTAAGAAATATAGCAGCATATAGTAGTGGAGATTACAAACTTGAGTGTCAATAAATATATACTACTTAATTTGAATAATTAATAAATATAGCAGCATATAAATTTGTGGTAATTGAAAACTGCTCTTGCTGTAACAAGTTTATCAGTATGATGAATGAAATTATGTTATTTAATCTTTGTTTATTGAAAGAGTCAATTTCAGAAAATACAAGGCCCGTTATCATTAACCACCGCCATCTTAATTTTATTTAAACTACTAATTGTTTAAACATTTCTCTGTTCGGACTAATTGCTTGAGATGCCATTGCAATCTACCAAATGAAAGTAGCCATGGCAAACATATTCAAAACAAGAGTTACACATTACACCTGAAAGATTCATTTTATAACAAACTTGCACCTCAACACAGGGCTCCATAGCCTTTGTACTAATTTCCATTAACTGAACTTGTTTTATTTTAAGGGAAAGAGACACAGAAGAGAGAGGAAAGGGAAGTTGTTACACTTTTCTACTAGAGAGCTAATTTAAGATTCCATAAATTTGGATTACTTACCTCTTTCAACCGGTTATCATAATAATCCATATGGAACTTAAAATACTCCAGGTATGTCTCAATGTCCATATTACGTGCAGGAATGTGGAATGGCTGTCTAACCCTAACTCTTCTTTTTTTCCATATCTTTAATGTGATGTGGTAATTACTTCGATCACAATTAAAAGCATCAATGTCTCTTTTGTACACTTTTTTATCTTTATTTTCAGGTCTCGACAGTGTAAGTGACAACTTGTTGCTTGTGGAAGGCACTGTTCTATGGACTTCTGTTTGAGACCTTGTGATATCCATAACATCACATGAATCATCATCAAAATCCAATGATTCGTTTTCTGAAAGATTATGCACAGTCTCAGTTCTATTTTGAATCATTAACTGTGGACTCTTTTCTTCATCAGAAGCAGTAGTTTCATTCATTTGCTTATGTTGTATTTGCACCAATTTTGTAGTTTGCAAAGATTTCTGCATACTTTGACGGGAAGACTCATCCTGATCTTCATTCTTTTCAAGGCTTTTTTCAAGGTCTAACAGTTCCAATTTTGAGTTTCTTGGCACTTGGGCAGAACATGTTTCAGTGCTGTCTTGCTGCTCAGAGGAGGGTGACTTTGATGCTGCACTGGTTTGCTTTCTAAGCACATTAGCATATGACTTTGACTGAACTGGGAATGTAACAGACAATGAGTTAGAGTTTGTGATATTTACAGTTCGCAATCCTGGGATTATTAAATTGTCTACATCATTGGAATCCACTGACTCACAAGAGATATCATCAACAACATTAAACATCAGCTGCCCTGAAGTTCCTGGTGTACTATTTTCTTCATCTGCATCACTTTGTTTTGCATCAAAGGATGTAGATGGCTTGCTAGTCTGCAACAATTATTCAAAACATTTAACATCTTAAAATAAGAACTGAAGCTTTCCTGGCGACGTGTTAATTCAAAATCTTCTTGGGCTTCTAGCCAGGTAAAAACTTGGCTTGACTGAAGTTCACCCTGAAGACGAGGAAGATGCACTTCTTCGAAACGTTGGTGTCAAGCCAAGTTTTTACCTGGCTAGAAGCCCGAGAAGATTTTGATTTAACATCTTATTTATAACAGTCATACACTTTGGTCAGAGTATTTTGAGGCAGTGGAAGGGGGAGATAAGGATGTCACATGGCTACAATAAAAATTATTACAAAGTGCCGACACATGGAAGTGACCTAGGCATGAATAACTTGTTTTCTACCTTTATATTTTCCACTGTCTCAAAAGACTTGATCAAAGAATACCTTTATCTACCCATTATTATTTTATAGTTAAACTACAATGTGACCTTTAAGTCCCTCCGCAGACCAACAGTCTTGAGTGCACTTCCAAAATAGCAGCAAGCTATTATTATGCTTGTCAAGAATACGTCAGTTCCATTCTGTGCCCAAACAGCATCCCTACTGTAATAACAGGTGTGAAAAATGGTCAGTGTCAGATTGTCTCAGTCAGTTAATAAGTCGGTTTCAAGTTAAGTTGAAAATGTGTGATCGAATATGCAATGGAAACTGTTTCTAGAGAAACTGATAAATATAAAGAAACTCAAACAGAGCAATTTCCAAATGTCTGGTAATACATTTTGTATGCTAGTTCTGTTAATGATGCTGAAAAAAGTGGTAGTCATTGGTTATATTTTTTGGGGTGGTGCAAAGTCAACAGTATACAACAGTGCTGTCCACTTTCTCATGTGCTCCAGTACATTTAACTCATACATAATGAAGCCCGGGTACTACTATTGCAACCACCCTTTTTATTACCATCTCCACCACCACAGACATGTTTCTGTAAAAAGTATTTCATGAATTACACTTAAAATTCCTAAGGTTTACAACCTGCATAATTAATGTGTAGTTTGGCAGTGCAAGTTCGCTCTGGATCGGTACTTATTCCTAATGATGCTCATAGTCAAAAATGTGACCTTGCAAAGATATGTTGAATCAAAAAGACAATTAGTTTCCAAAGAAATGATATCAATGATGGGATATTTATTCCTGTCCACCAGAGTCCAGAAATTGCTATGTCTAATTCTTCAAAATTAAAATTTCCAAAGATCTTACTAATCCTATCAAGTTCATAATGTCAACTAAAGTGAATGGGTTATTGATAAACAATCACTGGTGAATGCTGAAAACTGACTAACCCTGTTACTTAATTTTGCAAAAAATTTCAAGATGCTGGGCAAAAGAACACCACATTCACCAACATTTACAGTTTCTATAACTGATTTCAATGTTGGAAAGTGTGATAAGGAATTTCTTTTTAAATATGCTATCCATAAGTTTAGATTCCTCCAAAAAGCATTTAAAGAATTTATTTTGACTGAAATGTTGCAATATTTTACTTGCAATTTAAGGTTTGGCTCATTTAATTTTGAGCTGATATCTGCCAAGAAACCTAATTCTATGAGCCATGGTATCTCATCAAGTTCTTGACAATATTGCTCAGAAAATGATTTCAAAAAATCTCTTAACTCATTCAGAAGGCTGCAGAATCGTTTCAGAGTTTTCCTCCTACTAAGCAGCCTTATATATGCATGAAGAATTGTCACCATGCTCAGAATCTGTTATATTCAAAAGATTTGTGAACAAATAGTGACGTGTAGAAGATGACTTACTTTGATATACTATACGAGCTACAATTTTCATGAAATGGTTGAACTTCAAAACCTTGTGCATAAAGCTTCCTGGTTGATAATACAGTGATAAGAAAGAAATGTTGGAAATGAATCATCTTTAGCACAAAGAGCAAGAAACTCATTCTTTCCAGTCATTGAGGCACCTCATCTATTGTTGCAGAAAAAAGTTTAGAGAGAGGAAGGATTGTTACTGCCCCTCGCAAATTTCAAGAATGCATTTAATGCCTTCTTTCCTAATACATTCATGAAGTGGCAGCACTTTTAGAAATTCCTCTTTAACTATAAAATCATGAAAGAATATTCTAATAAATAAACAATGTCAGAAATATCAGTGCTTTCATCAAAATGAAGCGAAAAATATTCACATGATTGCAGGTCCTGCTATAATTGAGATTCTAAATTCTTAGAAATCTGTTCAGCACGCATAGCAACAGTTTGGCGAGACAATTAAAATCCTTTTAAAGAAGACACCATGCAGATTTTTCTTTGCGGTCATCGAAGGGATTTCACAGCACTGATCATTGCTTCTTTAACTACTTCCCAGTTACTGGGTTTTTCTCCTTTTTGCTAAAACATAACAGATTTTATAAGAGGCCATTGTCACATTATTATTTTGCTCAATTGGCTTTGTACATACACTATGTTGTAATGTTAATTTACATTTTAAGTCTCTAACTTTGTGTATTCAGAATAACATGAAATTCATTATTAAGGTTTGCATGATTTGTTAAAAAATGACATTCTTCATTACTTTTCTTGGGAACAGACACACTGCTGTTATATAAAAAACTCAGGTTTTCCTCTGCATTGCACAAAACAATACTGCTCCTCCCAATCACTGTTAAGACTGTAAATTCTTTATCTCTTAGCCATATTATATTAAGAACATCCATCCAACAAAAATACATAACTGAACCAACATTCACAATTTCTCATATCATATGAATATTTGTTTAAAAACCTGACTCCTTCAGATGTAAGTATATCAGTGTACTTATAAATATAAACAAGCCGACCCTTTTGCTCACTATTACCACAAATGCAATGTTTAAAGCAATGAACTTACTGTTCATGATACACCTTTGTTGGGATTCAAGTGACTTTGTCTCTAATTCCCAACAATCAAGGTCTACTATTTGTTGAAGGAAATAATGGGTACAGCTTTGAATGTATATAAGGCAAGTTTCATGGTAATGGGTGTATCAGGGTGTCCAGCAAACTATCCTCAAGAAATTCCTTTTTCCATACCATGCAATAAATTTTCCCTGACAAAAAAAACAACCAAAAAAACAGCTAAACGCAATTAAAACAAAAGTAACACTACTCGAAGTTGATAATCGAACAACATTACCAATAAAAGTATTAACACAAATTCTAATCATTAGACATAAAAGTACTCTGGCTTGTGGTCTATGGTCTACTGGACATTCTTTTTCTAGATGCTTCGTTCAAAATGATTGGATATCTTTAGAGGTATAGCTGAAGTACTCTCTTGCTCATCACATTAAGTTGCACCAATATTAGCAAAAGAGTACTTCAGCCATACCAATAAAGATGTTCAACAAAGCTTCGGATGAAATGTCTGGAAGAGAAATACCCACAAGCCCAATGAAGCATACTTACAATATAATATTTACTTAACTACAATAGCTAAAATTAATAAGTTAATAACTCATCTACTGACTTGTAATTGGAGATCATATGGTACCATAAATTATACACAACACTGCAAACTAATATTTACATTTATTGACATTATTTAGACTGTAAGAATTCCATGCAAACTCATACTACTAAGCTTTTTAATTTCTTCAGTTAAAACTTCTGCTTCTTGGAGAGCATCTTTTAGAAGCTTAGCTTTTTATAATATTTTTACTTCTGTGAGTGCTCTTCTTTTTTTCACAGCCCTCTCATTTTTCTCTGTCATAGCCTGAAGGAAGAAATAATTATTAATTACAAGATGGAACCATCTGCCAGTAAAAATAATTTTGGAACAAATCATTTAAATCAAATAAAACACCCCAAAAGGAAACTTGTGACCATCAATAATGTGTTTTTTAAGAGTTTATTAACAGTGCATATATTTCATGAGAAACTGTATTTGTAAAATTTTATTTTTTTTAAAGAATATTTTTTTTTGGGTAGTTTAACGTCCTTTAACCTGGTTGGTCATATCGGACGATGAATGGAATTGGTGAAATGATGCTCAAATGATCTTGGGATCCATAGAGCTTAAAGCTACTCGACATTCGTCTTCTCTGGATATGGGAAAACCCCGAAAAAAACCTTACCCGGGTAACTCACGACCTGTTGAATGTGAAGCAGACACGCTACCACCACACTACCCAGGCGGGCTAAAGAATAATTAGTTGATCCATTTAGAAAAGTATCAAAATGAAGATGCATTAATAAAGCACTACATGTAAAACATGCTTGTTATTGATATGCAATTACTGAACAATATATTATTTTTATGAATGAATGTATTGCTAAAGATATTTTGAAGCTCAACTTTAGTGAAAAGACAAAATGGTGTATTTGTTAGTCATATTTCATTTCCTAAAAATTTATCTTCAATTACTGCAAATAAATATTAATAATTTAACCTTTCGATTAATCCAACATATATTTATGATTTATGTACTCAAAACAATAAACTGAAAAAAATGCTCAGAGTTTTAACATTTGTAATGCTACTGCTGAATAATGAGAAAGTTTATACTTTGTAGGCATTTCTCATTGCATGGATCATTTTCCTAGGGATTGGTAGCGAGCTGGATTCTTCTATTCCTCCAACGTTGCAGAACTAAAAAATCATCCTTTGTGCAATGAGCGGCTCTTCTTTCAAATTCTCCACTAGGATTTCTTTATTTCTTTATTGATAGAGAAGCCCCTTTCAAGAGTTGCATTTCATGAGAAAGTAAAAGAACCTTTTTCACTACAACTCTCATTTGTTCATATGCCTGAAGTTGGGATATCCAAAATGTGTCTAGCCTTATTTCCTCTCTCTTGTAATTGATACATTCAAACTTGAAAGAAGGTTTTGAGATGATTTCTCTAAATTCATTGTCTGCCTTTTCAGCCTGACTTGGTGAAAATACATTTGACTGAATCATAATGTCAAATGCTTTTGACATATTATGGCAGGCCTTTAGTTCATTGGCTGCTATATACAATGGATCTAAGAAAGATAGGGCCTCTGTTAGAGGGTACTTTAAGGATGACCTTTCTTGCAGTTTGACAACAAACAACAGGAAACAATTCCTAACATCCTTCCTAAACTCAAAAAGTTGCTAGTCATTGACGCCATTGCATTGCCTCAGTGCAGATCTTGTGCTATATCCAAGGCCTATTTCCTTTATGCTTACAAGGTTTTTGAAAACTTTGTTTTCCTTCTCCAAGACATTAGTTTTGAAAAACTTATCTTTTTCCATTTCTTCTTTTTTGACAAATTTAGTCATAACAACCTTGATAATGTTTAAGAGACTGCTGTATAAGAAAGGTACCACTGGGGAGTCATTTTGGAATTCTGTTAAAAATGGTTCCAGCTGTTCAGCAAAACTCTGAAAGAAAGCAAGCTTAGCAAGAAGGAGATTGTCCTTCACACATAATTCCACCACCTTAAAACTTTTACAAGCAGGTTCCTTTTCAGTCCCTTTTACAGCCTCCACATACTTTTTGAGTGATGGCAACATCTCTGACTTCGTCTTGCCACCCTTGCATTTTCAATCCACAGCACATTGCAAAATCTTAGGGGAAATAAGGAACACTCAGTAATCTGTGAATAATGTACTCTTCTTGTAGGAACCATTTTGAACAAATTAAACAGTGATCTTAAAAACTCAATTATGTTCCAGCCAGTAATCTTAATACCAGTTTTGAAAGCTTTGTGGACAATATGTAGTCCACATGACGCCAAATCCAGCAGTTTTGGACCATCAGGACCAAGAATAGCATTAATGTAATTTTTTAAAATTTTGTAAAAGGACCAATTTACATCTAAAGTCAAGTTCCAGGACACCCAACTTGAATGCTTCAAGGAGGTTGATTGCCTTAGCCTGCGATAGGAAAACAGAACCCAAATAATGAACTTTTAATGAATTTGTATTTTCATCCCAATAACGAATGCTTAGGTCCATTTGTGTTTTCTCAGCAACTTTGTTAGGACTTTCATCAAAACCAATGACGTAATTCAAATTATCTTTTACAGATGTTTGTTGCTCTTCTTTAAAGTAATTAGCTAAACCAAATACAATGCTGTAAGATATTTTGCCTTTATGCAACTTCATCTCTCTTGCTATAGCTCTATCCAGAAACATTTTAACAAAAAGAGAAACACTGCTCTCTGCATTTCGAAGAGAATTGTGTTGCATAACAGTATTTACGCACCACAAAATTTCTGCTTGTGCCACTTCATCTCTTAATTTATATTTTTCTAGAGAGGAGGTGATATCTTTCTTTTGAATTCCAGAATATGGACATGGAATGTTTGAGGCGGATTCAGATAAATCAGTAATTTTCTACTTTTCTTGAACCATATTGATTTAACACCAGTTCATATATGAGAGAGCACGAAGGCTTTGTGAAGAATTGCATTGGTGTACTTTTAGAAACTGCATTATCAAGTTTGACATGTTTTGAACTATTCATGTGACTTGTCACTGCTCTTCGCCCCATGTTACTTAAGCTGAATGTCTTAAGACATAATTTACATCGAGCAGAATGGGTATCATTAGCCACTTTATCAAGCCATTTGTTAAACTGTGGTTCTCCTAGCCAATTAGCTTGAAAAGATGCTTTCTTCAATTTCATCTTCTAATCTGAAAAAGGGATTTTGATATATCTAAGTTCATATTTATTTCACAAGAAAAGTAAACAATTTTAAAAACCATAACTTGTAAGTTTTTAAATAATCATGGGTATCATGTAGAAGGGCAGAGGGGTAAACTTCCCCCTAAGCAAGAAAAATAATTAGGATATTGACTTATAATTGATGGTGTACTTATAATACAAATGTGTCACATTTATTAAACCAAAGAAAAATTGATTTTAGGATAAATGTGTCATTAAAATTGACTAAAATTAGAGAAACTCTTTCAGGAAACTCCCCCCATCCCAACTAGAAACTGAAATGATGCTTCCACACAAAATCAAGCATTTCTCAGCAGTGATAATAATAAAAATAGGGGATATGAAGCTAATGGTAGATTGAAGGAATTATCTAACTCTGTACAAATGAAAGGCCATAGATTACAGGTAAAACCTTACTCTTGAGAAAAACCTATTATCCACAAAACATGAGCTTTCTGATTTCACATAACGTTTTAAGTATTAGTCGCTTTTATTTGCAATAATATTTCCCAGGAGCATATCAGAATTGCAATTTGCAATGCAATCCTCCCCCTCCCCCTTGCAATAGAATTAACATAAGTGAAAATCAAATTGGGACTTTTCAAACAATATCAAAATAAAGTAATAAATAGAAGCTGTGTAGTGATACTGAAATTATTTGATGTACCTATACACTACCAAATTCTTATGCTGGAATTATAATGTACTTAATGCCACGTAACTTGAAAGTCTAAAACATTGTGTTAAACAGCTTAACGTGACAACCTAAGTTTTTGGTAATGTCAAATTTTTCCTTTGCATTACCTATGTTAAGTGATGGCACATATTGTTTAGCATGCAACTGAAATTTTGGTAACTCTAGGATAACTTCTATGGCATTTATGCACAGTGAAACATACAAAGCCGTTGCTATTCACCCCATTTTACGGTAATAACAAGGAAATTATGCCGGGATTATGATGAACTTTACTTAACGTGATAGGATGTAACGTGAATTATTTATTTAGTAGTGTTTAGCACCCGGCTTTACTACTTGTGGCACCACAGGCGATGACATTGGTGATACATGGAATGAAGATGGAGCATCGGTGGAATGCAATGGTAGGGGAAACTGGAGAACCCAGAGGAAAACCCACCACTGCACCGCCCTGTCCACCACAAATCTCACATGCGGTCACTTGGGATCGAACCTGGGCCGTCTATGTGAGAGCCAAGTGGTCTAACCACTCGGCCACAGTCTGGCCATGTAACAATGCTGTTAAATTCAAGGTCTATTAGGATGCACTTAACGTAACAGAAATAACTCCTGATGGTAGTTGTTTTCAATTGCTCGTTCTACGCTTCACACGGATCAGCTATCTACCATCACTTAACATATTGGGAAATTACATTGGGCTAAGTTAAATAACATTAAGTTAATCCTAAATAGCTCCATTTATTACAATGTGTTAAGAGTTTCAAGTTATGTCACATTGAGTTCACATTATGAAGTTCATCGTAATCCCGGCATAAGCAAGCCACTGCCGAGATTCGAACTCTACACCTCTTGCATGGGAAACGGGCACACTAATTACCATGAACACAAGCTGTTTACGTGGATAAGCACAAAGAAAATCTGAAAAATGCATGTAAAAATAATACTAAAATAAAGAAGTATGTACATAACATATGGATTAAAAGTAAATGCTGATTACGAGTACCATAGCTTGCAAATATGATTCATGCTTTAAGAGGTACAAGGAACAGTATGTTTGAGATTATTATAGTTTTATTTATTTTTTATATAGCTTAAATTCCTTCAACCTGGTTTAGTCATATCGGTCGATGAATGAAATAGGTGAAATGATGCTTGAAGGAGCTCAGAGCCCAAAGATACTCAACATGTGTCTTTTCAGGGTAAGGGAAAACACTGATAAAAATCTTATCTGGGTAACTCACCCTTAGCAAGATTCGACCTCGCGACCTATTGAATGTGAGGCAGACTCTACCACCACACTACCCAGATGGACTTAATTATTTTAGTTGCTTAGCACTCAAAGACACATTAAGGGGTTCAACAAAATGAAACAAAAGAACATCCCTAGTTCTCTAGTGGCTAAGGACAGTAAACATGACACAGGCAATAAACGGCCTCATGGAATGCTATGTTTGGGGTTATATTTGAGTTAGTTTAGTTGTTTTATGCTAAAATACACATAAATAGGTCAACCAAAATGAAACAATACAACTTCCCAATTTCTTTAGCGGCAAAGGACAAAATTAATTTAATCGACAATGCACTATATTATATAATTTTTCATAATATTCAATAAAAACTTACCTTACAGCAATTTTCTCTCTTGAATTGATTTTTGAGAAGCGAGTCTCACTCGGCTCTTTCTTCTTCTATCACAAGCCAACAATACTTGTAATCACAGAGTGACACTACAATGAGCCTGGCACTCGCGCAGTTCAACGTTGGCAGGCTCATTGCCATGACAGGGAAATTCTTAACAGTTTCATGCAATTTTGCACCCACGCCAGAAATAGCCATCTCGAATTTAAAGCATAGGGGAAACAAAAACGTTAGCAAGTTTCCCAATACTTTTATTAAATCATTGATCTTTGCAGAAATTTTAAATTCCCTGACTTTTCCTGGGTTTCCCGATTTTCCCAGTCGCTGGACACCCTGTGTATACTAGGGAAGATATTTGGAAGGAAGTAATTTTGTCCTAAAATTTGATTTAAATTTGAAATTTTTAGAATAAAAATGTATGTCATAAGAGTGCGAGGAAATCACATTTCGGGCACTATGTTGGACAGGGCTGGTACACAGGGTGCAATAGAAATAATCCTGCAGACTGAAGGTGAGAGAATGGATGTAAACAAAAACTTTATTTACTTTTTACTTTCACTAAAGTACTATGTACACAGTGTATAGAGAAGGTATGGTATTCCACCAAAAAATCTGATACTGAGATTTCACCAGAAATACATGTTTTGGGTCCCCCTGAATCCAAAAAAAGCATTTTTGGGAAAATTTTGTAGGTGTGTGTGTGTATGCGTGCATGCATGTGTGCGTGTGTGGTGAAAGTTGTTAATGCCACTTTGCATGAAACAGACCTTGTCTGTCTCCAATACATTTGTTGCAAAATCTGGATTTTGTGCAAACTGACAAAGTAGTCACTTGGAAAACCAAACATGTGGATAAAAGTCATTTGGCGATATTTTACTTCCAGGAGATGTTATGGTCCTAGTAATGTTTGGAGATTCTTTTGAATATGTGACGTGAGGCAGCGAGATAATGTTCTAAGTCAGCAAGGTTCGGCAAAGACATCCACAAGCAGACAATGAAATGGAAAACTGTGAGTTTCATATTGGAAAGAAGAGCAGAAAATCCATTTTTACCCTTTATTTCCATCCAGTTCATTTGCACACGTCTAATGGCAACAACATCTCAAAACCAGAAGAAACTGTTGTTCGAAGCAGCTCGCTACAGCCTCCACTCACCTCATATTCGATCACAAAAATCCTATGGAAACAAGAGAGTCCTATGTCACGCTCGTCACATATTGGAAAGAAGAACCAACTGTTCTTTAAAATGTCTAACTATAGTCCAGTGCAATATCCTCATAATGGCTCTGATAAGGATTTTTAACCAAATTTAACACTTCCTCTTCCATGTTGATAATTTCAGGTGGTGTCATCCTTGATTATGACAATTTGGAATTACACATATCAGGGACTGCAGGAAAATGACAATAAATGCATCTGTACTTGGCATGATACTATTGGGAAATCTTTCAACATACTCTGTAAATTAAGATCATGTCCAGATACTCAGACATTAAAATTGTGGCATTGTGCACCTTGTTCTGCAAATATTTTTTGTGCTTTGTTTGTTTCCTTTTAAACTCCTATCTCCTCAGCTGCTTTGATCTCAACTTGTGGCTTTGACAATAAACAATTGCATGCAATTAAGTAAACATTTCCTGCAATCTATCCCAATATTCGAAGAAAGTAAATGCACTTGTTGCAATGTTGCAAATTCTAACAAAACTAAGGAGACAACAAATTATGGACTTTTGAAATTTTATTTATAAAATTAGATTCATTCAATTAAACTACACTAAGGAAAAAGTTGTCTTTTATTCAATATTCAATGAGTAGAGGTCATAAATTAAACCTTTAATCAAAATAGAAAAATAGCAAACTATAGAAAATATAAACAGAAAACTATACTTTTCAGCATTTTGGTATTAGACTTTCTTATTATTTACAGTAAGACAAATATGCTCTTAAAGTCTAAAGGATTATTTTAATTCAATCCTCTATACAGATGATCCTAGAACCACAGATGAACTGTAATTGTCAATAATAAACACTCATTCAGTGACAAAAGAAATTTTACTAAACATTTTTAACAATGTAATTACACATATGAATAATGTAGCTTTAACAGAATGGAGACATTTTCAACTTTTTGCAAATGGGTAAGTTTATTAAGATTTTATTTATTTATTTTCTCTTTATACCAATTATTCCATATTTGTTCAAACCAGTCCACCACTGTGACATTACAAATGCACTGAGTTTGAGCTACCACCAAATTCCCATATTTGCTACTTCCACCACTGCAAAGGGACTTAAAAGATCATACTGTAAAAACTTACACTAGAGCTTATTATTCTAACAACTTCCCCTTAATTATAAATACATTTTTACAAATACTAATTTCAATTAAATAATAGCAATAGCCATGACAGTGCAACTTCACATTAACAAAAAAAACATAAAATATACAGAGAATATCTTAGGAAATTAAACATTTTAACATATTCATCATGAATAATGCACGCTTAAAAAAGAAAAAAAAAAAAAAAAAAAAAAAAAAACCGACTGTATACACTAACATAACACAAGGGGCAATACAATATTTCATAGGTTGAAAATGCACAAAAGCAAACCACTTCTACTATAACAAAACTACACAAAAAAGAAAGAAGTCTGATGTGTTGCATTAATGACTTTCTTTATCAGTTCTGCAAAAAAAAAAATATTCTTACAAAAGACTATTTATTATTCTACCTAGATCATGCTAAACAAGATAAACATTAACAGAATTGGCCTTACTACTTAGTTCCTTATAAGCAGAAGGGAGATAAGGGAATACACCAGGCTAAAGGGAGTGAAATATTTTAAAATCTGGTTGATATGTGAAAAATTGAGGATCAGTTCTCTTTGCATTTCCAGAAAACCAAACGAAAGCTGAAATGAAAGGTGGCCCCGTTTCAAAAAATGCATCATTTAAAATTGAAACCAACAAGGAATATCTTGGAAATGGCCAACTTAGCAACAAAAATGTATGATATGAATTGTGTGTTCTAACAAGATCTACATTTTTTGTGTAGTAAGATTTTGTCTATCTCTTACAGTTAACTAGTTATACAAAATTCATCCAGAATGAACAGGTTTTCAGATTCCCAGAAAATTCAGGTTATATGTTTGTGAAATAGCTTTAATATACAGTATTCTAATCAAAATTGTTAAGAGCCATTTTTGAGCAAAACAAAATTTTAAAAAATGTTTCCATGTAATAGAGTAGTTTGGGATGGGGATATTTTTTTAAAATCTTTGTGTTGCATTCTTGGAAATGACAAGGTATGCATTTAACAGTCCTTTAGTTTTTGAGCTCTGCTGTCCACAGACACAGACACACACACAAACATTTTTCTAAAAATGCTTCTTTGGGACACAGGGGACCTCAAAACATATTATGGTGAAATCTTTGTATCAAATTTTTGGTGGAATACAATATTTTCTCTATGTATAATAAGCATATAAGCATGTATAATAGGCATATGTAGAGAAAATAATAAAAAGCATAAAATGTTTAAGTTTGCAAAATCTGATGTGTTCCATTCACATGACTTTCTCTAGGTCTCTGCAAAAAATTATTGCTAAAATGCTTATTCTATTTACTTAATACTAATAAAAAAAAAAAAAAAATTGGTCTTAAAGTGATAGTCAAAAGCTGGTTGCTATGTGAGTGAAGTTCCTTTGTTTGTATGGACAGAAGTTGACAAAAGTCCTGTGTGAGAAAAGTATTTTTTAAAGCTGAAACCAAAAACAAGGAATATCTCAAAAATGATCAACTCCATGAAAAAAATGCATTTAACATAAACTGTGGGTTTTAAAGTGCTCTACATTTTTTGTGTTAATTTTTTTTCCATCTCCTACGGTTTAGCAGTTATGCAAAATTCCGTAAAATTCGTCCAGAATAAAGTTGTCTTCAGAGGCTATTCCCAGAAAATTCAAGAAATACATTTTATTTGTCAGGTAAATATCTTTAATATATGATGTTTTAAACAAAATCGTTAGCCATTTTTAAGAAAATCAAAATTTTCGAAAAAAGTTCCATGTAAAGGATAGTTTGACGTGTGGTGATTTTTCTAAAAATCTTCGTGTCGCATCCCTGGAAGATACTAAACTTAAATACCAAGTTTGGTATTCTACCGGATTTTCGTTTTTGAGTTATTGTGTTCACAGTCACATGGACACACACACACAGGGACCTTTTTGTGAAAAATCTTTTTTTTTGGATGCAGGGGATCCTAAAACATACATTTCCGGTGAAATCTCGGTATCACATTTTTTGGAGTGCAATACCTTCTCTATACACTATGTACATAGAATGTGTAGATAAAGTAAAAAATAATTTAAAAAGTTCTTTATTCAAGGGAGCTTTTACTTTAAAGAAAAATATAAAAATAGTCCTTAGGTTATTATATAGCAACAAAGTTGGAAGTATCTTTTAAGACTGCAAAACTGTGCAAATTTATTTATAAGGTTTTTAGTGTTGAAATTGGTATATATATTAAAAAAAAAAAAAAAAATAAATAAATAAATAAATAAAAAAAAATAATAATAATAATAAATAAATAAAAAAAAAAAAAAAGGTCTGTGTGTGTGTATGTCTGTAGGCTGTATAGCTCAAATACGAAAAGACCATTAAATACCAAATTGTTATTTGTGTTTAGTGTTTTCCAGGGATACAACACAAAGATTTTAAAAAACAACTCCCCCATTACAAACTTTACATGGAAGAATGTTTGAAAGTTTTATTTTTCTCAAAAAATGGCCAATGATTTTGATTACAATACTGTATATTACAGATGTTAACATCACAAACAAAACGTATAATTTTAATTTTCTATGAGTTGCTTTTGAAGACCTCTTTATTCTGGATGACTTTTGTAAAATTATGCATAACAGTTAAACTATAAAAGACAGAGAAAAAAAGATCAACTTATCATACAAAAAATGTAGATCTCGTTAAAACATACAATTTATGTCATATCTTTTTCTTGTAGAGTTGACCATTTTCAAGATATTCCCTTTTTATTGGTTTCAATTTTATATTACATAACTTTTCTCAAATGGGACCATGCTAAGCGAACCAAAACACAATTAAAATAAGAACTAAAATAAGAACTAAAAAAACACAATTGTTTTGCATAGTGATGAGCTTTTAAAAGATTTGAGTATCACTTTAGCCTCATGTATTCTATTATTTCCCTTCTATTTAGATACAAGTAATAAGATCAAATCTTCTAATGTTCTTGATAAGCATGAAGTAGACAAAAGAATAATCTTTTGTAAGAATAGTTTCTATAGAGAAGAGTTAGAGAAAGTTATGTGAATGGAACACATCAGATTTTTTAAAATTCTTTATAACTCAGATCTTCTGTGATTTGATTATTTAAGGTGCTATGCACACTCACAAACAAAAAGTTAAGTAGGTAAATATGAAAATTCATACACCAAAGTGAAACATTATTTATGAAATCAAAATAATCATAATAATAATAATAATAATAACAATAAAAGCAAACAAAAACATTCTTTACATGAAAAAATTATTTTATATCTTAAAAAAAAAATTTCAATAATATTACAAACAGTATTTATATGTAGTAATGTCTTTAATATTGCATGTTCTTAATCTTATTGCATTTTATGTACAGAGTAGTTCAAATATGAACAAGAGTTGTCTTCTCTCTCCATCTTTTAATAGATTGTTTTCCATAAATCTCACTTCTCCAAGTCACTTTGGGTCTCCCAAATAAACAAAAATCACTTGAAGCTATGTCTACATAAGGTGGGAAGGAGTCCCACTTTAGTCCCCTGATGGTTTCCATGTTTTTCTGGCAGAGTGAGGCCTCGCATTGCCTCGAAGGAAGGACATCTGGAACCATATCTTTTTCTTTACTTCTCCCAAAAAATTTTGGAATATTCTGCATTGATGGATCTGCATTCCTGAAGGTAACCAAGGATGGTTATAATTGGATGGGATGATTCATGATCATAGTTAATGATTATGCAGCATGTTCTCTGCTCTCTTTGCTTACACCATTTGAGTTCTTGAGAGACATACTTCTCCAAATCTGAAGAATTTCTGATAGTTGGAATTCTTAAGCAGTAAATGTGTGTGCATATGTATATATATATGACATGTATTGCAATGCATAGTAATATCAGTATTATGTTTTTTCTGCATGTGCTCATTAGTAACAAATGGTAATGTAATCAGAGTTTTTTCACATCATACAAGCAAGCAAATCCATATGGCCTGACAAAGTTATTTCTAGGCACATGATTAATATAAATTGTTAATTTTAAATACTCTTTTGGTTATATAAATATTTTACTTAAATTCTTAAGCCTTCCATTGAGCTGACTTTCCACCAACATTCAGTTCCTTAGCACTGCCTCGACTCTTCCCTCCAGGATAATAAGCCTTTCCTCAACATCCTCCAAAGTGTTAAGCCTTTTGCGGACATCTTCCAGGTTAGAATTCACTGACTAAGGTCATCCAACTTTTCACCGACCTCTTCCATGTCTTTCTTCATGCTGGCAAGTTGTTTGTTGATCCTGGCCAATATCTCCATCTTCACCTTAGACATTTCTGTCTGTCTTCTCCATTCCAGATTCCATTTTTCTCCACTGTAGAGTCCAATTTCATGTCCATCTTTTCCATTCCAGACTGTGAGTCTACACTGCATTCCATCCAGTTTCTCTGTTCTGGATTTCATTTCCATCTTCATTTCAGCTAGGAATGCTTTCATCATCTCCTTCATTATGGCTTTCAATCTGACCTATTGTATAATTGAACAATGCTGACTTTACTCATCATTATGTTCCATTTATACAGTTGGTTTATGTCACAGGTACATCAATTATTATTAATTCTTAATGATAAATGAAATTTCTGTCATAATATGTTCAAAATGTTGTCCAGTTACTTGAAGATATCCTGATATTCTTTTACCACTCTTAAAAGTGTTGCAGGTGGTGTATTGAATAATGTAGGCAATCCTTGTTTTAACTCATCTCAAGTTGTGGGGTTTGAAAAACCTTCTGTTTTACATATGCCCATTGAAAAAAAAATCAAGAGGTGTGAGGTCTGATGACCATGGAGGCCATGCCCAAGGTCCACCTGGTCCATCCATTGCGCACCACATATCTCATACACTTTCTGGCAAAGTCAGAGCATAATTTGCTGTAGCACGATCTTGTTGAAACCACATTCTTAAACGCTGATTCAGTGGCACACTATCCAGGAACTCCTGTAGAGTGGTTTCCAGCAATTCCCCATGTGTATCCTGGTTTACATTTCCATCAAAGAAAGGTAATGCATAACCATAACACCAATTATTACACACCAGGCCATAATTAATTTCATATTGAAGAAGTTAGTAATAATGAAGCTTAAAATAGTTTCTCCTCCATTGATGAGGAAACTGATGAAGGGAGAGGCTGCTGGAAACTAGCCTTTTTTTTACTTTCTCTACACGTACTACATATACAGTGTATAGAGAACGTATTGCACTCCACCAAAAAATTAGATACCGAGATTTCACTGGAAATATAATTTTAGGGTCCCCTGTAACCAAAAAAAGCATTTGCACATTTTCAGAGAAAGGTCTGTGGGGGGGGTGTGTGTGTGTGTGTGTGTGTGTGTGTGTGTGTGTGTGTGTGTGTGTGTGTGTGTGTGTGTGTGTGTGTGTGTGTGTGTGTGTGTGTGTGTGTGTGTGTGTGTGTGTGTGTGTGTGTGTGTGTGTGTGTGTGTGTGTGTGTGTGTGTGTGTGTGTGTGTGTGTGTGTGTGTGTGTGTGTGTGTGTGTGTGTGTGTGTGTGTGTGTGTGTGTGTGTGTGTGTGTGTGTGTGTGTGTGTGTGTGTGTGTGTGTGTGTGTGTGTGTGTGTGTGTGTGTGTGTGTGTGTGTGTGTGTGTGTGTGTGTGTGTGTGTGTGTGTGTGTGTGTGTGTGTGTGTGTGTGTGTGTGTGTGTGTGTGTGTGTGTGTGTGTGTGTGTGTGTGTGTGTGTGTGTGTGTGTGTGTGTGTGTGTGTGTGTGTGTGTGTGTGTGTGTGTGTGTGTGTGTGTGTGTGTGTGTGTGTGTGTGTGTGTGTGTGTGTGTGTGTGTGTGTGTGTGTGTGTGTGTGTGTGTGTGTGTGTGTGTGTGTGTGTGTGTGTGTGTGTGTGTGTGTGTGTGTGTGTGTGTGTGTGTGTGTGTGTGTGTGTGTGTGTGTGTGTGTGTGTGTGTGTGTGTGTGTGTGTGTGTGTGTGTGTGTGTGTGTGTGTGTGTGTGTGTGTGTGTGTGTGTGTGTGTGTGTGTGTGTGTGTGTGTGTGTGTGTGTGTGTGTGTGTGTGTGTGTGTGTGTGTGTGTGTGTGTGTGTGTGTGTGTGTGTGTGTGTGTGTGTGTGTGTGTGTGTGTGTGTGTGTGTGTGTGTGTGTGTGTGTGTGTGTGTGTGTGTGTGTGTGTGTGTGTGTGTGTGTGTGTGTGTGTGTGTGTGTGTGTGTGTGTGTGTGTGTGTGTGTGTGTGTGTGTGTGTGTGTGTGTGTGTGTGTGTGTGTGTGTGTGTGTGTGTGTGTGTGTGTGTGTGTGTGTGTGTGTGTGTGTGTGTGTGTGTGTGTGTGTGTGTGTGTGTGTGTGTGTGTGTGTGTGTGTGTGTGTGTGTGTGTGTGTGTGTGTGTGTGTGTGTGTGTGTGTGTGTGTGTGTGTGTGTGTGTGTGTGTGTGTGTGTGTGTGTGTGTGTGTGTGTGTGTGTGTGTGTGTGTGTGTGTGTGTGTGTGTGTGTGTGTGTGTGTGTGTGTGTGTGTGTGTGTGTGTGTGTGTGTGTGTGTGTGTGTGTGTGTGTGTGTGTGTGTGTGTGTGTGTGTGTGTGTGTGTGTGTGTGTGTGTGTGTGTGTGTGTGTGTGTGTGTGTGTGTGTGTGTGTGTGTGTGTGTGTGTGTGTGTGTGTGTGTGTGTGTGTGTGTGTGTGTGTGTGTGTGTGTGTGTGTGTGTGTGTGTGTGTGTGTGTGTGTGTGTGTGTGTGTGTGTGTGTGTGTGTGTGTGTGTGTGTGTGTGTGTGTGTGTGTGTGTGTGTGTGTGTGTGTGTGTGTGTGTGTGTGTGTGTGTGTGTGTGTGTGTGTGTGTGTGTGTGTGTGTGTGTGTGTGTGTGTGTGTGTGTGTGTGTGTGTGTGTGTGTGTGTGTGTGTGTGTGTGTGTGTGTGTGTGTGTGTGTGTGTGTGTGTGTGTGTGTGTGTGTGTGTGTGTGTGTGTGTGTGTGTGTGTGTGTGTGTGTGTGTGTGTGTGTGTGTGTGTGTGTGTGTGTGTGTGTGTGTGTGTGTGTGTGTGTGTGTGTGTGTGTGTGTGTGTGTGTGTGTGTGTGTGTGTGTGTGTGTGTGTGTGTGTGTGTGTGTGTGTGTGTGTGTGTGTGTGTGTGTGTGTGTGTGTGTGTGTGTGTGTGTGTGTGTGTGTGTGTGTGTGTGTGTGTGTGTGTGTGTGTGTGTGTGTGTGTGTGTGTGTGTGTGTGTGTGTGTGTGTGTGTGTGTGTGTGTGTGTGTGTGTGTGTGTGTGTGTGTGTGTGTGTGTGTGTGTGTGTGTGTGTGTGTGTGTGTGTGTGTGTGTGTGTGTGTGTGTGTGTGTGTGTGTGTGTGTGTGTGTGTGTGTGTGTGTGTGTGTGTGTGTGTGTGTGCATAACTCAAAAACGAAAAGTTGGTAAAATATCTAACTTGGTATTTAAGTTTAGTATCTTCCAGGGATGCGACACAAAGATTTTGAGAAAAATCCTCACCCCAACTACCCTTTACATGGAACTTTTTTTTCTCGAAAATTTTGATTTTCTAAAAAATGGCTCTTAATGATTTTGATTAAAATATTGTATATTTAAGATATTTACCTGACAAATAATATGTATATCTTGAATTTTCTGGGAATAGCCTCTGAAGACTACTTTATTGTGAATGAATTTTATGGAATTTTGTATAACTGCTAAACCATAAGAGATAGATAAAAACTTAGCACACAAAAAATGTAGAGCACATTAAAACACAATTAATATTATGTATATTTTTTTCATGAAGTTTATAATTTTTTAAATATTCCTTGTTTTTGGTTTCAGCTTTGAAAAAGTTATACTTTTCTCATACAGGAATTTGTCAAAAGCTGTGCATACAAAGAAAGGAACCTCAGTCACATAGCAACCATCTTTTGAGTATCACTGTAACTTATGGTACTCCCTTATTTCGCTTCTACTTACAAGGAAGCAAGTAATAAGACTATTTCTACTAATTGTTTTCTCGATTAGCATGAAGTAATTAGAAGCATTAGCTTTTTAACAATAATTTATTACAAATATGTAGAGAAAGTCATGTGAATGGAACACATAAGATTTTTTAAATTTTGGCATGTAAATGGAGATTTTAAGGTTTTTAATTTGCTCAATTTAAATATTTTGCTACGATGGTGCACCTCTGTATGAAATTCTTCTTAATTATTTACAAGGCTATATTAGGAAGTTTTATTTATGACACTCTTTAACTGCAGTGGCTCTCAGCAGAGCATTCTATATTTGGTGTGAAAGACCGCTTAATTTTGCTCAGAGACTTCTTTATCAGGTATGAGGTTCTTTTACGCGCTGTAAATTGACAACAATTTTACCTCCCTTCCAAAGGAAGCCATACTAAGGATTTTTACACTGCAAAAAGTCCATCATCCTCCACCGGATTTGAACCTGCAACCTTGGGTATTTAGATTATGGAGTTTGTCCAATTTGTAGAAAGAGAGAGATTTGACTGAACAAAACAACTACTCTGGTTTAAAAGAAAAAATTAAGAATCGAGAAATGACAGTATTTAACAAACCTGTTGCAGAGATTTCCTACTATTTTCCTGCCGATTCTGCTCTTCTTCTTGTGCAGTATCCCTTGATAGCTTGATTACAGCCCATAAACTCTTTTTATCTGCTTCTGTCATTCCTTCTTCTAGCAACCCCAAATCTAAAGTACAAGCATATAACAATAATTTTTTAAAATTTGTTATTTTTTTTTAATTAGTGTCTTAACTTTAATGTATACAATGCATTACAGTTGTGAGCAATTAGAAACAAACAAAATAACATGATATATGTGTCTGGGATTCTGCCCAGCAGCAGTCCCGATTGCATAATTAAGAACTAATTAGTGCTGTGCAAGTCTTAAATCCAAGAGTCTTTCATTTTAATCTTCTGTTTTCTGGATCTGGTGGGTAGTTTGCAGGAATTTGTTGAACTAGTGGGTTGATGTGATGGCTGAACGAGTTATGAAGTCTTCTGTAAGCTCTGCCGGGGACTACTGTTATTTCTGGAACTTTGAGACCTCAGTGAATAGTGGACTTTCTGAAATACCATGGTGCATTGGTGATTAAATGGAGACATCTGTTCTGAGTAGGTGAAGCTGAACCCCAGATTGAGCAACTGTACATCCATATAGGTCTGACAGTGAACTGTATATTAGCCTTATACTGTATTACACAGTGACAATTATAGTATATGATGTGCACGTAAGTGGAGACAAATTCTCTTTAATATAAATGTAAGGTTATTTTTCCATGATAAATGTTGATCCAGTGTAGGTCCAAGATATCTTACTGAATCTGATTCTGGAATGGACTCTTCTCTTACTAAAATAGGTTGATGCCTGAATATTGTATTTATAAAAGAACTTTACGATGCTGGACTTTTTAGAGTTCATTATAACCCTTCAGTGTTTGCACTATGTGCTATAGAATTTAATAGTCACTATTCTGAAATTTCCTTGTCCAGCAAAGCATAATTTTTTGATGACATGATATTTAAAATGCATAAAATGTTCAGTGCAGTAAACAAATAAAAATTATATATTAACAGGAATTCTATTTCTTTACATCCTTGAAGACTCGATAGTACTGCTTCTTACCATAATAAATATGTATTAAAGCAAAACATATTACTTTTGAGGCTATGCACATGTTTCAACCCACATTTTATGCTTCATGAAATAGAATAAAAACCGTGACAAAAATTGGGAAACTTGTATCTTGCAGCCATAGAATGCATTTAAGATAATTTATAGTGAGAGAACTGACTTTATGGTCCATGTTGTCCAATACAAAAAGTTTGTGCTCCTTTACTGCTGGTCAAAGTCAAATTTTAAATCTACATGCTACACATCTAATTGTGGTCCAAAAAGTGTGCAAAAATGGCAATCGCGATCTAATTGTGATGCCATTTTTATAAATTTTTACTCTTTCTAGCAGGAAACTGTGTACTTTCTAAGTCATAGCCTTAGAGAAAGGTTTCCTGGAGCATTTCAGGACCTTATCTTCAACCCAAAGTGCTAAATTAGCTTCAAATTTAATTTATCTAGCTGGTGTTTGTTTATGCTGCTTGAAACATGGCATCGTCTGCCAAAGGTTATGAACCGAAGAGAAAATAAGAGCTGCAGTTCGCAATGTATTAGAAGAAAGTGAGTATTTTGAATTTTCAGATCTTGATGAAAGAGTTTCTGACATTGATGCAAGAGAGGAAGATACATATTTTAGCTTCAGGAAAGAAAATGCATCCGATAACAATGGACCTTGTACGCATGCAAATAATCAATGTACTTATCAAAATGGATTTATAGAGCTGTAATCAGACAACGAATACAATATGACTCAACTAATCAGATATACAATAATACAAGTGCTAAATTATACAGTAATCTACATTAAACTTGTACCCTATTTTTTATGCCATTTTCATTAATAGTGGTATCACGCTTAATTTTTTTTCTTTTCAATTTGAGGTTATCTGAATTCATTTTTTGTATTTTAAAAAATAAAACACCAGACCAAAACATATGCTGTTTTAGAAAATAAGTATCTATACTTTCATATAATTTGCCTGAACTTTCTGTTTAGTAGGCTTTTGAATACCTAATTGATTATTTTGGAATTTTTAATTTATTTTCAAATTTTTCTTGTTTTTAATTTTTTTAAAATATTGAAAAGACTTCTCATCCATATAATGTATATTATACAGTAGACAAGAGTTTACTAAAAATGACAAAAAGATGCAGCTCCCAGTGTCATTTGGTACGCATTTTATTACTAGAAACTTAAAACCCTGCATTCTCCTCTAAAATTGCTTGGCACTCACGTGAGACTCTATCACACTTAGAATCTGCTCTGAAAGCGTAAAAATACCTTTGCTGGAAAGCTCTGTATATATGGATACATTACTTTTACAATAACAAAATGGTGCCATACGATGGTACATCATCTTATGCTATAGACTTTTATGCCATCTAGCAAGGATGTATGTACACAAAGCACCACTTCAAAGGCAACATGTTTTTGAGAAAATGGCTGACATAGAAGTTGTTAATGCTGTACTGCTGCTGCAGTTTTTCTTCCTGTAATTTCTCAATGTCACAAAAAAAGAAAGCTGAAATGCTAAAATAGGACAACCAGTAGTACGGTTTGTGTAAGAGTAGGGCTGTAGATAATCTTCAAAACAATCAATGTTTCAAAGTACCATATTGTGGGTTTGTAAATTTTTCTTATCCAGAGCCACCTTTATTTTTTTTTGTCTTTGTTTACTTTATTAAAACTATGTAACAAAAGTAATGTGAAAAATTTTCATCTTATTTATTATGCCCACATTTTTTAGGTCTTTTTTCTTTTAACATATCACATACATTCTCCAAAGCCCTTTGTATTGCATGGTTATTCTGATACAAGGGCAATTTATTGTTGTAGAGGCATGCATGCTTGCTGTTTCAATGAGCATATCTATGGCAACTTTGGACTATTGCATGTTTAGAAGTGTGTAGGCTATTAAAAATTAGTACTATAATGGAATAATAAGCAAAACTGGAAATGGAGTTTTGTTTATGGATGCTCTTTAACTGGGGTGGTTCTCATCCATTGTATACTGGATGTGATAGACCACTTAATTTTGCTCAGAGGCCTCTTTTATCAGGCTTGAGGTTCTTTTAGTGCCATAAATCTACGACATGAGATTCCCTTCTGAAGGAAGCCATACATGCAGTCTGCACAATTATAAAATTAAAACTGAAGTCAAATAATGATCGTTGGAATGGCTACCAGATGGTTGTTTACTGGCAGGCCATTTGGAAGCAATTTCATAGCACACCAGTAGGTGGCTAGGAAAATCAAGTGTACACAAAGATATATTCTAATTAGTGTCATCTGTTGTACAAGAAATGTCTCCATCTGTACAGAGCTTACAATTTGGAAAGTATGTACTAGTTATTTTACCCCTGTTACTATTAAAATATCACCCACCTGCCAAATGTTGACTGATATCTTCCTCCATCTTCTCCATTTTTGTTCTCTGGTGAAGAGGCAAGATAGTTTCTCCTTAAAATAGAACACACAAAAAATATATTACATCTTTAAGAATATGCAAAAAATCTGATTATTCTATTTTATTCTATCTCTTTACCTGTTCTGCAAACAATCTATTCTTACAAAAGTTTATTCTTTCATCTACATATGCTAATCAAGGTAAACATAGCTGAAATTGCCTTTTTACTTGCTTCCTTTTATGTATAAGGGAAATAAGGGACTACTCTAAGCTGAAGCAAGATTCAGGACTTAAAAAATGAAATGGTGTTTTATTTATGGACTCTCTTTAACCGCTTAGGTCAGCATCTCATTCTACATTGGGCATGAAAGACTGCTTACTTTTGCTCAGAGGCCTCTATCAGGCTTGAGGTTCTTTTACATGCCGTAAATCTATAACACGGGACCCATGGCTTTACTTCCCTTCTGAAGGAAGCCATGCCAAGGATTTTTATAACCGAAAAAAATCCATTGCCCTCCGCCAGGTTTGAACCCGACCTTGGGTATATGAAGTTAGCATGCTAACCATTACACCATGGAGGGTGATGTCAGGACTTAAGTCCAATTGTTAAAATTAATAGAAATAGAATACTTGTGATCATTCAAATATTTATGTCAGTTAAAAAGCTGACTGCTATGTGAAACAACTGAAATTCAGTTATGTTTACATAGTAAAAAGTAAAACAAAAGGAGGGTTTTGCAACTCGACTGAGATCAGATGCTGCTCCAGAGCTCCCATGCACATCTAAGGATCTGCATGATGATCCTGAAAGATAATATAGCTGTAGTGGTGATGAAGGCACACTTAGAGGGCCAACGGTCAAGAAACCTGGTATTAGACAGGAAGACATCTCTGCATGGATTATGTGTTGTCTTGCTAGGAGGAAGTACTGGTGAGGCTGCTGAACCTGATGAATGCAGTCCAGGCCAGAGTTAAGAAAGTGCAAGCCAGCTGTGAGTGTTTTGCTGTGCAATGGATCTGACCAGCCAGCACTGTCGCAGAGCCTGGGACTGGCAGACTTGCTGAAGCTGGTAGCAGGCCATCTGACTGCTTCACAACTGCTACTCAGCCAATACTAGTTTGTCTCCAGCAAATGGAACAGCAACTACAGTTTACTAATGGAGTACTCCATTAAATCAAGACCGGAGATGCCCAGCCACCAAGGCGTGTTTCCCTGAGGAAGTAGAGCTACAGTACATGCTGGAGTATACAAAATCTAGGGAAATCGTTGAGTTGACAGCCGTTGGTGCTTCCTTATGGTCTTATTGAATGATGTACTATGCTTCTGCAAGGACTACAGGAAACGCCATCACCAGAAAGGACGGTTTCTCCTTAATCCAGATTGACAAAACCTTGGACACACTTAATGGTGCCCAGTGATTCTCGCCTTTGGACTTGATATTGGGATACTGGCAAGTGGTTCTAGATCTCAGAGACGGGGAGAAGGCCACATTTTCCACTGGAGAAGGACATTGACCATTTATAGCTTGGCCTCTGTAATGAACCAACCACCTTCCAGTACCTTATGGAATCAGTGATGGTAAGGTTGACTTACAATGCCTGTATGCTTTATTTAGATGAATTACCATCATTGGCAGTAGTTTTGAAGAAAATCTTCCAAACCTGACCAAGATATTACAAAAGCTACAGGCACCTTAAATGAAGTTGAATGCAAAGAAATGCCAACTCTACTACAAAGAGGTAGAAATCTTGGTTCACATAATGACACCCTGGAGAAGGCTCAGAGTGATTGGCAATGCCTAAAAGACAAACAAGATTTGCAAGGTTTCCTGGACCTATGCAGCTACTACCACCGGTTTGTTAGAGGTTTCTCTTAGGTTGTGAATCTGCTCACTTGTCTGACGGATGAGCTGTGATCAGAAGATGCTCTGCTCCTATTCAGGATTTTCACAACCTGATAGTGACTTTATTGTGCACACCAATGCCAGCAACATCAGCACTGGCAGCATTCCATCCCAGCTCCAAGATGGCTAGGAGCAGGTAAAAAACTTCTACTTTACCCGACTAGAGCTCCTAGCAGTAGTAAAGGTACATGGAGCACTTCCACAACTACCTGGAAGGTCAGCCATTCCACTTCCGCACTGACCAATGTTAAATTTCAAGAACCTGGAGGGCCAGACAGACCATTGGGTCTAGAGGCTGCAAGAATACGACTTTAGGAAATACTTTACAACATGTGACATGAGCAGGCAAGCAATTTTTCAAAGTCTGAAGGTATGCCAATGCATAAGCACACAAAAACAACATATGACTATGAATCTGATTGCTTCTCGCATAGCAACCAATATGTGCTTCATTTGCCACAATTGTAGCCAACCTCTGCAAATGATCTTCAGACATCTACACAGTAAAAAATATGCAAAAGATTAACAGCTGGTCATTTTTTAATAGTTCTGACCATGCTTTCTCTCAAGATTTATAGCTTTATAACATGCAGATGCAATCAAACAGAATTTATTGTAGTGTGGGAAATGAAGGTTGTATGTCCTTGGCGATATTCTTACATATAACAGATTTAGACAAGTTTTAGAAATGGCTTGCCCGAATGATAATGCAGATCTATTGGTGCACCTCCATGATATAGAGGTCTATCTTGAATTATTATTTGACAAGGGTCTGCTAAGAATAAGAATGTTATGTTCTGAATGTAATGCCATTCTGCATCCCATTATGAGATGGAACCGCACGGTTTTCAAGTTTTGCTGCAGGTAGCATAATGTTAAAATAGAATCTATTTTTATAACTTTTGGTATGAATGATTGTCTAATAATTAACTACATTATTATCTTTAGAAATGGACATAAAAAAATCACAGTCTGTGTGCAAAGGTTTGAACAGGCAAGGCTCTTAGCCAAACAGTTTTGTTTACAGGCAATCATATAAGGTAATGGAGTGTTCAGTTGGAGACCAATGTGCGAGATGGTATTTAACTGGTTTAGTTACTGTTGTGAAGCAAATATAATAATAATAATAATAATAATAATAATAATAATAATAATAATAGCAAGTCTGCCTTACATACAAGAGGTACAGAGTTAGGCTTTCGGTTAGGGTGAGTTACCTGGATAAGGTTTTCTGTTATCCTGAGAAGACGAATGTTGCCTTATTTTAAGGTCTATATGCCATGAGTTTATTCGAGCGTCATTTCACATATTTCATTCGTCTGATATTACCTTCCAAGGTAAAGGACATTAACTTAAAAATAATAACAACAAAACTGTACAGCAGTATCTATGCAGGGGCGGCATTTGATAGAAATATTTGATGCTCACATTTGTGAATATTTGTGGCATTGAGACACCAAAAATCTGATGTGTACCATTCACATGACTTTCTCTACATCTCTGCAAAAAATTATTGTTAAAAAGCTTATGCCTCTATTTACTTCATGCTACTTGAGAACAAATTAGCAGAAATAGTCTTATTACTTGCTTCCTTGTAAGTAGAAGCGAAATAAAGGAGTACCATAAGTTAAAGTGATAGTCAAAAGCTGGTTGCTATGTGACTGAAGTTCCTTTGTTTATATGGACAGGAGTTGACAAATTCCTAAATGAGAAAAGTTTTTCACAGCTGAAACCAAAAACAATTAATATCTCAAAAACGATGAACTCCATGAAAAAAATGTATATAACATAAACTGTGTACTTTAATGTGCTCTATATTTCTTGTGTAGTAAGTTTTTATCTAAGTCTTACAGTTTAGCAATTATCCAAAATTCCGTAAAATTCGTCCAGAATAAAGTAGTCTTCAGAGGCTATTCCCAGAAAATTCAAGATATACATTTTCTTTGTCAGGTAAATATCTTTAATATATATTTTAATCAAAATCATTTGTCATTTTTGCAAAAATCAAAATTTTCTAAAAAATTCCATGCAAAGGGTAGTTTGGGGTGGGGGGATTTTTCTCAAAATCTTCGCGTCGCATCCCTGGAAGATACTAAATTTAAATACCAAGTTTGGTACTTTATCGACTTTTAGTTTTTGAGTTATCTTGTTCATGGACACACACACACACACACACACACACACACACACATGGACCTTTTTGTGAAAATGCTTTTTTTTTTTTTTGTGGATATGAGAGACCCTAAAACATATATTTCCGATGAAATCTTGGTATCAAATTTTTGGGTGGAGCGCAATACCTTCTCTATACACCATGCATATAGTACGTGTAGAGAAAGTAAAAATCATTCAGCAGATCCTTTCCAGAAACTTGTGGAAGATAGTGAGAAGATTTAGGGCAGATTTAGTTAGCTTAGAAATGTACATAGCTAACCATTGTAATTTAAAAGTGCACATATAGTTATTGTAATTTATTGATGAAAAAAAAAAAAAAAACTATTGGCATCATTGCATTAAGTGATACAAGATAATATAAATAATAAATATAAATAAATTAAAAGACTGTACACCGCAAGTTATGTTAAAAAACGTTCTCTGGCATGAAATCTTAGTTAAAAGTATTTTTACATACAATTAGATAAAAAAAAAATCTGAAATTGTACTTCAAAAAAACATTCTGCTCATTGAACTTAGAAAAAATTGCATGTCACATGTTTGAAAAAAGAGCTCAACTTGACATCAGAAAGGCAGGATATACTCCATGCCCAGACAGCCCTGTCCAGAGGAGTGCGGCCACTGCGCTAAGGTTGAAAAGGAGCATGCTGCAGCTGTCCATGTTATTTTATGGTCTCTGCAACTGGATGGGATAGGTTAGGTCAGAGGAGGGAGAAACTGGAGATGCTGACTTGAGACCCCTCCTGGGAGAAGTGGAGGCAGGGACTAAACCAAGCTGGGAGGACATTGCACCCAGGAGTAGTGAGTACAAGTCCTAACAAGTCAAATGTGACTTACTAAAGATCAAGGAAGATCGTTAAAGATCTGCTGTTCAGAGTATGGGAGGTTTAGAAAGAACACCAAGTCATAGTTCACAGACCAGGAGCCTATGTTACATAGCCATTGACAAAGCTGTCAGATAGGGACAACACATATCTGTTGATTACAATGGATTACTTTATCAGTGGCTGGAAGTGTACGCCATCCCAACAAGGAAGCCAAGTCCATCGCAAACTGCCTCGTAGAAGAGCTGTTTTGTCTCTATGGGGTACCAATGGAGCTACACAGTAATCTGGGCACCAACTTTGAGTCCAAGCTCATGAAGGAAGCACTGGAACAATTTGGAGTGCACAAGATGTACACAACACCTCTTCTCACAGATAGAATGGTTAAGTGGTACATCAAGACACTAGAAGAGCACTTGAGGAAGGCTGTGGCCAATCACCGGAGACTGAGATGTCAGGCTGACATTTTCTTGCTGACTTACTGCTCTTCAACCCATGACACCACTAGCTTGATACTAGCCAGTTTGGTCTTTAACAGAGAGCTGCATTTACCAACCTAATGTTCAGAAGTCCTCCTCGAGCAGAACAGTGAGCAGTGGACTATGTGAAACATCTTGTACACAGACTTCATGACATTTTTTTAAAAACTGTTTTTTAAAAATACCCCCTAAAGGAGACATAGGGGTTGCTCCTCCACTGCCACCCCCTGTGGCGATTATCCAAAAGGGATCTACATCGCCTCCCCTACCATGCACTAGAGCTACTGCCTAGGGGATGGTCTAGAAGCAGGTAAAGGTTAAGTCAGGTATTATTGTAGCAACCTGAGTTTTGTGGGTGACTACATAAAGATGCCCTTAACACAAGCATGGCTCGAGCAGTCGGTGGGCTAAAATCTGGACTTGGCTTCAAACCAGCACAGGATCTAGAACTTGGTGGTGACATGCGGGCTCATGGTAAGAGGGAATAAAGTGAGGGTCTCCTGCAGTAAATAAGAAGAGGCACCTTCTGCAATTAGTTGCTCCATCCTAGCCGTTAGGCATGAGCAGACCCTTAAAACAGCAGGGTGATCTGATGTGGTTATATCACTCTATTTGGACCAAGGAACGCTACCGCAAGCTTCAACAACCATGGCAAGGGCTGTAGCTTGTGGTGAAGAGGATAAATGCCATCCACCTCATCTGCACTTGGATTATCTAGCCTGCTATGATGGACCCTAAAAGATGATCAGCCCTGAGGATGGAGAAGCATGATTGCCTCGCCAGCCTGTAAACACTGTACATGTTTGTACTATTTTCACTTTCTCAGAGGCTATGAAATGCAATAAACACAGGAAGTGATGTGCCAGTATTGGGAGGCTTTGAAATGCGACACATTGACACAACTGGCACACACCTGAATCTTTAGCTTCCTGAAGCACAGCCTACTACATTACAGGCCTGAGCGCTATTTCAATATGGCGGCAGTCGAAGGCGGTGAGCACTCGTGTTGGCAAATTTCACAGTTCCAATCAAAAGACAAAGTGGGACGTAAGAATAAAAAAGCGAATATAATTCAAAGAGAATAGAAATTATAGCCACTAGAGCAAAAACATGACAATATAGAAAGGATAACGATTCACTGTATTTTACAAAAAAAAAAAAAAAAAAAAAAAAAAACTGACCAAAATATTCTTACTTAGCATGTCTTAATTTAGAAAAACTAAAGCTGTGCTATAAACAGTTAATATATATGATGGAAATGTGTTACCATGGTTATTACAAGCCTATAAAAATAATAATGTGAGTTATGGTAGCAGTAAATACATTTTAAATTGATGGGCACTTTATATTTTGAAAGTGGTTTTAGGTAAATGAAAGATTAAAAGAATATAATTATCATGCAGTTAAATTAAGCAGAATTAAGTTATACAGCTGCACATAAATGAAATTTTGCGTTATTCAAAAGAAAGTGCCTGCGTATATGGTATTTTTCAGAGAAGCAAATCGCCCTCCGTGGTGTAGTGGTTACCGTGCTAACTTCATATACCCAAGGTTGCGAGTTCAAACCCGGCGGAGTACTTTGGATTTTTTCGGGCGTAAAAATCCTTAGCATGGCTTCCTGTGGAAGGGAAATAAAGCCGTTGGTTCTGTGTTGTAGAACCTTAAGCCTGATAAAGAGGCCTCAGAGCAAAATTAAGCGATCCTTCATGCCCAATATAGAATGGGACGCTGAGGACCACAGCAGTTAAAGAGCATCTATAAATAACACACCATTTTTATTTTCAGAGAAGCAAGCACATAAGTATAAAAATAAATGTGAGTTTTCATTTTTAAAAAGGGGGCATAATATATTAGTTATGATGTCCTTTTCATTTGTATCACTCTGAAGTATTATTTTAAATTAAATTATTATGTCTGAACATTTTGTGTTTTGGAAGCTCAGGTTCTGATGAAAGTAAATCAAATAACACACATATTACACATTTCAGTTTATAAAACCCGCACCTGTTGATCACTGTTGTAGGAGTGCTCTCATGCTTCAGTTACTTCATTACAGAAGGAATACCAAAATTAAAGATTTCAAAATTGCATAAAGAAGCATGTCTGGGATATGAGTAGGTATATTTATTTCGCCCAAAAATTATAACTTTACAATAAAAATTACAATATTCTGAACTAATTTACTTCATTGAAGCACTTTTGTTCAATGTTTACCGTTGTATAACTCAAATCACGTTTACAAACTTTGTGGAATTGGTTTTGCATTCAGTGAAAACTAAGGTGAAAATAAAAGCTAACAGTCCATCCACTACACGCCAGTTGTACGAACTCGGAATAAATCCTGGAATAGTTATTCTTGGACTACACTATTCACGGTATAAATGTGGTGCCAGGTTATACGATGCAATTTTATTCCTTAGATATCAATTCCACTGTTTGTAGATTTAAAACTAATGTTGGCTACATTGCGAGTCATTTATGGCCAATTTGATACATAATTATTGCTTCATTTTACTGAAAATTTGCATTGTTTTCACAATCAAATGTTCGTAAACTATGTATTATTTCTTATTTTAACTACTACGGTACTATGAAATAATTATGAATGTTCACAAGCGTGTTTGGATGTAGAATTGCTATACACTTTACAAAACAAACACATATGTGTGTATACTGTGACTTCTTGCGATAGGTTAGGAGTATGGGAATGAAACCTTACCATATGTGCAAAGTTGTATATTGCGCTGATATATGACATCTTTCCGTTTCTGTACTCAAAACAGCTAATGTGCATTTTATTCATTAAAAAACTTAGTAAGCGAATTTTGAAAATTACATTTCAGTGTTGCCAATGCCACTATGAACTTAAGATATGCATAATTGAATCGTTACACCAAGATAACTACAAAAACAATTTGCTATACAGGTATTTTTAACCAAAAGAAATATTAGTATTACATTGAATAGTATATTAAACTGTTCCCATTACAGTTCACACTTTGATGATAGCAATATTTAACACAGCAGCTATAAATTGTCTACTAAACCAATAAAACCAAGAACATTATATTTTATGGAAGGTATTCTCTATTCAATCAAAATTATCTCTAATGTATTAAACCTACAGCATATAATATGAAAAATTATGAATTTATTGTAAAATAATATATTTAGATTTACCAGCTCTGAAGGAGTCTTTTAATCTGGGCATCCCCTACCTACATCACAAAGCTTGTAGTGTTATCATTTTTAAACTTGCACATAACCTCCAAAACCTGAATATAATACAGAATGTCGCTAACATTAACACTTGTGGCTATCTTACGTTTTGAAGCATATTGCCCTAGAAGTAACCTACCCTTTGTATTACGTCAATAAAATGTAACCTCACGCTTTTACAACGCTATGCATTGTGCTGGTGAATTGCTGCACTACACTTTTATATTTATCGTGGGTTGGATTAAATTTGTTTCCATAAAAATAGATATATTTTGATGACAATATTGAAGGTAGGTTTTACTGTTTAATAAATGAAACTTTATTTTAACTATCTTCTTGTCATATTTATCTTATAACCACCAAGTTGTCTGTGTGATATCCTTTTTCAACTTTAATCTTATTATAGCCGTGCACATTTATTGGACTATCTCTACAACATATTGTATTTAGGTATAATATGTCCTTAAAACATATTATTAAGAAATTAATAGTTTATATCGGTCAAATATGAGTAAAAATTGTGTTGAGAATCCAAGCGGCCATTTTCCTTTTTATAATCTATTCTCATAATATCGGCTTATCCCTGCAAGGAATCATGGAATAAGTTATTCCATAAAAAATAAAAGAATTTACGAGTTTCTCTGGTAAACAATGCACTCAAACTTCTTAACTTGCAAAACAAGTCCATTCAGTTCACTATTGAGACCCAACAGGAAGGAGCCCTGCCATTCCTAGACATTAGAATAATAAGAACAAAAGAACATAGCCTGACATTTGGAATACATAGAAAATCCACCAATCACATAACCACATACAGTTTGATAGCTACAACCCTACAACACACAAATATGCAGTCCTGAACAGTTTTAACATATCGACTAGTACACATTCCCATGGAGAAGAATGAATACCAAAAAGAATACTAACAGATACTCCAAACAGCTAACAACAACATTTTCCAAAAAAGTGCAGTAGACAAGAGAATACTTAAATAAAAAAAACTGAATCGCATAACACACACAACCACCCTACAGAACCCCAGTGACCAACCTCAATTCAGAAAATTCACCTATCATCCTTGAGCACACACAAACTTCAGAAAATATTCAGGAATTATAACATCACCTTAGCTCTAAAAACAACTACAGCATTCAGAAACTGCTGCGCAGAAATTTAAAAGATCCTATCCCTGCAGGCAAAAAACCGGGAATTTATGAAATTAAATGCTCAGACTGTAATCTGGTGTATATCGGAAGGACAAAGAGAAGTTTGGAGACCAGATTAAAGGAACACATGAGAAACCTAAAATACAAACAGATAGAAAAAGCAGCAGTGGCCTATCATTTTTAGACTTCAGGACACGAAATCACACCAAATATAAAACTATTAAAACCAGCTTATAAACCCACAGAATTAGATGTCTGGGAGAAGATCTACATCATGAAGAAAAAGAACTCTATCATGAATTTTGATTTGCCACCTTACAGCAACCTCTGGAAGTTCATAGATCCAGCAACAGATGCCTCCACATTTAATACACCACCACCCCATCGTTGTTGCCAACGAAGAAAGATTTAGTCGGAATTAAGGGTTGAAAATGGAACAAGTGTTACCCGAAACCGGTCCCCAGTAAGTAAAAATAAGTGATGTTTGTGTTACAAAAACCTACTCAAATTCTTTTATTTTTTATTTCATCACATCACTGTCACAAGCTTCTATGCATATTTGCAAGTTTTGAAGTTATTCCATGTTTATTCCCTTGATAGTCTCTATTCCATTGTCGTACAACCCAATTTAGCACATAATCATGGAATAACGTGTAACAGGTTTATTCAGAGTTTGTACAACTGGCCTATCTGCTAATAATTATAGCTGGTAATATACTAAAGCTTGCCATAAAAAGAGTAAAAACATGAAATGTATGATGTGAAGGCAAACTCAGTGTGTTTGTTATAAAATATATACAATAATCCACATTACAGAAAACTGAGCCTTTTAATACACTCATTATTCTATGCAATACAAAAATACAGAAAGCGTTGTTTCCTTCATGTAAAGCACAAAAAGCTTTTATTAATTATTTACATAGGTACAGGTCAATTTCTTTATTTTCTTTTAAAGCAAGACTTTGTTTCTTATTTTCATTTACCATTTTGGAGTAATTATTCAGAATAATTTTGCAAATAATTTACACACATCATGTAAATTGCCTAAGTTTATGATTACATTGCCTAGAAACCAATGGCCTTTTGTCACAGCCCACTACACTACATAGTTTCCACTAATTCACCACCTTTAAAAGTTAACTCTGGTGAAATATAAATTTCATCAATCAAAAGATTTATTACCCTTTCCTCAGGTTTCAAGGAGCAAATGCGACCAACAATGTACGGGTCAGAAATGTTAAAATTGTTGTCACATTTAGACTGGCAGCCAGTTTTCTCAGGTTACTTGAATGTGGAAGAGTCAGTAATTGTGATTGATGCATGCCTCTGTAGCATGCAGGAGAAATCAGGAACATTTTCAGGGACAATCTAATAATAGATGAAAATCTGTACCTTTCCTTCTTTAAGCTCAATAATTCTAACTGCTATGTAAGGACACTTAACCTCACTTTTTACCGGATCTAGCACATGTTCTTTTACCAATTTCACAGCTGCACCTAGTTTATTTTCTTACAAATTTGACAAGCACATTACTACATAATTTAAATAATGCATCCAACTGAGATTTATCGTAATAACACTAAATTACGGGTTCGATTGGTCAGGATTCAATTCTTTGTCTGTGTACACTTGAAAGCAACTGTCATTGTAAACCACAAAGCTACTAATTACATGGGGCACTTGCACTGACACACTATTTATCCTTAGCACTGTAATATGATTAATGTTCATTGAAAGTGCCCATTCATTTCCCTCATTCACACCAATTTTGTTATATAAACTGTTACATCTTCATATGTGAGTAACTTGTTATTTTTCAATTCCTTATCATACGAAGCTAGGCTTTTATCCAGGGCTGTTTGAAGGGCTTCATCTTCCTTTTCCTCTGGTGTTACATATGGAGGTTCATAATTTGTTCTGCAACCTGGTACTGAACACTTGAAAGGCTTTGCAGCCCTGAAAATACAGAGAAAACAACGTTGCTTTATAGTTACTTTTAAAGTTGTGCTAGATATAACCAAACTGTACTTATGCAATATACCCACTATTAACGTATTATATTATTACTTACCTCAATGTAATATGCAATCCGTAGCAGTTTGTAAGAATATAATACTTTAACGCGTGAAGTAACAAAATATACACAAGAACTGCTTAATTCGTCTATAGAAGATTTGCAACACAAAAATGCCACTGCATTTCAAGCCAACTTTTGCTCACCTGCAGTGGGTTACGTGACCATACTATGATGCTAGAGCACGCAGGCCAGATATGCAGTGAGGTGTGTCCAGAAGCTTCTGTGATGTCACTCATTGCTATGTAAGGATGAGTTGCAAGTCAAGTGAGCCAGTCTTTGACTACAGGTGTTAATGCAGAGTGGCATGAGAAAGCATCAAGTGTCTATGCATCGAAAGAATTGTAGTGAAGCAGTGAATTAAAGACAATTGTTACAATAACGTAGAGACTATCTTGAAAATAACCAACACCACAGAAATGTTACATAATTTTAGGCTTTAACGAAATCTAAATTTTTAGGAAGTTAAGTTTCTCGCTCTTATGGTTTACCAATTATACAAGTTTACTTTTGAATGAAGGAAACTTTACATGTTATTCACAAAAATTTCAAAATAAATATTTTGTTATGCAAATATGTTAAAACATCCTCCCCCCAAACTACCCTTTGCATCAGTGTCCATCATTACAAAGCCAAATGACATTAGGACAGACATCGACTGTGCAGGCAACATGCACAGAACAGAGAGGAAGCCAGAACCTATTGGTAGGTGTATTGCAGTGGTGATAAAGCAGGTGCTGTTCATTTTCAGTGATGCTTCATGTGCAAAAGTCTAATATTCTTGTAAACTATGTCACACAAGCCAGCTATCAGAAGTGTATTCTTAGTTTGTGTGAAATAGTGCCTAAATGTTGAAAAAATACTGAAGGACAAAAGAATTAAAATTTTTTGGCAAAGTAGTACAGTTAACTGTAAATTTATACTATGGCTACATCAACAGTGTATGCATTGTAAAAGCAGTAACCATTTTTATGGACAAAGGAATGATTTGTTTAAATACTGTCATCAGGATTTAATTATCATTTCTATGACATAATAAAAAATGTTATTCTGTAAACAATTTTCAATGCTATGTATATGCAATTTTATTACAAGATAAGTAGTGGTATTCTTGTGCAATCAAGTCCATTTTTGTTTACAGCTATTGATATCAAATTAATAATATTATATCCTGTAGCTATTTCCAATAGTTTTAAGACTCATAACACACGATCTGTAATAGAGATTAAGCTGCTTAGACAGATTGATCCCTCTACTGTATGGTCTGCTGCCCCATTGTCAGATGTGCTGAGTAAACAAGTGTATTGCGCTGCATGGAGCCCTTGTTTCCAGGCAAAATTACTCTGCCTGATTACATTACTAGGCAAGTTAGTGACATGCTTTACATGGTCGAGAGTATTTTCTTGTAGGCTCTTCACAGATCCTTCAGCTATGCATTGTCATTGTTCCTCAGCTATGATGCTGCAATTCCTCTCTTTGTAACGGATGTTTTACAGTTTACATCTCACGGATGTTTTACAGTTTAGGGCCTTGGATGCTAGCAGCCAGTTATTAGTCATAAGTTGGCATATCTACATGAAAGGATGACAATAGCATAAATATCTACCCAGGGAGTTTACATGTTGAATTAGGCACCCTATGTGGTATGTTGTCATGTTCTCTGCACCTATAGAGCAAACTCTGCCCAAGTAATTAAATTTACAATCTAGCCATCTGAATATTAAATCTTTAGGGTAAACTGTTTTACTTGTTGCACACTTAAGCATAGCCTAATGCTGAGGGACCTAAGTTGCAAGCCATAGGAGAGGGATTTTTTTTTTAAGAGTGGAGCATTTGCGGCCGATGGCCGTGTATGTATAACGAGGAGAAAGCGTAGCCAAAGGATCGGTCCATATATAACCCAATCGTTCGTCCGTCAAGTACAACAGAAACTCCCTTATTTTGCACGTGAATTATGAAATGGCAATTTGGAAAAGGCAAATAAAGACATATGGGATGAAACATAATATTTAGCCTAGTGCTGTACAGAAATATATGATCGTTGCTTTTAATGAAATAAATTTGTAAAACTCTTTTGTCTTATTTCTACTTCTTCCATTGAATCATTTAGGTATACCTTAATTTGAAATCTATGATAGCCTATTACTTGAGTGACACTTGTCACCACTTACCAATACGGTGAAACGTTATGTTAAATAACTCAATGTTACTTATTTTTGCTGGTACATCCCATGCACAACCGCATAAATGTTACCAGAAATTCATACAAACATTTCGGTATGCAATACACTAGCGGCACACGATTGAAGTTTAGTTTCTTCTATGCTTCTACTGTAGGAGACTAAAAATCAGAGTGACATCGTTCCCCACAGTAGGCATGTCTGTTTCTTCAGTAGCGTCATCACTATCATCAATCTTCTAAAACGCCATGAATTATATTTTATTAGCAATCAGCCACTCATATTCTTGGTAGCTAATACTAGCCACAGAACAGCAAATTCTGGCTTCTACTATTGCCACTTGCCATAAAGTATTATCTAGAGAGCCGTGAAAACACTGAAATCATAACCTTTGTACTTTACTTTTACATAATCGCTGATTCACGTCATTGACGGTGATGGATATGCAGTGAACTTTAATACACGGAGTGTTGAAAAAGACACTGCTGACAGTAACTAACCCATTTGCAGTTTAGGGTTTGGAGCTGTCTGGTACATCTGTAGCTTCTGTCTGTGGCGGTTGAATTTAGACAAGTATTATTAAATAAATATGGCGCGTGTATTAGTTGGAGTGAAAAGAGTAATTGATTATGCTGTAAAGGTAGGAAATTATACAGAGAAAGCAAACACTTCAATCATAAGGTCAAGTATGTGCAGTATTTTATCTAGCAGATACAAAAATAGTAGCGTGGAAAAGGTCAAAATAATAAAGTGGAATAAGACTTTGGCATATATGCGCTAAATGCATACCACGGTTTCTTTAAGAGAAATTATTTGAAAGATATCAGAAGAGATAGCCTAATCAACAAGCACTCCTACATTAATATAGATATTTCAAATACTGATTTTTTTTTTTTTTCAGTGTGAGGTGTAAGGAAATAGCTAAAAGGGAGTATACCACAGAATCACATTTGTATTAATATGACCTTCAGTTGTATATTAACTACTAACAGCAGTTTATTTAGCTGTAATAACTTTGTCACAACTTAGCCAGTTGTAAGCAACCATAACAAAAGAAAACATATTCTGAAATAGGATTCCCCAACATTCTCCTTTAGGAATAAACTGATCCAACTATGCATGTTACTAGAGATTGTTATGAATGTCTAAACATTTATTTTGGTCTATTCTTTTCAGCACTCTTCAGTCATTTTAAAACTGTAATTTATGTATATTTAAAGCCAGAGATGCCTTTTGGAATCCTTGATTACACAACATTAAATGTATCTTCTTGGTTTACAGATTCGTGTGAAATCTGACAAAACAGGAGTTGTTACCGATGGTGTGAAGCACTCCATGAACCCATTTGATGAAATAGCCGTGGAAGAAGCAGTAAGGATGAAAGAGAAAAAAATAGCACAAGAAATAATAGCAGTTTCTTGTGGGCCAGCTCAGGCTCAAGTAAGATACATAAAGAACCTAGTTTTATTGCTTTGCTATTAAGTACATAATACTTGGGATGTTTATTGTAATGAGGCAGTTAGGCAACTTAAAACTGTAAGTGAAATGGAGATTCATTATCTAGTCCGCTAAATCAAATATGTGTGAAAATAAGAACTTGCAATACCTTATTTAAAGATTTAGAAGTAGTTCTTGACACTTTTGTAGACGTAACTTACCTGCCTGCCTCATTTAGGAAATTTTCTTTTACAGCACAACTGACAGTCTAAGCCAAGAAAACATGCCATATTATGGATTACAAGTTATGCACTGCTTCATAGCAACTTTCATTTTGGGGATTGAAATCCTTTAGACTGGGGATATTTGTAAATTTGCTGCCTCGGCTACACTATGGTTCATTGAGGTTTTATTTTATCAGATCCCTCAATGTTTTGTAACTTAGGACCCTCAACAATTTTATTAATGTGCCTTAGGGCCCAGCTTTATTTATTCTTGATAAGTTGGTATGCCATCCCAGACAATATTGATTATCCACATATTGGCAGTAGGTAGCACAGACAGTGGATCCAGCATCACCTGTAGAGCTAATGTGTGTAAGCTGGAGGTTGGATACGGAAGCTTGTCAGTGAAAAGCAATGTTACTCTTGGATTTTTTTAGTGAATAAGATGCTAATTTGCTATATGTATCATAATGAGTCTGGCATAAATTGTTAAAGAGTGTCCATAAATAAAACGCCTTTTCATTTTACAGCAGCCAAAATGTCAATGTAATTACATAAGACCCCATTCACAATGAAATTATAACACTAACATAATGCAGTGCAAGTGAAGACCATTCACAATGCAGCTGAGATGTAATGCAAGAATTTGGTATGGGCTGTAGATCCTTAAATTACAGAAACCTCCTGAGCACACTGCAAGTTTCAAAGTTAACATCACTAATAGGATCCGAAATGAAAGTTAATCTTATTTCTATAGTAAATAGGACAAAAAAGTTATGCATCAAGTAAACTTCAGATCAGCAACTAGAATGGCAAGGTACAGCCAAATGGAAGAGAACCATGATTGTATAATATATGGTTTAAAATCTCTAATTACAATTGTGTATTGTTCAGAAGTTTGTAATGCACTTCTTTCTCTATGCATGTGATAAAAACATGAAGTTTGCAATTTCTTGTGTACTGTAGTGCATCACTATATGAATGCTTCCATTAAATAACATTGAGGTAAACTCTTGCACTCATTCTGAATGGAGCATCATACTCTAACCATAGGTTAAATGTGGAAACCATAAGATGGTTTCTACTTTTTTTTTTTTTCTTCCCCCTTTGTAGCTTAACATCCTTTAACCTGGTTGGTCATTTGGGTGAGAATGAATTTGGTGAAATCATGCTTAAATGATCTTGGTGTCCATAGATCTTTCGTCTTCTAAGGGTAATTCGCCCTAAACAAGATTTCAATTTGCGACTTAAATGTGAAGCAAATAGGCTACCCTCCTACTTTTTGTAGTTAGCAATATGGTATGGCACATGTAACAAATGAACCCCATTACAGAGCTTTTCTGATAAACAAAATTAGTTAAAATCGTATGAAGTAAGTAGAAGAATAAGACTTTTAACAATAATTTATTACAGACATACAGAAAATGTGATGTGAATGAAACACATCAGATTTATAGTTACCTATGTTAATTGAAATGATCCCTCATTATATATTTCTTTGTAGGTATAAAAAATATATAATAGTCTAAAATGATCATCAGATTTTTAAATGGCCAACGGCTATAACATAAGCCAGAATAGATGACACCTGCACCTGCCATGTTTATGCGTGAATGTATTCACAAGCATTGACACATACCTCCTGCACGTTTTCAGTTATGTAATTGCACATTTTTTAAGTGTTCTCAGTGCAGAGGCTAACATTTAGCAATACCTACTTATATTTGACCCAGAAAGGTTAAATATACTAATCAAAACTTAAATAAGACAGAGAATCTAGTAATGCCTACTAGTATATTGAAACAGAAAGTTGATTAGTACAGTATGAGATTAAAGCTTAAAGAAGACTCCATTTATTGCAATATGACATGAAAACTAGAATATTTGTGATGCTTTAAGAATAAATTTATGCTAATAGACACATAAATACATCTTAAAACACAAAATAGATCACAAAAGTTTTAAGCTGAGATTCAAGAGTTTTTAGTGCAAAAAAAAAATATATACCAATGGAAGACCATACAGAGCTGCAATACATTGAAAATAAAAATAGTTTTTGTGGAAGCTGGAAGTTAAACAATCATTTTTAGTTTCTCTACTACGTCCTTGCAGTAAGTAGTGTAATTCAATTCTGATATTTTTTTTCATTTGCAAAGCAGATATTTAAATAAAAATTGTGTCATTCTTCAGAAAATAACAAAAAAAATTCTATGTAAAGGAAATTTGGAGTGAAGTTTATGCCTTAAAAATCTGTGTCTCACATCCTTACAAGTTGCTGAGCTTAAGTATTGTTTTGTCAAATTTTTGGATTCAGGGAGCCTCAAAATATGCTTTTCTGGTGTAATCTAGATGCTGATTAAGTTTGAATGTCAGCATTAAGTGTTCTTGTCGAAAATATTTTTTTTTTTTTTTCTTTTCTTTCTCTCAGTGCTAGCTAACACTCAGAATTGGTAATTTTAAATAATGAATAAATCATGAAATTTCTATAGAAGGCTGTTGCTAGCTACTTGCATATTAAATATAATACTGAATTTAATCTTTTTAATGTTTTGTCATTGTTCTGAGTGTTCTTGCATGTACTCAAGCCTTCATAAAACCTTTCTAATTATTACCTCAATTGCTTATTCATTAGATTATTACCTATGCCAGTAATTGAAAACCAGTAGTGCTGGTAAGGTTTTTCAAAAGTTAAGGAAACATTGAAACAAAGCTACAAATGCACAAGAATTAAGATGTGACATTAGTAATACTCTTCCACTTTCAGGAAACATTAAGAACAGCACTAGCCATGGGTGTCGACCGTGGTATCCATGTAGAAGTTGCAGGACCAGAATATGAAACACTCCAGCCAATACACGTGTCCAAGATTTTAGCTAAGTTGGCCAAGGATGAGAAAGCTGATATTGTAATAGTTGGAAAACAGGTGTGTCCTGATGTTTCACTTTCAACATTAAACTTTAGAAGTCTGTCCTGTTAGCACACCTGCCTAGTGCAGAGATCTGAGTTTGATTCCCAGTACTAGTTTGGGAATTTTTCACCCTGCAGTGTTGACCGAGTGTATATCCTTTCATCATCATTCTGTGCAAAGGAAATGGCAATACCATTGTGGTATCATCCTTGCCTGAATGTAGAGGCTGGGTTATAGTCTCTACCACATTTCCCTCCCAGCCATTTACTGACCATGGATGGAATACTCATCAGACTCCAGAAATTGTTATTTCTTATTGAGAATGAGCAAGTAGTATTACAAAAATAGAGATATCCCTAATAATTGAGAGTAGAATTCCAAATTTAATTATTGTGGTTCTACTATGGAGAGAAAGCACATGGATTTTCCTTGTGCTACTACTACTAATAATAATAATGTAGTTAATGTATATCTTTACTATGCTTGTATACACATCAATATTTGGCTGAATAACCCACATTGGTCTAATTGTTACATAACATACTCTTACAAATGTAAAAAGAAGCTAGTAACAGTGAAGAATAACACAAATATTAATATAAAAATAATAGTTGCAACAAATCTTCACTCATCTTTTGGAATCCTTGCTTGGACTAGTTTCGCAATGATTTCATTGCATTATCAACATATCCTTTTGGTCTCTTTTTTGATGTTTATTTACACTGTTATGGTTACTGCTAATAGGTGGATTGTGTACTAATGCATTGCTAACTACTGGAATCAAAACAAATTTGGTAAGAGTGTCAATTGGAGGTATGTCAAAATTCATTGCATGATTTCTATACTTTAATATAAATATTTTCTCCCAAACCATTAAATCTATGGGCCCATTTAAGTGTTTTAATAATTTAACATCTGGATTTATTTCATGATTAAATTTCCAAAAATGTTCTGCTATAGCTGATTTATCAATTTGTTTGTATTTAATATTCCTAAAGTGTTCTTTTAAAAAGACAATAAATTGAATTTTGGAATATACAGAAAGCAAACCCACACTGATAATTATATAAAAAATAATGGCTTTAACCCTTTTTCACATAAATTTGCTGTTTTTAATAGTTTAATTTATAGGTTAATTAATTTACCCCTTAATAAAGATGAATTCTATAAAGAATATAAACACATTATTAACACTGCTTTAATTAATGGTTTCAATACTGATTTTATAAATAAAAAAATTGAGAAGTTTAAATATCAAAAAGCTATTAAAGATATTTCTACGCTTAAGAAAATAAAAGATAATTACATTTTAAAAAATTTACTTATCACCCTTGGGCAAATAAAAAATTCACAAATATTTTCAAAGAGCATCGCATAATATTGGTTCCTCAAAATAAATACAGTATAAAAAATTTTAGGCTTTTCTAAAAAGGATGAAATTTCAAAAAATAAAAAATCTGGCATTTATCAATTAAACTGTTTAAATTGTGACCTTGTTTATATTGGTAAGACTAAACGTCATTTGGAAACCAGAGTAAAAGAACACTTTAGGAATATTAAATACAAACAAATTGATAAATCATCTGTAGCAGAACATTTTTGGAAATTTAATCATGAAATAAATCCAGATGTTAAATTATTAAAACACTTAAATGGGCCCATAGATTTAATGGTTTGGGAGAAAATATTTATATTAAAGTATAGAAATCATGCAATGAATTTTGATATACCTCCAATTGACACTCTTACCAAATTTGTTTTGATTCCAGTAGTTAGCAATGCATTAGTACACAATCCACCTAGTAGCAGTAACCATAACAGTGTTAATAAACATCAAAAAAGAGACCAAAAGGATATGTTGATAATGCAATGAAATCATTGCGAAACTAGTCCAAGCAAGGATTCCAAAAGATAAGTGAAGATTTGTTGCAACTATTATTTTTATATTAATACTCTTACAAGTTGCTGACTACTTTATTGTTAAAGCTAAACTTTAACCCTCTGGCTACTTGTTATCCACTATTTCCACTATCACCTACTTAATCTTCCTTGATTTTCATCCATTTCCTTTTACTTTACCTAAACAATTGCTAGTCTGCTCTTTATAATTTCAATTTTAAGTCCCCCCCCCTCCCATCTATAGGTAAGTTAGACTATTTCTCAAACTTTAATATTTCTCTCACTACTTTATTGCATTAGAAATCGCATGAGATTTATCTTTTATTCTGCAAGTGGAGCATTCATCTAAATCTATTTTCATTCTTAAACCTCTAGATTTTACTATCCTTGTTCTAGCCCATACATTTCATACTCTGGCAACTTTTTCCACGTAATTTTTCTTCTCCATTCTTACTTGAACAATCTGTAAATGTTCAGTGACTATATTTTTAAACTCCTGAATATCATTATCAATTCTTAGTTGAATTTCTTTGCCTACCCATATTTTTTGTTTTTAATTCTCTATCTGTAAGATATTTCTTCACAGTTTTTTCCAAAAATTTTTTACTCTTATTCTAAAATCCACTTAAGGTGAAATGGAAATAATAACATTAATTTCCCTTATTTTTACTCCTTTAATATGTTTCGGGAAAGGTTCTTAAAAAGGTTTCCGACTGGTCCATGTTGGTATTTCTGTTGTGTTGGCAGTCTATCATGGTGACTTTCTGTGGTGGTGAATTGAACGTCCAGAGAGGACTTTGTGGTGGCAAATTTAAATTTCATTAGTTGTCGACTATGTGTTGGAGTGACAGTCCAATTCTGCTGCATATCTGGCTGGTTTGATGTGGTTGGTAGTCCAGAAATGGTGTGAAACTACAGATTTATTTTCATCTGTTCATTTTAATTTTGTTAATCCAGATGCTTCACTGGATAATGTTCTCCAGGAAAACAACATATTTCAAAATATTTGAATAAACCGGTAAGAGTCTGAAATTTAAGAGAAGGTTTTCTGACTCAAACCTTCTCTAAAATTTCAAAATGTTGTTTGTTTTCCTTGTAACTTGTGATTGAATCAATAAAATTAGGCAATTATAGTGAGAAGTATATTGGATTCGGTGTGTTGATCAGAGTTAAAGAAATGCACTGATTACAAACATTGACTTAATTATTTAAACATTTTAAACTACATTGCAGTGAAAACAAATTGTAACAGCAAATGAATAAGGCAGAAGAGCAATATGCTCACAAATACAAAAAATAAAATAATCAGAGATGCTTGATTGCAAATAATATATGTTATATCCTTAGCAAAATATAATCAATGATACATTATGTATAACTTGTATAAAATCAACAATTTAACTTAAAATTGACAAGTAATAATTAATTAAATAAATGTACCTTTTTACAGGAGCAAACAGGCATGAGAATGAAGTGATTGTAGTAGACATAATGTAGACATCGATAACTGAGGTGTTAAAGTTATGTAACATTTTATCTTCAGGATGAGTAGACACTTTGTAAATATAGTATAAACTCACTTAAATGTTTGGAAAAAGAGAGGGAGCAAAAATGTTTAAATGATAAAACATAAAAAGTCAATTTTATGATGGGAGTGACCCTGTTTTATTACATTATTGTTCAAAATCTATAAATTCTTTGAATGTTTTCATAGGCATGTAAGTTAAATGAAAATAACTTTGCAATGAGCAGTGCTTATGTTATGAGTAAATTACTCAGAAATGCTTCTGAAACAAGTATTGAGGGGTGAACAGTGTTTCAATTCCAATTCTTCTATGATTTATGCACGGTCTGTTATGTTAGAAAGGAAATGTTTTAATGAAGCACACTATTTATAGTGAACTTTTCAATAGTATTTAAGGATTTAAATACCATATGAATGCATCGAGGCAAGAGAATAAGCATTAAAGTCTAATTGGTTTGTGATTTTCTAAGTTCAAGAAAGGAAGAAAAAAAGTTGATTACTATTTATAGTTGTCCCTTAAAGTGACTTAATGATGTAAATAAAGGTGAAAAAAATTATTCCAGGCAATTGATGACGACTCTAACCAGACAGCGCAAATGATTGCAGCACATCTAGACTGGCCACAGGCTACCTTTGCTTCTAAGGTGAGAGTTATTTTGTGATTTTATAGATAGTTATAGATTTTATTAGTAATGAGGAATGGAAACCAGAACGACAAAGTTAATATCAGAGAGTGCCAAAAATGTATACTTGCTTCAAGCATACGTACACTAATCATCTTAGACTTTTACAGTTGCAGCAGTAGCTTAAAATGTCCAGCATCAACATTGATACATTTATGGGTATGTTGAACTACTGATCAAGCAACGTTTGCGAAAGTGCCCTCAGTGATTGCAACACATATTGTGTCAATTCCTTCCCAAAATGATGCAAGTTCCCCATAGATTAGAAGACCAATCAGATCTGAAGAATGTGGTAGAAATTCAATTGGACCTCTTCATCCTGTCCAGTGCCCTGGAAGATTGTCATCAAGGTACACATGTACTCTCAGTATTAATCTGCTGGTGCACCATTGTGTTGGATGTAAAATACCTTGTTTCCATAGAGTGTATGAATGGTGTGGGTAAGATGGATGTGCAGATCATGTTCATGTACACTTGGCCAGTTTCTGTTCCTTAAAAAAAAAGAATGGTCCAATTAAACCCTTTATGACAACTCACACCAAACATTAATTCCAGGTAAATTAACAGCTTTTTCCACCCAAACACAATCATCTGATTATTTACGCACCAGTAAACACAGTTATGCTGGTAACAGTTATGTTCAACTTAAATTATGCCTCATTGACAGGGCTCATTCTCTTGTACAATGTTCTGCATTCTTTGATCAGGATCATCATTTAATGCACGCAAAAGATTTTGGATGGAAACTTTCAACTTTGTTGGTTCAGCTAATCCCAGTTTCATGTGCACACTTCTTTATAGTATTCTGCGATGAGTGTTCAATTGTTCCAAAAAAACAAAGCCAACTTGGGGCTTGTTGTGTGAGGTCACCAGATCTGCCCTTGTGAACATTACATATGGTACCATGAGTCTCAAATTTGTCTCAAATGTGGGCAATTGTTATTTGGCTGGTGGTTCGGTTCTGTTCTCTATGAGTTTCCATCATTGTTGAACTTCAACAACATTCTTGGCTTCTCAAAACTACTAAAAATTGTTCTCTGCTGTTCAAACAATAATCTTGATTCCATTTTGATGTTAACATAATGAAATGTGATTCACATATTACAGAATATCATATAACTTGGACTTAATTTTTCATTGTTGATTGCTGATTTATCCGAATGCAAGACACCATTTTTCAGAACTTAATTTTGGAATTTAGCATATTAGCTATATCGAAAGAAGACATAGCTTAATTTTTAAATGAAATTTAAAGTTTTGTCATATATTTTGAGCAAACTAAGGGACACTTAAGCTGATTAAGTCCCTGTTATTTTATTTCATTTGAATACGTGTGGAAATTTACATGGTGCGCAGGATAGAGGGAGAGGGTAGAATGGAAATGATGTACCCTTGTATGAACAGAGAAGATGACAGTGGCAGTGCAGCTGTAAAAATGATGGATAATATTTTCTATTTAAACAACATACCTAATGTAACAGTGTTGTAAAACATTTTACCTAAATTTATAATTGGAATATGCGCAGAAATTTATGTTTTGAGTGGGAAAAAGATGGAAAGAGGCATGCTGAAAAGTACCAGCTGCATGTGGTGGGAGAATGTGATGATGGTTGGACAGTAGCATAGTTTAATGATGATAGTGGATATGATTTTCTGATTAAAGAATATAATGCATCATTGTAAAAATGACCTAATTTGGATTTGTGCCAAATTTCACATTGCGAGCGGGAAAGAGTTGGAGAAGGGCAAATGGAAATGTATCAACATATGTTTGCGCTCAGTAGTGTCGGCAGCGTAGCTGTAACGATGATGATATTCTATTGAAAACAAAAGAATTAGTAGGTTTTTTTAACACAAACATCACTTGGTAATTACTTACTGGTTATGGAAAGTTTGCTTCTACACAATTTGTTATCAACTTAAATTGAAATCTTGCAAATATGCAAAGAAGCCTGTGACAGTAATGTAATTAAATTAAAAACAAAAGAATTTGAGTCAGTTTTTGCAACACAAACAACTTATTAATTACTTGCTGGTTACAGGAAAGTTTGCTTTTACATGATTTGTTCATTGGTTTAAATTGAAATCTTACAAATATGCAAAGAAGCTTATGACATTGATGTTATTAAATTAAGAACAAAAGAATTTGAGTCTGGTGTTTTTAATACAAACTTCACTTAGTAATAGTAATGCAAAACCATAGACGACTTAGGACTTATTGCTGTGTGAGGTCACCTGCCCTTGTGAATATTGCATATTTTACCATGAGTCGTTGAAATGTGTGCAATTGTTATTTGGTTGGTGGTTCTGTTTTGTATATGCATCTTCGTTGTGTAATAGTAATTACTAAGTGATGTTTGTGTTACAAAAACCGACTTAAATTCTTTTGCTTTTAATTTAATCACATCACTGTCACAAGCTTCTTTGCATATTTCAATTTAAACTGATTAACAAATCATTTAGAAGCAAACTTTCCTGTAACATGTAAGTAATTACTAAGTGATGTTTGTATTACAAAAACTGACTCAAATTCTTTTGTTTTTAATTTAATCACATCACTGTTACAAGCTTCTTTGCATTTCAGATGAACATCATACTTATTACGATATGGTTGGTTGGTTTCTAATGTTTAGCACTTAGCAATGAAGCCATTCACTCTCTTGCACTCCAATATTTTGAAGGCTGGGCAGTGAAGTTCCATTTCTTCTCCGAGTTCACAGAAAGGACATATAGGAGATTCAGCAATACCTATCCTATGTAGGTGTTAGGCAGTTATGACCCAATAGTAGTCTAAAAGTTTCTAATGTTTCATTATATGGTTTTTCCCATCTTTTTCTTTAAATTTATTGCTATATGTTGCAGTTTATTCTTTTAATTGAGTGATGAGGTAAAGGACCAGATGATTTTGATATTTTGCTGCCTTTTTTTTTTTTTTTTTTGCAAGAAAATCAGTTTCATTTGCATTTAATTCCAGAATGTGCTGGTATGCATTGAAGTACAATTTTTTTTATTTAAACTAGTTACTTGTTCTATAATTTTGCAACATTCTGTAATATTAAGACTTTTGATGGTTGTGTTGGTAGAAATGGCTATAATTGCTGCTTTGGAATCAGATAATAATACAAATCTCTTAAATTTGTTAATCTGATGTAGGTTTTGTAAGCTGAGCAAGATTGCTAAGATTTCTACATCAAAATTTGTTGTTAATATTTAATTTCCAATGAAAGGCAAATAATGAATATACTGCACCAGTACCAGTTATTTGGTAAGCTGGACCCATCAGTATTTGCATGTAGCCATTCATTAGCAGGACATTTTAAATTTTTTTTTTTTTTTTTTTTTGTTTCTAATACTACGAGGGCGGTCCAGAAAGTAAACTCCGTTTGTGCGTAGCACAGGAAGTGGTGGGGGTAGCGCCGTTTTCTACACATCAGTGTGCACAGTGGTCAGTATGCTTCTAGCTGTCTAAGGAAGAGCATTGCACTGTCGCGCGTTTGAGAGATATAACCTCAAAACATGAGCGCCGCAATAGAAAATCCCGCCAAGTGTGAGGTGCGCGATATTATAAGGTTTCTTTTGGCAAAACATCACTCAGCAGCCGAAATTCATCGTGAATCGTGTGCAGTATATGGTCCTAACATTATGAGTGAAGGTGTTGTCCGTCAATGAGTACGATTTTTTAAAAATGGAAGAACTAACATTCATGAAGAATACAGGAGTGGTAGGCATACTCTTGTCAATGATGACCTGGTGGTCAAAGTGGATGGAAAAGTTCGTGAGAACCGTTGGTTCACGATAACGGAACTTTCCGATCATTTTCCCGAAATTTCTCGGAGTCTTTTGCACGAGATAGTGACCAAACACCTAGGCTATCGCAAGTTTTGTGCTCGTTGGGTGCCAAAAACGCTGACTGACGACCACAAAACCAAAAGAATGAGCTCTGCCATCGACTTTCTTTCTCGGTATGCCACTGAAGGAGAAGCATTTTTGAACAAAATTGTTACTGGCGATGAAACTTGGGTGGCCTCCGTGAATGTTGAGATAAAACAGCAGTCAATGAATGGGGACATACCGCTTCTCCAAGCAAGCCAAAGAAAGCCTGTTAAACTTTGTCTGCGAGGAAAGTCATGGCTACGGTTTTTTTGGGATACTAAGGGCATCTTACTCGTTGAATTTATGGTATGTGGCACGACTGTCAATTCTGAAGCCTACTGTGAAACGTTGAAAGGACTAAGAAGGGCAATCTAAAACAAGCGTCGTGGTCTTCTGTCATCTGGTGTTGTGTTTCTGCATGACAACGCTCGCCCGCACACAGCTCAAAGAACAAATGAACTTTTGGCCAGTTTCAAATGGGACGTTTTTGACCATCCCCCCTACAGCCCGGACTTAGCTCTCAGTGATTTTCATCTGTTCCCATACATGAAACAGTGGCTTGCATCTCAGCGTTTCGGCAATGACGAAGAACTTCATCACGCCGTGACGGGTTGGCTACGTTCACAGGCGGCAGAGTTTTATGCAGAGGGTATTTCAAGGACTGTTAAAAGGTGTGACAAGTGCTTGAATTTCTTCGGAGAATATGTAGAAAAATAAAAAAAATGTTGTATTTTTCATATATAATAATAAAATTGTTATATCTCAACTTGTTTAATTTTTATTTCCAAACGGCGGTTACTTTCTGAACTGCCCTCGTATTTGCTTGAAAATAGAAAAGTGGATGTTTCAGATTTTTTAAATTCTTCTCTTAACTGCACATAATACTCAATGTTACACAGTTCTAAAGGGTTTATTTTTGTTGTTAAATTTTCTTTTAAGCATGGATATTTTTTTTTTTTTTATTTCTTGAGCTTTACTAAGATTAATTCTGTTTGGTTTTTAAATTAATTTGTGGTTTTCTTCTTTCCCAGTTATTATATGTCATTGTAGAAAGTTTTACCTAATTTGAATTTGCATGTAAATTCATGTTATGGGTGGCAGTGAGAGGTAGAGGAGAGAACCAAAATATATTTACAGTTTATGTGCAGCTGGAGGAAGCAAATATACAGCTAAACCTCTTACTTTGTGCAATTTTAGTCTTGGAGAGAAATCTTTTTTCTAATGAAAATGCTTATAGGTTCATAAAATGGCTGAGTTTTTGGCATGAAATGAAATGCACAGAATTTGCTGCATATGGCATAAACCTTGGCAGTAATCTTTAACATTTCCCCCAGATTTTGCCACTGTCTACCTGCAAAGTTTACTGGATGCTATTTGGAAAACATATCGCAAATGCAAAATGACCCCAGTTTTCAAAGTTAGTATTTTTTGGATAAGTATTGTCTTATATTTGGATGTCTGGTACCTGTCGCATAGCAACACTAGCATAACATGCAAGTCACATCTGTTTACAGGACATCATAATACACATCGCTGTTGTTTTTCGGTCTAAAATGGCTATCTCATGTCATGTGTATTCATTTTTTGGCACCCTTTGTATTATTATTACAGTTTGTGCATTCACAATCAATGGAAAGTTTTCCTGGGAATGGGAAAGAATATATGGTCAATTTTTAACTTTTCTGTTCCCAGGAACAGTATATTAGATCCATATTATATACATTAGATTCTTCAATTTAGATTTTAATCAAAGTAGTTGTGACATCAACACAGGCCAGGGAAGTGAAACTGGAAAAAATTCTGGCAAACATGCATCTTGACTCCTTCAGATCCTTTGAGCATTGATTCTTCTAGATAATAATTTTTTTTATATGCTATTCAAAAGTGGCGGTTGCTTTAAAAGAAACAAAGAAAAAAAACCCCTGGAAATTAAGCAAAGAACATTATAGAATAAAAAATAACTTTGGTGAATGCTATCAATAAAGAAATGATGCTTGGTACTAGGGGAATTGGGCTAAGTAATGCTGATTGCATTTAATTTTGACATTGACTGAGCTGGAAGCAGGTATATCATTGTTCAGTTTCAAACAAATGATGTCTGTATATGAAAAGTTAACTTTTCTATTTTGCTGCCTATGCTTGAGCAAGAACAGGTGTATAAAACTATAGGGGCTCAGAGTGCATTATGACACTAATATATGTCCAATGTGTGGGGAAAATGAGGAAGCACTGCATTGTATTATTAAGTGCAAGAAAACGGAGGTATGGAGAAGTGAACTGAGATTTGATAAATGGGATAAATTAAGGATAGAGGAATTAGAAAAAGAATGTTTAACAATAATAGAAGAGAGTTTATTATAACTCGTGGAAAATATTTAGGAGAGGTATATGAGAAATGGTATAGAATTGTGAGGCAGTGTAAGGAGGGGGAAATGAATAGAGGAGAGATTGGGATTATGTAGTTTTAAATGTGTATAAGGTCCAAAGAAACAAGCAACTCTCTAGGATAAAAACTTAGCTGAATGTATAAAATAATAAGTATTTTATATAGTGGACCCCTATTTTAACAAAACTCAATTAACTGAATGTGTTTAAGGGAAAAGAAAGGCATATTATTGTTTGAAATGTAGCAAATGTATGTATTATGACTTGTAATAAATAATGATTAATTCATTTTGCTATATGCACACCAGTTTGTATTCCCAACATGTTTAGAACAAAATTGGTATCCAGTTCTTAGATTATTGTGAACTATACTCTTTCATTTGATGTAGCTGTAGGTATAGATAAATATTTCTGAATTAATGATGTTCATCACCTTCAGAAACAATGCTATGTTTAACTAGGGAACATCAAAAAATATATATATATTTTTTTTTATACTAATGATATTTGGGATGATGCATGATGTTTGTGCACTTTTAGTTAGAGAAGACAGCTGGAGAACTGAAAGTCACAAGAGAAATAGATGGAGGTTTGGAAAACATCAAAGTGAAGCTGCCTACTGTTATCAGTGCCGATCTCAGACTTAATGAGCCAAGATATGCTACACTGCCAAATATTATGGTAAGTATATTCAAACTATCCAAAGTTATGGTTAATCTAAGGAAAAGATTATATCACCAAAACTGAAAGAAATATGAAGTGTGCTGAGAGGCATAGCTGCCTTTCTCTGTAGTCCATTTGAGCACGTAACTGCAGGAAAACAATAAGTTTTTATTGTTTTGTGAATACATCACAAAAGGTAATAAGAGAAACATGCAACATGCCTTGTCAGAATAATACACTGCTTTTTAGTTAACAAAATGTTTAATTATTAAGATGTCACACTTTATACTAGCTTATTTAGGTTTCTTACCTAGAAACAGCTGAAGGTGCTGACAATAGCCAGCAAAAATATGTTTCTAAGTATGAATGTAAATAAGTGAAGCTAAGAGTGTAAAGTGTGGGTCATTATTTAATAATTTACTTCAGTGGTGAAATTCCAAATTCGAACATCAAAATGTTTGTCAAGACAAAACATATTGGTAATACTGCACAATTACAATAAACCTAATACTGGGCTTTGTGATAGGCAAATAAGCGGTGATGCCAGTACATTTTTCGTTTCCTTATTAGTTAAACCAAATACACTATAGTTTAATACAGGACACTCTGTGATATTTTGTGTGACACGCGCTGCCAGCGCATTCTAGCAGGTTAGCCTTGAGCGGCGATCAGCTGGTGTTGCTGTAGCTTCAGTATAGCCTATGTAATAGCAATAATGATGAATTAAAATGTAATTTAGCTGTGTATCGGTCTACGCAGTGTTATAAGGATTATCAGACAGAAGTATTGAACCATGTCTGGTAAGGTTTGTGCTTGTTTGGCTGCAATAACTTTGAACTTCTGAAACTTTCCAAGTCCTTTTTCTGCTTTCCATGAGATATAACAATATTAGAAGATTATATTATTGTGAAACGTTAATATACATAACCACTCCAGGGAAACAATAATCTGAAAATGAGATCATTGCTGAACATCTCTGAGGAAAATCCGTTTATTGAAATTTATAACACTAGAGAGTATATTTTCCATGATGCTCCACACCTGTTGAAATCAGTGAGGAATAATTTGAAACGGCATTCTATAATTTGTGAAGATAGAAAGGTTTCTTGGAACCATGTTGTAGAATTTTATAAAAAAAGACAGAGCCATGAAACTCGGTTAGCTCCAAGGTTGACCAGCCAATGTATTGAATTACCACCATTTAGTCCAGTGAGGGTACGTTTGGCCGTTCGTGTTTTAAGCCATTCTGTCTGTTGCATTAAAGCGCATGTTGTGTTTAATTCTATGCCTGATAAAACATTAACTATTGCTAATTTCATTGAAAAAATCTGAAGTGTTCCATTCTCATGATTTTCTCTACATCTCTACAGCAAAGCATTGTTAAAAATCTGATTCTTCTATTTACTTCATGCTAATCAAGAAAAAAATTAGCAGAAAACTTATTACTTGTTTCCTTTTAGTAAAAGCGATATAAGGCAGTCTGTAGGTTAAAGTGATAGTCAAAAGCTGGTTGCTATGTGACTGAAGTTTCTTTATTTGTATGGACAGGAGTTGACAAATTTATGTATGAGAAAAGTATGTTTTTCAAAGCTGAAACCAATAACAAGGAATATCTCAAAAACAATCAACTCCACGAAAAAATGTATAAGACACAAATTATGTGTTTTAAAGAGCTCTACATATCTCTTACGGTTTACCAGTTATGCAAAATTCATCCAAAATTAAGATGTCTTCAGAGGCTATTCCCAGGAAATTCAAAATATACATTCTATTTGTTATGTAAATATCTTTAATATACGACATTTTAACCAAAATCGTTAGAGCCATTTTTGAGAAAATCAAAATGTTTGAAAATCTTTCCCTGTAAAGAGCAGTTGGGGGTAGGGGATTTTCTTGAAAATCTTCGTGTCGCATCCTTAGAAGATGCTGTACTTAAGTGCCAAGTTTAATATTTAACGAAGTTTTTGTTTTTGAGCTATGCTACCCAAACACACATGTGCGCATGCATATTTTTCTAAAAATGCATTTTTTGGATTCAGGGGGTCTCAAAACATATATTTGCAGTGAAATCTCGGTGTCGAACTTTTGGATGCAATACAATACCTTCTCTATACACTATGTTCATATTACGTGTAGAGAAAGTAAAAATGGACTGTCTATTTGACATTTTCAACTCGTCTCAAAATCATTGTGCTAAAGAGTTAAGCTATGCAATAAATGATGAATGTAAACATTTACTGTATTTGAATGAATTATGAAAATTCTTAGAAAACATCACTGTAATGAGCGGTCAGCGTAAGAAACCTCCTTGTTTTAATGCATATATTGGCATTAAAATTATTGTTGGCAGGAGCTAAAATGTCAGTATGGTTCCTCATATTTACTTACAAGACAACTCACACAAGACTGTTTGGAAATTTTGTTTTCTGTTATTAGGGACAAGGGTGGGAACAATGTAGCCCCAGATTCCTCAAAATTCAGACAATGTCTTAGACTTGCAATTACAAAACAGTTATTACAATCGTCTGAAGACAGTAACTGTGCCAATGGATGTAAGCAAGTTTTTAGTTCTAAAGTCTGATTTACCGGAAAAATGTAAATCATTTGTAATTCAGACTTCTGCACTAATTATACCAGAACAACAAAAGTGATGATTTTCCAGTTAATGTTCAGCAGCGTGCAGATTTATGTGTATGCACGTGGATATGTGTAAAATTGCCTCATGAGAAATGTATAAACAAATAGGTAGACATCGATGAGAGCAGATGTAGTAAATTAAAGTGTGCATATTGCTCTGAAGCGTTATGGAAATGCTAGATTCATATTTCATAACAAATCTGCTTATACAATGTACATCAGCAGCAATACTCTGTTTAATGAAAACTTTCCTCATCTTTCTGACAGACTTGATTTTAAACCAACGTTAAATATGCGTGTAGATGATGCATTATTCACTTGCATATGTGAAAGTTGTAAATATGTATTTATTGACGAAGCATTCAATGTGTTAATAAAATGTTACTTGAATGATGAAAATGGAAAAAAGAAGAGAAAATCAGGTAGAAACATTAAAGCAATTAATGTCATGCAACTAAAAATAATTCCTGTAGATCCAATACCTTTACATTGTTTTTCTGCATTGTTTTGTATTGTATTGACAAAATATTGTTTGATTAAATAAAAAATAACAATGCATATTATAATATCATTATTGGGTTTCCCTTTCTTAGCATTCAACATTAATCGCTTGTTCCTTAAGGCCTGGTCGCTAGGAGCGCCACTGTATCCTGTCTCTCAGCTTAACACAGGGGAAAATGAAAATGTCCAGTATTAACCTATAGTGTATTTGGTTAAACACACAAAAATCTGCCAAAATAGGATAATTAAGACATACTTCATATTCATATAATATTTAGATAAGCTCCTAACAGTGATGAGAAGTTCAATTTTAAGAGGTGGTTTGAGTCAGAATAGAAACTCTTTCATCACATTACTTGTATGACTCATTTCGAGGATTATTTACTCTAATCTTTAGACTGACTGAAGATGAGAGCAAATAGTTAACAAAATCTGTCAGAAAAAAAAAATGTAAATTAAGTATTTCTATTCCGACTCAAAGCTTCTCGTAAATTTTTGGTTCATATTTTCCAATTGTTTGGTTATTAAGGGGAAACCTACTCCATATTTTAAATAAATATAAGTAGGTTTAAGAATCTAAATAATTAGGAACATTTGTATATTAAGGGGAAGGGGAAACCTACTCCATATTTTAAATAAATATAAGTAGGTTTAAGAATGTAAATAATTAGGAACATTTGTATATAGTGGAGCACCATTATAATGAAATCATTTAACGCTGAGTAGAAATTTTAAACACGTTACACTGTATGCAATTTTCCTCAGTGGCTTAACTGTGATTATAATCTGATATGTGTATAAAGAAATGCAGTATAAGAAGTCATAAATGCTGTTTGTGCTGGTGTTCGACAAATGTATGCTACATAGCCTAACCTATATCTAAAAGTAGCAAAATGAAACACTCTGGTGCAATACAAGTAATTTGTAAATTAATCAAAGCCCATGTGGGGGCACATAAATAAAGACAAATGTTCTGAAGAATGTTCTTTATAGATTGAAGCAAACCAGAAAAATCAGTCAAAAGACAAATTGATTCATGATAATTGCCAGTCAAACCATCATCCATTAGATGCATTTTTTGCCTGCCTAAGTCCATCAAATTGGCAACTCTGATCTTGACGATTCTTCCATTCAATGTAATTCTTCTAATTTTTCTATTTTACATATGACAAGTTGGGACACAACAATAATAATTTTAGTCATGGAGCCTAATAGTAATGAATGTTAAGAGTAGTTGTGCTGTCCAGCAAACATATAAAACAAATACGGCCATGTTAAGTTAGGGATCAACAACTAACTTGATTCTGTGTTGACTTAAATTTATTTTCCACTTAATAATACAATTAGTTCTATAATACTCTTTTACAATTTCTTGACCATACAAAGTAAATACAGCAATATGAAATACTATTGACCCCTCCTCCTGAGTTACTGTTGAACCAAATGGCCCAAGTAGTTTCAACTTAGTGGTTATTTAACTTTAAGGCCAACTTCCATCAGAGATGGCCTACATCTCTATATTAAATTGTTTTTAGCCAATCTAGTTCCCCATTTTTATTTTTTTAACCTTGCCCAGATAATCCCCCAACTCTTAAGATTTTGTGCCTATTTTTCATATTCACCAAATTTTTCTGCTTCTCTCTATTATAGTAGAAATAGTAATAGTGTTCAAAATGTTCTGGATCGTTTGATTTGTTATCATTCGCTTGTGGACTTCCCAACCTTATCTCTATTATTAAATTAGCCTAAATTCTCAACCTGAAGTTTTGCTCTCATTACTGTAGTTTCTTCACATTCCAATAGTTCAATATTAAAGATTAAATACACAATCACCAAGATGCCTAATCGGCTATAAATGTGAAAGGCTTTTGAACAAATAGCTAACAGTAATTACCACTGTATTGATCAAATTGTTGGTTGTTTTACTTTGTTAATGCTATAATAATCATTTTGTTTATGAGATGACTAACAAATCTTTGAAAATATGTATATGTTCATATCACAAATATAAATGCTAATACCATCCCTGCACTCAACAAATTATTCTTACTTTTCACACATTTGAGGGTCATTCAATGCACAGTAAGTGATTCAGCAGGAGCAATGAATAAGGTTATTCTTTGCTTTACTCAAAGAGCAACCAGTGGTGATTCCTGCATTAAGTATATTTACAGTTTGAATTGCAGTATTGCCCTCTATTACATGAATTATTTTTCTCAAATTTTTAATTTTCTAATAAATTGAGTTAATATTGCTTTACCCCTTGCATTAAACTTCTTAAAATAAGATTCACACCCTCTTTCAAAGCAGCTGTTAGTCTCCATGTAATTCATACATGGTTCTTTAAAAGGTGCTGAAAATGATCAGTCTGACACAGAGCACAAAGTTAACTCTGTTGTTCCTAAGAGTCTGTGTTTTGAAAATCTAAACATAGGGAGGGCTCTTGCAAGTTAAAATATTGGTGTATATTCTGGCATCAGTCCTGTTTCTACAGAAGAGCTGTAATAATAACTGTAAACTACAATTAACTATGGTGAACTTTGTGGCAGTGATGTATACTAATCATTGGAATTAATTACTGAGTCATTTGTAGTACTATACATTTACTTTCATTTGCCCCCATCTACTGTCATCCCTAATGGTGGTTGGATGAGCTTCTGCATTAATAGGTCGCTTGGTAGGATATCAAAGTTGCAAACTTGGTATTCTCCCAAACTGTAAGCTCTGCTTATCCTGAGATGCCCGTTAGTATTTTCAGGTTTCTATTTAAGGTTTTCATCTCTCCAAAAATGCCAGGCTAACACTGGTTTTTCTTTCTGCTTTTGTTCTAATCACCATCCAACAGCGTTCTACAAATTCCAGAGGGTCTTGCAGCAAAAACATCATTTTGGGCCAAAAAACAATTATTCCATCTAAAACATATTACTTCCTAAATTAAAACACGACATACCATAGGAAAACAAGTTAGGATTATACCAGTTCAGCTGTGACTGTGAAAGAACCTACTTTAGAAAAACAAAAAGGAACATAAAGGCAAGTGCAAAGAAAATAAAAGCAGGAAGAACAATCAGTTATAACATAGCATTTTTTGAGAGATCAATGCACCTTAAACAGAAATCCAAAAATACTAGAACACAGCTAAGGAAAACCAGAGCTTACAGTTTGGGAGAATATCTACATCTGGAAGAATAGGATTTGAGTTTTTAATTTTGAAATCCCACCAGAGCAGAGGTTCATCCAACCACCAACAACGACAAAAAATAAAATACAAATGTACAATATATTCTGACACCTAATTCCTTAAACCAGGAATGTATCCCATATATTTATCATTTACTTCTAAACTTCTCACATCCATTATTTTACAGATAAATTTGTCTAATACTACTAAAAACTACTTTCTAAAACATTCGTAAAACAAATAAATTAACCTTAACTAAAGTTTAATATATAACATTTTTAAGTCAAAATATATCAAGTACGTACCACTTCAACAGTTTTATGTATATACAATTTTTATAATATTATTCATTAAGAACAAGGCCAAATACCACGAGGGATGAAGCCAAACATATTTACCCTTCCCCAACAACAGCAAGTGGTGCAGCATTACAAATGTCTCAGTAATTAATGCCAATGAATTGTATGATAGCAAGCATTCTTGCATATCTGCATTTGTAAGGTTTTCACAAGAAACATTAATCTATACAATGCAATTAGAAAATATTCCCTTGCATAGTGTCAAGTATATAAATTTTGTGAAATTTTCCTGTCTTTGGTCCTCCTGAATGCTTTCTTTGATGTGTCAACATTCATAACTCTTTCATCTTTTCACTATTATATGCATAATACTTTTTCCCTTGCATAATTTAAAGTACGTGCCATAACTTGTCTTTTATTCAACTAACTCTTTTCTACAGTGAACTTGACCAAACAATGTATCAACACAATAGCACCAATCCAAGCAACAACCAGTCAGAAGTAATTGTTGAAATTCTTGAGAATAGCTGTAAGACACAAGTTACTTCCTGTTGCTCAAACCAGTGTAGTCCATCATGAAAACGAGTCTCTTTAAATATTAGACTGTGCATATAAGGTGACTGGTTTAAAGAACAAACAAACATTGTCTTTTATTTGGGCCAATATAGTACCAAATATAACTTATTTCTTCTAGTGGTAACTTGAAAACTTAGAATTAGAGTACATGTTAGTTGGCCAAGGTCAGCACGTTCCCTAAATGTGGCAATACATCCTTGTATTTCAAGTCCAAATTTGTGCACAAGAATACTTGTACACCTTTTTACAGAAAGCTAAAAAGAAGCCAATCAAGAAAGTGTCCCCAAAAGATCTTGGTGTCGACACTGCCCCTCGCATTGAAGTGGTGAGTGTAGAAGATCCACCTACTAGACAGGCAGGGGCAATACTTCCTGATGTTGATCAGTTGGTAGTCAAGCTTAAGGAAGGAGGACACATATAATAAAATGCAAGCAAGCCAGTGATGGAGACAAGTCTCTGAAATATGATCCAGTAAGTGTTGATGTACATCACCGATCACAAGTTTTTGAACACACCTCATTTTTAGGATTTTTTGAAACAATGGAATAAAAAAGACATAGTTTGTAGTCACAACAGTATATTTAATGAAAATCAGCATGTTGGATTTTGCTCTCTTCAAAGTAACCTCCCCTTGCTTTAATTATAGCTGTGCAAACTCTGGGCATTCTTCATATTCAGTGTGCCAGTGTATCTTCAGAAATATACCTCATATGTTGTGCACATGACTCCACAATACATTTACATTAGTGGGTTGTTTCTTTCTTACCACATGATTCCAAAGTAGTTCAATAGGATTTCAGTTAGGACTTTGAGGGGGCCAAACCATGTTCTTCAAGACTTGTGTCTCTTCCAATCGTTCAACGTATCTTCTACAGTAAGATGTATGCATGGGATCATTGTCCTACTGCAGAATGAACCCCTTGCCCATTAACCGCATCCCAGATGGTTTGGCATGGTGTTGGAGAATATTATGATAATGCTTCTTCATCATTCGTTCTATTTTCACAATATCGCCTGTTCTATTGCCACCAAAACAACTCCATACCAGCACTGAACCACCTCCATGCTTGATTGTAGGGGATATTCACAGAGGTGCCATGCGTTCAACTTTTGCACGTCGAACAAACTGGCAACATTTTGAGCCAAATAGCTCAAACTTAAATTCATCAGTAAATAATACCTTATTCCAGTGATCAACAGTCCAGCTTATATGTCGCTTGGCCCATTCTAATCTTTTCCATTTAATGACAGCTCTCAATAGGGGTTTCTTTGCTGCAATGCAATGGTTCAGATGTGTATCCTGAAGTCGGCTCTTCACTGTAGAAACGCTCACAGGTAGTTCAGTTCTGCTGTCAGCATGGATGCTGTTTTTAAACGATCACATTTGCTGGTCACTATTAAATGTTTATCGTCACTTTTTGAGGTCACCCTAGGCCTCCCCTTTGGATAACGATCCTTATTGCTATTTGTAGTTTCATTCCTCTTTACAGTGTAATGGACACTTCCCAAGGAAATGTGTTCTTGTGTGGCAATTTGACGCATGGTGTGGCCTGCTTTATGTAAGCAGACTATTGCAGCAAGTTTTTCTGCTGAAAGCTCCCTTCTTTTACCAATTTCAGACTTTTCAACTGCACAATAACAATTTGTACTATTCACCTGCTTATGAAGCACTGTTCGCAGCCAATACCTCTGTACAGATGTCTGTGAATGACATTTAGGGAATCATAGACATACTATGACATCCAAAACAACATTAGGGTAATGGTTCTTATAAGGGCCAACAAATGCTAAATTTTCAAAATGCACATAATTGACAAACAAAAGGTAGCATAGTAAATTTCAATTATGTTTCCATGGATTTCTACCATTTATAGTATGACATTGGCTTTGGCGTTATACACTTGTTAAATGCAGAAAAACAGGCTGTTCAAAAACTTTTGAGCGGTGTAAATGCCATTTCATTTAGCAAATTAAATTGTTTTCTGCTGTAGGGTTGTTGCCAAGGTGCTAATAACATGATGAAAATATCCAGTTACTATAATTTTCAGCTTTGAAGACATTACCCTATACAGAATATTTTCCTCTATCAGATTAGATTTCTAAGATTTTTAGGTTCCCATAAACTCACATTCTTAATGAAATGTTTTTTCAGTAAAGTCTGATATTTGCTATTTCTATTTTTTTATCACACAGTAACTGATAACTTGAAGGTCAACACAACTTAAATTTTTTTCTTGGCTAGATGCCGATACCTGCATAGTTTGAACTCTCAATATTTAATAAGATGGGTGTTTTTAAAGCTGAAAATTCTATACCTACACATCAAAAAATTCTGTTGGGTTCACAATGGGGACCCAGCAAGAGAAAATGTTGACAAGAATTGAAAGTTTTTAAAACAAGCCAGAATACTGCAACTTCTTGCATTCATTGTCTAAGACAAACAATTTTTTCACCTCATCTGCAAGGTAGAAAGTAGTTGGAGTGCTGTGGTAAAGTTACCATAAGTTGAAATATTTGTGTGGAAACACAGAAAGTTAATCTAGCTTATTTATTTTGTTGTAAGATAAATATTTATAGTTATGAAAGCAGAAGCTTGGTAGAGAAAAGGTTGTTACATTAAAAAGAAACACAAAATAATGAATGTGTTAGATTAAGTAAAATGAAACAGCTAAGGTCACTGTGTATAGAAACAGTAGTGAAAAGAGTAAAAAAATTATGGTACCCTACAAAATTAAAATTTTTATAATCATATGTTCCGTATTTAATATCTTTTTTATCCCTGTGAAATTATATTTTGGAATACGAAAAATATTCAGGAAAGATAATGTCTTACGATGTCCTTAAATAACAGTGCATTTATTTCATTGTCATCAAAATGGCATAGAATTGGTCGACTGAGCACCAAAGTTGCTAGTATGCATATAGTACTTGTGGCAACAGTGCACTCCATTTAAAGTGTACTTTATCTTTTAAGGGTGAGATGTGCTTAGGTCCTCTCAGCTCATTCTTTATTGTAAGAATTTGAAATTCAGGAGTTTCAAACAGGAAATGATACCCCACAATTGAAGTATTGTTCTTTTAGTCCCTAATAAATACCTATGTATTTTCTAATTCTAAAGTTTCTGGTGCATAAGCATATTTTTTTTTTCCTTCATGTAATTTAACACTAATCTTTTCAATTGTCCATTAATGCAGATGTTTTTTCTTCTGTTTTCACAGGTCAAGTTGCTGCCAAAAGCCAACATCTAATCTTTATATGCCATTCTAATGTACATAAAACGTGATGCTATCCCAACTATAATTGCCTAATTATTATGTTGTTAAAAATGAATTTTATGCACTATTTTGTATACATTGTTGAATAAAGGATATGAAACATACATTGCTCAAAGCACATTCATTACATAACCTTTCATGCTGTTAAAAAGGCAAAATATATCATTTTTGAGTAAATTTTATTCTTTTAACTTGAATAATTTTCATAAGCATTTCTATAATACTTCCATAAAATAGTGGCCCAAGCTTGAATGTATTGCCACTACCAAACAGGTGCCAACTGTATGCTTTTAAAAGTACACAGTTAATTTGTTTTGCTTATGTAATGCAAGTTCTAGCAATACATATACAGAATACAGTAACTTAGCTATAGTTTTCCAATTCAGTTTATTCATCCTTTACATCTTGCACATAATACAAGCATCTAACGCAACCTATTACAATAATGCAAGGATCAAATATTTAAATCCATTGATTTTTCACCTATACAAATCTGTAGGGTTCATTATTAGAAATTGGTTTGCTGTTAATTTTAACTATTATTAGAGAAATAGGAGTGGGCTTTAAAGGTCTGAATGCAGAAAAGTACATTAGGTTTTAGCCTTTCTAGTTGACAGCAGTGAAGATTTCTCAGGTAATTTTATGAGTGTTCTGATGAACAAGGCTCTTTTACTCATGTTATAAGCTAAGCAATGTTTGATTAGTCTTCTGTTGCTGATGGTGGAAACCTGAAGTAGCTGAAAGAAGTGAATGCGAGTGCATCTACATCTACCTCAAGCAAAAGCACACATCAAACTTGCATGTACTGAGCGGCAACAGCACATTTTAACTAGAAAGACCATTTAGGTTCTCTACTCTTGTAAGATAAGGGTTCTGAGGCTAGGTTTCTATACTGGTAAAACTCTAAGCAGATCTTTCAAAGTGAGTGCAAAACAAATGCAACAGACATATGACCATTAAATGTGTTGAGTAGGCCTTATTGCACTTAATTTAAATAGCTTTTGACTTTCATGCTGCAGTAGTGTAAGAGAAATTATGCTAGAAATTTTAGAATGCACAACCAAAAAAAAAAAGGTTTCTGCTACTAATGATTTGTGGACAGAAAATTAATACAATTTAAAATGCAATATGAATGATCCATTGGTGATAAAACATGCAAAATATTTACAGATGCTGCAAAAGAGAGCTATTAAAATACTTTTTGGCTTCAAAGTTCCATAGAAGTATTTAAAATGAACATCCTGCCACTTTCTGTTCTCCAGAAACATAATAATTCTCTCCCAAAGGACAAAACTGAAAATAATGTGTGCACAGCAACTACGCATCAATACTTTGCCACTGTGAATTATGCCTGCACTGGCAATTTCGTTTTCCATAGCACAATGCATTATAGCACTTAAATATAAATAGGTGCAATAATGACTTTTACTTCTGGAAATTTCTGACTATATAATGAGATAAAAAGGCAAGCTGCCAGACCTGCACTGTACAGTTTGGACAAAGAGCTCCAAGAGAACAGTTGAATTAGAGCAACTGTATATAAGCATTGAAGCATGAGATATACAATTGTGCTACTTCACTGATTGTGATATACAGTAATTGTAATAGAGATTTTGCTACATTGGTGTAAGAAGAGGGATTCAATAAAAATATGGATTTTGCACTGAAAAAAAAAAAAGCTACGGAAATGAAGATGTACTCAGAAATGTCCAACAAAATCAATGAATAACTGCAGATGTGAAAAAAGACCTTAGTGGAAGGATGAAGAGCCTTGACCAATGTGCTAATGGAGCATATCCGAGAATAGCTTAATGACCTGGAGTACATTTGAATGGCTTAACATTCTGAGGGAAAAGTCGATGCCAGTACCAAGGTACCATAGTAGGAAAGAGCTCAATGGAAGATTGAGACTCCACAATGTGGCACATCATCTGTATGTGACAAGGTCCCCCAAGTATGGTGGGGCATCAATCTTCTGCCAAAATTTTGCCATCACCACCACAAGCGATGCTCAACAGAGGAGGAAGCTGATAGCCAGCCTCCAGGAACAGGCAGTAGAAATATTGAATGTGATTCTAATGATGACAGTGCAAACATGCACACATTTTCCTAGAAATTCACGAGTCCTCAAAACAAGTATTTCTGGAGAAATCTCTGTATCAAAATTTTGGGTGGAAGATAAAATTTTATCTACTATGTACATTATACATAAGCTAGGGTGCTAGGATATTTTGATCTTGGAATTTTTTTGGTGGGTGCTAGGATAATAGTTTGGTCTTTGAATTTTCTTTTTAATGTTGAATGCCAAAGGGGTGATTTGTGAACTTCATAATGTGATATTTTTGTCCTTGTTTATAGTGAGGATGCTGATGTCTGATGCATTTTTTTGTTTTAGCATTGCCTATTTTTTTGATAATCCTTTTTGCTTCTGTTTCAATTGTATCTTTCATTCACTGTTATACTCATCCATGTCCATCAGTATGTTGATTAATCTGAGTATAAAGCTGTTAATTATTGCAGCTGTTACATTTGACCTACTCACTCTGATGGCTACGAATCGTGAGGCTTGTGACTTAGGAAATCGGTACATGATGAGCTGTTGTTTACTAGCAATGTGCCAACATTATGCAAAGTCACTCAAACTGCCCTGTAAGTACTTGGAACATATAATAAGTACTTGGACATAATGTGTACTAAAAGGCATATTTACATCAAATTGCACATGGTTTGTGGTAATAATAAATTACACTTGATGTCAGAAAGCAAAATTTAATAAAATATTTTCATACATTCAAGTAACAATATATAAGCTGCTGAAAGTATATCTCAGAACATCACAGTTCTAAATGTTGCATTAGTGTTTTAGATTAAAAAAATGAGCAATATACTAATATTGAAAAAATTTTCAATGCCATGCATTTGCTGCCCTTTAGTTTCCTATACTAAGGGGAACACTACAAAAACAAAATCTGAAAAAAGAAAAAAAACATCAAAGTGCTTCTTAGTCTAAGTCCAAACCATGTTTACTGGCTTTTGCAAGAGCTGGCATTTTTAAAGCTACTATAGCCAGATTTAAATAATTGTGTATGAAGCATTTAAATCCCCTTTAAACTGGACATGGGCCACCATTTGCAGTAACGTGTTTGGCAATGTTTCCGTAATTAAGTAATTTACTGCTGCTTGCTACCATATAATGGAAGGATTTACAAGGCTTTAAACAACTGTATTGTTTGAATTGGGTATCAAGAGCTTTGTGTAACAGTATATACAATATGAGCTTGTGTTTTCACTCCATATTTCAGTGAGCGAGTCAAGTTCTGTCCCAAGTTGTAAGATCGATTACTGGGGGTGGATAAACGGCTTTATAGATTATCCATGGTAATTATAGGATTTTTTTAAAATTCATTACCAGTTTGCAATGCCCAAGTGATTTTTATATATTTTATTGAACTATGATTGCCAAGGACTTTACAGCAGTCTCCCCAGCTAAACTTTCGCTTTTACAGTACTTTATTTTTCTCAGACCATGCACCCTTCAAATTGCAATCCCTTGTACAAAATATTTAACCTCAGCTTCTGCATTAAAAGTTGGTGTGTTGCATCCTTAGGCATCCTGGTGCTGCAAAATCTCACTAAATTGTACCAACTTTAGAAAGGAAGAAGTGACTATGATCACGATTAGATTAGCAATTTAACTACAACTGTAACTATATGTTAGAGCTTTGTATTATTTGCTAAATAATATTATGAATCATTCATATTTTAAGGTTAATTTATTTATTTTTTTTGTAGTTTTAACATCCTTTAACCTGATTTGGTCATATCGGACGATAGTTAATCTATTATTGTGTAATTGCTTTAATAATTATTTTGAGTTATGTCGTACACTTCCACTTGTAACATGAGGGAACTTTGCATTATTTCTTAAATAAGCATTTTCAAAAAAGACTGATATTTTAAGGTTAATTTAATATTTTGTGAAGGGCTTTAATACTTATTTTGGGTTATGTGGTACAAAATCATCTGTAATCTATAATAGAAGTTTATTAAATATATTATGAAACATTCAGATTTTAAGGTTAATTGAACTCTTTCACAAGGTTATGGATGATCTTATGTTTTAATAATTTTTTTGGGTTGTAGCACACTCACCTGTAACACAACCTTATATTTTTTAAATATATCATGAGACATCCTGATTTTGTTAATTTAATATTGCAGATATTCATGAGCTTTTGCTTGTTATGAGGCTAACTACCGCTTGCAATTGTGTGGCAGAACTTTGTATTTTTTGAGTATATATATTACAAACCATCCAGATTGTACAATTGTTGATTTTCTACCTTATTCATTCCTTGGAACTTATGCATGCATATATATATATATATATATATATATATATATATATATATATATATATATATATATATATATATATATATAGAGTACTAACTTCATGCCTTGTAAACTTCATCAGCCCCAATTTCCACTAAATTTTATTCTCAAAATGTGAAACAGTGAGAACATTGAATAATGGTTACATTGCTAGATTACAAAGAAATGCTGAGCATATATATGGTGCAAGAAGAATGATTTACATGCATCTTATAATGATGCTACTACGAAAGCTTATCTGGCAGTCAGCAGCTCTTGAAAGGTCAGACGATTTGCTTGATTACTTTAAACAATAAGAGAATTCCATGCTATCAGGCACATTTAGGCTTAATAGGTCGAGAAGGGCTTTACATATTACAAAGCATGCTTCGTTAAATTAAAGTTGATTAAATATATTCTCAATAGAATTTGAAAGAACTTGCAGACAAGTTGGTGTGTACAAAGAGCGGAACTTATATAATAGTTTTTATGAGGTGTAAATGGCTTGTTTTTGGTGACAAATTGGTACAATATTGTTAAAGACAGTTAATATTGTTAAAGACAGTTAATGTGCAAAATAGGTGCTTACTTAATCAATTGCACCAATGAAGAAATCTTCTCTAAAATGGAAAAATAAATGATAATTTCTGCATTGCAATTATCTTAATATCCATATCTCACTCTAGTACATATTATAGAGGTTACGACCTTTTGGATCTACAACCGCTTTTTCTCTTTTTTTATCTGAGATACCATTTCCCTCCATTGCCGCAAATAATCGGGAGCTGTATGCTTACTCATTATAGTTTCTATTTACAACTCGTATGATATTTGCAATGGGAGTACACGATTTTAAATCAGGCCTGGTCATTTGCATCTAGTTTATTAGCTTTTTTGTAGGTAATTCAGCTTCCTAGTGCTTTTGTTATTATAAAAGACACAGAGTACCTTGTCTAAAGAAACACCCCAGCATAAAAACAAGAAAGCTAAATATGCAGCCCAGTAACGATTAGCAAATGCAGAAGTTGCCTTCTCCCTCATGCAAACAGCCTAAAACTATTACCAGCTTCAATGGCAGCTTGTATTGATAAATTGAGCCTGTTTTAGCCTAACAATCCAGGTGAGCCCCTCAAATAAAAGCCAACAGACAAATTGCACATTACAATTACTGCAGGGTCAATACTTCTTATCTGATTTTCCTGAACTTTGGCAAAATTATACCTAATAACCTTCTTAACAAAGTGTAATTACAATTTTGTGATATAGCATTGTCAAAATTTATTAATATGTATAACATTATTACTTTCTCTATACATACTACTATGTACATAGTGTATAGAGAAGGTATTGTAATGCACCCAAAAATTTAATACCGAGATTTCACCAGAAATACAGGTTTTGAGACACCTTGAATAATAAAAAAAAAAAAAAACATTTTTAGAAAAATGTCTATGTGTGCGTGTGTGTGGGCAGCATAGCTGAAAAACGAAAAGACCGTTAAATACCAAGCTTGGTATTTAAGTTCAGTATCTTCCAAGCATGCGACACGAAGGTTTTCAAGAAAATCCCACCACCCCAAACTACCCTTCACATGGAAAAAAAGTGATTTTCTAAAAAATGGCTCTAACGATTTTGATTAAAATATCGTATATTAAATATATATAGCTGACAAATAATATGTATATCTTGAATTTTCTGGGTATAGCCTTTGAAGACTACTTTATTCTGGATGAATTTTACGGAATTGTGTATAACTGGTCAACTGTAAGAGATAGACAAAAACTTACCACACAAAAATTGTAGAGCACCTTAAAACACACAATTTATGTTATATACATTTTTTCCCTGGGGTTTATCATTTTTTAGATATTCCTTGTTTTTGGTTCGAGCCTTGAAAAACTTATACTTTTCTCATAGAGGAATTTGTCAACCCCTGTCCATATAAGAAAAGGAACTTCAGTTACATAGCAACCAGCTTTTGACTATCACTTTAACCTATGGTACTCCCTTTTTTCGCTTCTACTTACAAGGAAGCAAGTAATAAGACTATTTCTGCTAATTGTTTCCCGATGAGCATGAAGTAAATAGAAGCATAAGCTTTTTAACAATAATTTGTTGCAAAGATGTAGAGAAAGTCATGTGAATGGAACACATCAGATTTTAAAAATATGGAAATACTGACATCTGTAATGGAAAGTAAGGCCAAATTAATAATTTCACAAAGGAAAGTTATTTTACAGCTTCTGGGAAGTTTTCCATATGCAATAAACATTAAAAACATTGAATAAAAGACAAAATAAACCAGCTTACTTCAAATTTGTTATATACCTTTATTTACATATGCTGTATGAAAATAATAGGAACTGGTTAAAAATTGTAGAAGTTGGAAAATTTAATACTGTTCCCTCTAAAAATAGCAATGTTATATTTGATTTAAAAATATTTTATTATTGCATATAATAATCATCACAGTATTCATATATGTTAGCATTAATACTTATTGGAATAAAGTACAGAATCCAAGCCATCTTATTGAGGTTTGTGTGCTGCACGATGCATTTCTATCCAATCATTTGCTGCAAGGAGAAACAAAATTCACAGTAAGTAAGGCACCCAAAAGTTACAACCATCTGCATGATGTTGCATGCATTATAATATCTATGATACATTAAAAGCTGTATATGCTCATGTGGAGCCATTCAAATGACAACACTTTCAAATCATTGTACTATGATGCAGCTTTGGCTAACGGCAACCATCTTTACATGAAGGAACTTTAATTAAGAATTACAATATATTTTCACAAAGGTATCTGAAAACATGTTGCAGTCATTTAAAAATAGTGATGTAGTATTTCAAATTTCTAACTCGCTGGTCTATACAATTCCAGGGTGTTAAAGAAATCACAGATATTAGGAAGTCAAGAAGAGCCAAAACAAAACTTTCAAATTATTTTCCAGATATTAGGAAGTCAAGAAGAGCCAAAATAAAACTTTCAAATTATTTTCCCCACTGAAGTTAAATAGAGCCCAGATTTTACGTAATTACATATTCTGTTTCTGTATATGTAGTGATAAAAAAAACTAAAATGTAGACAAATTACACAGAAAGGACACTTAATTCACAGCTTTAAATTATTTTGAGGTAATAATACATATTTCACTCTTTACTACATAATTTTACATCTTTTAGCATTAATGCAGAACTGTTATATTTTAGTCAATCCTATGCATTTTTGTTATTAGGCAAAAAGAAAAAAATTGTACAGGGTCATTCAATAAATAATTCCCCACAATTTATTTTGCAGTGAAAAACATTTTTGAGAAATGTACAAAATTAAGTGCAACTTACTTGTGACGTGTGTGTATGCAAAGTTTCAGCTTCTTCTGATACAAAGCATAGGTGTAGGAATGTTTTAAAATAGCATCTGTGATATGTGTCATAAATAATGTGCTGAGATTAAATTTTGCAAGTATTAAAAAAATTCTTATTGATGTATACAGATGTAGCTCCGTACATGTTGATAGCGGCGAGATCATTTAATGCAATTCATAAACACTAAGTGCATGTTACATGTATGCTCTTTGCATTGATAATAGCAGAGATGACATAAATTAGCAGAAGTAAATTGAGGGTTTTTTTGAAATGCCCTTATTATGAACACCACAAGCGTCAGCAACATGATGTACCTCGCCTCTGGAGCCAGTGATAACAAGGTGGCAACACAAATTGAGGCTGTGATTTTCTACACTAATAACTAGAGCCCAGATTTTTATGTAATATCAAGGTGCGAAATATGTACATATTTATGTAACAAAAACATCAAAATATGTAATGAAATATTAATATAAAAAAATATGTAAAATTATGTAATATTCTAAATGTTAAGATTACCACCTCAAATCTAAATGCAGACTGCAAATTACCCAGAATTTTGTAACTTTATGGGTCTGTAAGTATGTAAATGAAATACAAGGAGTTAAAATTTAAAGACTAAATATAGAATTAATTATAGGGAAAATGTTTTGTTTTATGCAGAATTCACCTAAAATTTATTTTCAAGTAGGTAATTACGAAATAAGAAATGTGTGGTTTGGATTATATTTATTAAAATTACTCATTTCACACAATTATTTTACTTAAATTTTAGACAGTAAACCAATGTTGAAATACTGAACCAATTTATCAATGAGTGAAACAATCAATTCAAAATAATTAAATTTTATGAGGAGCCATCTTCAGTTTTCTATATCTTGACATACAATGAACAACCAGTCATTTTCATTTTGAGTCTTTTGCTTCTTTCAACGTACAGTGAATAGCCATATACTTCTCCATATTTTCAGGAATCATTGTTTGTCTCCTATCGTATAAAATGTTCTTATAAGCAGAGAAGCTTCTCTCCATTTCACACGAAGTAACAAGAGCATATTTTAGCATAGGAATCTGATTTACAGTGAAATGTTTTGGCAAATTGACACTGTCACTATTTAGCACTTAGACATGGATGCAAGCGCAGAGTACCCTGGACTCCTGTTCAGCACAGCTTTGAATTTTTCACCTACCTTCCTTCCTACATCTCCTGCAACTACCTTAAGCTTCTGTGATGCATGTTCCATTAAATCAATCGATTCGTGAAGAAGGGAACCTGATGTTTCCAACTGCTTGATGGTGCTAGGCAACCAGCCGAAGTTACTTTTGATGTAAGCATACTTTCGGATCTTTAGGTATGTCCTGAGATTCACGTATGGAAACAGCCAATTCTGAAGAGGACATGTTCACCACTGACTGGATTCCTTCAAAATGTTCACAATAGAAGTTCACAGCTTCTAACCATGTACCCCATCTTGTAAGTACTAGCTCAGGAGGCAAAGGAACAAGTTGGAGATGATTTTTATAGCACTGAATTCTGTGCACTGCTTTCACGAAGACATTTTTTGTTGCTGATATCAATTTATTCACAGGGGGAAATTACTTCTTCAGCAACACGTTGCAATGCATGGGCCAAGCAGGTGAAGTGAAGTACACTTGGGTAGAAAACCTCAAGAGAAGTAGCACCTTTAATCATGTATGCTGCGGCATCTGAATACATAATTAAAACCTTTTCCTCACACATACCCTCTGGCCACAGAATCTTCATCCCATCATTTACGAATCTTGCAATTGTAGAATGATTTTTTGTTTTAACACCTTGCAACAGATTAGAAATGGTTTTGCTGGACTTTCAGAATCTAGTTTTCCTACTATTGAATTTGCTATGTACCGACCCATGTCATCTGTAGTTTCATCGACGGCAAACCAAATACAGGAATCTCCAATTTCTTTCCTTATATGAGCAACTACTTCTTCATAACACACATGAAGATACTTTTTCCTCAGGGTTGATTTGTCATGAATAACCTTCTTGCAATATTTTTCTAGAAAGCGAAATTGAGAAATTTGAAGTTTATGCCATGGAACATTAGCTGCAACTGTTGCACTGCACAGGTCTTTAAAAAAATAATTTCCGGATGGTTCCTGTGGCATTTTTGTCAACAGAACTTGCTTTCTAGAAGACTGTAGGTGTTTGTTGTGTATGTGAAGAGCACTCTTGATATGTATTTCCAATTGAGATTTCATGGAACAGCCAATTCTTTTACTGCATGCTTGACAGATTATTATTTTTCTGTTGGTTGTAAAGGTGCTATCTAATTTCATCCATGAATTCAACTTGCAGGATAGCGAGGTTGCAATTGGTGCCATTTTACTAAGACTTGCAAGAAACACTGCAGTATTATCGCCTCGCTATAATTTGATGGTTGTCCAGCAGCTCATTTTGTTTCCTCTCAGCTATTATATTACCAGATGCCTACTACCGCGACAATGGTAACAATCAGTTTCTCCAGTCCTTGCAAATGCCCAAAGCGCTATGAGAAACGTGACACTGGAAGTCAACAATGTTGAGCGGGGCCTGCTTTGATACAGACAACAATCAGAAGGAGGCAAGGCGGTTATTATCGCATTCTTAATTTAATTTGCATCCTATTCGCAGATTGATATTTTTTTTGCTTTCAGCAAAACCTGTGAAAACAGTAGTTTATAATGCGAGTACAATATTTTGTAAAAAATATTAAAATTGTAATGAAACCCAGAAAATATGTATGTTTTATGTAACATTGTTAAAATATGTAGAAATGTGCAAAATGTATATATTAAAAAAAAAAAAAAAAAGTAAACTAAAAATTTGTAAGGGAGCCCCCAATGATTTAATTTGTCAACATTTTTCCTTCTCATTGAAATTATTATGCAGGATTTAAAATATGTAATTACATAAAAATCTGGGCTCTACTAATCACTTCAGAGAATTTTTCTTCTGATCCTTCAGTGCATGTGTGATTCCTTGTGAATATTCAACACTTCTAAAGTGCTCAGTTTAGTTTCATACATCAAAGTCATTTCAGCTGGCTTCCTGATAATATAGAAAAATTGGAGAACTCAAAGTATGCCTCTCCAAGAATTTGTGGGAATAATGCAAGATGCAGTTTAGAAACCCAAGCATTGTAGCAATTGAAGTGGGTGGTTTACTTTCTATTAAACTGCAATCTGGGCTGAATAAGGACCTTGGATACTCAAATTTGGTTATTGTTTCTCGCTTATTTAATGGTGAAATTACAGAACTCCCTGAGAATATTATTCCTAGCATAATTCCTCTGTATAAATATGCATAGCTGACTTGAATGATCTTTTTCTGTTAATAAAAACATTTTGTGAGACAGGACACTGTGTATGACAACAGAACATTAGGATAACTCTTTTGTAATTGTACATCCCGTTTCCAATTTGACTTAGATCTGACACTTTTACTTCAGTTCTTTGTAGCAGAAATTAACTGACTTGCTTCATTACATATTTCATAAATTTTTGTTACATATTTATTTACATAGTTCTAAATTTGATTTTACCTAAAATTCAGGCCCTACTAATAAAGAAATTGAAGCAGCAATGCTAGAAAGTGATTTGTAAAGCAATTTTTCATTTTGTGTAAATGAAAGAAGTGATATTGACAATGAATGAGAAGAAACTCTGCAATTGATATAAGTTATGGTAATGACAAAAATGAGGATCTGAACACCAATGGGCAAGATTTAAATGATACAAGGCATTCATTCATTTCCCCACCTCATAAAATATTAATTGTAGTGTCTAAATCTATTACCACCTCTTCAATTTCTGGTATAAACTGATCAAATCTCTAAAAATAAACTTGAGGCTAGCAACTTCACTGGTAAGATGCTGAATAATGTATAGCTAAAAATAATCCTGTTATGATTTGAATACTTGAACATACATATAAAAGAGAATGGAAATGATTATTTTAATACAGTTGGTTTATTACAATGTTAAGTTATATTTCATATTTAATCTTTATAATCCCTTTATGTATTATGAGTAGTTGTTAATCCTCCTGTTAAAACATTAGCTAAAATCTTAACTTGAAAAAATAACTAATCTACTCTCAAGATAACTTTATGAGCGCATAATTTAGTAATATATCAGAGATATGAATATTAACATGAAAACTCTTGTAAGTGCATTGCAATTTAATTAAAAACTGAAATTTTAAATACAGAGAATATAAATTCATATTTTCAGATTTTGTTTTTTAACCTAAGGATATAATTGACAACCTTATGAATATGTGGAAAAGTGCAATGATTCTGAGACTGAAAAGGCTTAAGAGCTTCAAAATGGAGGCAAGTACAAAATTCTCAGTAAAACCTTATATTTTGCCATAATTATGGAAAGTAGGTTCAACAGTAACAGGCATTTTGCCTAGCAGCAAAAGGGTTAAATTCATGCACATGTAGCAATAATGTTCTCTATCTATGTAACTTGAATGAGCTGCTGTAAGGTCACCCTTAAGCAAATATATTTCTGAATTAAAGAAATGTGTCAGAAAAGTTTTCTATAACAGTGACATTATTTCACTTAAGCAGCTCCCTCTTAACTTACCTTCACATGCTTCTGTGCAGAAGAAATGTCCTTTCTCCCATTCTTCTTTTTTACACAGAGAGCACTTCTTAAAGGTGCTTTGTTTTTTTTCCACTTTCTTGCAGAAGTTACAGGCTGTTGCAAAGATGAAAACATTTTAATCAAGATATACACTCAGGCTGTTGCAAAGATGAAAACATTTTAATCAAGATATACACTATCACAATAAACCTAAATTTAAATGCACAGGAAAATTGCAATTAGTATTAGCAACAATTCATTACAATTACTCTATTCTTCAACAATACGATAGACTTGGTAAATAGGCAAGAATATTTGGAACAGATGGAACTTGTTTGTCCATTTTGTTCTCTTTGATGATGGATGGATGGCTGATTTGATGCTAAAAACTACACTGATTATCAACATTATGGTGAGCAGTAAATTTAATAAGAAGAGGCTGTTACATTTACACACGTCATCCCTGGGCTAGGATGGCAAATAAATCATTAGACACAAAAATAGTACTTAATCAACTGGGAATTCATTCCAACAATAATGCTGCAGAAAATGCAATAATTTTGATGGAAACAGAAACAATTTATAAACCTGTTTGCAAAACTGATGAGGATATCATAGTTTTGTCACATCAGATTACATGACTACAATACTGTTGCAGAACATGGTCAGAAAATATCTGGATATACATGAATACAGATGAAACATTCTCGCTTAGGGTGAGTTACCCAGATAAGTTTTTTTTCGGGGTTTTCTCTTATCCTGAGAAGATGAATGTCGAGCAACTTTAAGCTCCATGGACCTCGAGATCATTTGAGCATCATTTCACTAATTTAATTTATCGTCCACTATAACCTACCAGGTTAAAGGATGTTAAAGCTACATAAAAAAAGGATGAAACATAATCAGCTTCAAATATTATATCAATGCTCCATTCTAATGCTTACATTGTTTTACTGAATGAATTTATTTATTCTCGTCAGAAATACAACATATTTACGCTAATAGGTCTTTTCTCCTAGGAGTTGCTTAAAATTAAAAACATTAGAAATGTATAGACAACACCCTGGTAGTTTGCGCTCATGCATCCTGCATTCATCACGGTAACTCTGATAAATCCACATTTAATTTTACCTCCTCTATTAATTCCTTATATTCCATTTCCATTATTAAGTTTTCCCTTTCTTCCTGACTTTACTCCACCACTGCTCTTTTACCTTCTAAAATATTTGCCCAATTCCTGTTTTTCCAAAAAAGTTTTAAATACAATATACTATCTGGTTATAAGTTCCATATTTCCTGACTACTAACTTTTGTTTCTGAACAATTTATTACACAATGCAAATTCTTATCCAACTGGTGACATAGGAGGAATAATTCTGTCAACTTTCAAATCCCATAACTGCATTGTTCCTGTTCTTGCAAGCCAGATAATCTCTTTTCATTTTGTCAAATTGAATATTTCTCCCTTCTCCAATCGTTTTTAAAAGTCACACATGAAACCAGAGAGCTCTTATCTCTTATATCTCCTGTTTTTACCTTTTTCAATGGGCCTTGACTGCCTGTCGTCTTTAAATTTTATTTCTCTCCCAGCTTGATTTCTCTACATTCGCTTTAATTCCAATACAGAGCTTCTATCCCATTCTGCTTTTTCTTAGGTTTCTTTCTTTCCAATATTTGGATGCTATGCTGGTATTTCTAACGTTGAACTACCAATCCTTTCCTCCAATTCTTCCTATTCAACTCCTGTGCATCTTATCTATGGGTTTTCATCCTTTCTGTCCCCAAAATTTTTAACCCATGCACCATTTTCAACTTAATGTACATTCTCCCTAGCTAGTTGGTACTCATATTTCATACTTTCTTCAAACAAGTTTTACAGCAAGTTTCACTTTAGCTAGTCATTTTTTCCTTTGCTCTGTCCATTTTCCATTGCTGTTTAGCCTTACCTATATGTAATAAAATTTTATTTATAACTTCCATTTCCCTCAAAATAGTACTTCTCTTCCCTAAGCTTGTTCCTTTCCTTTTTTACATGCTAAAATTTTGGATTCATTTTTATCTTCTTTGCAGTATTTCTCTGTTGCTTCCTTTAAACCTCCACTTGTAGTTTCTACCAATCATCTGCATAAAGAAAGCCTGGAATGTCTTTATTCTCTCTATCTTAGGTCAGTTGTATTCTCTACCCAGTCTATTATTTTATTGTTGGCCACAGTTACAGAATTTTTAGAGTAATGTAATAAAGTTGCCGTAAATAATTGTATATACTTATACCTAGGGACAGTGTTTACTTGCATTTCTCAAATTTAATATGTAATGACTTAAATGTTATTTTACAAACCCATTAATTGTGTACACTGCTGAAATATTTGTACATAATTTTCTTACTCCTTGTATATATCCATTCATATGAATCTAGTTGTAAATTTCTGACATGTCCTATGTAATATGATCAAATGGATGAATAAAATGCTATTCTATGTAAAATCTATTATTGGTAAAAATTCTGAATTGGTCCTATCAACTTGCCACTCACTCCTTTTTCTCTCAGCTTGTTCCATAATGCACATTTTCTTTCAATGGGTTTTACTGTTTTATCTACCTCCTTAATGGTCTTTCAATCTCAATATTGAACTCTTTGCATTTTACAACTTTTTTATTTTGATTTGATTTTATGTAGCTGTTTAATCAAAATTCCTTTTTATTTCTGTCTGTAAAAAGGTTCTTATTCACAAGATATAGTCTACCACATCTTCAAAATTTCCATCTCTCAAGTTTTGTCTTTTCTTCAGGTCCAAATCTCACATCCATTAACACAACAGGGGCCTTATATAACTTTATTGAGACTTTCATGAGATTTTGTTTTTATTTTATTTTAAGGTTTACATCTTGCATAGCTATTGGAACTTTCTTTTTATACGTCATAGTAAAAGGTTATTCAATATTGTGCATCCTAAATGGTTAATGCACTTATATAAGTTTATTTTCAAAGATTTGTTTTGCTCATATGCATTGGAAGGCAAAGACTTTAAGTTCTATCTGTGGAGATAGTTACATGTTTTCAACATATTTTTAAATACTTATCAGGATTTTCTTCTTAAGTACTTTATATAAACTAACAGCAGTCAAGAATAGCGCAAGCTCATGTTGTCTATGCATAGCTTGTCAGAACCTTAAAAGAAATATGGAGTTAGTATATGATATCTCTGCCTCTTAATGCATGTTATCATTAGTTTTGTCATTTTATATTCTTGCGCTTTTTGCCACATAGTCAATAAAATGGTACAAATATTTAATTGTTATAATTTTCAGCCTTGAACATATCCCATGCAGCATATTTTTCTCTATCAGATTACATAATTTTTAGATCCTTTAAGATTTCAGTAAAAGTCCAATATTTGTAGTTTCTCTACTTATTATGGAGTAACTGATTAAGTTCAAAACACAGCAACATTTTTATCTACAGTAAACTAGAGTGCTGATACCAACTTAGTTTGAACTCTTTAATATGTGCATTATGATTTTCAAATCAAAGATTTTTGAACAATTCTATATCTATTAAGTAAACACTCAAGCAGTGGGAAATTGTTGTTATTGGGTTTACCAAGGGGACCAAGCAAGAGAAAATGTTGATAAAGGTTGCAGAAAGGTTTTGAAACCAGCCAGGATTCTTTTTAACTTCTTACATTAATTTTCTATGACAAACAACAGTCATCCATCCATTCAACTCAAGGTGCAAGGCAGATATTGTACCTTTGGTGAAGTTTGTAAGCAAGAGTCTTAGCATCTGGAACATCTTAATTTATGTTATATAATATTTATAGTTACAGAGTATAGAAGCCTGGAAGAGACAAAGTTCAAAAAACAACACATTAAGGATCCTACAAAAACTCACCCAGTAAATAAACAAAACATTTAAAATTTTTGTTTCCACCATAACACTCACTGCAAATTCCATAACATCTTAAAAAAAAAAAAAACACATCTACTTAGCTCCACAAAATAAATAGATTTGAAAAACTACTCTGCAATAATTTGAAGCACCTAATACTGCAAACAAACGAGCAGGAGTTTACCAAATCAATTGCTCTGAATGTGACAAAATATATATAGGAGAAACAAAAAAAAAAAAAAAAAAAAAAAAAAAAAAAGAACACACTTAAGTAACATATGAGACATGTCAAATACAAACAGACAGAGAAATCTGCAGTTTCAAAACATTCCTGTACACACAATCACATCACACAGAGCATTTACACTCTTAAAAACTACGAGGGGCATACTGAAAGTCACGAGCAACCCATTGTAAAAATTTAAATTTCAACAATGTAACGAAACGAATTGTAGGATCGTAATCTACAGACTTTAAGCCACATGTTGACATATGGTGACATCATTAGCTTCTATCACGTGACCACAGACGGTGTTTGAAAAATGGCTGACATTGATGTTTCGTTTCGACAGCGTGCTGTCATTGAATTCCTTGTGAAAGAAGGAAAATCTGCTCCTGAAATTCATCTCAGACTTCAACGTGCGTATGGAGGTGTCTGCATGGGTGCCAGCAGTGTTAGAAGATGGGTGAAACATTTCAAAGATGGAAACACGAGTCTGCAAAATGCGCCTCGTAGCGGGCGTCCTCGAACTGCCTCTACAGAACGCAACAAGGAAAAAGTTGATGAGCTCATTACAGAAGATAGGCGTTTCACTGTGAATGAAATTGCTGTGCAACTTGGAATAGGACATAGTGCAGTGCAAGAAATGATCCACAACTTGGGTTATCGAAAGGTCTGTGCCCGTTGGGTCCCCCGTTTATTGACTGAAGACCACAAACTTCAGAGAAGAACCATTGCACAAAACTTTCTTCAGAGGTTTCATAATGAAGGTGATGAATTATTGACGTGTATTGTGACTGGAGATGAGAGCTGGTTCCATCACTATGAGCCAGAAACGAAACATCAGAGTATGGAATGGCACCACTTGAACTCACCATCAAAGAAGAAAGCAAAGACAGTGCAGTCTGTAGGAAAAGTTATGGGAAGTTTCTTTTGGGATGCACAAGGTTGCATTCTGGTTGACTTTCTTGAACCTGGACAAACCATAAATTCTGCCCGCTACATCATGACACTTCTGAAGCTCCGTCGGGCTTTGCGTGATAAACGCCCTTGAAAGAGGGTCATCCTTCAACAGGATAATGCGCGTCTCCGCAGACTGCCCATGCCACTATGGAGAAGATCAGGACATTAGGGTGGGAAACTCTTCCACATCCTCCCTACAGTCCCGACTTGGCACCCTCCGACTACCATCTTTTCGGTTCTGTGAAGGAGTAGATGCGTGGCCAACGCTATGAGACGCTGGAGGATATTCGGAAAGCAGTGCGTCAGGGTCAGCGGGCAGCTGGAACGGAGTTCTATCACAAGGGCATTTTCAAACTTGTAGAACGATGGGAAAAATGTGTGCAAAACAATGGAGACTATGTCGAAAAGTGACAGAAAGTCTGTAGATTATGATGATGTATTTGGTTTGGCTTAAAAATAAATATTAAGATTGTAAAACAGTGTTGCTCATGACTTTCAGTATGCCCCTCGTACAAAATACATAGCAGGGATGATGATTCGGAAAAGATTTTAATCATGAAACTTGATTTTGAATTTCTACCACCAAATCAGTTATGAAAGTACATCACGCCATCACTAGAGATCAACACAAACAACCTATATACAACAGATACCAACAACAGGACCCAGTCAATCTCTGAAGATAAGATTAAAGAGTTCTTAAAGCCAGTTAGTCAGACAACATTACAACACAAAATTCTAATGTCACACCTCCGTTACAAAGTTATCTAAATATTATATGAACATCACTTTTATTTCCCCACGTAGAGAAGACACAGTTCTGATTTTGATAGTTCATTTAATGCTATGTGCGGTCATCATACAGAATCCAGTTTTTGGGTAGGTAGCTTTACACTTATAGTGCCATCATACAGAATCCAGTTTTTGGGTAGGTAGCTTTACACTTATAGTGCCAATCATCATCTAATCGTGATCTGAAAATTCTGTGAGAATTGACAATCACAATTTAATTGTGATGATATTTTCATACGTTCTAACTCTTTCCAGTGGGAAAGTCTGTGTACTTTCTACATCATAGTCATAGAGAAAGGTTTTCTGGAGCATTTCAAGACCTTATCTTCACTCCAAAGTGCTAAATTAACTCCAAATTTAATTTCTTTAGCTGGTGTTTGTTTATGTTGATTGAAACATGGCTAACAAACCAAAGATAAAATAAGAGCTGCAGTTTGCGACCTATTAGAAGAAAATAAGTGATTTGAATTTTCAGACCTTGATGAAAGAGTTTCTGATATCAACGTAAGAGAGGAATATATATGTATATATTCTAGCTTCAGCGATGAAATTGCATCTGATAACAATGGACCTCGTATGCATACAATAATTGGTGTTCTTATCAAATTGGATTTACAGAGGTGTAACCAGATGACAAATACAATGTGAATGCATTCAGCTACACAATAACAAGTGCTAAATTGTACAGTAATCTATGTTACATTTGTATCCTATTGCTTTATGCCATTTTCATTAATAGTGGTATCATGCTTATGTGTGTAAGTTTTTGGTGATTTTTTTTCGAGTTACGTGAATTCACTTTTGTATTTAAAAAAAATAAAACACCAGGATGCTGTTTCACTAAAGGAATATCTGTACTTTCATTTAATTAGCCTGAACTTTCTGTGTAGTAAGGTTTTGTAAGCCTAATTATTTTGGGATTTTTAATTTCAATTTCAAACTTTTCTTTTGTTTTAATTTTTTAAAAATATTGAAGAGAGACTTCTCATCCATATAATGCAAGTTATACAGTAGACAAAAGGGTTTACTAAAACGAAAAAAAATTGATCTATGTCATTTGGTTCTCATTTTATTACCAATAATTTAAAACCCTGCATTGTCCTCTAAAATTGCCAGGCACTTTTCAAACAGCATTTTGCTATTCAGGCTAGCACTAAAGGGTTATGTTTTTTAAACTTATTTTGGTCATATCGTGTAATGAATGAGATGGGTGAAATGTTCAAATGAATTTGGGGTCCATGGAGCTTAAAGTTACTAAACATTTATCTCCTCAGGACAAGGAAAAATCCGGAAAAAAATCTTATCTGGCTATATCACCCTAAGCGAGATTCGACCACAGACCTCTTGAATGTGAGGCAGACATGCTACCCTTACACTACAGAGGTGGACATATTCCCAAATTTGTTGCATTTTTTATACAGTGCATTATAGTATTTTTACTTTCTCTAGCATTTATATACAATGTACAAAGCAGGTACAAAAATTCAATACAAAGATTTCCCCAGAAGTATGTTTTGAGACCACCTGATTAAAAAAAAAAGAATTTCTAGAAAAAGGTAACTCTATATGTGTGTGTGAATAGCAAAACTAAAAAACGAAGTCTGTTAAATTTGGTATCATAATGATGTGACACCAAATTTTCAAGAAAATCCCCCCACACCAAACTACCTTTTAAGTGGAAAAATGTTTGAAAATGTTTATTTTCTCACAAGTAGTTCTAATGCTTTTGATTAAAATACTGTATATTAAAGACAATATATAAAATGTGTATTTTGAATTTCCTGGGATTAGCCTCTGGAAGACCTCTCTTCATTCTGAATGACTTTTGCATAAGTTATCAGTTATGTAAAAGTCAAATTTCGCGACTCGCGGAACTCACGAAAATTTTTAAAATGCTTAAAATTAGGGAATAAATGTATACGAAGACATATTTGATTAATTTAAATACTTTTTGACACACCATCTACTCGCGAAATTTTGAAATTCCCGCTCTATATACAAATTTTTAGGTTCACTCGCGAAATTTATTGCATATAGCAAAAAGATCACACATTCTTGTTATCAAATTTCGGTTAACGTTTTTTGCTTCCAGCTTAAGCTTTGTTAAGTGCCGTGGGAGTCTGTTAGCACGGTATTGGCTATCTTGTCAGCGTTCGATCGATAACAACAGCAGTCTGCAGTATCGGCGGACCAGCGAAGCCGTTGAACCAGCGAGATAGGAGCGCTCATATCTGGTATGCGCTGCGCACGCATTCTGTTACTACCCTAAGTAACTTCTTCTACGCGTATCCCACTAGTTCCTGTTCACCCATGCGTTCAGTTCGTTTTAACTAGCAATAGCGTAGTTCTGAAATATCGTACAGCATGCCACCGAAAGTGAACTTAGATGAGCGGGTAAAGCAATTCTCGCAGGACGGAATGAAGAGGTCGGGAGAAATAATGCTTTGCAGCTTTTGCAATAAAAGAATTCCATATGAAACTTCAGATGCTGTAAAAAAACAATATTGGTAGCCAGAAACACGTGGATGCAACGAAAACGCGTAAGCGACAAAGAACAATGTTCGAGGCAGCTGAATGTTCAAAAGGAGCAAAGGTATGTAATTTCCACATTTTCTGCATTTATCTACTTCAATTCTGTGACAATTTTTATTTTGTTACTTAGAGTTTGAAACTTGCGTGTAAAGAGGTAAAGGTGTATTACCTATTTAAAATTAAATGCCAGTTTACTTCCTTTTAAAGCACATGTTTTTAGAAATCAGAACATTATTTGGCTAATAGTAAAATATCGTGTGTAGTTGCACTCTTCGCTTAATCGCATATACTTATTTTGCTCAGTTTGCAATTACCAAGGCACTACGGAACACAGGGGTAAACTTTGACCAAGTAGTGGCATTAGTAAGTGACTCAGCCAGTTATATGACCTCCTGTTATGCTGGGTTATCACTTCTCCTGCCAGATGAGTCCCTACATATTCAGTGCTGGGCACACAAAATAAATCTGATTGGTGTGGTGATGAAGGACTACTTGTCATCGCTAAATAAACTAGTCATTTCAGTCAAGCAGACTTTTCTGCATGCCCGGAAAAAAAGACATGCATTTCGGCAATTCATGCAGGAGAAAGGATCTGCAGCAGGAATGTTTCCAATTCCAGTGGCCACAAGATGGAATTCCTGGGTGGAAGCAGTTGAGTGGATGGCAGATAACTGGACCGTTCTTTTTGATTTTTTTCGCTCCATTGGTGGCAGAGAGTCATTTACTGCAGCATCTTCACACCTGCAGAATATTACTGATTCTGAGCTACAGATGCTTTATGTGCAAGCTCTGTTTGTGAAATCTTTAGCTTCAGTGATGAAGCAATTGTTGCTCAGCCTGGAAACAAATTCCAAACCGATGGCTGCAGAAGTGTATCCCAAACTTCAGAATTTGAAGAAGCGCTTACAAATAGTTGCTGCCGGAACTTTCAGTGACAGAGTTCAGGAGGAGCTTGATGCCCTGAAAGGAAATCTCAGGGGAAGTTCGATGCAGGACATAAAAATTGCAGCAGGCCATATGCACACCAAGCTGGACAATCTTATGTTGGGGGACCCTGCCCGTGCATTTTTGGAGCCTGTGGCTGCTCTCTTCTACAGGCAGAATGTGCTGTCACAGCCTGCTGCAGGAGACGAGCTGAAAACCCTTTTCCACAAAGTACCATCAATGAAGGGTATTCCCATCGATGAAGGACTGCATGCTTACAGGGATCTTCAGGATATTCTGAAGAGCAATGTAAATATATCAGTAGAATATGCTCTTCATGCAATGCGTATGATCATCAACTTTTTGTTGATGGTGCCTTAAGGGCGCTGTGGGTTCCTGTCTCAAACGTGAACTGTGAAAGGTTTTTTTCCAACTTTTCGTGTGTGTTGACGGACTTCAGAACAAATCTCACAATCACAAACTTGGAGATGCTATCAGCTTATAATTATGAAAGTAAACCATAAGAGTGTGTGTAAATTATGCTTGCTATTACCGTTTTTATATTTTAGATTGTATAAATTAATTATGCATTTATTTCTATTTTTGTAGGTGAAGAAGTTAATATCCAAGAATTACCGTATCCAAGAATTTTCCTTTCTAACTCAAGAATTTTACCTTCTCACTCAAGAATTTTCTCTCTTATTACTCAAGAATTTAGCAACATTTTATTCAAGAAATTTGAGTGTCCCTACTGATAACCATAAGAAATGCACAAAACTATAAGTCTTGTCAAAAAACACAATTTATGTCCTTTACGTTTTTGTTTTGAAGCTAACTGTTTCTGATATATTCCTTGTTATTAGCTTCAATTTTAAAATACCTGTACTTTTCTAAATGGAAAATTGCACATGTTTCTTTTGTTTTTCTCCTAGCCATGCATAGAAGTGAATTTCAATAACAATCTCATAGTAACAGCTTTTTAAAAAATTGATTTTCACTTCAGTATAGAGTATTCTCTTTTACTTAAAAGGAAGTAAGCAATAAGGCCATTCTGTTAATGGTTATCTTGATTAACATGGAGTAGACAAAAGAAGAATCTTATGTAAGAAGTTTGTAGAACAGGTAGAGAAAGTCATGTGAATGAAAATCATCAGAAATGTTCTAATACAAGTTTGTATAATTTTGTTCATTCTCCACCTACCCCTTTTTCCTTACCTAATGTATGTTTTCACTTATTTATTTTTCCCTTAAGAAAAAGTATAAATGAAGTTTCACTATATTCTAATGTATGCTCAAAATGCATACGCAAAGCATAAAACAATATATTCAAATAATATAAATTACATATCTTACCTTTAAGCTTTGAGTTGTTGCCTTTATTTACCAGAACTGGCTCCTTGTTTGCAGAGGATTCACTTTTCATTTCAACAGTTATGGTACTGCCTTGGTGACATGCTGCTTCTTATGTTTGAAACAGAAAAGTAACACATATACAAATAAATAATAAGTCACTTTGCATTATATCTATTTATCAGCAATCTATAAGGATAAAGGAATAATCACCATCCAAATCTTTTGCTTCTACTTGTGAGGTCTGCTTAGTGTTCTCATTTGGCATCATGACTTTTTCTTCTTCAATAACTCTGATTTCCTCGTGCACAGACTCTTTATCTTTTTCATCTGTAATTGCAATCAGTTTTTCCTCTGTTACTGCCACTTCTCTTTTCTGAAGAACAGGCTTGTCTTTCTCCTCTTTTAATGTAATTTTGCACTCTTGATTATTATCATTATTATCTGAAATCATAATCACCTCCTCCTCTTCTGCTGAGGCTTGGCATTCCTGCTGTACAGCCCCTTTAACTTTGGCCTCTGAAATAGCAAAATAACGCACAGCTTAATTATGTTAAGAGGTTTTTGAAACGCTTGGTGTCATTATACAATACTGAGTAATGAATACTGTGATAGCTACTGTTCCAATGAAACCTTTTCTCTTTTAGCACCTTATTACTTCACAAAAATCTATGTTTTTTTAAACTGATTTTTCCTGGACATTTGGTGCTAATGATTGCAGATCAACCCATTGATGCACAAAGTTAATTACAGAACTTATTTTGGCTTTTGTAGTTAATGGCTCTAATACATACAATAGTTGTTGACATTTCATATTTTCCACTTTTCAAAATATTGCATGTCTGTTATAATGGATGCAATGTACCTTGATCAGTAGAGTTCTAAATGAATGGCAAGAGGGATAGTAGTAACAATCTAAGTGGTATATTATTAAAGGCTAATTTATTAATGAAGTAAAATTATTTGCACAAGTAACTATTTTGTATAACCAACATATCTTCTGAAAATACAAATGAAATCTGTACATAGTGGTTTCCATAATAATTAAATTTTCATTGAAGCAACTACTGGATGTAATATTCACTGAAGCATTTTGGAGGAAATCATACTTTTGGGGTGAATGAACTTCGTTTTTCACATCCTCTTTGATTGGTGTGGAGAATAAACATTTTCCTTAACAAGATATAAGCAGATTTAATGGGTCAGAGCCCTGGGAAGTGCCTTATAATCATAATAATAGAAAAAAGTGTAAAGAGAAATTAAATGTAATTTTAATTTCTAGCCAATGCATGTAAAGATGAATTTGTTTAAGAAGAAAGTGGGCCAAGTTTGTGGATTAGCAAATAGTACATTTCTAAAGGAGAGGGATAGTATAAAATGTAATAATTGCTAGAGATGTAATCAAATGTCATTTTATTTCAGAGAAGAAAATGTATTATGTAATTAAACATAAAATTATGAAATATAAATATGTATGTGTAGCACTGCTGATGCATCCAAAGCATCATGGAAGGAAGCAATGCATTTCTTAGCATAGCTTCGAGCAACACAGATGCTAACCGTGCATTATGTAACCATAGCTTTGAAGTATACTGCAATCCTATTGCATTTTTCGCCATCATCTTTCTTTTCAGTGTAATGATGAATAAAAATTATACTGTTCAAACAATAGGAATCCATTTTCTTTATTTTTGGTAATATAAGGATACTTGCATTCCTTCGCAACAAGTTGCCTGAGATAACTGCAGCATCCAGAATCTCATTGCTCACAGCTCAGCTAGACTGAGGCAAATAAAGCGATATCATGACAGAAGAGAAAGAAAGCTAAAAAAAGTAAATGCTTCTTATATGTATAGAGCAAATGTAGCGTGAAACATTACACACTACAATGCTCACCATATAAAGATAATTAAAAAGATGAATCATAATTCATTTTCAGCAATATTCTGGCTATGTAATGCTAAAACCTCAGAAGACCTTCTGAGGGATCTTGATGTATCCTGCAGTGCAGAAATCAAATATAGAAGTACTAACACTGCTTGATCATTCTCTTTTTCTCATTTTTCATACTTATTTTACTTTTGAGAAGACTCTTTAATTTGGTTTTCCTGAACGGTTCCTTTCGCACATATTCCTCTTATTTTGACAGAAGTAAAATAATTATCAAAAATTATTTTATGTTCTTTGTCTGCCTGAATTTAAGCTGCCTCACCCTGCATGACAGAAACAGATTTGCCTGCTGTACAATAGCTAGTGTCAACTAGCTTTATAGATTTTTTTTTCTGTTTCTTTAACTAAGTTTTCTAACTTTTTCAGTCTCTCTCTCTCTCTCTCTCTCTCTCTCTCTCTCTCTCTCTCTCTCTACGTCATATTTTGTCCAAAGCATATTCCTGCCCAGGTGGTTTAGGTTGGCATCAAATTCCTCAACAGATTTCTTCACTGTCTACACCTATTTCAAACCCATCTTCAGGAGGGGTGACAAAAATTAGTTGTTCATCTTCAGGTTCAAACTCAACAAAAATTTCCAGCATCTGACTTACCGTCAGACTGAAAATAAGTATGAAAAATCATTTAGGACCTGACACAGCCCGCAAAAAACCAGGAGGAACTAACAGATTTCGAAACAAATTGTACAGAGTGCGAGCTTCCCTTGGAAGAAACAAAAGAAATACAAAACACAAGTACATTATAGTAGAGCAGATATAAATCTGGTATGAATGAAATACAAATTCCTACAATAGCAAGTGGGAGAGGGATCCTTAACAAACAAGGACTATTTAACAACAACAAAATTGTGAACAGAATTATGAAGTATGCTCCTTCAAACCTGAGCCACCATCCAGTGCTGCAGTTTTTCTCATGTTACCATGAGTAACAGCACACACTTTATCTGCATAGCATACGTTTAAATGGATTAATAACTCAAGAGCTCATACAGTAACACTAACATCATTTCATTGGTAGTTGTATCTCAGCATGTGCATACTATTATTAAATATACAGCTACTACCCTAGAGTTCTCATTTCTTCAATTAAAGACATAAATAATTAAATCCACTCTTGCACTCACTACTGTCTCTCTGATAACTTGTGCACATGTGAATGTTTATCATAATTTTTGAAGCAAATTCGTCAGACACACTAGGCACCTTCTTCCTAAGGATAATGACACAAAGATGGAATAAAAATTTTGATTTAAACAATCCCATAATTAACATTTTTCTGTCTGGTTAAACGGACTCTGTACATTAACATATTGGAGCCCAGGGTTTTTATGCCTATTTTGAATTATTATTTACAGTGCATCAAGGAAATCTGCGAAACTGCCTTTGTATAATCTAAAAATATGGTATTCAAGGATTTCTCAAAAAATCACTGAAGTTGTAACTTGTGTATTAATATTTTTTATTTTAAATTTACAAGTATCAAATATAACTTTGAAAAAATCTGCATAAAGCAGCTTACACTCCAAGCTCAAAAATCTCTCCCTCGGAATAGAAATTTTCCATATTGCATCCAGAATTTCAGCTTCAGCTTGCAGAAAGTGCTGAACTTTAACAATTAAGAACATCAAACATAAAAAACAGATCACCACCTTCAAGGAAAATGGTGCAACTGGCCCAAGACCCACCAATATTACTAACTCTGTTAAGTTTCCTAATAGTTGACTAAAGTGAGGACAGATGGCAGCACAAGTCAGACAACTAAATGATAACTGATGCACATGACCTTTGCGGCATAGCCCAAGAACGAGTTACGATCATGGAATTCCATTAAAAGCATTAGAAATATCTGCCCGAGCTATGCTGTATGAATGCTTCGCACAGCCCGAGCTATACTTGGGCTTCAATGTGTTAAATTGTTTTACATTTGCAAATATTGAAAACATTCTCAAAAAAGTGCTCTTTTTTTTATTGAAGAGGGGGGAAATGCTGGCCATTAATGGCCATCTCTCTAATATTTCACACTAATTGATTTCGTCATCACCCAGCACTGACAGGAGACACATACATGTGCAAAACTGATTCGTAAATGCTAAAAATATTTTGTCAAAATAATTACTTTTAGCAATGAAATGTTGATTTAAATGGCTGCACTTTATGGTAAGCATGAATATTGCATCTAGCTCTTTCATAAGCTTAAAACTTATGTGAAATGAAGTTTGAGGCTTCAGTTTAATCACTTTGTTTTGGAGTGATCTCAGCATGCTGTCATTACCTAATTGCACCTCTATTGCAAACTTTTTAGAATCTAAATGGGTTACAACCATTTAAGGGCGAAATGGGTGTTAATTTGTCATTTTCAGATAAACAATGACCTTGCTTTTTACAAAGGTCAATTCTATCATTCTTGTTTTATGTATTTTGAAGTTTTGCTGCCCTACAATGTTTGTAACCGAGCCCGCCTGGGTAGTGTGGTGGTAGCATGTCTGCCTCACGTTCAAAAGGTCGTGAATTCGAATCTCGCTTAGGGTGAGTTACCTGGGTAAGGTTTTTTTTTGGGGTTTTCCCTTATCCTGAGAAGACGAATGTCGAGTAACTTTAAGCTCCATGGACCCCGAGATCATTTGAGCATCATATCATCAATTACATTCATCATCCGATATGACCAAACCAGGTTAAAGGACGTTAAATTACAAAAAAAAGTTTGTAACCTTATTAACTATGCCAGTTTTAAAAGGCTGCACTCTTTAAATGTGCTCCTAAACTTAATTTTTTCCCAGTTCAATTATTTAGCATTTTTTCTGCACTCAAAGCCAATCTTCTCCTACAATTCTTATGTAAAGAGGCTGAAATTTGCATAAATTTTTCAAGAAACTATGAAAAGTAAAACTAAGTTTGGATTTTTATATACTGTATGGTTCATAAAATAAAAAACAAAACATATGACTAGTAAAAAAAAATGTTTGTCATTAGTAAACAAAATGTTTATATATATTTTTTTTAATTCTACAGGGGAAGAAATAAAACTGTGATGTTAAGTTTTACAAACCATATTTTCTAGAATTTGAATAACATTTTCGGCCACACTATATTAAAATTGTAGAAGGAGATAGATTTTGAAAACACTGTATTTTAAATACAAAAACATTAACTATTATACCTACAGGGTGGATACTTAAATATATATATTTGTCATTTCTATCTGTAAAAATATTTAAGTTCATAGCTTTAAAACCCTTGGAAGTTAAGATTTGAAACCCATTTGCCTCATAAATGATGGGAGGGGGGGGGGGTTGTGACTCATACTTTAAATCTAATGCCCCTTCTATAACTTGATCCACTCTGGTACAATAGCAGTAGCTTATTTTGACCACAGTATTAATTACAGTTGGAATTTTCTTATATGACAATTAACACTTACCTTTCTCCATGTGTGTTTTCTGTCTGATCTCTCTGTTCCACTCTGATTCTGAGGCATTGATGAACTCTGAAAGCACAACAATGATAAAAGTAAATGCACTTAACTTTCTGAGTTAGAATTTTCAAAATATTTTACACAGCTTACAATTCATTTTGCACATTTATTAATTAGAAAATATTACAAGTGACAATATTCATCTCCCCCCGGATATTAATAAAGTAATATTAGTACATAAATGCCTAACGTTATTTTTAGGCAAGTAAAAGAAGCACTTTTAATGGTAGCAGATTAATTAAAAGGAGAAAATTATACCACTGAGTGATACAAATACTTCGGAGATGGAACATAGTAAACAGTACAAGTCTTCTCGTAGTATTCTTTATGTATAATGTTTTTCTTAACTCATTAAATTGTCAGCACTGATACTAAAAAGAAGTGAAAATCACAGTCACACTGAGCAATACTGATACAAAAAAGCTGATGTGTTCCATTCACATGACTTTCTCTACATCTCTGCAACAAATTATAGTTAAAAAGCTTATTTTTCTATTTACTTCTAGCTAATTTAGAAAAATCAGATGTGTACCATTCACATGACTTTCTCTACATCTCTGCAACAAACTATTCTTAAAAAGCTATTTACTTCATGTTAATCAGAAAAAAGTTAGCAGAAATAGCTTTATTACTTGCTTCCTTGTAAGTAGAAGTGAATTAAGAGAGTAGCATAGGTTAAAGTGATAGTCAAAAGCTGGTTGCTATGTCACTGAAGTTCCTTTGTTTGTATGAACAGCAGTTGACAAATTTCTGTATGAGAAAAGTATGTTTTTCAAAGCAGAAACCAAAAACAAGGAATGTCTCAAAAATGATGAACTCCACAAAAAATTGTATATAACATAAATAGTGTGTTTTAACAAGCTCTACATTTTTCATGTAGTAAGTTTTTGTCCATCTCTTACAGTTTAGCAGTTATTCAAAATTTCATAAAATTCATCCACAATAAAGTACTCTTCAGAGGCTATTCCCAGAAAATTCAAGATATAAATTTTATTTGTCAGGTAAATATCTTTACGATACAAAATTTTAATAAAAACCGTTAGGACCATTTTTGATAAAAGTTCCATATAAAGTGTAGTTGGGGGGGGGGGGGATTTTTCTCAAAATGCTTTTTTTAGATAAAGGGGACCCTAAAACATATATTTTCGGTGAAATCTCGGTATGAAATTTTTGGGTGGAATGCAATACCTTCTCTATACACTATGTACATAATGCATATAGAGAAAGTAATAGATAAGAAGAATCTAATTTAAAATCTATAATTTGCCTACAAAGTTCATGATTGTCTACAACTTAGTGTATGACATATGTGTTTAAAGTAACTTTATTGTCTGCTCACATTACACACATTTTGCTCTCACTATTACTTGCGTAAGTGTATCTCACTTTTACTTTTTGTAATCATAAATTATTTTATAGGTATTAACATATCTACTAAATTAACAAGGTACTGTTTTCTTATCACTATATACACTCTTACCTTTGTGAATAGATAACATGTTTATGTGTTGGAATTTGCTTTAAACCAGTAAAATACTTATTAGTTAATCAAGAAAACATTAAGCACATAAGACAAACATGTAGGTTTCTGTACTCTCAACTGTGCTACTATTAATGGTCAGAGACAAGAACTCTTTAACCCATAAATGCATTGCTTACAAATTAGTAAAGCTCATACTAAGAGGTTATTTTTAGAAGTGTTTTTATTGTTATTTTCTTATGATACTGGACTTTAACAATGCAATACAGTTTATATCATAAATATATTTATTTGCTTTAATATTATGACAGTGTTTTTACTTTCTCTATATGCGCTATGTACATAGTGTACAGAGAAGGTATTGTATTGTACCCAGAAATTTGATACTGAGATTTCACCGGAAATATATGTTTTGAGACTCCCTGAATAAAAAAAACAACGCATTTTTAGAAAAATGTTCGTGTGTGTGTGTGCATCATAACTCAAAAACGAAAAGCCCATTGAATACCAAACTTAGTATTTAAGTTTTGTATCTTCTGAGGATGCGACCTGAAGATTTTCAAGAAAAGCCCCCCGCACCCCCAACTACCCTTTACATGGAACTTTTTTCGAAATTTTTGTTTTCTCAAAAATGGCTCTTAAAAGTTTTGATTTAAATATTACATATTATGATACCTGATAAATGAAATGTATATCTTGAATTTTCTGGGAATAACCTCTTAAGACTACTTTATTCTGGATGAATTTTGCATGACTGCTAAACTGTAAGAGATGGAGAAAACCTTACTACACAGAAAATGTAGAGCATATTAAAGCACATAATTTATGTTATATACATTTTTTTGTGCAGTTGATTGTTTTTAAGATATTCCTTGTTTTTGGTTTCAGCTTTGAAAAACTTACTTTTCTCGTACAGGAATTTGTCAACTCGTGTACATACAAACAAAGGAACTTCAGTCACATAGCAATCAGCTTTTGACTATGATTTTAACCTATGGTAGTCCCTTAGTCCGCTTCTACTTACAAGGAAGGAAGTAATAAAAAACTATTTCTGCTATTTTTTTCTCGATTAGTATGAAGTAAATAGAAGCATAAGCTTTTTAACAATAATTTGTTGTAGAGAGATAGAGAAATTCATGTGAATGGAACACAAGATTTTTTTAGAACAAAATACTAAACTAATTCAGTTACATTTAAATGTAATACTGTTATCATCCACATTTGTATCATGCTAATTATTTAACATGGGCCCTCTACATTCCTACCACACACACACATTCGACTGCAGTCACTGGAATTCAAAATCATAACCTTTGGCTTTGAATGAATGGTCAGTCCATTATGTTAATGGTTCAATGATCATGGCTATTCAAATCACTTAATTAAGTAGCCTGTGATGATATTCATCTGTTTAGAAATTAAAGTAGGATTAACACATGTAGCAAAGTAATTCACACAGATTAAAAAAAAAATTAGAGTAAGAGTGGCATACGCAGCAAAATAATTTCCTTAGTGAAGGGTTAAATAGTTGGCTTCAAATTATCTGTACTCTACTTTTATATCAATGCAAAGACACAAACAGGGCCACGAGTCACTGATGGCAGGTATATAATTTGGTGAATGCTGTGTGCAAATACCAAAGTGTACAGCAAATGGAGGTGATTTATACCCTGTGACATTTCATAGTAACAGTTCAACTCATTTCCATTTGTCCTGGCTTTAATACTTAGAAATAATTATTACTATCCATGTTAATGGTAGAGCCTAGATTATAATTATCAGAGAATAGAACATTGGCAGAATGCCTTTTTAAATAGGTGACAGGCAAGTGGTCTAATCACTCAACCACATCATCACCTGATATACACAGATAAACCCCTCACCCCAAAATACTCTTTACATGGAAAAATTCAGTTTTTTTTTTTATCTTCTAAAAAATTATCCTAAAAATTTATATGCAATATCATATGTTTCTGATATTTACTTGACTAAGAATGCATAACTTGAATTTTCTGAAAATATCCTTGAAGTCCATTGTAACTGGAATGCAATTTATATGCATTATTCTGTAAACTATAATAGAGATAATAACTTTTTATGCTACAAAAAATGAGATATCTTTTAACTTCACAACTCACACATCTTAAGTAAACTTTTTGCCATGAGCCATTTCCAAGATATTTACTGTCAATTTAAAATTTTAAATAAAGGGCTGGTTCACAATAACCCAAGAACAGTAATCAAACTTAAACTGAGAACGGGTAGCCATACAGGACATGGTAACAAGAACAGGAGAACAGGAATATATATTCTTCTTCCTTTTCCAGTCATTTTTATGCATTTCTGTGCTTTTAACTGACCAATTATATTTTTATCTGTCTAAAATTCAGCCACCATAATGTGGGTTAGCCATAATTATAATTAAAAAGAATTGTGACCTAATATGTCATGTCCAGTGATGAGAACCTTAAAACATCAAGACCTGTTTTCCATTCTTGGGATCTGTGAATGCTCCCACTGAAATACATGTACATCTCATTCTTGTTCTGGTTACAATTACCGGTTGCTGTGAACCTGCCTTAATTTGTTATCATCATTTTCTCTAAAACCTATCTATACTGAAAAAAAGTATTGAATTCCTCCCAAAATTTAAATATTCAAATTTCAATTTTGTTTTGAGGTCACCTAAATCCAAAATGGCATTTTTATTTTAATTTAAGTTCTTTTGTGTATCTGCATATGTGAAGAACTTAATTTAAAAATGAAAACTGGAAAAATTTCAAACTCTGTTAACTGGAAGGAGGGAAAGAAAGAAAGAAAAAGAAAAACAAAAAAGGGTAATTTAGGATAAAAATAAAATGTTATTTTTAGGGGTTAAAAACATTTTTTTAAGGTTTAATGAAAGTAAATGTGGACAATACACATATAATGTTAACAACTACTAATTTTAGTTGAAAACATCATAGATTTTCCTTTACTTTTTCTACATTTTCTAGTCTACAAGGGTAGGCTGATAAGTCCCAAGCCTCATGCAGATATGGCACACTAGGCCAGTTAGATGTTAGCATTGTATAGTTTAACTCTAGACTAGCTCCTATCCATAGTTACAGGTCAATAGCTTGTTTATTTTCAAATGATAGCATTTTAAACAAGACAAATTTAGAGTTTTTCACAAAAATGGAGGATTTGGAAAAATGAGCAGTTATTAAATACTTCCATTTAAAAGGCTTAAGCCTAAAGAAATCAAGGAGGAAATGGACAGTACACTGAAAGACTCTGCCCCTTCATATTCAATGGTTCTGGACCCCCTTTAGAAGTGACAACTCCAAAGATCACTGAATCTGGAAGACAGCAAATTAAAGTTGTTTGAGATAGTAGATGCTGTAAACATATCAAAAGAACGTGCAGGTAATATTTTAAGTAATGTTTTGGGTTTTCACAAGGTCTGTGCAAGATGAATGCCGCGTTTGTTGACACCTGATCAAAAGTTGCTAAGATTAACTTTCTGTTAAGAAATATGGAACTCTACTGTAAAAATCCCAGTGAATTTTTGAGACAGCTCATTACCATGGATGAAACTTGGATACATCACTACACTCCAGAAAGGAAATCACAGTCAAAACAGTGGATTGTGTCAAGTGATCCAACTCCAAAAAAAGGGTAAAAGTATCACTGCTGACTACTGCACAAGTTTACTGTAACGTTTGAGGTGAAAAGAAAGATCATCTGGCAAAAAAGAAAAAAAAAAAAAAAGAAAGTTTAATCACGGCTATGCTCCGATCCAGCGTTCAGCCATTGCAATGAGAAAAATCTGATGTGTTACATTCACATGACTTTCTCTAGCTGTTCTACAAACTTCTTACATAAGATTATTCTTCCTTCTGCATCTTGCTAATCGAGGTACTCATTAGCACAATGTTCTTATTATTTAGTTACTTATAAGTATGAAAAAATAAGGGAATACACTAGGCTAAATCCATAGTAAAATGTTTTAATAGCTGTCATTATGCGATTGTCATTGCAAATCCCTTCTTTTCTTGGCCAGGAGTAGAACAAAAGAAAACCGCACACTCTCGACTGAGACAAGTATTAAGTACTTCACAACTGAAACTAATGCCAATGAATACCAAAACTGTAAGCTCCACGAGAAAAATGTATATGAATAAACTTGTGTATTTTAACAAGACCTACATTTTTTGTACAGTGAGTTTTTGTCTATCTCTTACGGTTTACTAGTTATGCCAAATTAAGCAAAATTCATCCAGATTAAACAGGTCTTTAGAAGCTACTCCCAGAAAATTCAAGAAATACATATTATTTTTCAGCTAAATATCTTTAATATACAATATTTTAATCAATATCGTTAAGAGCCATTTTTAAGAAAATCAAAATTTTTGAAAAAAGTGCCATGTAAGGGTAGTTTGGGGTGGGGGGATTTTTCTCAAAATCTTTGTGTCGCATCCGTGGAAGATACTAAACTTAAATACCAAGTTTGGTGCTTTACCGACTTTTTGTTTTTGAGTTATCGTGTTCACAGACACACTGACACACACAAACTTTTTTGTGAAAATGCTTTTTTTCTGATACAGGAGACCCTAAAACATATATTTCCGGTGAAATCTCAGTATCGAATTTTTGGGTGGAATGCAATACTTCTCTATCCCATGTACATTGTACATACGGGGCTAGAGAAAGTAAAAATATGCGCATAAAAGTTGGATTTGCTTGAACATCTATCCTATTCGCCAGATCTATGACCCAGTGATTACCACCTGTTCCCAAACCTCAAAAAATTTCCTGAAGGACAAAGTTTTCACAGCAACTAATTGATGCGGTAAACAGCTATTTTGAGGACCTTGATAATTCGCACTATAGAGATAGTTTAATTAAGTTATAACACTGATATGACAAATATATTAAGCCTTTCTGGAGATTGTGTTGAGAAATAAAGAAAAAAAGAAAAAAAAAATTTAAATGCTGTTTTCATTGAGAGGCCTGGAACTTATCAGTCGACCCTAGTATATATATCTATCATATCACCAATTCATAAGCAGAACGCCAGAAGGCTTAATTATTAAATTTTTCAACAAACTGTAATGCTATCTGAAAAACATTAATTTGTTTAGTCATTTTGGTTAAGTTTTTCGGGTAACAGATGTTTTATTGTATTTAATATCAACTTTGAAGGAAGGAAATTGAGATTTTCAAGAAAATCCCTCCACCTCAACTACCTTGTTTTTTTTTAAATGGCTGCAATGATTTTGATTAAAATACCAAACTCTTAAGACATTTATTTATATTACAAAATTTGTGCATTGAATTTTCAGCAAATAAATCAGGAAGTTTTCTTAATTCTGAATGAATATTGCATAATTAGTAAATTACATAGACAAAACTTGCTACAAAAAGGTAGATCTCATAAAGGACTAGATTTAAGCCAAATACAATTTTCTGTGTCATTAATAATTGCAGTGATATTTGTGTTATTGCTTTGAATTTTCAAATACTTGATACATTTAGTTCTTGTGGGCATGGAAATAATAAATTGCAAGTCCGCATATTTTTTTTTTAAGATTTAACCATCTCTTCAGTATTCTGAGACCCTCTTGTATCTATAACAAAATGTATATTGAAACTATATCCATAAAGGTTTATCTTAATTAACATGAAGAAGACAGAAATATAAGCTTTTGTAACAACAGTTAATGGAAGAATGGTTATAGAGTCAGTGAATGTAACAATATAGGCTTTTAATTTCTTTTTTCTACCTTACTTACCTGAAAATGCTATTTTTACAAGAACCTCATTATGTATGTTGCTGGAGAAAAGGTTCAACAATTCAATCCATCTTGAATATTTGTCACCAACAAACTCCATGATAAAGTTTTTAGTTAATGTTAAATGCTTCTTTATGTTAACTAGGTGGGACCAAGTCTCTTTCAATGTTGCTTTTAACTCTTTGATTTTGTCTAAATGCTCCTGAGGATATGCTACCAAAGCTGTCACCAAAGCCATTGCTGTAACCTGTAAACAACGATTTTCTTAATTTGTGTCTTATGTACAGTAAAAAGCAAATATGCTGCTCTTCTGATATTTCAATTAGGTTTAAGGAAGGACAGAACAGCTACATTGTAATGGAATACCTTAAAGTATTGGTAACAATGGAGATGAGTAGTAATAGTTACAAAAGTAATGAATGCAAAGTAACTTGAAAAATTTTAAACCTGAGTCCAAAAATTAAAAACACTTCTTAAATCCCTACCAGTTCCTGGGAGCTTCCTCTTGTTTTTAAATTTCCCTAACTTATGCTCTGTGCTATGTTGGATTCCACCTTTCTCTTTGTCAAATAAATGCCATCTACACTGGGAATCTCAAAGTTCATGAGGTTTTCCTTATGCTTTCTAATAAAACAAATTTCCAAAGTATTTGATGCCAAGGGTTTCTTTGCATTTTTAATCAGTTTTATATCTGGATCTAAGTATACAGCATTTATCTGAATACAGGATGATCCCCATTTTTCAAAACTTAATTTTGGATTATAATTGTAACACTCCTCTCTCCTACGTATTATTGAAAGGTACAATGATATACAATTAGTTGGTTAGGACCAGTTGAACAATGCCACAGCCAGGAATTGAACACGGTTCTCCTGCTCTCCGTGCGGTTGCTCTAACCATGGAATTACTGTGACAATCCACCGGTATAGCATTCAATTTTCCATTTGATCATGAGTGTTTTTATCCGGTACAACCAACCAGTATGTCTCACTTCAGAGAAACCACCAGAATGGCGACTCACAATCGAAAGTACATTAGTATCCGGGTAATATTCACTATGTTTATGGCAACATATAAGCTATTCTATTACAATTATAACACTCCTCTCTCCTACATATTATTGAAAGGTACAATATTGAAAATGATATACAATTAGTTGTCATACATAAAAAGAAGATATCAATAATGTCATTTTTAAATGGAATTAACACATACATATGTTTTAAACAAACAAATGGACACTTAAGTAAAATAGGCCTTTAAACCTCTTTTTTTTTTTTTTTTTTTTTTTTTTTTTAAATAACTTAATTTGTATTTGCCTGGAAATTCACGCTTTGAGCGATTGACTGAGATGGGGGTGTGGAAATGTACAGTATGGATGTGATGGTACAACGTGATGGCGGCTGCATGACTAATGATGGTGATGGATATGATTTTGTATTTAGACAATAGAAGGGGGAACAGAAATGTAGGCCATGTGTGTAATTATAGAATGATACAACAGCATAGCTGTAACGATGATGATGAATATCATTTTATATTTAGACACATTGTACATTTTTTTAACCTAATTTGAATTTGCGCAGAAATTCACTTTGTGAGAGGGAGAGAGATGGAGAAGGGAAAAAAGTAAGTGTACCATTATGTCTGTGTTTGGTAGTATGTTTTAAGTGGGAGAGATTGAGACGTACAGAATGTGTGTAATGAACAAGACTGCAGTGGGAGGCAAAGCTTTAATGACAATTATGGATGTTATTTTCTATTCAGACACCATACTTAATATATGATAAAATGTTTTATCCAATTCAAATTTGTGCATAAATTCGCACTATAGGCAGCAGAGAGAGGCAAAGGGGAAACCAGAAATACACTAGTATATGTGCAGCTCTCTTTCTGCTTTACTATTGACTTCCAATACACTATTATGTGCACCCACCGATATGAAAAGATGTCCTTTAATTTTACTTTGGTTTCAAGAGAGTAATCCTTTCTCCAATGAGAATGCTTAGAATGGTTTTATCTTCAACTGTGAACAACTATGCTTCACTGCAAAGCTGATTATTTATTTTTTTTATTTTAGCCAATTTGAATTTGTATGGAAATTCATGTGGGAGAGTGGAGACCGGATATGTACAGTAATATAGGGAGAAGATATGTGTGCAATGGGAAATGACAATGGCAGCAGATTTTCTATTTAGAAAACATACCTAATATAACAGATCATTGTTAACAGTTTCACATAGTCAAATCTGCACAGAAATTGACTTTGTTGGCAGGAGAGACAGTGGAGAACAGAAATGTGATGACAGTGACAGTGCAGCTGCAACAACAATGATTTGATATATTTTCTATTCAGACAACATACCTAATATAATACAGTTTGTAAAAGTGTTACCCAATTCCAAAAATCATGGTTTACATTATGGGTGGCATAGGGAGATGATAACAGAAATATAACAATATGTGTGCACTTGGCTGAGGGAAGTGTGCAGATTCTGTGCACAGCTTTCTCTTTCAGTTTGGACCATTGGCTCCCAAATCAATTATAGGCACAATCACTGATGTGAAGAGAAATCCTATATTTTTATTTTAGTCTCAGAGAAAAAGCTTGTTTCCCGTGATAATGTTTATAATCTCTTTGTTCCATTAACAGCTAACTTTATAGTGAAATGATCAAAATCTGCAGGGGTAATCTTTATAAATTTCCCCATACTTCACCACCACTGTACCCAGAAAATTTGAAGCAGTTGTTGAGCAAGTTATTTGAAAACACATTGCAAATGCAAGATGGTCTCCAGTTTTAAGTAACTTTGTCTTGTATTCAGATAAATAAAGTAGCTCAGTTCACCTGTATAATTGTGTGTATATATGTATAGTAACTACGTCCTGTAACCATAACTGCTGAACATGTGTGTGAACAGCTTGTTTTGTAATTCATAGCTGATTGTTGCCATCCATTGTTACATATGCTTTAGTTGACACCTATGCTGGCAGCAAGTTCTTTTAACATTGCAGCTGTGATTGGTCACATGTTGTCAGAAGGTTCATTGATGTTGAGCCTGCATTGTTAAACCTGAGCGAATTTGTGACAGCTTCCAGAAGAATCAGTCACATGATCAAGAGGTTTAAATAGACTAACAAAGCCCTGCCAAGCATTCAGTTTTCACTGGGAATGCATCATGTGCAACAGTTGAGCGAGTTTTGATGGAAAACTTGTAGCAAGCTGTAATCGACACTGCAGCTAACCTTGAAAACAAACTATGACAGTATATATGTATGTGGGTGTATCTGATTTCAAAAAAACAACACACACACATAAGATGGAAGCAACATGCTACAGGAGATCAACATAATTAAATATGTTTATTTTTAGAAGCTCTAATGGAGTTTACCACTAACACTTTGACAAGTTGACAAGGAGAATTCCATTTTATCTAAATTGGTTTTGCAGCATTTTCTGATCACACCATCAGTCATATGTTTAATATTAAAAATTCACAATGACATAAAATATTAATTGCTATATAACTGCATGGCAGTAACTTGCTTTTGGATTCCTTGACGTTTAAGTTGGCATTTTATTGCTATTTCAGTGATTCACTTACCATAGATTTTGTCAACATCTCATTCAGAACTGTTGGTATCACTACAGTTTCCTGGGGTAAAAAGTTTTTCCAGATAAGCAAATTATAAAATCTCTGGAAAACAGTCACAATCCATTCAGCATGAGCCGCACTTCCAAAATGAATTTCCATCTGTGGTTCACAGTTGAAGAGTGGCGCATTCCAAACTTAAACAAAGCAGAACATTAGTTCTTACTTTATTCCCCAGTAAAAAATATTCCAGAATCATTATTATACATTTATGCTTGTCAATAGATACTTCACATATATATAAATGCTTTTTTATTAGGTGTATCATTTTCCACCTCACCATGTTAGATGGAACTGCATTATAGTTAGTTCTTTCTGGGCATTTCTGGCTGTCAACACAGAAATGTTATTATTAGAACCAGTTCAAAAATTCAATACCACAGCCAGGTTTTGAACCCGGTTCTCCCACTCTCCGTGTGATTGCTCTTAATCCCTGAGCTACTGTAACAACTTGTTGCTATGCCACTCAATCTTCCAACTGATTATATGGGTTTTACCTGGTTCAACCAAGCAATATGTCTCACTTCAGAGAACTACCTTAATGGTGACTTACCATCGTAAGTACTTAGTATCCCAGTAATATGAACTATGTTATCGCCAACATACAGGCTAGTTTTATTACTTTCTTTACACGTACTATGTACATAGTGTATACAGAAGGTATTGTATTCCACCCAAAAATTTGATATCAAGATTTCACCAGAAATACATGTTTTGGGTCCCCGTGAATAAGGAGAAAAAAAAAGAAAAAAAACTAAAAAAAAACAAAAAAAAAAACGCATTTTTACAAAAAGGTCCATGTGTGTGTGTGTGCGCGCGCGCGTGCGTGTGTGTGGGGACTGCATAGCTCAAAAACGAAAAGGCCATTAAATACAAATCTTGGTATTTAAGTTTGGTATCTTCCAAGGATGCGACACGAAGATTTCAAAAAAAAAAAAAAAAATCCCCCCACCCCCAACTACCCTTTACATAGAACATTTTTCGAAAATTTTGATTTTCTCAAAAATGGCTCTAATGATTTTGATTAAAATGTAAAATATTTAAGATATTTACCTGAAAAATAAAATGTATATCTTGAATTTTTTGGGAATAGCCTCTGAAGACTAATGTATTCTGGATGCATTTTACAGCATTTTGCATAACTGCTAAACCGTAAGAGATGGAAAAAAACTTAACACACAAAAAATGTAGAGCACATTAAAACACACAATTTATGTCATATACATTTTTTTCGTGGAGTTGATCGTTTTTAAGATATTCCACGTTTTTGGTTTCAGCTTTGAAAAACTTATACTTTTCTCATATGGAATTTGTAGACTGCTGCCCATACAAACAAATGAACTTCAGTCACATAGCAACCAGCTTTTGAATATCACTTTAACCTATGGTACTCCCTTATTTGCCTTCTACTTGCAAGGAAGCAAGTAATAAGAAGTAGAAGTAAAGTAAATAGAAGAATAAGCTTTTTAATTATGATTTGTCGCAGAGATGTACAGAAAGTCATATGAATGGAACACATCAGATTTTTATAATGCTAGTGCTCCTCTCTTGTGTATATATGAAAAGTACACAGGGTAACGATTAGATATTATTGAAACCAGTTGTGGCATTGAATTTTAAGTCAATAAAAGTCATTTGTTACAGTATTCAATATACTCACATTTTCATATTTACAAATATTAGAAAAAACTAGGTACAGTATTCGTTTAACAATGTATCAAGTCTCCACTTTCAAGTACAAAAACAAATAAAATATGGAAAATTGGCTACACGTGTTTGAGATTAACACAACAGGTACTCTGATGTACAAGTTAAGTCATTTTTCACAAGGCTTAATCAAAATTCACAGCAGAATCGATATCCTATAATCTGTCCTACTTCATGCTGCATGCAACTGCTGGATGCACATGATCTTATCTATGGTGGTCGGCTTCTCCTGTGGAAGGGAAATGAACTTCAACAGCAAATTTTCTCCAACAGTAGATCAAAGTTCATTTGTCTGGTTTTGAATTTTTTCCATAAATATTTTTTCCCAGGTATCCAGTTCAACAGCCTTTTGCATACGTTTTAAGAGGTGAATGTCATGTTCTATTTCATATTTTTATATGAAGTGGGCTCAAACTACTGATATTTTGGTGCGCTTATTACCAGACCAAAGTATTCTTTCACTCTGATATCTATATTTCATACGGTATATGCCTGTTTTTTACTTTCTCTATACGAACTATGTACATACTGTATAGAGAAGGTATTGCACTCCACCAAAAAATTCAATATCGAGATTTCACCAGAAATACATTTTTTATGGTCCCCTGTATCCAAAAAATGTATTTTCAGAAAATGGTCCGTATGTGTGTGTGTTCGTGTGTCTGTGAACATGACTCAAAAACGAAAAGTCGGTAAAATACCAAACTTGGTATTTAAGTTTAGTATCTTCCAGGGATGCGACACAAAGATTTTGAGAAAAATCCCCCCACCCCGAACTACCCTTTACATGGAACTTTTTTTTTTTTGAAAATCTTGATTTTCTAGAAAATGGCTCTAACGATTTTGATTAAAATATCGTATATTAAAGATATTTACCTGACAAATAAAATGTATATTTTGAATTTTCTGGGAATAGCCTCTGAATACTACTTTATTCTGTGTCAATTTTACGGAATTTTGCATAACTGCTAAACCGCAAGAGATGGACAAAAACTTACCACACAACAAATGTAGAGCACTTTAAAACACACAATTTATGTTACATACATTTTTTCTAGGAGTTGGTTGTTTTTGAGATATTCCTTGTTTTTGGTTTCAGCTATAAAAAACTTAATACTTTTCTCATACAGGGCTTTGTGAACTCGTGTCCATACAAAGGAACTTCAGTCAAATAGCAACCAGCTTTTGACTTTCAGTTTAACCTATAAAAGACCCTTTATTTGTTTCTACTTACAATGAAGCAAGTAATAAGAATACTTCTACTAATCAGCATGAAATAAATGGAAGCATAAACTTTTTAACAATAATTTTTTGCATAGATATAGAGAAAATCATGTAAATGGAACATATCAGATTTTTTTTTGTTTGTTTTATTTGTTTTTTTTAAGTTGCTGGAAGTTGATGAGGTCTTCATTCTGAATTTTTTGGAGGTGCTAAAACTATATTGTTAGACAGTAGACTTTGTTTTCTTTCTTGGGGTGAAAACTTCAGCAGAGAATTTTCTTTGAGCAGAAGTTTATGAGTCTTGTTCTGAATTTTTCTATTTATGTTTTTTTCTTAAGTGTCCAGTTTTTGTAAGTGTTTTAATGCAACAATGTTATTATCAGTAATTCAATATGATTTCTTATTATTATTCTCTGCAGTGCAATTCAATAGTTTGGGTGGAATAGTAAACTGGTCTTAATTTTAAGATTTTGACATCTCTTCGCAAGGGAAGCATAACCCACACCATATGTTTGCTAAGTTAAATTCAAATTGGTCGATTTTAAACAAGTTTTTAATATGCTTTGATCTGGTAAGTCATATCTGATAATGAATTTGGGTGAGATGATGTTTAAATTATCCTGGGAACCATAGAGCTTGAAGTTATCTAACATTCTAAGGGCCAATCCTAAAAATTTAAAACTTTTGGAGTTTCTGAATGTAAGGCAGACAGAATACCCCAAAACACAGAATCAGGCTAAATTAGTCCAGTGGTTTGGGAGATGTGGATCATGATTTTTACATATATAACCTTTGAGGGGAGAAAAGAAAAAAAGTATTCATTGAAAATATTGCTTTTTAGATCCAAGCGCCACATGTGGAATGAGCCTAAAATTACTTGAACTAATTTCTCATCTTGAAACAATGCCTAAAGTGAAAAATGCAATTATTATACCAATACATATATTGTGCATGTAGTTTTCGATATATGTAGTAACAACCATTTAAACCCCTTTCAAATTGTCATACATATACTGTTTTTTGTTTTAACCTTTTCACGGCTAACATCATTTTAGGTGAGCAACACCTCCTTGCTGAGTTAATTTAACAATTTTTCCAAATTTTAAAACTCTCAATAAAACATGCAAAACTATTGAAAATTAACTCAACATAAAGGATGTAGGCTGCTTTAATTTCTCGAAGTTCCAATTATTTTTTTTTTTTTTTAATATTTTTATATGGGCCTATGCAACATATACAACCAGGGTTGTCCATAAAGATGCTGCTACTGACTTTTATAAGAAATTCCTGTTTTTCTGCTATGAATAAAAATATTAATATGTATATTTAAATTTAGGTTTTTTTCCCCAAAATAGGGTTGTCCAATTAAGTAAGAAAATAAACATCTGTGCCTAAATGTTTACACCTTTTTTACAACAGTGTTGTGCACAGATCACCTAGGAATATCAAAAGGGTGCGATACTTTTCAAAGTAGGGATACACATAAGGCAACCCCACATTTGCACACATATACCTTTCACTTCTCTTCTTGTCTTATAAGGACTTGTTGGAGCAGACAAGAGTGGGATTTTTTGTCTTTTGGGTTGGTGGCACTGGTGATGAGAAATGTCTTTTTGTCAGTACCTGTCCTGAGACATATATTGCCAATTTTGTTACGCTAGCCATCAACAATGTGATTCCGAAAAATATGTACAGTGCTTCCTGGGTGACATTTCCCCATTTTTTTAGACGAGGTTTGGGAGTTGGAACTTTCTTACATAGAAATGTGTAGTACTTATTTGTCTCATTTGCGATATGCTGCACTAAATGGGGAGGGAAAATAATTGCAAAAAAATAGAGCACACTATAATCATCCTTAATTTCTACTGAAATACCTGACTGGTCCCTATCAAAACTGAGAACTTGTGGAGAAAAATTCCCACTGTTCTACTGGAACAAATGCAATGCTTTGCATGCTCGCTTACACAGCTATGGTAGTGCTGCCTGTTGCTCATTTTAACCATCATCAAATTCCTCGTTTTTGTCAGGAATGTAAATCTCATTGTCACTATCCCCGAACTCTGATAAATCCAAAAAATTTTATGGTAAAGTCTCAAAAACTTGTAAGAATTCATTATCAGCAACAAAACACCACACTCTGCTTGAAGAAGCCATTCTCTCACTATTTTTGGAATACCCTGATTACGTCATGTGGATAACGTTATTTGCAGCATGTGCAGCTACAAGACGTAGTTTAGCTACACTGATTTGCTTTATTTTCTTCCAAATACCTTGCAGGGACATGGTGAAAGTTAGTTCTTTTGAATCCTAATAGATATACCATTATGCCTGAGCAGTTTAAACACTTTTACATATGAAATTCTAAGATTTATAGTCACTCAAACCTCCGGTCAAATTAACTCGACCGTAGAACGGCTGGGTTATCTTTCCACAATTGAGTTATCTCGACCATAACTGTGAAAAGGTTAAACTTAAACTAGCAAATTGCATTACTCATAGACACAGCCAACACAATTTTACAGAATAATATGAAATAGGCTTTTATTGAAAATCTAGCTACAGAATCCCAAAATTACTGTATTTATCCAAATATAAGATAAGATTTCTTTCCAAAATACGAATGTTCAGAACTGGTGAGTAGTGGTTAACGTGTGTTTAATGCCCGCTTTAACTACTTATGGCACCACAGGTGATGACACTGGTGATACATGAATGATGTTGGAGCACCGGTGGAATGCAATGGCAGGGGAAACCGGAGTACCCAGAGAAAACCTGCCCCAGCGCCGCTTTGTCCACCACAAATCTCACATGCGGTCGCTTGGGATCGAACCCTGGCCGTCTAGGTAAGAGGCAAGTGGTCTGCAGAACTGGGGGTCCTCTTGCATTCGCGATATATGTTCTCTGGACACCATATGGGAAAAAAGTAACTTTCAAGCTTCACGTGTGTGGCAGCAGCGAAGCCTGGGTGAAATGGTACGGATTACTGCCAAGCTGTGCAGCAATTTTTTAGTGTTTCATTTTGCGCCAAAAATTAGCTGTTAAGGAGCTTATGAGCATTCTCATTGGCTTAAAAATCACTATCCAAGACTAAAATAAAATTACAGGACTTCCTTTCTCATCGGTCAATGCATTTAATGTTGTATTGAAGGAAACAGTAAAGCAGAAAGAAAGAGTTTAGCAGCACACTTCCCCTCCTCAGACTGTACATATACCTCAATGTGAATGTATGCACACACTCGAGCTAGGTAATACGTTTTATGATATATTATATTAAGAATGTTGTCTTGACAGAAAATAGCATCCACAAATAATTGTTGTTACAGCTATGCTGCTATCACCACTGTCACATTTTATCATTGTATATACCATACATATCATTTTCCCTTCTTCATCTTGCATTGTGGATTTCTACATAAATTCAAAATAAGTAAAAGCATTTACGATGTAATATATTAATTATGCTGTCTAAATACAAAATCATATCCATCATCATTACCACCATGTTCTATCATCACATATACCATACATTTTGTTCCCCCTTCTCTGCCTCGCAGCTTCCAATGTGAATTTCTGTGCAAATTCAAACTAGACATTTACGATGTATTTAACTAATTATGTTGACTAAATACAAAATCATATCCATCATAGTCGTAACAGTAAAGCTACTGTCATTGTCATGTACCATATCACCAATACCACACATTTTCCATACTCCCCTCCCTGGCTACCACTCAAAATGTGAATTTTTTTACAAATCCAAATGACTAACAAAAATAAATAAAAAAGGGATTTAATCAGCTTAAGTGTCCATTAGTTTGTTCACAATATATGGCAATAATAGTTAAAGTTAATTTAAAAATTCTTCTTTTATGTAGCCTGTCTTTTAAACATGTATTATGTAGATGATATGCTAAATTCCAAAATTAAATTCTGAAAAATGGGGTTCGTCTTGAATTCAGGTGGTCTTATATTTGGATAAATATGGTATATTAGTTCCTTCCTATCACATAAGCTTAGTACAACTATGGTTTCTTTTCCTTTTGTTTTTAGTATCATTCCGCCATACGTAATGTGAGACAGTTTCATGTATTCCTCTGTAAGTTTAAAATTTATCATTTTGGTTGTGACTGTGAGCATTTCATTATTTAAAAAGTATTGCAATCATAGTGCTAAGGTGTGTGTAGTTTTGCTTAATGTGCTACCTAAACTCACTACTTGAGTTCGGAAGAACAGGAAGTAAGGGGGAAGTGAGCAAAAGAAATTTAAAATATTTATATTGAATGGAAGTGTTAAAGGGTGGAAACATTGTCAAGCAATGTTTGTTAGCTCAAGAAAAGGTAGTCTAGAAGTTCAGTATGTAAAGATGAGAAAACATTTTAGAAGAAATAAGAAAGAATAGGAAAAGTTTGGGATGGGAATATTGGCATGAGAAAGGGTTTCTGGAAAGAAGTGAAAGTGCATATTGAGTACATTGAAAAACAAGTTTAAGGGATAAACATATCCTGGAACTAAACAGAAACATGAAAAGAGATTGCGGCAGAGAGAGTATGTACACATATGTGATAAGAGTGTTAAGAGAAGGATATGTTTGGGCAAGAACAGTGTGTTAAAATTAATGGGGCTCAGAGGTGATTATAACTTTAATATATGCCCAATGTGTGGGGAAAATGAGCAAGCACTGCACAGAGTCCTTAAGCGCAAAAAAACAGAAGGAAATTGAGATTTGATAAATGGGATAAACTAGGGATTAGCAAAAGTAATGATATCAGCAGAGGAGAACTGCAATATCTAGTATCAGTTATATGCAAATAAACAGGGTGTTGGTAAGTATAAGGTCCACAGGAACAAGCAACTTACCTGAATGCATTTAAAGAAAAATAAATAAAGAAAGGTATATTATTGCATGAAATGTAACAAATATTTGTATTGTGATTTATGATAATGATAATAAATTCATTCATTCAAACGAAAATTCTCCAGTTAAAAGAAGTGTGCAGGATTGAAATAGATAAGAAGGCAGATGGTTCATGTTTAGGATATAATTATCACTTGTATAAACAAAAGTATTAAATTCAAAATCTTCTCGGGCTTCTAGCCAGGTAAAAACTTGGCTTGACACCAACGTTTCGAAGAAGTGCATCTTCCTCGTCTTCACCCTGAGGAAGATGCACTTCTTCGAAACGTTGGTGTCAAGCCAAGTTTTTACCTGGCTAGAAGCCCGAGAAGATTTTGAATTAACACGTCGCCAGGAAAGCTTTAGTTCTTATTTTAAAAGTATTAAAACTCATTCATTGATTTGTATTTGCTTTAATTTTAAATGTATCAGTTGTAGACTGACACGAGAAGTTGATGTTCTGTGTGTTGTAAGGACAAAAATCATGTTTGGTTGTTTATTTGTGAAATTTCCATGATCACTGTTTTAAGAACACCATAGCTACCATATCAGGGATGCAAAGAAGGTAGTGTCAACAGTCCCCAAAGTTTTTCCTAAGTTTGTGGAAGTTATGCATTTCATTCCAAACTGCCTCAAATCTGAAGTTATTACTTTTTCTAGCACATATGTGCATAGAATGTACATGATAGCTAAAGAAAATATTGTATATCACCAAAAAATTTCATAAATAGATTTCAACAAACATGTTTTGAGGTCCTCCAGTAAAAAAATTAGAAAAAGAGCTGCATGTGTGAGTGTGTATGAGTGTGTGTGTGTGTGTGTGTGTGTGTGTGTGTGTGTGTGTGTGTGTGTGGACAGCATAGCTAAAAATGAAAAGACCATTAAATACCAAACTTTGTATTTTTGTTTAGTACCTTTCAAGGATGTGACAAACATTTGCATCCTATTTTCCCTTTAAATAGAAACATTTTTGAATATTTTCATTTTCTCAAAAATGACTAATGATTTTTATTAAAATACCATACATAAAATGTATATCTTAAATTTTCTGGAAATAGTCTCTGGAGACCTCTGAATGAATGAATTCGACGAATCACATTTTGGATGAATTTTACATAACTCCTAGACCATAAGAAATAAACTTACTACACAAAAATGTAGAGCTTGTTAAAATACATAATTTATGTTGTTTAAGTTTTTCTTGTAGACTCTTGAGATATTCCTCGTTATTGGTTTCAACTATAAACTATAACCTTTTCTCAAATGGGAAGATAATTTTGTTTTGTCTCTCTTGTTTTACTGCTGGCTATGCAAAGTGAACCATACGTCAATTGTTACACATAGCAACCAGCTTTTAAAATATTTGACTGTCTCTTTAGCCTGGTGTATTCCCTTATTTTCCATCTACTAACAAAGAAACAAGTAATAAGACCAATTCTGTTAATGTTTATCTTAATTAGAATGGTGTAGATATAAGAATAATCTTTTGTTAAATAGTTTATGATTGGAACAGCTACAGAAAGTCATGTGAATGGAATGCATTATTTTTATTGATATTGAAACTAAAATTTATGTTGACAGACTGTGTTACTCTAATACCATGAGAAGAAGAAGAAGAAGAAGAAGAAGAAGAAGAAGAAGAAGAAGAAGAAGAAGAAAAAGAAAAACAAAAAAACAATGCTGTTTATAATAGGCCATGGAAGGGTATCAGCAATAGCAGCTTAGGATGACTATTTTTGTTACTGTTGATAAGTTGATGTTACTGGATACAACTCATTATGGACCTGGCCTACTAGTTCCTACTCCACATGATTATTTGACTGATAAGTTTGAAAATATTTCTAGGCCTGCAATGATAAATAGATGCAGTTTCAGTCAACAGACAAGTTTGCCCATTTTGAATTAAAGAATGTGAATCAGACAAGAATTTTACAGCTTACAAAAGAAAAGAGTGAATAGCTATGCTCAAGGTTAAGGAAAAGAATACGTTGTTACCTATACATTTATTATTTTCTCTACTATATACAGGCAAAGCATTGTATTCCATCCAAAAGTTTTACCAAGTTCACCAAAATTAATGCTTTGATACCCCTTAAATGGAAGAAGGGGAAAAAATTTAAAAAAAAGAACATTTAATGTGTTCCGTTCACTTTCTCTTACAGAAGATTATTTCATTATCTACATCATCCTAATCAAAATAAACAGCAGCAGAGATTGTCTTATTAGTTGGTTCCTTATAAGCAGAAAGGAAATAAAGCAATACATGGCTAAGATATAGTCATATCTTTTAAAAGCTGGTCGCTATGTGAACAATTCAAGTTTGATTCACTTTGCATTGCCAACTGTAAAACAAAAGAGATGAAATGAAAGTTGACCCCATTGAAGAACAGTTACATAGTTACATAGCTTAAACCTGAAACCAATAACAACTCTACAACAAAATTGTATATGACACAAATTGTGTGTTTTAATAAGATCTACATTTTTTTTTTTTGCAGTATGTTTTTGTCGTTTCTTATGATTTACCAGTTATGCAAAATTAATCCAGAGTTGAATAGGTCATCAAGAGCTATTCCCAGAAAAGCGAATATATACATGCTAATTTTGATGTAAATATGATTAATATACAACATTTTAATCAAAATTGTTAAGAGCCATTTTTGAGAAAAACAAAATTTAAAGAAATTTTTCATGTAAATATTAGTTTGGGGTGGGAAGGATTTTCTTGAAAATCTTCATATCGCACCTTTAGAAAATACTAAATTTAAATACCAATTCTGGTATTTAATAGTCTTTTCATTTTTGAACTATGGTGTCCACCCACAAATACACACACCCACACTGGGACCATTTTCTAAAAAGAATTTTTATTGGACTCAGGGGACCTTAAAACATATATTTCTGGTAAAATCTCAACATCAAATTTTTGGGTAGAAATGAATACCTTCTCTATACACTATGTACATACTACACGTAGGGAAAAACATTTGTGTGCATGTGTGAAAAGCATAACTATAAAACAAAAAGTTGGTTAAATACTAAACTGGTCAATGATCTGAAACTTTCCTGGATTTATTACTAATTATGGTTTCTTAGGCTAACAACCAGCTAAGATTTGGATTACTGCCCAAGCTTTCAGCGACTAACTCTGCCACCATCTTCAGGGCTTGGGCAATAATGCCAATATTACCTGGCTGTTAGCCCGAGAAACCATAATTACTAAACTAGTATTTAAACTGTTTCCTGTTCCTAGTTAATTGTGGACAGCCTTAATTCAAGCTATTCTATTCACCTTCTTTGCAGTGGAGAATCAACTGTTCATAGTAAGCAACCATATTTGAGATATAATTACAGTACTCCTGAAACCGTGGCCCTGATCCCAGAATTGGCAAAGCTTGATGTGTGAAACAAAGACTATATGCTGTTCTTGCTTCCATCCATATCTCCTTTAAGGTAATCTGCAAAAAATAGATAAATAAATAAGTAAAAAAGTTACATATGTGTATGTTAGGACATTTTATTTTATCATTTTAATTTTATTCAGCTACTATTAGAACCACACAATCAGAATTTTTTTCCTACTAGTCTTATTTCTATATCTAAAAATAATTGGTTACTTTTTGAAACTCTTGCCATTGTCACAGGTTAAAGCACTGAATTAGGTTACTAGTTGTTTTTCTCCTTTTAGTTGTTCAAACTTTTCATTCATTCTGTAATCCTTGGTGCATATTCATTTTATATTTCTGGAAATATTTTATATTATAAATGTAAAAAGAAGTTAGTAACAGTGAAGTAATAACACAAATATTAATATAAAAATAATAGCTGCAACATTAATAAAAGTAAATCATATATATTAATAACAGAATAAAAATCATGCAATGAATTTTGATATACCTCCAATTAACTCTCTCACCATATTTGTTTTGATTCCAGTAGTTAGCAATGCCAGTAGTACACAGTCCACCTAGTAGCAGTAACCATAACAGTATAAATAAACATAAAAAATCAGACCAAAAGGAAATTAATGTTGATAATGCAATAGATTTATTGCAAAACTAGTCCAAGGATTCAAAAAGATAAGTGAAGATTTGTTGCATTATTTTTATATTAATATCACTTTATATCTCCATTATCCACCTCATGTGAAGCCTGGGATTCAACTTCATGCTACCTATAATTAGCAAAATAGCTATTGCAATCGCCCAGATCAATGGTTTTTAGGGTGCTTAAAAGCAACAGACCCATCTCAGTAAATTCACTGGCTTGTTAGACCCATCTCAGTAAATTCACTGGCTTGTTAAACAATGTAGGATGACATTCCAGAATGTTGGTGGTAGTGATATAATCCTATTAACAAACTAATATTTAATTTACTAATACTGCACCATCAATAATTTACAGCACGGCTATAACTAACACATTACCATTCGCAACATGACTATCATTAACACTGCATTACCATTAACATTATGGCTGTCACTAACACCACATTAACTATAGCAGCATGATTATCACTAACACCACATTATCATTAATGCATGTCTATGACTAACAACACATTACCATTAACAGTATGGCTACTGCAAGCACCACTTATATTAACCCTTTAGTGCCAAATCACAGTTTAATCGTGATCCAAAAATTGTGCGAGAATTGTGATGCCAATTTCATACGTTTTAGAACTTTCCAGAGAGAAAGTCTGTGCACTTTCTATGTCATTACTGTTGAGAAATGTTTTCTGGAGGGTTTTAGGGCCATATCTTTACATTCCAAAGTGCAAAAATTTAATTTCTTTGCTCATGTTTGTTAATGTTGGTTGAAAAAGGTGTCATCTATCAAAAGGTTACAAATCGAGGAGGAACTAAGAGCTACAGTTTGCAATGTTTTAGAAGAAAGCGAGAATGATTTTGGGAGGATTTATGTTTTCTAGTTTCAGCGATGTAACATACGATAACAATCGCCCTTGTATGCATGCAAATAATCAATGTACTTACCAAAATGGATTGCTTTATGCCACTTTCATTATTAGTTTATTATGTTTATGTGTATGTTTTTGGTGGATTTTTTTTTTTTTTTTTTCCTCCAGTTTTCAGGTTACTTGAATTCATGTTTTGTAATTAAAAAAAAAAAAAAAAAAAAAAAAAAAATAGTTTAAGTGTAGAAATAGTTGTACTTTCATTTCATTAATCTGAACTTTCTGTATAGTATGGTTGTATGCCTAATTATTGATTTTTTCAGATTTTTTATTTTATTTTCAAATTTTTCTTTTATCTTTAAGTTTTTACCTTCTCTATATGTACTGTGTACATAGTGTATAAAGAAGGTATTGTATTGTACCCAAAAATTTGATACCGAGATTTCACTAGAAATATGTTTTGAGACCACCTGAATCCAAGAAAAGCATTTTTAGAAAAATGTCCATGTGTGTGTCTGTGTGTAGCATTAATTCAAAAACGAAAAGACCGTTAAATACCAAACTTGGTATTTAAGTTCAGTATCTTCCAAGGATGTGACACGAAGATTTTCAAGAAAATCCCCGCACCCCAACTACCCTTCACATGTAAACATTTTCGAAAATTTTGATTTTCTAAAACATGGATCTTAACGATTTTGATTAAAATATCATAAAGTTATATACTTGACAAATAATATGTATATCTTGAATTATCTGGGAATAGCCTCTGAAGACCACTTTATTCTGGATGAATTTTACGGAATTTTGTGTAACTTGTAAACCGTAAGAGATAGACAAAAACTTACCACGCAAAAAATGTAGAGCATATTAAAACACAATTTATGTTATATACATTTTTTCATGGAGTTGATTGTTTTTTTAGATATTCCTTGTTTTTTGTTTCAGCCTTATAAAACTTGTACTTTTCTCATACAGAAATTTGTCAACTCCTGTCCATACAAACAAAGGAACTCAGTCACATACATCATTTGCTATCACTTTAACCTATGTTACTCCCTTATTTTGCTTCTACCTACAGGGAAGCAGGTAATAAGACTATTTCTGCTAATTTTTTCTTACTTAGCATGAAGTAAATAGAAGCATAAACTTTTTAACAAAAATTTGCTGCAGAGATATAGAGAAAGTCATGTGAATGGATTATATCAGATTTTTTTAAAAAATATTGTGGAGCCTTGGTAATACATATTTATACATCAGACAATGGGTTTAATAAAAATAAAAAGAGGGTTCAACTTCATGAGTAATTTGGTACTCATTTTATTACTAATAATTTAAAACCTTGCAATCTGACCTAAAATTACTTGGCACTTTTCAGACAGTATTTTGTTATTCGGGCTGGTTTAAAAAGGATTAATAGCATGACTATCATAACACCACATTGCCATTAACAGTTTGGCTATCACTAAAACCACTTACCATTAACATCTCTAACACCACATTAACATTATTAGCATGACTATCACTAACACAACATTTTCATTAGCAGCAGTATTGCTAGTAATAGAAGGTTATTTATTGAAGTGAACCAGATGCATAGTTTTTACACAGCATGGATTAAAACTGGAAGAAGAAACAGCAAACAATTATCAGCATTATGTACTCTGGGAAGAGTGCTAAGCCAGCAGTGATAGAGGAAGGTTGTGTTTAGTTAGGTGCTCCTGTGGTGAAGGAAGAAGGACCTAAGACACAATGGGAGTGGACATTCTAGTGTATAGAGCAAGAATTGGACGGTTTAGAAAAGTAAAATTGGTGAACTGTAAAAACAATTACGGAGAGAAGAATACAAATATATTTGTTTTAGTAAGTATTATAACTTTCTTGTTTGATTGGAGGAGTTGAGATAAACCCCGACCCTGCAGATATAACAATGCTGGAAAACCTGAGAGAATCAACAAAATAGAAGGCATGGAAATACAGATACGTAAACAATTGGAAAAGATGGCAATAGATAACAAAGAAGATGTTAAGAGTTGAGGTGCAGGAAACAAGAAGGGATGTTGAAATGGTTATGGGAAGAATGGAAAGATTGGAGGAAAGGGAGAGAAGATTTAATTTAGTGTTCCTAGGAGTTAAGGAAAGACGAGATAAATGGCCAGCAGAAGAAATATTAGAAATAATGAAGGAGAAACTGGAATTGGAATTATATAGATGGGAAATTATTGAAGCTTATCGAGAGTTGGAAGACAAGTTGGAAAGTTAGTGAAATTTGCAACATCCCAATTAGTACATGCTGTGCTTAAAAGAGCTAAGAAATTAAAGGGAACAGATATTTTTATCAATAAAGATTTAATACCTAAGAAGAAAGTTCTGCAAAGAAATTTGGTACAAAAAATGAAAGAAGCACGAGAAGAGCTTATATTAGAAATTTTCAGTTGTTGATTGACGGAGAAGGAGCATTGCATCTGGACAAGGAGGAGCTAAAGTATTCCAAACAGGCACAGAGGAAATTACTCAGCAGATGTTAACCCCAACTTTAGGAAGCAAGACAGAAATTCACATGTCAGCATGGATATGAGAACATCATTTGCAGATAAGACGTCATCCAGTATCCTTATGAGAGAAGCAACAGATAATGAAGTAATGACGAGGGAGAAGCCATGTGGAGAGATGTCACACCCAAGAAAAGGGAAGTAATAACAGCATATAATTTGGTGTTGAAGGAAAAGAAGGTGTGGCAACAGAGTAACGGGGAGAATCCAGAAGGGAAAGAAGACAGCATTATATCAACCGAACATGGCAGAATTTTAGTTTTAGACAGAATCAAACCAGCTTCTTTGAGAGAAGAGATACAATTAAGAAACACTAGAAACATTCAGATTTAGATCAGGCTCACAATAGGTAAGGGAGGTTATAAGGAGGCTTGGATTCTGGAATTGAGAGGGAGTTTAAAAACAAAATATATGTGGGGAGTTTTAATCAGTTAAACTTGACTATCTTGCAGTAGCTAAATATGACTTAAAGAGGACCAGGTTTACGTAAAGGAATTTCATTATGTATGGATAAAAGGAGATACGATAGCAAGAAAGGGGAGGGCATCTGGAGGTATAGGCTTTTTTGTAAGGAAGACGTTAAGTAAAGGAGTTTCATAATTAGAAGTATTGGCCCTGGCTGTTGAGACACTTGTACCACAAGGTGGTGAATGGCTGTCTCATAAAATTCCCGGGGCTGTGATGTGAACCAGTTCCGCTCGTACAGCTGGATATCCTCATCCGAGGTTAATTGTTTGCCACTCAGAGCCTTTTTAAGGGGACCAAATATGGTGTAATTACAGGGAGAGAGGTCTGGACTGTATGGAGGATGGCCAAGAACTCCCCATTTGAATTTCTGCAGAAGTGTCGTGACTGTGTTGGTCGTATGAGGCTTTGTACTGTCATGGAGCAGTATGACTCCATCGGTGAGATTGCCTGGTCGTTTTGATTTAATCGCTTGACGAAGGTTGGTCAAGGTTTGTGAGTAACGCTGGGCATTCACTATTGTCCCGTGCTGCAGGAAGTGTATCAGAAGCGGGCCATCTTGGTCAAAGAAGAACGTCAGCATAACCTTTCCTGCACTCGTGTGGATCGTCTTGGCTTTTTTGATGGTGGCAAACCTGAATACTTCCACTGGAGACTTTTGTCGTTTTGATTCTGGTTCGAGGTGATGACACCATCCATGACTCATCTCCAGCCACCACTTGGGCCAGGAATGCTTCCCCTCCGTAGCACAGCGCTGCAGATGACCCAGGAAGTGTGAACACTTCCAACGCTCAATTCGACCTCCGTGGCTATGGCTTTCACTGTCACTCGGTGGTTCTGGGTAATGAGAGCATCAACCTGCTGGAGGATGTCATCGGTACTGCAGTGCGGTGCTCCAGACCGTGCATCATCGGCTAACGACACCCATCCTTCCCTGAAACGGTTGTGCCATGCCTTGACACATGTGACATTTGTCGATGAATGTCCGTTCCCCCTAATCCTTCCGCTGTCAGAAAACACCTCTTTGCTCTTCTTTTGACACTTCCATTTCAATGTTGCAATGGGACTGGCATTGTTAGACGACTGATGTATGCTGCTGCTGCTAGCTGTATATAGTCACGTGATGTGCATGTTTGCACTCTAGCGAAGGGCTGTGAACTTCCACGCTCTGGTCGGAACCACACTTTGTTACACACACCACGTTATTACCATCCTGTCACTGGTTTTCACATTCCAGACTCCGGCTGATTTCTTTTTCGAATGCCCCTTATATACGACATAATTCTGTGTTTTAACGTACTCTGCATTTTTTGTGTAATAAGTTTTTGTCCATCTCTTACAGTTTAGCAGTTATGCAAAATTTCGCAAAATTCATGCAGAATAAAGTACTCTTCAGAGGCTATTCCCAGAAAATTATATATACATTTTATTTGTCATGCCTTATATATGATATTTTAATCAAAATCATTAGAGCCAGTTTTGAAAAAAACAACATTTTTTAAAAAAGTTCCATGTAAAGAGTAGTTGTGGATTTCCTTGAAAATCTTTGTCGCATCTTTGGAAGATACCAAACCTAAACACCAAGTTTGGTTTTGAGCTATGCACAGACATTTTTTAAAAATGTTTTTTTTTGGATTCAGGGAGTCTCAAAACATGTATTTCCTGTGAAATCTCGGTATCAAATTTTTGGGTGCATTACAATACCTTCTCTATACACTATGTATATAGTACGTGTAGAGAAAGTAAAAGAGAATCAAAAGTCTTAGTGTTTGCAGATGATGTAATCTTATGGAATTCTAAACTGAAAAATCAAAATCAACAATTAATAAAAATAGCACAACAATCCTTGACAACATTATAGAATTGGACATCTAATAATTTAATGAAAATTAATATACAAAAAATAAATTAGCAACTATTTACACTAAGGAAGAAACCAATAAATATTTCCCTTCAACTAAATGGAAAAACTCTCAGAAACACGTGAAGCCAAATATTTAGGTATTGTTTTTGACACAAAATTAACATGGAAAAATCACATTAAAAAAAAAAAAAAAAAAAAAGGGGGGGGGGAAGCACTCCACAAACTTTAAACATTTTTTACAAGATGTATATTACACCAACATTTAAATATTGTGAAGATACTAATAACTGCAAATATAGAAAAACTTAATACTCTATGAAATGAAATTCTTCGCCTAGTAACTGGAGCTGGTATTTTAAATACTTGCTCTACAAATTGTAACAAATAATCCAAGACTGGAACTTGACATTGAACAAGCAGCCATCTTATAATATGAAAAATTAATTAGACTATCTTTTAATGACTGGGATAAAAGAACTTCACAAATAAACCTAAAAAGCCAACAAAGTTTCCTTAATAAAGTCAAAGAAGTCAAATTTATATTAAAACTTCCTTACTTAAAAGAAAACATACAAACAATGAATAACCCGTTACAACAATTTGATATTTAACACTACACTTAGTTGAATAATTTACAAAATCTGATACCCCTTCGTGTGTTCAGAAAACAAATGACACCAGAAATAATAAATTTAAGATACCCTACCAATGATTGACTACATGTTTATACTGACGGTTCTAGCTTACCAAATAACAGTGGTACTGGTGTAGGTGCAATATGCCCTCTCTTCTCTTTCTACAGAAGATTTTTTTGATGGAGAGATTTTGGCAATATTTCAGAGCTTTCAAAATCTACTATATCATATAAATAAATTTGATAAAGTAGTATTATTATCTGACTCTAAAGAGCTATTATATCCATAACATCTGATGTAACACGTAATAACTTAAATTTTGCAGAATGCTGCAAAATCATAAAACAACTAATTAATTTAAATAAAAGATTAATACTTCAATGGATACCAGCACATTGCAGAATACAGGGTAATGAAACAGCTGACTTTCAAGCCAGGAAAGGTAATAAAATTACTTCAAATTCTTCTGATCCAATAAGTTATCGCTCTATCAAAAGAATCATTATATCAACATATAATAACAAAATGAAAGAAGTTAATGTATAACAAAAGGAAAAACCATGAGAAAATTTATGTAATAACATGACCAGAATCACTGCATTACCAAGAAAATCCTCTATAGCAACTTTTAGACTTCTAACCGGTCATGACCGTCTCAATAAACATTTATTCAGGATTGGCATAGTGAGATCTCCTATGTGTCCTTTCTGTAAACTTAAAGAAGATGTGGATCGAAATCATCTACTGTGTTACCTAACCTTTAGTCAACATGATAATATGACATCTAAATACTGGAATGCAAGAAAGAAATGGCTTCACTGTCAACTGCTCAACATTAGATACCAACCAACCAACAAACAAACATTGGTTTAGGCCTTTTTTTTATTTTAATTTATTTTTCTGACACTTTTAAAAGTGTTTCCATCCTTTTAACATATTCTATTTGTTCCATAATTACTAATGTGTTTCCTTTGTCTGTTTTTATATAAATTATCAGTTGACTTTATAAACAATTTAAGAAATAAAAATGTATGTAGATTTTTCAGAAATTTTTAAGATCACATTGAAGACATAAAGATACCTAAATAAAATTGAGAAAAACATAAAGAGTGAATGCTGCAAAACCATTGAAATATAAAAAAAAAGGAAATAAACCCCTTTAAAATTAAATAACAGCACTAAAAAGCAAACTGGTGATATACAAAACTGGGAGCGGGAAGGAGAGAGAGAGACAATAGGGATTATACTAAAAACAAATTATGCTGAAAGAATGGAAACACTTTTAGAAAATAAGAATACTTACTCCACAGTTAAAAAAAGCAGCCCTAAATATCAGTTAACTGCAACAATTCAAGATTGTAAGTCAATAGACAAATGAGAAAAACACAAAATTAAAATAGACAATCTGGTATTACCCAGAGTTTATGGTCTTCCAAAATTACATAAAATCAGAAAAGTCAACGAGACCCTTAAAAATTACAAGTTCACCAACATAAGTACAACTTCTTAGCAAAATGATTATCACACAGACTTTCATCTTTCCCCAAATTTAAAACTCTAGGATTAAAAAATTCTCTGTATCTAATTAAAAAATCAAGATCTGGGAATAACGAAAAGATACTCTGGTCTCCTTCAATGTGACAGCTCTCTTTCCAAGCATACCAACAGAAAAAATACAATCTTATATCAAGAATTGGCTGTGAACAATAGGAAAAACAGAAGATATCCCAGAATACATCACTTTAACAAAACTATGTATAGATCAAAATTCTTCATTGTCAATGGAAAATACAAACCTTAAATTTAGCTATGAGGAAGCCACTATTCACACTGTTACTTCACTGATCTCTTCATTAGCCCATTTAAAACAATTGTATCCCCTGGATATTTCAAATATGTACCGTTTTGCAGACTAATGTTTGCAATGGTCAAGAAAAACACTTAGGAGGATGCATTAAAATGACTAAACCTGCAAGCAAAATCCATAAAATTTACAATGGATAAGGAATGTAATGAACAGCTACCATTCCTTGATCTTAAAATCATCAAAAAAAAAAACCACCTAACATTTTGCATTTGCAGGAAACCTATCCACAGCAACATAAAACAAAATAGTAACAACCCCATTCCCCATCAGCATGCAGTACTCAACAGTCTTACACATAGATTGGTTAATGTTTCCATATGCAAAGAATAAAACCGTGACTAAGCATAGCTTGATATTGGACATAGCTACAGGAAATGTATTCTGAGGCGAAATAGTACATAAGCAGTGTTAACAGAGAAAACCCTATTTTCAATTTTGAAGTGCCACCAAGGGCCTACTGATACAGAGGTTCATTTAATCACCCACACATGGATTTATCTTCTTCCTTTAATAAAAAAGTAAATGTTCAAAAATAGTTGATGAGATTAAAAATGAAAAGAAATCCAAATGCAATAGCCAAATAATAAAATCACTAAAAGACAAACCAGTCATATGCACTAAAGCAGACAAAGGGAACAACAAGGTAATTTTGGACAAAACAGAATGAAAAATTTATTACATGATGACCAATACATTACAGTGGAAACCAACCCACTAAACTCTTGCATCCAGGCATTAAACAAAGCAGTAAAAGAAAGTAAAATTATTAAAAACACAGAAACATATAAAAGTAGACAATCCAACATTACCCAGAATTTATTGGCTGCCAAAGATCCACAAAACAGGAAAAACAATAAGACCCATCACCAGTAGTATCGATTCCCCAACATATAAATTAGCAAAGTGGTTGTTGAATAAATTTGATTCATTTCCAAAATTTGAAAGTTCTAACCTAGCAAACTCTTTGGAATTAGTTGAAAAAATCAAAGAGCTACAAATAGATACAGAGGACAGATTAGTTTCATTTGATGTTACAGCACTATACCCCAGCATCCCAACTCAGAAACTGCAAGACTTATTAAAAAAAAATGGCTAAATATAACAGAAATAGAACCGGCAGAATTAGAAGATTACATTCAACTAACAAGTTTGTGCATTGAAAAAACTACTTCAGCTTCAATAGGAAATATTACAGACAAAAATCAGGACTCTCTATGGGCAACCTTCTATCTCCATTTTTGGCAAATTTATTTATGAGAAAATTTGAAACACACGTGAAGAAAGCATTCCCATGGATTTTCAAAGTATGGCACCGCTATGTTGACGACATATTTGCAGTAGTGCCAAACTGACATTTAGATGATGCCATAAAATTACTAAACATACAAGAAAAAACAATAAAATTCACAATGGAAACAGAAACCAATGGAGAACTCCCATTCTTAGACCTAAAAATCATCAGAAATGGCACAAAAGTAAACTTTGGAATCTATAGAAACCCAACTCAATCAGAAAACTACATTAAAAATGACAGCTACAACCCATTACCACACAAACATGCAGTGATAATCAGCCTCACATAGATTAATAAATGTACCTATGAGCACAACTGAATTCAACAAAGAGTTAAAAACCATAATTCAAACAGCAGAACAAAATGGATACAAGAACCTTGTATACAAGAAACTCAACAAAGCAATGTGGAAAAAAACCATAAAAGAAATAACTACCCTAACAGGAAAAAACAATCTCAACACATTCAAAAAATTCACTTACCAACCCCGAGCATTTAGAAAATTCAAAAAGATCTTCTAAGAACAAAACATCACCCTGGCTCCAATAAACAGATTTTCTGTCATAAAGTTACTAAATTCAAAAATAAAAGATGAAATTCCACCAGAAAATAGATCAGGATATATCAAATTAAATGCACAAATTGTGAAAAGTTCTACATAGGACAAACAAAACAAAGTTTAAAAATCAGATCCAAAGAACACTTTAGAAACCTAAAATTGAAACAAGAAGATAAATCGGCAGTAGCATTTCACTTCTGGAAAAAAAAAACCATAGCCTAGATCCAAATCCAAAATTGCAAAAAACCATGTCAGGACACACAGAACTCACAACCTGGGAAAACATCCTCATATGGAAAAACAAAGATCACCTAATAAACTTTGAAATCCTGCCAGTAGACAGCTTAGTTAAGAAGTTCATCATTTCGCCACCAGAGAAGAAAACACAAGCAAATGCAACCAGCAATGGCCGTTGGACCTGTGAGGTTGAAAATGGAAGCATAGGCTTCCAAAAAATAGTCCCTCATAATAAGAATGTAAGTGACATAGTGTTAAAAAACCAACTCAACAAATTAATATAACATAGAATTTGAACACTTTAATAAGTTTTTACTTAAAATATTTTTCTATTGAATTATACTGCTCACATATATTCATGCACGAACACACACATGAAAATAAGCTCAACCAGATAATAAAAACTGTTGAGAATAATGCTTCACAAAACACTGGTTTTTAAAAAAAGCTTAAAAAAAAATAGAATGGAAGACAAAACTAGCCACAATCATCCGAGTATATTTTCAAGAAATTCACATATCGCCCTCAAGCTTTTCAGGAATTTTAAAAGATTTTCAGAGTACACGACATAACCTCAGCACCATATTTTATATATAAACAATAACCTCATAAAAAGCAACAACTTAGAAAACCACCCTCATGAAAGAATCAGGTATTTACAGAATTCTGAAAACTGTGAAGTAGTACATGGAAGATATAAACAGCCCCACCAATCGAGATCTGCTGATGATGTAGGCAACACATGCCTACAAAACATGTTCACAGAATTCATTAATTAGTGAAGTAACTCAAGTGTAACTTTGACTCATTTACAATTTATTTATATGGTACTTTAATCAGAATTAATAAAACCATTTTTCATAGGGCAAATTTTAAGCGAGGAAAAACACCAAGCACTTTAATTAGAATCAGCAAACTTAATTAGAGAGCTTGGTTTTTAATTTTTTAATTAATCATGGAGTTTTCACTCTCACATAAATAAACTTTTTATCAATTCAAGGGGCCTCAAAACATACATTTCTGGTAAAGTCTCGACATTAAATTTTTTGGCAGAATACATTAGTTCCACTTACTATATGTAGTACATTAAATAAAAATATTTGAATTTTCTATGCATCTAAAAAAGTTGTACTACGTTACTTAATCACTCTCAGTTACACCATTTCAACTCTTTTCAATTTAATATAATGCATAGCAATAATAACCTGTTAAAATTTTAGTTGAGTCGATTTTGTAACACTACATCACTTACTTTTTTTATTTCGGAAAACATGTTTCAGAAGCCATGTGCTTCCATTGTCAATTCCTTTGGTCGACTGCCGGTATTGCTTGCTGTGGTGGTTGTCTCTGTCCCTGGTGGTGGTTTGATGAACTTCTGGATGAGTAGATCGCCTGGCGGGATTTCAAAATTGAAAACCCGGTTCTTGTTTTTCCAAATATATATGTTTTCCCAAACTTTTAATTCTGTCTTCCTTGTGATGTTTTTGAGGATTTTTGGGCTTCTATTTATAGTGTGTTTCTCTTTCCAAAAATGCCAAGCTACTGCAGATTTTTCTTCTTGTTTGAGTTTAATATTTCTGTGGTGTTCTTTTGCCCTGGTTTTTATATTTCTTTTTGTTTGGCCGATGTAGATTTTTTCACAGTCATTACAGCTGAACTGATATATTCCTGGTTTGTTTTCTTGTGGGATATCATCTTTTAATTTAGAATTTAAAATGTTTTTTATAGAGTAATTGTTTTTAGGGACTAGAATGATGCTATGTCTTTTGAAGATCCTCTGGAATTTGTAGAAAGTTGTAGGGTGGTATGTAAACTTCTTGTAGATCTCGTTTTCTTTCTGGTTTTGAGTGAGTGTGCTGACTTCTTTAATTCTCTTTCTATTTTTGGCTTTATTAACTTTTTTGTACACCAGTTCTGCCCGAAATCCATTCTCTATAGCTATGTCCAATATTTTAGTAAGTTCACATTGGTATTCTGTTTTTCCCATTGGTACATTTACCAATCTGTGTGTAAGGCTGTTGAGTAAAGCATGCTGATGGGGAATGGGATTGTAACTCTTTTGTTTTATATAGCTGTTGGTGTGGGTAGGTTTTCTGTAGATGCCAAATGTAAGGTGATTATTAGTTTTGATGATTTTTAGGTCGAGGAATGGTAGTTGTCCATCACATTCCTTCTCCATTGTGAACTTTATAGACTTTTCTTGCATATTTAGGAGTTTTAGTGCATCTTCTAGGTGTCTTTCTGGGACTATTGCAAAGATGTCGTCTACATAGCGGTACCATGTTTTGAACATCCAGGGGAATGCCTATTTAATCCTAGTTTCCATAGTGCTCATGAAGAGATCTGCTAATATAGGTGACAGCGGGCTGCCCATAGCTAAACCAGATGTTTGTTTGTAATATTTCCCGTTAAATGTGAAAAAATTTTGATTTATGCACAGATTCGTTAATATGATGTATTCTCGCACTTCTTCTGTTGTTTTTCCTATTGCAAGTAACCAGTTTTTGATGTGGGATTGTATGCTTTCTGTAGGTATGCTTGGAAACAGAGCAGTAACATCAAAGGAAACTAACATATCGGTTTTTTCCAATTTTATGTCTTTAATTTTTTCGATCAGATCTAGAGAGTTTTTTATACTTGCTGTTTCAAATTTAGGGAAGGAAGAGAATCTGTTTGTTAACCATTTTGCTAGATTATAAGTAGGTGCACTTATATTGTTTATAATTGGTCTCATTGCATTTCCCGGCTTATGTATTTTTGGAAGGCCATAAATTCTGGGCAGAACTGGATTATCAACTTTAATTTTGCATTTTTCTTTTTTGTCTATTAGTTTACATTCTTGAATACTGGCATTTAATTTAACTATACATTGGTTTAGAGGGTTCTTTTGTACTGTAGAGTATTCTTCTTTTTCTAAAAGTGTTTCCATTCTTTCTACATATTCAGTTTTGTCCATAATTACTATTGTGTTTCCTTTGTCTGCTTTGCTATAAATTACCGGTTTGCTTTTTAATGCTCTTATTACATTTTTTGGGGGGTTAGTTTTCTTTTTGCTTGCTTTTTTTTTTTTTTTTTTTTTTTTTTTTTTTTTTTTTTTTTTTTTTTTTTTTTTTTATTTTTTCTTTCATCAAACCACCACCAGGGACAGAGACAACCACCACAGCAAGCAATGCCGGTAGTCGACCAAAGGAATTGACAATGGAAGCACATGGCTTCTGAAACATGTTTTCCGAAATAAAAAAAGTAAGTGATGTAGTGTTACAAAATCAACTCAACTAAAATTTTAATTGTTAAAACACATCACTGTCTCAAAGTCCACCATATATCAGGATAATAATAACCTGATATAAAACTGTTGCTTACCTCACACACTGGATGTGTAGTTCCACATTTAGAAATAAAAGTACTAAATACAGCAGCAAAATGTAGTTTTGCTGTTAGTATGCCTTTAAAATTTGTGAGATTGATTTTTTTCATCTGTTCATATGTGAATTGTTGACGCCTGCTTTCTGGTTTCCAGGAATAATTCTCTTTCTTCCATGTACAATAAGCATTCTTCAGCCAATTAAGACGATGTGCTAACAATCTGACCAAATTATGAACAAAAATTGGTTGAAGATCTATCTCTAAAGTCTTTCGGAGGGCTGCTGCTTCTTCTACGAACCTGTTAAGAAAATGAATTAAGTTGTCAATGATAACGTTGCAATACCCCTACAGTACCTCATTACATTATTCAACATGATATAACAAGTGGGAAATTTTATTAAAAGGAAACAAAAATGAAACTTAATTTTATTATTTCCCACACAAGCCGAGTGTAGGACAGGAGTTGGATAGGTAAAGTCAGACTGAAAAATTCATTGCTATAGCTACGATTTGAAACACAGACCTCCTAATCTCTAGCCAGTTGCTCCAACTATTGTGCTACCATGGCTTTAAATTTCTCAACTGAGTTGAATATTTCCCAGTGAAACACAAAGTGATATCAAATTATTTTGAGATGACACACCAGAATGACGACTGGAACAATCTTCAATTCTTTCATTTTATCCTCAAATCAAATGTACACGAAATAATAAATACAGTATAACCTATATATAACTCCAAATTACTAACCATCACAGATAGTTCTGAAGCAGGTAGATATTAAATTTCAAAAAGGGAAATCTATGCCTCTTTATTTAAAAAATACAGTTCCACTGTGGCTGAGTGGTTAGACCACTTACCTCTCAAAGTGGTCTGGGTTTGATCCCAGGCAACAGTATGAGGTATTTGTAATGGACAAAGCATGGGCAGATTTTCTCTGAGTTCTGTGGTTTCCCCTGCCACATATTCCAACAGTGCTCCATCTTCATTCCTTGTTTCATCAGTGTCATGCCTGCGGTGCCTTTAGTAGTAAAAGCAGGTGTTAAATACTATCTCCAGAGTACTGTTTTAGAGTTCTATATGACTGAAAAACAATGTGCTTTCACAATCTGATATTCATGGAATAACTATTGCTTTAATTACTAGAAAATAACCCCAAGCAATTACATGTTTCAATATTGCAAAATAGTGTACACTAATCTTTAATTTACTTGAGGGCTAGAACACCTAATAGATGACTCTTTTATATCTGAATGAAAACTGGTTATTCTAATAATTTATCTATACTACAACTTCACACATTTTGATAAAATGAACAGCTTTTGAACCTGAACAAAAAACCATGTATTCCAAATCACTTTTCACTATCATAATACATTTCACTATAAAACATTAATGTATATCGTCCATCACCATTGTGCTCTCTTAGAAAACAGTGGCATTTTTCTCTCTCTGCTGTTGTTTCTGAAATGAAAATATCACATAAAGACACTTTAATGAGTACTCTTACAAATAAATCTACGCCACAAACTACTATTGTCTGAAATCCCAATGTACCAAATTAACATTACTTGTAAAACGGCCTGTAGAAACTTAGATAACAGTGAAGAAAATAAATATGTAAACGCATATTTTATTTCCTTTAAGCTGGTGCTAGTTTTTTAAAATTATAATGCCCTAAAATATGCAGCTTGAGCCATCAGTCGGACTTCAACTGAAGAAGAGGGCAATTGCCCTTGAAACATATGTTTTGAACATAATTACATATAAGTGAGGTGAGTGTTACTATTCCGACTCATTTTCAACTATCACATTGATTAAAACTTCACTTGTCTCAAACTTCTGAGTTATCTAATTTGAACTACTGTTTTATGTTAGCAAGGTAGTGCATAGTTTGCTAATAGTTCTGACAATGGCTGAAGCACAAAAACATTGCATTCTTCACAGTCAAGCAAGAGAAATGGATTGTTGCAAGGAAACAGTCAAAGCCGTCAGGTGGGAATCAACACGCACTGTGGAAAGAATTGTAAGTGAAGCAAAAGCTTGTGTTCATACAGGAGAGAGTATTAAATTTAATTCTCCTGGAAAAGTGCATAAAAGGAACAAACCAGTGACTGAGCTTGAAGATTTCGATAAGAATTTGTTGCATCAAAATTAAGCAAGACACAGGTTTTGGCAGTGAATGTTCTATGCTGCATATTTTAAGGGATTTCGTTATAGGAAATGCCATGATGGAAGAAAGTTAATAATAGAACATAGTCCCATCATAGCCACGAGAGCCGTGTTTCTCAGAACAATGCACTCCATCAGAAACCAGTGTGACACTAAAATATATTACCTGGATGAAAGCTGAGTAAACCAAAACCATACCAGATGAGCATGCTGGCAGATGAGTGACGGGAGTGGAGGTTTAAAGGTTCCTATTGGCAAAGGTTGTCGTCTAATCTGGTTCAGCCGACACAGGTTTTATCTCTGAGAGCAAATTAATTTTTTGCTCTAAATCTAAGGCTTCAACTGACTATCATACAGAAATGAATACTGGTGTGTTTAAAAACTAGTTCTTGAACTAATTCTTGCCTTTTTAGCACCGAGATCGGTCATAGTAATGGACAATGCAAGCATACATTCTGTATAGAAGGAAAAGATACTGTGCTCTAATACAAGAAAAGCCGATATTGTGGCTTGGCTATCTCATAGAAAAATTCCATTTGCCCCGTCACAAACAAGAGAAGAACTGCTGCAGATTGTTAAATTAAATAAGCCACAAAAATGTTTTGAATTGGACACCACTGCTGCGGAACTTGGACAAAGAGTAGTACAATTACCACCTTACTACTGCCAAAACAATCCAATAGAATTGGTGTGGGCACAAGTGAAGGCGCATATAGAGAGAAAAATAACACCTTAAAAATTGCAGGAGTGGAGAGACGCATGAGGCTGTCGAAGGCATTACTACAACAAAGTAGTATGACTGCGTTCATCATGCAGAAAAGCTACAAGAAGATTATTTTAGGAAAGAAATATCCAAGGATGCTGTTATGGAACCCTTAATAGTGAGCCTTTGGGATTCGGACTCTGAAGGAGAATCCAGCGGCGAACAATAAGGTAAGAAAATATATATTTTTATAGTTGTGTGACGTATAACAACAAAGGAAGTATTACTTTTCGGTTCGCTCCAACTGCCATGTGCTTGCAAATACCACCCTTCACCCCGCTCTAGAAATGGTTGCAACGTAGCATTCCCCATAACTTCCCCAACCTGCATGTTATTTGTCAATTACTGCCTTCAATTGTGACAGTGACTCTAATAATCTTGGCTAGTCAAAATGTCAAACCCATCCCAAGCCAGTTTACAATATACACAGCTATCTCTCAGAACAAAGAATATGCTTTTAAAAATCAACCACTCCTACATGCATCGTTCCAAACTCTGTTGAGAAGAGAAAAAGATTGAAAATAAACAATTCCCCTGATCCAGATGGAAATCAAAGCCATCATCTATGGGTTTAGAAACCAGAATCTGAATTAATCTTCATTCTATCATGCTCAATAGTAATGAGCATACTCAACTCCCAAAGAACTAAAAGATTTGATAAGTGTTATACTTTGTTATAAAGTATAAAAAATCTGATGTGTTCCATTCACATGACTTTCTCTACATCTCTGCAACAAATTATTGTTAAAAAGCTTATGTTTCTGTTTTCTTCATTTTAATCGAGAAAAAAATAGCAGAAATAATCTTATTACTTGCTTCCTTGTAAGTAGAAGCGAAATAAGGGAATACTATATGCTAAACTGATAATCAAACGCTGGTTGCAATGTGACTGAAGTTCCTTTGTTTGTATGGACAGGAGTTCATAAATTCCTGTATGAGAGAAATATAAGTTTTCAAAGCTGAAACAAAAAACAAGTAATATGTCAAAAACGATCAACGTCACTAAGAAAATGTATACGACATAAATTGTGTGTCTTAAGGTTTAGTCCATCTCTTACGGTTTAGCAGTTATGCAAAATTCCATAAAATTCACCCAGAATAACATGACCTTCAGAGGCTATTCCCAGAAAATTCAAGATATACATTTTATTTGTCAGGTAAATATCTTTAACATAAAATATTTTAATCAAAATCGTTAGAGCCGTTTTTAAGAAAATCAAAATTTTCGAAAAAAGTTTCATGTAAAGGGTAGTTGGGGGTTGGGGGGATTTTCTTGAAAATCTTTGTGTCGCCCTATTCGATATATAATACAAAACTTCAATACAAGTTTGGTATTTAACGGCCTTTTTGCTTTTGAGCTATGCTGTACACAGACACACCACGCGCACACACACAGGGACCTTTTTGTAAAAATGCTTTTTTTGGATTCAGGGGGAACCAAAACATGAAATCTCAGTGTGAAATTTTTGGGTGGGATGCAATATCTTCTCTATGTGCATAGTACGTGTAGAGAAAGTAAAAATGTGACCTATTATCAACTCTAATATTTCCAACTTCATTGTAAGAACCTTTAAGTTAAGTGCTCTTATTTACCATGATGTACTGGGGCCCAAGTTCATTAAGCATACAAATAAATATATTTAGTTAACATCAAACATCATTGCAATGTAATTACTACTGGCACCTTAGCTCAGTAGAGAACCTCCCTGTTGAGAGGGAACACACGTTTCATTACAAGACGAGGGCTTTTAATTTCTCTAGGCACTCCTCCCTCGAGTAATTAACTCTCTGCACATTGTCAGGAATTAGTGCAGTGAGGATTATTCCAAATATTGGCATGCACGTTTTCACCACATAATATGCTTTCCCTGTACTATGATTGACAGCAGCATCGCCATGTACCTTCTGCAAATTCTTGTGGATGCTTCTAATATCTCATTCTCGCAGCACAGGATTTCAAACAGCAAATAGTACATTGCTTTTGACAAATGTCAGATGTAGCAGCCATCTTGACGACAGGCTTGACAATGCCATTCACAGGAATGGGTTGAACTAACAGTAAACACAAGTGGGAAGGATACATCTATGAACTCCGTAAATTGCAAAAATATAGCATGAAACAAAGATTAAAAAAAAGGAGTGCATTATTTTTGGAGTGACCCTAATAATAAGAGAGTCAATACGAAAGTTTTGAGATACGTGTAAACTAAGGGTGATCATTAAATTTAAATGTAATGAGTCATCTTTTTACACTTTTTGCTCCAACTTTGCCTACATTTGGGAAGACCAGTTTCAGGGTACTTTAACCCTATCTTCAGTTCCAGGGATGACTGATGCTACATGCAACAGGACGTTATGTGCAGCTTGGTGTTGTGTTGCCCTCTATTCTTGTAAACAGGATGACATCATCAACAACGGGGATCTCAAAATTCATAAGAGAGTGGTTAAAGTACCCTGAAACCGGTCTTCCCAAACGAAGGCAACGTTGGAACAAAAAGGGTAAAAAGGTGACTCATTACATTTAAATTTAATTATGGCGCTCCACTGTCTAAAATACTTCTTTTTATTTGATATAAGGGTGATCAATTTAAACGGATTGTACCATTGTAATGCCACATTCTTTGCGAGTGTAAACATATATCAGTTTGCATTCTCCATCACCCCTTACAGTCTACAGCACAAGGTTAACACCACCTAGGGTGAGGTCAGTTGCTTGCCAGCATGGAGGTGGAAAGAGAGCACTTTTGTGCAATGATTTTGTATAATTTTAAAATGGGTTTAAATTAGATCTGAAGTCTTTGAGTGCTCACAACAGGGTTTTGGGAACCTTGCTCCGTCCTGTCCACAGTTTTTCGGTGGTTTCAAGAATTTAAAAGAGGCCTCACTTCATTAAAGGACGAGGTTAGGAGTGGTCATCCATCTACATCAGTGACTGAAGAAATCATAGCTGCTGTGGAAAGAATGGTTCACAAAAACAATCGTATGACATTTAAGCAAATTGAGGCAAGTATGCAGATTGAATCGCCAGCAATTTTGAAAATATTGCATGACTGTCTTCACATGAGGAAGGTGTCATCCTGTTGTGCCCCAATCTGCAAAAGCGCACCCATGTGAATAGTGTGAAGAAATGCTGGCCAGATTCAATGGAGGCAATTCTCGGCGGGTTTCTGACATTGCCACTGGTGATGAAACTTTGCTTTACCAGTTTGACTTTGAGACTAAGCTGTGTGGATCTTTCTGGATGACAATCTTCCAGTGAAAGTGAAGTAGTCACGTGTCAGGAAGAAAATGGTGGCCACTTTCTTCTCTAAATCTCATCATGTGGCTACCATTCCTCTTGTGGAACATAAGACAGTTACTGTGCACTGGTACAGAACAGTTTGCCTTATCCCCATGTTTTTGAGAAGCTTTGTGAATTGCGGCCAAGAACAGGACTGCGAGGAATCACTGCTCCACCACGACAATGCCTCTGGGGACACAGCTAATGCAATGATCCAGTTTCTGGAATTCTTAGAGGTGAAGTTGTTGATTCATCTGCCCCCCCTAAAGTTCAGATTTGACTCCATGAGACTTTTTTTGTTTCCTACAGTGAACAGTCGCATACATAGAACGAGGTTTTCGAGGCTTCATAAAGCTGTTGCTGCATTTGATAGTGAAATTTTACATCTACATAAAAATGATGGCAGGAGTGCTTTCAAAAGTGGTTTGAGAGAATGAGAAAATACATACAGAGTGATGGTGAATACTTTTACTGCATTCTATTGACATGCTTATCTCTAAGGGCACAAAAATGAGAGGCAATTTCCTCATTCCTAAATAAGTGTCTGTCGTGAATCTCTTCCACATGGGCAGGGATAGCATATTTTTTGGCCCAAAATTATAATGATCTGATTTCTTATAATAAATATGAAAAAAATCTAGGTAATAATAATGATCTGATTTCTGATAATAAATATGAAAAAAATCTAGGTAATAACAGTGAACAACACATTAGAATTGTTAAGCAGCTGGCTTCAAATGTTTTACATTAAAACCATATGCCAATACAAAGAATGGAAAAAAACAGTTACCACAAGACCTTGATGTGCAGGTATAGTCTAGAGTGTGCTCTTTGCAAATACCAATAAACTGTACATGAGATGTGAGTTGATTGTAACCCAGTAAGACATTTTATTTTGTCCTGGTTTTAATGCTTAGAAATTCCTTACTTGCTCATCAGCATTCATAGCTTACAAGAGAAAGCTACTTACAAAATTCTATAATGGATCTGAGACAAATTAATTCTTAATTCAGTTAACAAATGCCATAGTTTAAACTCTTTCAACAGAATGTATATAATAAAACAAAGAAACGGCAAGCAGTAATACATCTGGTAGTATCAGAAATGAATCATAATTTGATTTATAGGTATCTACAATAGTCTCACCAGAATTCAAGGACATCATTTAATGGAAAGCAGCGCCTTGTTACAGCATGATTATTCTCCTGACAAGCTCCAGTTACTTTGAATTGCTCCTCTGACACTAACTGTAGAAGCTGAACACGTTTCTTTTCAAAACATTCCAACCATCTGAGCCGAACTGCTGGATGAACGAGTTCTCCTTCATTAGGGACACACATGTCTGGAAATTACAACAATATTTTAATAAACTGAGCCATCTGAATTATATTCCATAAACAAATTTAGATTTTAAGTTCTAAACACACATACCATATACATTTTACACAAATATAGATTTAATACTTAAAATCAAAATACAGCTTCCGCTTATGTAATTGGTGTCACATTCTTTTTATTGGCAAAATGCTCGAGGTAACTGACTCACGGCGAAATTAGGCTTATGGTTGTAATAGGATTAAAAAGTTGCATTGTTTAAATAGCAAAAAACAGGTTTAGCAAATGATTTTTCATAATAGCTTCAAAGTAACAAAAATTATACCCATGCTAGTTTCATTTAACTTGACATATAGTGGAGAAGGAATGAAAAAAATTAATTTTGGCATTTCTTTTTATTTATTGATGCTCTTTAGTGTCCCATTCTATATTGAGGGTGAAAGACCGAAAATTTTGCTCAGAGACCTCTATCAAGACTTGCGATTCTTTTACGTCCCATACATCTATACACAGGACCACTGGCTTTACTTCCTTCCCTAAGGATTTTTACACCTGAAAATATCCTTTGCCCTCCACAAGACTTAAACCCATGACCTCAGGAAAAGGTATCCCTAGCCCATGAAGGTTGACCACATATGTAACAGAAGTTCAAACTGTTGCTGATCTTTTAGATTCCCCCTCACAAGTCACATAGCATACTGCCAAGGGGTGGAGAAATAGTTAAATCCTAAGTAAGCTGCAGAGTTTGAATATTTGCATGAGCTTATCCTGCCCAATCACTTCTGGGTTGTACTCTCTCTTCATGGTTCCATTACTGAAACAGTAATGTTTTATATGTTCAGGAGGATAGAGATAGCCTGCACACACTAGAGATGACACAAGCACTTGCAACCACAGATTTAACTTTTGGCATTTTTCAGTAAGATTAGCATTATATGAATTTGTCCAAATCCAGTTTCCATCACTCAATTAACACGCACTTTTTAAGACACACACACATGTAAAAACTTACGTTTTCAGCCAGTTATCATTAGTCTTAACCATTACAACAAACAATACTGCCTACTGATATGATTTCCTGACATTGCATAAAACAGCAATCATGGGGGTTCACCATAAGATATCATACAATACACAACTCCTTCTCACATGAAGTTTGTAATCTTTTATAGTATCATCAGTGATTCAGCCTGTGTAACGTTAGTCTCGACTGATCCAGATGTGGAAACAAATTAAAGAAACCGTTAAAACTCATTAAAATATGCCATATAAACATGAAAATATGCACTTATATGCATCATACAAAAACATTCATGTGAATGGGGATTCCATAAATTGTACACAATGTATAAGCATACATATTTAAAATCTATGAAAAAATATGCAAATGCATGAACTTCTTCCCAGCCCTACTAATAAACCAATACCTAAGTAAATAAGCTATGCTCAAAACAAAATAAGGTGAAACAAATTGAACATAACATAATGTAATTTATATATCAAGCTATAATTTCAGTGACAGGTAACTCAATTTCTGAATAAAGGTTTAAAACCAGTGTAGATTTTTGAAAAATGCATATGATTATGCAGTAAATATTGAAATTGCTAGTCAGGGTTAATTAAAAATGACAAACCATTCTGCGATTTGGTGTTGAGAGTGTAGAATAGGTTTTCCAGGAGGTACATAGATGTCACTGTTTACCCCTATAAGAAACAAATGTTCATAATTTTGCTATTGTTCCTCATAAACATGTAAAGGGTGTTAAATAGAGCCAGTCAAAACCATGTGGCTCTTGCTCTTTACTCGTAAATCATGCCACTCTCGATGTATCAAGAACTACTGCTCACAAGCGAGGCGACTCAAGAATTATCGTAACTACAGATGGAGTAGTTGACGTATGATCCGTGGAATAAATTAGTTATGTAATAACCGGGGACTGGATTTTTAGGTTTTAATCTATTTTTGCCCTTGTAAATTAGAAAGCATCAAAGTACTTTTATGTTTCAAGCGGTTTGGGTGCTAATCTCAACCTAAAAAAGTTAAATGGGACATTAACGCCTAAAACTCGCTAAGCTTAAGTTTTCTTATTTTTAACCTCAGTAGAACATTTATCATTTTTTCTTTGGTTTATTTCAATTAACAATCTTTGTTAGTAATTCATTTAGTTTTGTTTGAGTGTACATGTGGGGTCATCCAGGAAAAGAATGCTCTTGGTATAGAAATTGCACAAATAAAGTATGCGCCAATGACATGTTCAAATGTTGAAAGATCTTTTTCTGCCTATAGAAATATATTAAAAAAAAAGACAGAAAATTTGCAAATATGGCTGGTTGTATATAGCAACAGTGCTGCCAAGTGAATTTTATTTTATGCGAGTGCTATGTTAAAAACATGTGTTTGATACATTAATTGCTATGTTCTAGCACGTGTTTACTGTGTAATACATTGTTTTTAAATTACTGTACACTTTAATAGCGTGCTTCTGTGAAGTAAAATAGTTTTCATGTTTTTATCTATATTATGTTTAAAAGGCTTTTGTCGTCAACTTGCTTAAAAAGCTAGGAAAAAGGCAGAAGCATTAGAAAAGCTAGGAAAATTGTTTATAAACCTAAAGAGGTTAAAAGAAGATAATATGCTTTAGTATATGTTCTCGTTTAGATAAATATGCATAATTTTATCAACTTTTAGCCTATTTTAACAATTTTATATACAATTTCCTAAATACATATCTGGTCTTTACGATGCTGTAGAATCACCTGAAGGAATGCTATAGGTTTGTCATCACTTCTGGTATGTCTTTAAGCTGCATTGGCTTGCACCCATCAACACAGTTCGTAACATATCAGTTTCGTATATATCTGCAGCTGCTGTGATCTTGAATAAAATAAAACTGTCTAGCATTGCAATTTATAAAGGGAATAGCTCTACTTCTTCATCCTATACAAAATTTTTAGTGAGCAACAGGGTTGCCAAGTTATATGACGGACAAAATGTAGTTTTCACAGATGACAGATTTTTTTATGGATACTATAAGCAATTTTTTAAGTACTATTTCATTGATTTTCTTTAGAAAAACTGTCAATGTAACAGCTATCTTTTATTGAGAGCTAACAGCAACAAACTTCTCGGATGACTGAACAACTCTGCAAACATGACACTCTGGTAAATGGTCACATGTGTTTATCAGAGTGAATTATGAATTGAGCATAGTGAACGCAGTACTAATGCATTCTTTTTTTTAATTGTCTAATTGAACAGGAGGCTTTGCACTATGTATAACATTTTAGAAAAGAATGGCTTAGTAATGAACAATTAAAGAAATGGCTGTTAAAGGTGCCCAGGAACCTAGTAGTGTGCGGTGCCAACATTACCAATGCAATGTAAATGTGCAGTTGTCAGATTATGGAAAAAATAAGAAACATCTAAAAGCAGCTGAATACTTTTTAACAGTCAAAAGTACCATTTCAGCCTATTAAAGACACATATGAGTATGCAACTGCAGAAGCTGTTCTCACATTGTTTGTAGTTAATCACTTCCCTTGATCATCTTTCAGACCTGACCAAGAAATTGTTCTAAAGTGCTGACCTAGAGTTTTAATGTTTATTTTTTAAAGAAAACACGGAAATTACTAATTTTTATGGATTTTGACGGATTTTTATGAGCTGGTCTGATGGAAAAAATAATCATGCGTTGGCAACTCTGGTGAGCAACACACTCAACCTGATCCAGTGGAACACGCTAATTGTAATAAAATGCAGGTCAAAATAAACATATGCACTGCTTTTGGTAATTCACCTTCATTTGATAGCTGAAAGGTGAATGTAAGTCACAAGGTCAAGGGGAGATGTAATATATAATTGCAATGGGTATCTCTTTACTTTCTGAGTAACCAAGAAAAAGCATATACACACCTACCAAAGTGTTATAAAACAACCCAGTGCCAGGTTTTGTTTTACTCAAATAAATGTGCTTAGATTAGAGCAGATAACAGAATTACTGCTTCAAATAATGTTTACATACAGATTTATAACAAAACTATAGTTCACTCTCTCTGCGAGTTTCCATGCGTTACATCGCAGTCTTTTTATTAACAAGACTCGTGAGTCTTGCGAGTGAACGAGAATCTTATAAGCTGGTTAGTCAACTCTCTTCCTGCCAGCCATACACTCAGCTCCTCTACTGGCTGCGAGAGGCACAGTTAGTGGCAGCGAGAAACGAACAAGATTGAAAGCTAACTTGACCGGCTCTAGTGTTAAACAAAAAATATATTGCAATAAAACTTCGCTGTCTGTAAATAAATTCACATAAAGGGCATGTCTTACAATCCCTCAATTGCATTGTCAGCTTGCATCACTTGTTTAAATTATGTTGTTTCTGTTACTGTAACTAAGTGAAGGAATTTTGTTAAATTATTGCCATATTCTGGAAATTATGCACATTTGGTGATAGAATCAATTGGCAGTATATCAAAATATCTGACATGATCTCTGTACTTAAAAATAACATTTTCTCACATACTATTAAATCTATGGGCACATTTAAATGTAATTATTATATTTTTAGATTTTCACAACAGCATATTTTATAGTAAATTATGCCATGAATTTCTGACACCTATTTATTAGAAATTTTCAAACAATTTAGATTCCAAATAAAGTCAAATTATATTAAGTTTTTAAAATGTAAATTTGTTTCAACTTCCGCTACTTTTTTCTGTCACTTTCTGATAAGCACTATTATTACCAATTTAGCCATTTTTTAGGATCTACTTTTCATTTTAAACAAAGATTTAAGAAACAAATATCTATAAGAATGTGTACTTTTTTCTCCAATTATTTTAAATATAATTTAATTGCAGGTTGAGATTAAATGCACAAATATTGTATTCTAAAACATCCATTTTAAGCTGTAACCTCAAATAAACTGCAACTGTAACAGCAATACTTCAAATCTAAATAACTAATAGTATGTAAAAGCTTCAGCTAGTAACAGTGAAGCAATACAAATTAATATAAAAAGAAAGGGGAGAGGCAGAATCAGATGTTTATCAATTAAATGGAGACTCAAGTATTTATCAATGAAATTGTTCAGATAACAATATTTCCATTGGCAAAACCAAATATCATTTGGAAATCACAGCTAAAGAGCATTATACATCTCAAATTGATAAATAAATGGTGGCAGATCATTTTTGGTCATTTAACAATGAAGTACAAGGTGGCATGTGAAAAACCTGCACTGTGTACTAGACTGCTCATTGTTGCCTGCCAATTCTCATTTTTTTTTTATTATTTACTAATTTTTACATGTTCACATATTTGTTGTACTCGCTCATGGAAGGCAACAATTTGTGCATAATTGATGGGTAAGAAGTCTGTACTCAGGACTGGTTTTCATGCACTAGGCTGAAAATCCTCAACATTAAAACAATACACAGATTTAAAAATATGGGATATATATTTGAAGATTAGAGTTTATGCCAGGAATATTGACGTACCACCAATCAAAATAACTTCCTTCAGGCTCCTCTTTCCAATATGTGACACGATTTTTTCTAAGCCCATGACCGGAATATTTTTTTGAAGTGTGGATAACATTTTACTATCTAATATTGGTTTAAAATCTTTTTTTGCTAAGATTTCATGCTGGAAAACATTTTAATATAACTTAAGGTTTATAATTATTTATTTACAATGCAGTAGCCATACTAACGAATGCAGAGCAGCCAAATAATACATTTTGAATCACATAATACAAGGCAGCCAACAGTCCTTTATCATCAGTAATTACACGAGCTATACAGCTCATCATGAAATTACGATGACTTGCTTTTGCACTAACTACACAACAGTGTACACTATTAAACTAATACAAAATCTTTTTTTAAAATTAATAAATTTAAAGGTAATCAATGTAACATAAGTAATAAACATTCTTTTTCCCAAATTACTGCCTATGCATACTAAAAACTTAACCCGCTCATTAACTAAACCTGATCTATACATCACAAGATAGATACACCAGCCTAACATCTTCAAGTTCATGATAAGGGTATGCTAAACAATTTTTGGTGTCAGTATGCCACAATTCCTCATATGTGTGAGCATTTAAATGTTAGTGTCGAATACCGCCCCTGAATAGACAATACAGTACAGCACATTAGCGAGATTCAATATTATTCATATACACATTTGTCACTAGATCTACAAAATGCACAGAATGATTTCTGCATCAACACATAGAAGCACCTCCAGGCTTCCATATGTATTGTGCTGGTGAACACTATGTGCTCTGCAATTAAATAATATAGTGTTTGGACATAACTTCATCTGCACTTCATGTCTTGTGCTGGTGAACGCTACATGCTCTGCAATTAAATTATAGTGTTTGGACATAACTTCATCTGCACTTCTTTTGTTTGCACATCTATATCCCAAGGATTAGGTTGCTCTCTATGTTATACCCTGGATGGAATTTCAGTCATGCTAGTTTACATTTGTAGATTTGAACATGGCCAGGACCTCCAATTTTCCTTCTCTGAAAGTATTTGATATCGTAAGAGACCATGCACACTTTATGGCAGTAACCAAACCAATCAGATATTGTCCGTGAACTCATACAATTGTCTCCAACAAAACACCCCATTATTGTCACCTTGTATGACGCTAGTTCCAAGTTCCTTTCCACCAGACTGTGTGACTTTTTAATGTCCAGTTCTAAAAAAATTAATCAAATTACTTACTAGATATTATTAATAACAAAAGTCTTAAGAGTAGGGCTCTATTTTAACATCCTCCTAACTGCAACAAACTCGGGATATGTATGATCCTGTCTCTTAATGACATGTAAGGCTGCATTGCATTCAGAGCATAACTTTCTTGTTCTTGGCAGAATATTGTAAAATAATAATTGAAGACAGGCCTCTGAATCATTGAAGTAAACCTAGAGAGCTGCCTTATTAATTGGACAAGCCATTTCTATATTAGAATCTGTAAGAATATTGCCATTAATATACAATCTTCCCTTCTTGCACTACAGTAAATTCTGCTTGATTGCGTACCTGTGTTTGCAAAACAATAAAACCCAAGAGAAACTATGGTAAGTACCTTCAAAATGACTGGCTGTTACTCGCTCCAGTTGGTGCCACATAGTTTGTTGGGTGGATGTCTGGGCCATCTGTCACATGTGTCCTTTATTTTAAACATTCACAGCAGTAATATTGCTAAAGATGGATTCACAGCGCTAGTATTGCTAAAGGTGGTTATTCTGATATATACTTAGCTCTTTCTTTATCTTCATTAAAAGTCACAACCAGAGATAGAGTAGCGGTAAAATGGCATGGTAGGCATTTGTAATCTATTGTTTTGCAGCTCATTTAAAGGCTTCATTATATTATTAATTATCTTATAAATACAAACACTTTAAATTTCATCATCTACTGTAATTATCAAAAAATGAATTAACATTCGAATCAATAATTGTTTCATCACCAGAGACATTTTCAGAACTTGGGATACTGTGGAGAAGTCAGATGTTCCATTGATGCTTCACATCCTTTTGACTGAATATCAGAGGAGTTTTAATCTGTTATTTGAAATACCTGAAGCTGTACAACATTACAATTGCTTGGAGTAAATGGGAGAATTCACTATAAAAACCCTCTAGATCATTGTAGAATAATTTCATAAAGCATGGTAGCAGATACTGAAATTAATTCTTCATTCCAGTTTACAAAGCTAAGTGCAACAATGGGTAAGTCAGCCAGTTCATACATAATAAAAGCTTATGAGCAATTTTCTTTTTTTTAAATCAAGTTTCTGTTAGAAATTATTGAGTTGGAATAGTAACACTGGACATGTTTCAGAGTTTACGTACTTCATCCTAAGCATCCTACAACCTGCTGAAGATGAAGCACACAATGGCCAGGTAAAATTACCTTTCAGTGATACTGCAATGTTGCTATTCCAACTCAGTAATTTCTAATTCAATTAAACTTCATGGTTACTAATTTCTGCACACCAATTATATTAAACTTTTAAATTCTGATGGTGAATACTTTTAAATAACTATAACTTTTTTCAATAAATATATTTTTGTATTGAAGCAGCTAATATTTGATGCAATGAACTCTGGATTGTAGCAGTTTTCTCTGTTACTTTGGAAAGCAGTTTCTGCTAAACATACATGCACAGATTTGTATGTCTTTAAGCAAATTTTAATTTTTATTAACTTAAGAAAGTTGCATTTTGATTGGTGATTGGTCTTGAAAAAATCTCATCCTCACACACGGCAATTGAGATGGTCACAGGAAGAAAGAAGAAACAGGAAGCAGAGAAAAACAAAATGATAAGAGGGAAGAGGGAGAGGGAGAGAGACAGAGACAGACTACCTCTGCAATTAATTAAATAATAATACAAGTTGAACTATGAATTATGCTATTACAAAATAAATTTAAAGCAAAAATATTTTTAAATAAGGTAGACTACAGCTCTAAGCTAATATCTAAGCAGCGTTAAGATCCCTAATCATCTTCCAGATAACTTTTAAACATCTTCCTACCTGTGAGGAAATCTTCGCAAAATGTTTCCAAACTTGTAGATTTCGCTTCATCTACCACTTGCAATAGTTTGCTTGCATCCTCAACAGTAAGGTCTGCATCATCTGCACATTTATTATGGATTTCTCTGAAAGCATCCTTGAAGAAACGTGGAGGTGGGATTGGTTGTTTGGATGAGTGTTTTTGCAGCATGCTGCTTAGTTTCAATCCTGAATCACTCATTATGGCAAGACATTCTGCACGATGTAGACGTGCCAATGCATTCTGTAATTAACATGAAAGCTTTAATACCCTTAGTAAACCTTGCACATTAAAGATGGTTACAATAAATGAACATCTCATTAGAAGTGATTTCTATGCAAATTAAGCATTCATGATTTTATTCATTTATATGTTTACATAAACAGAATTAACCTATTAACCTCAAACTTATTTTTTTTTTTAAAAAAAAGTTTAAAAACATTTGAACTATTCAGTTTAGTATATATTATTTTCTTACAATACACCCAGTAACCTAAAATAATGCAGTCTATAAACAACTGCTGAGCAATAAAATACAAAAACATATGGCAGTAAACAATTACAAATCTACCTATTTAATGCATTTTATGTTTCAGGGGTCAAGGCGCTCTGAAATGGTCCACTATTTGTTTTAGGCACTAGTAAAAACTCTATTATTTCCAGTTTCAGAAAATATATACTTTTTGGGGATAAGAGAATTTTAAGGCATTTAAGTATTAATTAAATGCTAGTCTGCATTCCTTTAAAGCCATCATGCAATACTCCTTTTTAGAATATTTATATCTTTGAATTCAGTTTCTCAAAAACATATTTTTGGATATTTATGAACCTTTTTTCAGAAAGTATGAGAGGTAGTACACTAAAATGTTTAGTACATATATACATACAATACAAAGTTTAACATTTTGAACCACAATCATAATTTTATAATATATATTAGTGATATTATAAGAGCAACAACTAGCAAATTTACATTTTACTTTTTCGTCTTACAAATACAACAGAGCCCCGGTAATTCAAGCCTTGGTATTTCAAGGTTCTGTGTACTTTGAGCTGCTCTAAGAAGATTATAATTTTACATAAAACTAAAGCAAAATCCTGTTTTAATAAGTTTCCATGTGCAATACAGGCAAAACTGTCAGGGTTGGGGTTTTCGTTCTTGATGCACAGAAATAACCTTGACCTCACACTGGCAATACATTTCTGTTACAAATTGTTTGGGACCATTAAGTTTGGAGGAGTGTTACCATGTGTCAATCAATTGTATAGTGCATACCATCCTTTCAGAAAAAATATTGTATTGGTTCAGTAATCCCTCTCCAGCTTCCTGAACAGTAATATTTAGAACTTTATCTCAAATGGTCCAATCTTTTTTTGTTTCTTCCTATTTCTAAAGTTGAAGCATAGTCATTTTCTAATGACCAGTAAGTAAAAATGTGTACCCAAGTACAACCTATGGTACCATGTGTCAATCAATTGTATAGTGCATACCATCCTTTCAGAAAAAATATTGTATTGGTTCGGTAATCCCTACTCAATGATACTGGTCACTTTCGTTCTTGATGCACAGAAATAACCTTGACCTCATACTGGCAATACATTTCTGTTACAAATTGTTTGGGACCATTAATTTTGGAGGAGTGTGCTTGCTCTTATTTGCCTTCTTCTTGCAAGGAAGCAAATAATAAGATCATTTCTGTTAATTTTTCTAAATTAGCAAGAAGTAAATAAAAGAATATGCTTTTTAACTATAATTTGTTGCAGAGATGTAGAGAAAGTCATGTGAATGGAACACATCAGATTTTTCTTTTATGTACTTTTGGAGAGCAAACCCATTTACTTTCAGGTAAGATCTGTCTTAGCAGATCCTACATGACAAATGATGAGCCGACTGCCTTTCCCAACAGATACCTTTTTTTGAGAAGTCTTGAGATTGGGTTTTAAGTGTGGCTTTTATTTGCCCATATATCTTCTGCAAAATATAGGTCTTTTATCTAATTTCTTGCATTATGCTCAAGAATTTTAACCTTGCTGCAACAAAGTGCCACTTCTCCATTAAAAACTAAGGCCCATGTCGTTTTTTATCTGAATACTATCCTCTCAAAACTCTGTAAGTCAATGAATTTGACCCAGTGTATGAAATTTTATTTCTAAGAGCCTAAGTTATTTTCTGTATTGTTGGATATTCCCCTTGGACATAAATTTCAAACACAGTTTTGCTAGTATCCCTGTCAAAGTCACTTAAATTTGTGACCTTATTCAGAGGTCCAATATGTTTTCCAGCGACACAAACACCACTAAGGTCAGATACAAATGCAAGACATACTTGTTTTAACTATATCACACACTTTAGAAGAAAGGTATCAAGCATTTTTAAAATCTGCTTGGTTTTGTGTTCCTTATTTTCCATCTAATGAAAAAAGTGTAGACCCTAAAAATAATACTTTGAGTTTGACTTCGCAATATCTGCCTATTTGGCTCACCACTAAAATCTGCTAGAAGCCATTTGCACTATTTTATACTTGCTCTATTACTGTCTAAAGACAACTGAATTCTGATTTGAACTCAGTAGCATAAAAATAACCCATTCCTGACCATGGCTACATGTTTGAATACCATTTTTGAACCAGTATGCTAAATGCAGGGGGATATGAGCACAATATGAACTTTGCATTGATGATTTCTAGAATTTTAAGAGACACCTTGAAGAATCCTTAAGATAAATGTTAAAAGGTAACCATGATTACTTTATGGTACTTCATTATGGCATCATGCACAAAAAATGACACATAAGTACATAAATTTATGGTGCAAATATTCATTATTATCAGGTATTTTACTGTGCATTTATTCTGATAGATATACTGCTTCTTTTTTCCCCATTCCTAGGTGTGTTGTTTGCTTTTGAGTGACTGGATCTGTAGGACGTTGACAGCAAATGCCATGGCTAAGTGACACTTTGTAAGCTAACACCTTTGAAGAATTAAGCGATGTAATAATTAGTTGCACTGAAATATTTTTATACCAACTATGCAGGGAATTTGTTTTGTCACTTGCAACCTGCCAAATAACAGTAAAACATCCCTATAAAATTTTATGGCTGCATAAGTTAGAAGAACCAGACCTGTCACCACATGTAAAATTTTGTGCATTTTTTCTGGAACATTTAGAGGCAGACAAGGAACTATATATGTTGTACATTTCTGAGGGTTGGTTCCAGCTAAATGGCTGTGTAAACACTCAGAACTGCCATAAAATGGGCACAGAATCACCTTATGAATATGCACGATTGGTCTGTATCCCAGAAAAATTTGGAGTTTGGGCTGCTCAATTGTGGCAAAGAGTTATTGACCCTGTATTTTTTAAAGCTAGACTGAATGCTAGCCACTGCCTGAATGTAATTTTGGCTGAGTTCATTGAGCAACTGGATGATACTGAAACAAAGAATGGGTGGATCCAACAGGATGGCACTCTCACCCATCCTGCTAGACGCAGGGTTGATTTTCTTGAGGGGACACTTCTAAGGCCGGTAGGAATACTAATTAAGTAATGGCATTTACCCTTATAATTTGTGCTTAATTGTAGTTTTTTTCAGAGGCATTAGCAATTCACTGTGGCCACCACAATCATTTGATTTGGTACCCCCAGATTTTTTCCCCTGAGGATATCTTAAAGATCAGGTTTATGCTAAACTTCCCCACAACTTCCTGCGCTACGTAGATAAGTGTCTTTCACTTCTCAATAAACCGCCAAAAGAAACTATTGTTGCCCACTCTATGAAAAGCTTTGTGAATGCATTGTGCAGACCTTGATAGCTATGTTAGTTCACTTTCAACATTTGACCTTCGTGTTATTGAATAGTTAAAACTAAAGCACAATGGGCAGCAGTGACATGCGTGACCATTGAAGGAACAATTAAAATTTTAACACCCAGTATTTATTTGCATCTTCTTTCAAACATGATTAACCCCTAGACTATTAGCAGATGACTCTAGTAAAGTTTCATTAGAATTACTACTGATAAAATTTGCATCGTCAGCAAATAAGTCACTTTTTGCAGCTGTGTTATAGGATGGGAGTTTGTTTATGTAAATAAAAAATAGGACAGGTCGGAAAATACGAGTCTTGCGGCACACCACACTGGATACCTACATATCTGATTGTGTGTTAAAACTGAATGTCATATCAATTAATATTCCAGCATTATAAGATTTAACATTTTGATAGTAAATGACAAAACAATAAGAATAAGAAACAGAACATTTAGCCTAATTGAGAAATGTTGCTTGCAACAGCAAAATGAATAAGACAACAACAACATCCTTTATATTTTTATGCACTAATACTTACCAGGCCAGCTATGTTGCAATCTCTGAACTCACCCAAGAAATAAGAGACTATAAAATAAACTTCACTGAAATGCTTGAATTCCTGTGTAGACAATAGTTGTTGAAAATCTGTGTAACAAAAGAATAAGCACACTTGTTGAACATTTAAGTATTGTAATCAATCACAAATGCAGTAATAGTACCTGCAGATGACAGGTTACTGTAAAGGCATAAAATTAAAATTCACCCTCTATATGTAGATATGTACCAAAGACTTGTTATTAGTTTTAGTTATTCTCAAACGTGATACTCGAGTGTTTCAAAATGAAAATTGCTTAATACCAGTAGCTAAGCTGGATAATCAGTGAAGACTACTGTAGCATATATGTTAACAGCTGTTTCTTACCTTGATGGCTATGGAGCTTTCCCACAAGTGGATAATTTTGCCACTATACATATAAAATGTACTTCATGATTGGTTATCAATAATAGTTAAGCCATGGTAATAATTAGGGTTAACTAACAAGAATTATCTAAAAACAGGAGTTGACTGCACCACCTTTCTTATGACATACTGTTGGCTCATATGAAGTGTTAAAAGCAAATATCTTTAAAATGAAGATAAAAATCTGATGCATTAATTTCGAATGTTATCTGCATAAAATTATTTTTACAAAAGGTAATCTACCAATCCAGATAAACATTAATAGAAATAGTTTGAGACCATTAATTAGCTTCTCTATAAAAATAACTATTGTTAGTTATTAATTATTTAGCACTGTATAGTTAAAGATTACAAATGCTTATTAACTTATGTATTTAGCAGAGTAAATTCAGCTTGGAGTAGAAATAGAAAGCTGATGCCAAGATAGGAAAATAGTGTGACAAACTCTTTGTTAAAAAGGTTTCTTTTGTCCAGTCACGTACCGCAGGCTCACGCCAAGGGTAAACCTTAAAATTCAGAAGAGAGTATTTTCCATTGTACAACACGTGTCACGTGAGTGTAGTGGTGCACCCTGGGTTGAGAAAACTAGATTTATGGGCAATATTTACATCAATTGCATGGCCTTTCTGTCCAATCAGAAAGAAGCCGCCATGACAGATTTTTAGTATATAAAGAGCACAGGAAGGCACATCGGAGCTGTCTGTTGCTGTATGCTGTATGTCGCTGTCTGTTGTTTGATCTTGTAATATTATCATGCTGTCGGTTGTCAGGCTGAATGTTACTTCTTCGCATAAAGTTAAACACTGTAACTTGTAACGTAAACTTAGTAGTTTCCAGCGCTCTAAGTGCATTTTAAGTCAGTGACATGTATTAAATTATATTGTGTAAAGCAGAACCAAGGAAGAAGAGGTAAATATATAATTACGTGTGATTAACCAAGTATTAAAGTTCCTAACAAGTGTTTAAGTTAGCAGAATTATAAAGCAAAAGCTTATCTCGCACCTCCTAGTAAAAATTAAACTCCAGGAAAGTTACAAACTTCTTCATTGTTATAAGATCACTCCCTGAATTAAACCCATTAGCTGCACCACCAGGAGAGTCAACTATCGTGCAGACTGGGTTAATGCCGAGGCGCTTCACCAGTAGTGGATTCACATCAACAGGTACGTGGGTCTACTCATTGGTAGTGGAGCGAGTCTTGCCAACGTCACCAATCTGGGATCGAAGCCAAGAACGCAGCTTCTGGTCTCTAAACGTGGTGATAGGAGAATGCGCCACAACAAGAAGTCCACCGCATATGGCTTCCAACATGGTTGGCAAGAGAAAAACAGTAATGGGACATCACAACAACTATGAGGAGACCACAGAGCTACCTTGACAACCTGAAGGAGGGGGCACCAACAACACGACAACACCGAGATGACAATCAGGAACTACCCAACAACATCTACAACTCTGACTAACACCAGTTAGTGTAAATGAAACTGCACGTGACAGTAAGAAAGAAGAAAGAAAGAAAAAGGTCAGTTAAACAATTTATACTTGTAAAATATATATCCAGTTACATAATTTAAAGGTTTGTGCACGTTACTTAGAAACAATTAGATAGTAGGCCAGAAAATGTATAATTCAGAAGATTTCTTAACTAAAGGGGGGGGGGGGGGGAATGAATTTTGAGGGGAATGCAGAGCAGGACCAGAGAGATGAGCATGTAGAAAGAACAGCTGACGGTCAAAGTTTGTTGAACCTACCTAGAGAGGGGGAATGCAGCTAGGCACTCCTCCAACTAATGTTAACATAAAAGACTTAGAGCAGGCTCCCCAAAATCTAGGTCAAGTATTACAGATGTTAATGCCAAAGAGGGAAATTCAGAAAAGTCAAAGTGAGGGTCTAAAAAAATTCAGAGAAGTCAAAATGAGGGCCTACAAGAAATTCATCAGAATCAGGCTCAAAGTTTAAAAAAAATTGAGGGCCTTCAGGAAATTCAGAAAAGTCAAAGTGAGGGATTAAACAAATTGACGCTAGAACTAACTAGGTTAAAGAAAGTTTTTTTGCGTAAGCTTCCGCGGCTATTGTCCATGGTATCTTGGTCTTCCGGGAAGGCCGCATCTTGGCTTGAAATGTTGCCGACCAGCATCCTGGCCAAAGGACTAAATTTTGCACCAGCACCAAGGAAGATTCCGACGGAAGAAATCATCGCCAGCTTGGAATCAAGTATAAGTAAGCTTCCTGAAGAAACAGCCAATGATATAAGAATTGAAACCTACGAGATTCTCAAGAGAGCAAGACCACCCAGATCCAACGTCTCCCGTGAAGAAAGAACAGCTCTTCGAACCATAGTCTCGGATCTTAAAATCACAACTGCACCAGCAGACAAAGGCAATGCCACGGTAGTCATGAGCACAGCAGATTACGAAAATAAGATGCTGAAACTGCTTCAGGAAGACACCTATAAACAGATTGATAAGAACCCCACAACGAAAATTGAGAGAGCAACAACATCTCTTATTAAAGGTTCCTCAATACCGAAAGAGCTCCAGAAAAGGCTGATCCCACACGACTCGCACACCCCAGCCATATACGGCTTACCGAAAATTCACAAGGCAGAAGTGCCTCTTAGACCTATTGTCAGCGCCATCAAGTCTCCAACACATGCACTGGCGTGTTTTCTAGCCAAAGGTCTTCACAACATCACAGGACAAACACCTTCCTTCGTAAGTGACTCAGGCCACCTAGTAGAAATACTGAGAAACTTCGACCTCAAACCACACCATTTACTAGTCAGTTTCGACATACAAAATCTCTTTACAAAGATACCTATCGCAGATGCCCTCAAGATAATCCGGGAGAAGATCTTACTACACCAGCTCCCAGAAGATTGGCCAGAGTTAGTTCACCATTGCCTTGCGAGCAACTACTTCAGTTTCAAGGACAAACTATACCAACAAACAGAAGGCGCAGCCATGGGCTCACCCCTGTCTCCAGTAGTAGCAAACCTTTTTCTGGAAGCATTCGAAACCACCACAATAGACACGGCAGACAAGAAACCAGCTCTCTGGCTAAACGACACACTTGTAATATGGCCACATGGAAAAAACACAATTCCAGATCTCCTAAATCATCTCAACAACATGCACACTAATATCCAATTTACAATGGAAATAGAAGAAGAAGGGAAACTCCCCTTTCTCGATGTTTTAGTGGAACGGAGTGGCGGAAGACTTAAGTGCTCAGTATACCACAAACCCACACACACAAACATGTATTTAGACGCAACATCCCATCACCCACCAGCTATTAAACGAGCAGTAGCCAACACACTCATACATAGAGCTACCCGCATATGTGACCCTGAGTACCTAAAAGAAGAATTAGATCATTTACAACAAGTGCTGGCTGCAAATGGATACTCTAATTCGCTAATCAGACACCTACAAACAAAGAAAAATAACAATATGAGAAAAGAAACAGACAAAAACAAATCCAATGCTTGGCTGCCCTACATAGCAGACACCACCGACAAGATAGCCAGAATTTTATGCAAACACAATATTGATACCAGATACAAGTCCTCCAAGAAACTGAAATCTCTTCTACATCCAATTAAAGACACTCGTGACCCCCTGTCCAACCCGGGTGTTTACAAGATAGACTGTGAATGTGGAGCATCTTATGTTGGACAAACAGGCAGATCGGTGACAACCAGGCGACAAGAGCACATTAGAAGCTTAAAACTGCACCAACCAGAGAAATCAGCACTTGCAGAGCACGCCATAGCCACAGGACACCACATAGACTTCGACCAGATACAGCTACTGGCACATTCTATTTCCCACACAGGATGGTACGGGTGAGCATAGAGATTTACAAACAACAACACACCTTAAACCGAGACAACGGCAAACATCTCAGCTCAATCTGGCCGACCCTAATTAGGAATGCAGGGATTGGCAGACCACCAGCCAATAGGCGCGAGAGGGACCGGCCTTTGCCTCCTCCCGCCACAGTATAAAGAGCGCCCGGCCGAGCTGTCAGAAAACAGTTCACCTGGCACTGTCGTGATGAGCGCACACGCCCTGAGGAAGCCCCACATAGTGAGGTAAAACGTAGGCAACATTTCAAGCCAAGGCGCGGCCTTCGCGGAAGACCAAGATACCTAAAGAAAGTTTTGCGGGGCAAAAATTAGAATGGGAACGTTATCAACAGATGTAGCTCGCAGAATACAGTACATTTCAGTGTAAGTAAAGGAAGAAGAATCAAGTAATATAAAAGCACAACTAGTCAAGTGGGAACAAGATATTTTAGGGAAAATAGATCTAGCTATGATTAGGCAAAGAAATGAGTTAGAATAGAACACACAAGAGATGAAGTTTCACTGATTCACATCAGTGTCATTGGGGACATAGCTCTTATAGATAAAAAAATAGAGAACATTAGTGTAACAAGTGATAAAAACGTGGTGAGCTGGATGAAAAATTGGATCTGATAGAAAGGAAGTCACAAAAGGAAAGGAAGGAGTTCAAGGAATCCATCCTAAAGGAAATTGATGGTAAGCTCTCAAAGCTAAGTGTGGAATCAAATAATATTAACTCGCACAAAGATTCAATTTCTCATGCCAGCCCACCATTTGATGTACAAGGTTATAACACTGGTTTTAATAGTGTGTATGATTTGTCAAATAGTATGCATAAGAATGTGAGAGTTTAAATTTTGCTGGACTGGTAGAAATAGAGAGAGAGGAAATAATAATATCGCGCCTGTTTATGCCGAAAACTCTGTTACTTCAAAGGGTAATGGGAATAATATAGTGTCAAATTTACTTGGGGATCTTCCACTACCGAAATTTGTTGAGGATGATAATGAATCACTGTTCGTATTCCTTGACCAGCTTGTGGAATATATATAACAAATGTTCCAGATACCTTGAAAACGATAGTGACAAAAAGGTGTCTAGATAATTGGACTTTAGATTAGGTAAAAATGTAAATAGCGTGTTATTTATGGACGCTCTTTAACTGCTGTGGTTCTCAGCATCCTGTTCTAAACTGGGTGTGAAAAACCACTTAATTTTGCTAGAGGCCTCTCTATCAGGCTTGAGGTTCTTTTACGTGCCATAAATCTACGACACGAGACCAACGGCTTTGCTTCCGTTCTGAAGGAAGCCATGCTAAGGATTTTTACACCCGAAAAAATCCATCGTCTTCTTACGGGTTTGAACTCGCGACCTTGGGTATATGAAGTTAGGATGGTAACCATTACACCACGGAGGGCGATTTAGATTGGGTAAGTCTTGCAATATCGCCACAAGATAATTTCGAATTCCTTCAACATATATTTTTGAACCAATACTGGAATGCTGCAGAACAGCAGAGGATTAGATCAAGTTGTGCTATGGACAGTATCTATACAGCAAGGGAATCTCAATGTCTATATATTAAAAAACTTTTATCAAGATATATCAAACTTTTGAGACCACAAGTATCTGAATTTGAGTTCACTCAGTTGATGACCAATCACTTCCCTCTCTGTATCCAAAACTATTTATTGATTGCCAAGTCTTGTAACATAATCGCTATGACTGATTTACTGAGTGCGTTTGAGGTGCAGGAACACGAGACAGGCCGAAGTTGGAATGAAGATGATAGGAATCAATACGTTGAAAGAAGGGGGCGTATCAAGATGGAGCACCATGGTGGGGGATGACGCGACACACGTGAGTGCTATGACAGGACACTGCCACAAACTTCACGTAACAGTCAAAGATTCCAGAGGCAAAGAAATGAGCAGATAAGCATGTTTAGAGCTCACAGAAGCTACAATAGTGATAGTCATCCGCAATTTGAAAACACTCGTGGTGTGCAAAGAGGGAGACAGACAAGAAAACTCGAAGAAGGAATAAGGACTGCATAGGAATTTTAGGTCTGAAGATGACATGTCAGTGCACTCAAGGGACGGAAGAAATGATGAAGTTGATGCCAGTCATATTAGCGAAAGACAAGAAATTAAACTTGAGCCCGTGAGAAACAGCAGGAGGCATGATGGCCATAGTAATGCTGGGAGAAACTAAGGAGTGACTTGTTTGTGAGAAATGGTCTGCAGGTCACTGAAAGTCCATCTCCAGGAATTCTTTAAATTATGCATTAGAAAATGAGGGCATACTCACTGGTAGAATCACAACAAATGACGATGACAATAGAGAAATTGTAGATACTCCTAGATCTGGAGAAAAATGTGGTGCAATTATTGACAGTGGCAAAACCAGTTGTGTGGTTGACGCACAGTTATATGAAAGCTGGGTCAATAAAGGAGTAAAGCTGATGTAATGTCGTTGGGAAAGGCACCCAGACCATTAAATTACAATGCCTTTTAGAAATAGAAGGAGTCAAATTTGAAAACATATTTTTGGTCGTGAAGCGTCTTAACAGTAAAATCATACTGGGATGCGACTTCTTTGAGAATACGAATGCTGATATCAATTTCAAAGAAAATGCACTGATATGCTACAAAGAAAATAGGGTTGTGAAAGTACCATTTTTAAGGAAGATGTATGAACCACTAGTACTTACTCCTGAAGAACTAAATGTACATAACTCAGATTTGTTTGTGCAAAATATAGAGGTGAGAAAGGGGAGTGCCCATAGTAACGGTAGATCAGCCGCCAGAGACCAGGAGGAAGACGAGCAGAAAAGCTCAAGCTAGAACCGGTTTCTGACAGGGGAAGATACACAGGCCACAGCTCTGGAAGGGACTCATTACAGGTAATCCACGAAAAGTGTAATGAGACATTTAAATTGACAGACGAACAGCTGAACGAACATACGAAAGTGATGCTCAGAAATAAACGGACAAACCTGGTGTTTGTAATGTATATATACCCAGAAGTTTCATGTTGAAAATATCAAGACCTTCTGTCACAAGTATAACAATTTTCCACTAGGACTTAAGAAGGATGCCAACAAGGTTAAGACCTATGTTAGAAGTGTAAACAAAAAAATGTCAGTTACTGGTATGATACCCAAGCCATTATTTGGGAGAAACCACTTGAACTTGTCTGCCTAGACATTCACGGTCGTCTTCCTACCGCACCTATGGGATTTTGAAACATAATGGTTTGTTATGATATACATTCAAAATATTAAGATTGTTTCCTTTAAAGAATGCCAACAGTAGCAATTGCATAAATGCACTACTGAATAAATTCATTCCAACTGAAGGAAAGATCAGTGCAATTCTGACAGATAAGGCAATGATTTTTCGAGGGAAAGAGTTTAAAGAAAAACTTGAGTTGCATAACATTAAATACTATTTATGCTTAAAATATCAACCAAAGAGCAATCCAGCTGAACAAGTGGCCAAAGAGCTCGGTATTTATTTGAGGCTTATGGTCCATAAAAGACACACACAATGGATGAAGTATTTAAAATCCATTGAAGATGTTCTAAATCAAATGCAGAGTATCGTAACTAAATTTAAGCCTGTGGAATTAGCTGAAGGGAAGTTGTTAAAAACAGTTATATGTCCATCTCTGGATATTATTCTAGTAGATAAAGAGATATTGATTGAAGCTTAAGAAATGTACCGGCAGGCTACCGAGAGAATGAAAGAAGCTGCAAACAGGAGACAGGAACGCCATGAGAAATTAAACAATGGAATTCCATAGGAATTGAAGATTGGAGATCTAGTGCTAATAGAAAACAAAATGTTATCAGATTAAGTCAAGAAGGAAAACCAAAGACTGATGATTTACTTTAAAAGCCCATATGTGGTTACAAATACCCTCTCGACTGACACGTATGAAGTGTCTGAAATAGGAACAAGTAATGTTGTTGGCCGCTATCACAAACAAATGCTTAAACCATATAAGAAGGATGAGAATGCTCAAATGTCAAAACACGGTTAAATGAGAGAAAAATAAATTTGAACATAGTGAAATTAATAAAATAAATAGAATATAGTGGTTTAATAGGTAAAAAAAGTAAGCAAATTATAAGACAAAATTTATGCCAGCACAAGCTAAAACTTTCCAGGTGAAGTGAGTGAAATTATGTAGAGAAAGTGTGTGATTATGTTAATGTTACTAGTAAATGAGTGTTAACTGCATATTCTAATTTGTATGTGTGTAAATAAAGATATTTAATGATAATTCTTGTTGTACAAATTATGCTACTAAGGAGACAAGCACGGCAATAGAATAGGTTTAGAAATATATGTAAATTAAGCATAACGAGAGAACAGCTGACAAAGTATAATAGGTAACAGGTTTATGTGAACTGGCAGAGAAAAAGAAAAAGGTTTTGTTTACCAACAGTGGCTTCAGGACATGAAAGGCAGGTGAATGAACCCAGGTAGAGAGAAGCTTTACTCACAGCTGAAGGAAATATATAAAATATTCAATTTCTGTAAATAGCAAATTCAATACTTTATAGGGGCATACGAGACCATTAAATAGCTTCTCTATAAAAAAAACTATTGTTAGTGCAGACTGGGTAACGCCAAGGCACTTCACCGGAGGTGGATTCACACCAAAGGTACGTGGGTCTACTCATAGGTAGTGGAGTGAGTCTTGCCAACATCACCAATCTGGGCTTGAAGCCGAGAACACAGCATTTGATGCTCTGAACGTGGTGATCAGGAGAATACGCCACAACAAGAGGTCCACCGCAAGTTTTAATTATTTTCTCATAGGAAATAAAGGAATACCCTGGTCTAAAGCGATGGTCAAATCTTTCTAAAGCTGGTTGCTTTCTAATGAATGATAACTAGGAGTATAAATAAATAAAATTCATGATTTCCAATTCGAGTATAGTGGGAATATTGGAAAATTTAAGCCAACAACAAGGAATATCTCTGGAATGCTTAACCACACCTACACACATACATAAAAAGTATTTCACATAAATTGTATGTTTTAACCAGGTCAAATCTTATTTGTAGAAACAGCCTTTCAAACTGTGATATGGGTAATATTTCCCTTGGGCCCTTATTGGACGCAACTTCATAATTCTAAACCTGATACAATTTTTTTACACCCCACTTCTCTGCAATCATCTGAACTTTTATTACTTTTTTTTCTCAAATTAATAATTTGATAACAGTCAAAAGCCCATCCATACCTTCTGTCAAGAAAATACCGGGAATTGATCATTTAAAAATCCTGTTTAAAAGGGGATTCGAAAGTATTGTTGTTGCTAAGTTGGTACAGCTTTCCTCTATACCCACGCAGAGTTTGATCGTCATCTGTCATCTAGTTTGTTTACAGTACGCCATTTTAATAGTACATCTCAACGGTGATTTGCGATTTTACGATGGATACAAACATTGAACAACGAATCTGTCTCAAATTTTGCACTGCAAATGGTATTTCGTGTGCCGAATCGCTGAAAATTTTACAGAGGGCTTACGATGAATCGACGTTATCAAAAACACGTGCATATCAGTGGTACAGTGCATTCACAAGTGATCGAGATGTGGTGGAAGGTTTGCCTCGCTCTGGTCGGCCATCAATGGTTTCAATTGAACTGAACATTGCTAAAGTGAAGAAAATGGTGTCTGAAAATCATCATTTAGGTCTGAGAGAGAGAGATTGCCGTTAAACTTTCTGTGTCTCACGAATCGATTCGTACCATTTTAAATGATTGTTTGGGCATGACACGCATTGCAGCTCAGTTAGTTCCGAAAGGCTTGAATTTTCTACAAAAACTCAATCGCGTAAGGATTGCTGAAGACATGCTAGAACGAGCCAGTTCCGAGCCCACATTCATGAAACGCATTGTAACTGGTGATGAGACGTGGGTTTACGAGTTTGACACTCAAAACAGTCAACAAGCTCCCGAATGGCACCTTCCAACTGAACCAAAACCTAAAAGGGCACGTCAAACTCCATCAAAACTGAAGATCATGTTGACAGTTTTTTTTTTTTTTTCCTTTTTTTTTTTTTTTTGTTTTGATTATCGCGTTGTCGTGCACTCAGAATTCTTGCCAGAAGGTCAGATGGTAAATAAAGACAATTATGTGAGGGTTATGCGGTGTTTGAGATAACAAATACGGTGAAAAAGGTCAGATTTATGGAACGACAACTCATGGATTCTGCACCACAATAATGCCCCAGCTAACAAGGCTATTATTGTGAACAAATTTCTGGCCAAAAACTCAATAAATTTCACCGAACCACCAAATTCACCTAATCTGGTTCCTGCTGATTTCTTTCTCTTTCCAAAACTCAAGTTACCACTTATTGGATGAATAATTCATTTTTTTTTTTTTTATTGGCAAATTCTCAGAACTTTCTTGACACAGTAGTATGTTCAATTACTTGTATCACTTTCACCTTTCTATGCCAACGAGCAGAAATTTTAATAAATCAGCAAATGGAGGGATCATATGTAATAATTAGAATCTACTTGAAAACTTGGTAAAATTTCATCCCAATTAACATAAGGGAAGAGCAACCTAAGTTATATTGTTGGTGGAAGCATTGCAAATGAAAATAATGGAATAGAAATATCTGAATCAAAACAAAAGCAAAAGCCAGTGGCAAATCAGCATTACATTACACATGAAGCGAAGGTATTAACAATATTACACTTCATTATAGATATGTTAAATACATATCCATAAGTCGCCCTCTGTGGTGTAATGGTTACCATGCTGACTTCATATACTCAAGGTCGTGGGTTCAAACCCGGCAGAGGTTGATGGATTTTTTCGGGTGTGAAAATCCTTAGCATGGCTTCCTTCAGAAGGGAAGTAAAGCCTTTGGTCCCATGTAGTAGATTTACGGCACGTAAAAGCACCTCAAGCCTGATAGAGAGGCCTCTGAGCAAAATTAAGCGATCTTTCACGCCCAGTATAGAATGGGACGCTGAGAACCACAGCAGTTAAAGAGCATCCATAAATAAAACGCCATTTCCGTTTTACATATTTAGAAAATGGTTTACTTGGAAATTAAAATACTACTAAATAAGGAAAATGAAGACCTAAACACACAGTTAAACATATAATAATGTAACAAATGTCTTGACACAACATTGGTTACACATACAATCTTTAATTCACTTGATGTTTCACTGCACATGACAGCTGGCAGCTTTCAAGCCACTGCATGCTAACACTCCAGACACTCATGATGCACTACAATTCACGACACACACTGGCTTGCCAATCCTCTTCCTTTTACACATAGAAAATGACAATGCATAACTTTTTGGAAGCTTTTGAAAGCCAAAGCTTCTGGAGGAATCCAGACATGTCATGTTCCAAACCTCCACTTAACGGCATGCTGCACATCCACTGCTCTAACCTCAGCGCTGGTCGTAATGACCCGTACAATCATAGCAGGATAGACAATCCAAATGTACTACCAGTTTCTTCACTCAGGGTACCCTCTGGATGTGATAAGACATCATTTATCCTCTTTACCATAAGGTACGGCCTTGTCGTGGTTGGGACAATGTCTCAACTACTCCACTTTGCTGGAAACCTTGGCTGTTGGCCTACCAGCTCTAACGGTACTTCATCAGATTGCTCACTAGCAGGATGTCTTCATATATGTCATAAAGTCAGTCTACAAGATACTCTGCATAGTTGATTGCTAGCTGCTCTGCCCCAGTAGAACTCCCGAACAACAGGAATCATAGAAGGTGCAGCTGTCTGCCAAAGGTCAAATGGCTGGTGTCATGGATTTAGGAGCAGTAGACCAGCAAGAAAAGTGGTCCCTCACATCCCAGTCTCTCTGGTGATTGATCACAACTCTTCAAATCTGCTTCTAGGGTTTTGATGTACCACTCAACCATTCTATCTGAGTGTGTGTAAAAAGGTGTTGGGCATGGCTTGTTCACTCTGAGTCGCCACAATGTTTCTCATGAGGATAGATTCAAATTTGGTGCTCAGATTACTGTGTACCTCCAATGGTATCCCATAGTGACATTCCTAAGTCTCCGACTGCACTGACTCACACACCAAGGTGAACGTCAGTAAAGCAGCAGCAGCTGCAAAGCATATCTTATATAGCGAACATTTTGCCAACATCCTTTGTATATTTATATGAAGTTTTAACAAATGCAGAAGCACATCAAAACATTTCTTATTTAGTATTTAGGGTGGCATTAAATTATAAAAATCTGAGTCACAGTTATATGCCAAATATTTTTAGTAAGTTATTACAAAAGCAAACTCTTATAAAACACTCTGCTGTGGCATTAATATAACACTAAACTACATAAAATGTTAGAGCTGAACAAAAGCACTATGAAACCAATCGTTACAAATTAAGCTCTGCACAAAAACATATACAAAAGAAATTAAATGCCATTTCCACATTGAATTATGCAAAATTATCACACACACATGGCTCATTACGTAATCTTAATAAATGTTAGCTGCAACCTGAGAAAGTTGCTATTAAATGTTTAATTAGAAGTGTTTGTTTCTAGCAAATGGCTTAAAGTTCAGTTAAGTTACATCGACAGAAATGAAAGACACATATTTCAGTGCAATCATTGAAAAAATATGCGATAGAGCTAAGATTATATACACTATGAGACATTATGTGTAATTTAGTTTTGCATTTTGTATTGCTGAATTGGGCTGGTATTTCACTGCAAAAGACCTTTCATAAAATATTTAATAGTCTAACGCATTTTTTATAAAAGCCCTCAGTGATAACTTCTATGATAAAATTTATAGATAGTTGGCATCCTTTTTAAAATATTATGGACTATGAATAAACAATTTTTTTACATATATATGTATATCTTATCATTTATTTCAGTTTTTGTAACCAATATGTAATGTGTTGTGCTTCCTAGTTGTGCTTGCAAGTTTTGGTTGCACGAGTGTGGACTGAAAAGTTTCCGACCTAATGAAGATACAAGAAATTTTCTCAGAATTATTTTTTTATTTATTTTTCAACATAGTCTCCTCGTAACTCTACACACTTCTCCCAGCGATTCTCCCATCTCTGTAACTGGTCCAAATAGTACTCACGTTTTTCTCTGCAAAATAATTGTTCACGAAGGTGATTGCCTCTTCATTTGATGAAAATCTCTGTCCTCCGAGTCCAATTTTCAGATGAGGGAACAAAAAGAAGTCACTTGGGGCTAGATCTGGTGAGTAAGGCGGATGGTTAAGCAGTTCAAACCGTAATTCGTGGATTTTTGCCATTGCAACCGCTGAGGTGTGACACAGTGTGTTGTATTGGTGAAACAGGATTTTCTTTTTCTGCAAGTTCTGCCTTCAGCTTGTCAAGTAATGATGCGTAGTATGCTCCTGTAATGGTTTTTCCTTTTTGAAGATAATCGATTAAAATAACTCCATGACTATCCAACAGTTTTTGCTTTTTTTGGAGTCGGTTCCCTCTTTGCAGTCCACTGTTTGAACAGTGTTTCTGTTTCAGACATATAATGGTGTATCCAAGTTTCGTCTACAGTAATTAATTGGCTCCAAAACTCTGATTTATTGTGCCTATAAACTGCACCAACAGAGCATTGGAAATGTTCATTCGAACATGTTTTTGGTCAAACATGAGCAAACGTGGCACCCAATGCACAGACAGTAATCTCATCCTTATAAATTCTGATTTAACACTTTGTCTTAATTTTAATTTTAGCATAATGCGAATTGCCTTTTTTTGCAGAATTAAAACTCTATTTATACTTTCCTGGGTAGTATCTGCCCACAGCGTCACACAATAGTTGATGTAACTCATAAATAAACCATGATAGATGTTTAATAGTACATTAATATTACAAAAGGCAGCCATATATCTCAACAAATAAATAACACTATTCAACTTTTTACAGCATTCGTCAACATGGGCATGCCAATCAAGATTACTGTCTAATAGCTTCCCAAGATATTTAATAGTTTCCACTTCCTCCAAGCTTATTCCATCAATATTAACATCAACCTTAAAGTCATTTATTTTGTTAGATATAAACATATGCTTGGTTTTGTTAATATTAATATTCAGATTGTTGTATTTTAATATTTGAGTAAGATGATTAATTACATTGTTCGCATTAATTTCCAACTCTTGCAAACAATTATGTAAGCAGCATATTGCTATTATCATCAGCATATAATACAACTTTCTCATGTCTAAATGTTGATTTAATATGTGACAAACACGTTCTTTTGACATGTTCATAGCCTCTGCTATCTCTCTCACTTTAATTCGGCGGTCGTCTAGCACCATTTGGTGAACTTTGGCGATGGTTTCATCGGTAGTGTCAGTTTTTGGACATCCCGAACGTTCGTCTCCCAAGCTCTTACAGCCACGTTTAAATTCAGCTGCCCAAAATTTCACTGTGGTAAACGATGGTGCAGAGTCCCCATACACAGAATCCAACTCATCTTTGATTTGTGTAGGCATATTGCCTTTTAAAAACAAATATTTAATGACAGCTCGATACTCGATTTTGTCCATTTTCATAAAATCACTCAAATCACCTCACTGTTACATAACAACTGAGCATGCAAAATGGCTGAAACTTTGCTGAGTAACTGTCAACAAATGAACAACAAAATTCATTAGCTTTTACAAGTACTGCCATCTTCATGTCAATGTCGGAAACTTTTCAGACCACCCTCATATTAATAATTCAGCCTTTATTTTCTGCTATATTGCTTCAGTAGTCTACAATGTTTTAAAAAAAACATCTATCCATAAATTTTATCACAGAGAGTTTTAATAGAAAAATAGTATTAAGCATTTAAATATTTTATAAAAGGTCTTTTGCAATGTAATGCAAACCTAATTCACAGATACAAGATGCAAATAGTCATAATACAAGATGCAGAACTAAATTACACATAACACCTTATAACATTTATAGTTTATACTATATTAGTGAACAATCAAATTTCTCTTTGTAAAACCTTTCATTCTCATCAATTAATCAGCAGCCACTTTTATAATAAAATATCTTCTCACTTTGCCAGCATCCTGTGATCTATCATTATAGATCAGGTTGTCAGCATTCCTTTCATCAAATATTCTCTACTCTCCCTGTAATATAAATAGAGCAATTCTATGTCTCCCCTTTACTAAATAAATACCAAATTTTATAAGAAAGAAAGAAAGTAAATAAAAATAGTTTATTACCATTTGTTAAAAAGATATAATGTGGCACGTTTTCTTCTGCATTAGAAATCCATCCATCTTCAACCAACAAATCAATCATTAAAACTTGTGGCTCACCTCCTGGTATTCCTCTGATACCTATAAACAAACCAAAACCCTTGCACTGCCAGTAATAATCGTTTGCAATATATATTACTTCCTTATGGACAACACACAGTGTAATACTGAATTAGTAAATGAATAGCAATTTAAACTGTGCTATTACAAAATATACAATTTCTTCCAGTTCCTTATCTTGTGTTTTTAACCCCTAAGAATAGTCCAGTTAATTTTCTTCCAGGAACAAGACAGTGACAACTTGTTGGTTTAAAATCAGGGGGAAGAATATGAGCTAGATATCTCAAGACTGAGATACATAAAAATACCTGCTTTGTTTTCCATGTATTATTTTCCAATTTTCATGCCTTGATCAAATAATAGTCAGTGATAACTATTTCTCTTATACCACAGAAAATATTAACCTTGCACTCTCAGACTACAAATCAATAAGAACTAGACTAAAAACATTGAAGCAGGTACATGCACCTCTACACAACAAACAATAAGCCAAAAATGTAATAGGAAAATATAAACCATTTTAAATATCTAATAGATAAAGAAAGTTGATCTCATACAGTTGATGAAATAGATTTAAACACAAATGTAGAAAATCTTATAACTATCATTACATACAACATGACTGCGGCTTCCCACTGAACAAATATACAAAAAAGTGTGATCCAAAAACAAATTCAGCACCAGAAGAATAATCTCACATAGAAAAAAAAATACTTCACGATATTTGTAAAAACACAAATGATCCCCAATTTGCTGCTTACTATAAAAACTTTTACCAAAATTTTAAAACAGTAATTTTAGAGGCAAAGCAATACCATGACAATAATATATTCCAGATTTTGAAAACAGAAGTAAAGTAATTTGGGATGTAGTAAGAACAGAGACTGGCTCCACTCAATGCAAGACCAAGATACCTAAAGAAAGTTTTGCGGGGCAAAAATTAGAATGGGAACGTTATCAACAGATGTAGCTCGCAGAATACAGTACATTTCAGTGTAAGTAAAGGAAGAAGAATCAAGTAATATAAAAGCAGAACTAGTCAAGTGGGAACAAGATATTTTAGGGAAAATAGATCTAGCTATGATTAGGCAAAGAACTGAGTTAGAATAGAACACACAAGAGATGAAGTTTCACTGATTCATATCAGTGTCATTGGGGACATAGCTCTTATAGATAAAAAAAATGGAGAACATTAGTGTAACAAGTGATAAAAACGTAGTGAGCTGGATGAAAAATTGGATCTGATAGAAAGGAAGTCACAAAAGGAAAGGAAGGAGTTCAAGGAATCCATCCTAAAGGAAAATGATGGTAAGCTCTCAAAGCTAAGTGTGGAATCAAATAATACTAACTCGCACAAAGATTCAATTTCTCATGCCAGCCCACCATTTGATGTACAAGGTTATAACACTGGTTTTAATAGTGTGTATGATTTGTCAAATAGTATGCATAAGATTGTGAGAGTTTAAATTTTGCTGGACTGGTAGAAATAGAGAGAGAGGAAATAATAATATCGCACCTGTTTATGCCGAAAACTCTGTTACTTCAAAGGGTAATGGGAATAATATAGTGTCAAATTTACTTTGGGGATCTTCCACTACCGAAATTTGTTGAGGATGGTAATGAATCACCGTTCGTATTCCTTGACCAGCTTGTGGAATATATATAACAAATGTTCCAGATACCTTGAAAACGATAGTGACAAAAAGGTGTCTAGATAATTGGCCTTTAGATTGGGTAAAAATGTAAATAGCGTGTTATTTATGGACGCTCTTTAACTGCTGTGGTTCTCAGCATACTGTTCTAAACTGGGTGTGAAAAACCACTTAATTTTGCTAGAGGCCTCTCTATCAGGCTTGAGGTTCTTTTACGTGCTATAAATCTACGAAACGGGACCAACGGCTTTGCTTCCGTTCTGAAGGAAGCCATGCTAAGGATTTTTACACCCGAAAAAATCCATCGTCTTCTGCCGGGTTTGAACTCGCGACCTTGGGTATACAAAGTTAGGATGGTAACCATTACACCACGGAGGGCGATTTAGATTGGGTAAGTCTTGCAATATCGCCACAAGATAATTTCGAATTCCTTCAACATATATTTTTGAACCAATACTGGAATGCTGCAGAACAGCAGAGGATTAGATCAAGTTGTGCTATGGACAGTATCTATACAGCAAGGGAATCTCAATGTCTATATATTAAAAAACTTTTATCAAGATTTATCAAACTTTTGAGACCACAAGTATCTGAATTTGAGTTCACTCAGTTGATGACCAATCACTTCCCTCTCTGTATCCAAAACTATTTATTGATTGCCAAGTCTCGTAACATAATCGCTATGACTGATTTACTGAGTGCGTTTGAGGTGCAGGAACACGAGACAGGCCGAAGTTGGAATGAAGATGATAGGAATCAATACGTTGAAAGAAGGGGGCGTATCAAGATGGAGCACCATGGAGGGGGATGATGCGACACACGTGAGTGCTATGACAGGACACTGCCACAAACTTCACGTAACAGTCAAAGATTCCAGAGGCAAAGAAATGATCAGATAAGCATGTTTAGAGCTCACAGAAGCTACAATAGTGATAGTCATTTGCAATTTGAAAACACTCATGGTGTGCAAAGAGGGAGACAGACAAGAACTCGAAGAAGGAATAATGACCGTATAGGAATTTTAGGTCTGAAGATGACATGTCAGTGCACTCAAGGGACGGAAGAAATGATGAAGTTGATGCCAGTCATATTAGCGAAAGACAAGAAATTAAACTTGAGCCCGTGAGAAACAGCAGGAGGCATGATGGCCATAGTAATGCTGGGAGAAACTAAGGAGTGACTTGTTTGTGAGAGATGGTCTGCAGGTCACTGAAAGTCCATCTCCAGGAATTCCTTAAATTATGCATTAGAAAATGAGGGCATACTCACTGGTAGAATCACAACAAATGATGATGACAATAGAGAAATTGTAGATACTCCTAGATCTGGAGAAAAATGTGGTGCAATTATTGACAGTGGCAAAACCAGTTGTGTGGTTGACGCACAGTTATATGAAAGCTGGGTCAATAAAGGAGTAAAGCTGATGTAATGTCGTTGGGAAAGGCACCCAGACCATTAAATTACAATGCCTTTTAGAAATAGAAGGAGTCAAATTTGAAAACATATTTTTGGTCGTGAAGCGTCTTAACAGTAAAATCATACTGGGATGCGACTTCTTTGAGAATACAAATGCTGATATCAATTTCAAAGAAAATGCACTGATATGCTACAAAGAAAATAGGGTTGTGAAAGTACCATTTTTAAGGAAGATGTATGAACCACTAGTACTTACTCCTGAAGAACTAAATGTACATAACTCAGATTTGTTTGTGCAAAATATAGAGGTGAGAAAGGGGAGTGCCCATAGTAACGGTAGATCAGCCACCAGAGACCGGGAGGAAGACGAGCAGAAAAGCTCAAGCTAGAACCGGTTTCTGACAGGGGAAGATACACAGGCCACAGCTCTGGAAGGGACTCATTACAGGTAATCCACGAAATGTGTAATGAGACATTTAAATTGACAGACGAACAGCTGAACGAACTTACGAAAGTGATGCTCAGAAATAAACGGACAAACCTGGTGTTTGTAATGTATATATACCCAGAAGTTTCATGTTGAAAATATCAAGACCTTCTGTCACAAGTATAACAATTTTCCACTAGGACTTAAGAAGGATGCCAACAAGGTTAAGACCTATGTTAGAAGTGTAAACAAAAAAATGTCAGTTACTGGTATGATACCCAAGCCATTATTTGGGAGAAACCACTTGAACTTGTCTGTCTAGACATTCACGGTCGTCTTCCTACCGCACCTATGGGATTTTGAAACATAATGGTTTGTTATGATATACATTCAAAATAGTAAGATTGTTTCCTTTAAAGAATGCCAACAGTAGCAATTGCATAAATGCACTACTGAATAAATTCATTCCAACTGAAGGAAAGATCAGTGCAATTCTGACAGATAAGGCAATGATTTTTCGAGGGAAAGAGTTTAAAGAAAAACTTGAGTTGCATAACATTAAATACTATTTATGCTTAAAATATCAACCAAAGAGCAATCCAGCTGAACAAGTGGTCAAAGAGCTCGGTATTTATTTGAGGCTTATGGTCCATAAAAGACACACACAATGGATGAAGTATTTAAAATCCATAGAAGATGTTCTAAATCAAATGCAGAGTATCGTAACTAAATTTAAGCCTGTGGAATTAGCTGAAGGGAAGTTGTTAAAAACAGTTATATGTCCATCTCTGGATATTATTCTAGTAGATAAAGAGATATTGATTGAAGCTTAAGAAATGTACCGGCAGGCTACCGAGAGAATGAAAGAAGCTGCAAACAGGAGGCAGGAACGCCATGAGAAATTAAACAATGGAATTCCATAGGAATTGAAGATTGGAGATCTGGTGCTAATAAAAAACAAAATGTTATCAGATTAAGTCAAGAAGGAAAACCAAAGACTGATGATTTACTTTAAAAGCCCATATGTGGTTACAAATACCCTCTCGACTGACACGTATGAAGTGTCTGAAATAGGAACAAGTAATGTTGTTGGCCGCTATCACAAACAAATGCTTAAACCATATAAGAAGGATGAGAATGCTCAAATGTCAAAACACGGTTAAATGAGAGAAAAATAAATTTGAACATAGTGAAATTAATAAAATAGATAAAATATAGTGGTTTAATAGGTTAAAAAAGTAAGCAAATTATAAGACAAAATTTATGCCAGCACAAGCTAAAACTTTCCAGGTGAAGTGAGTGAAATTATGTAGAGAAAGTGTGTGATTATGTTAATGTTACTAGTAAATGAGTGTTAACTGCATATTCTAATTTGTATGTGTGTAAATACCTGTGTAAATAAAGATATTTAATGATATTTCTTGTTGTACAAATTATGCTACTAAGGAGACAAGCACGGCACTAGAATAGGTTTAGAAATATATGTAAATTAAGCATAACGAGAGAACAGCTGACAAAGTATAATAGGTAACAGGTTTATGTGAACTGGCAGAGAAAAAGAAAAAGGTTTTGTTTACCAACAGTGGCTTCAGGACATGAAAGGCAGGTGAATGAATCCAGGTAGAGAGAAGCTTTACTCACAGCTGAAGGAAATATATAAAATATTCAATTTCTGTAAATAGCAAATTCAATACTTTATAGGGGCATACGAGACCATTAATTAGCTTCTCTATAAAAAAAACTATTGTTAGTGAAGACTGGGTAACGCCTAGGCACTTCACCGGAAGTGGATTCACACCAAAGGTACGTGGGTCTACTCATAGGTAGTGGAGTGAGTCTTGCCAACATCACCAATCTGGGCTTGAAGCCGAGAACACAGCATTTGATGCTCTGAACGTGGTGATCAGGAGAATACGCCACAACAAGAGGTCCACCGCAAGTTTTAATTATTTTCTCATAGGAAATAAAGGAATACCCTGGTCTAAAGCGATGGTCAAATCTTTCTAAAGCTGGTTGCTTTCTAATGAATGATAACTAGGAGTAGTATAAATAAATAAAATTGATGATTTCCAATTCGAGTATAGTGGGAATATTGGAAAATTTAAGCCAACAACAAGGAATATCTCTGGAATGCTTAACCACACCTACACACATACATAAAAAGTATTTCACATAAATTGTATGCTTTAACCAGGTCAAATCTTATTTGTAGAAACAGCCTTTCAAACTGTGATATGGGTAATATTTCCCTTGGGCCCTTATTGGACGCAACTTCATAATTCTAAACCTGATACAATTTTTTTACACCCCACTTCTCTGCAATCATCTGAACTTTTGTTACTTTTTTTTCTCAAATAATAATTTAATAACAGTCAAAAGCCCATCCATACCTTCTGTCAAGAAAATACCGGGAATTGATCATTTAAAAATCCTGTTTAAAAGGGGATTCGAAAGTATTGTTGTTGCTAAGTTGGTACAGCTTTCCTCTATACCCACGCAGAGTTTGATCGTCATCTGTCATCTAGTTTGTTTACAGTACGCCATTTTAATAGTACATCTCAACGGTGATTTGCGATTTTACGATGGATACAAACATTGAACAACGAATCTGTCTCAAATTTTGCACTGCAAATGGTATTTCGTGTGCCGAATCGCTGAAAATTTTACAGAGGGCTTACGATGAATCGACGTTATCAAAAACACGTGCATATCAGTGGTACAGTGCATTCACAAGTGATCGAGATGTGGTGGAAGGTTTGCCTCGCTCTGGTCGGCCATCAATGGTTTCAATTGAACTGAACATTGCTAAAGTGAAGAAAATGGTGTCTGAAAATCATCATTTAGGTCTGAGAGAGAGAGATTGCCGTTAAACTTTCTGTGTCTCACGAATTGATTCGTACCATTTTAAATGATTGTTTGGGCATGACACGCATTGCAGCTCAGTTAGTTCCGAAAGACTTGAATTTTCTACAAAAACTCAATCGCGTAAGGATTGCTGAAGACATGCTAGAACAAGCCAGTTCCGAGCCCACATTCATGAAACGCATTGTAACTGGTGATGAGACGTGGGTTTACGAGTTTGACACTCAAAACAGTCAACAAGCTCCCGAATGGCACCTTCCAACTGAACCAAAACCTAAAAGGGCACGTCAAACTCCATCAAAACTGAAGATCATGTTGACAGTTTTTTTTTTTTTCCTTTTTTTTTTTTTTTTTTTTTTTGATTATCGCGTTGTCGTGCACTCAGAATTCTTGCCAGAAGGTCAGATGGTAAATAAAGACAATTATGTGAGGGTTATGCGGTGTTTGAGATAACAAATACGGTGAAAAAGGTCAGATTTATGGAACGACAACTCATGGATTCTGCACCACAATAATGCCCCAGCTAACAAGGCTATTATTGTGAACAAATTTCTGGCCAAAAACTCAATAAATTTCACCGAACCACCAAATTCACCTAATCTGGTTCCTGCTGATTTCTTTCTCTTTCCAAAACTCAAGTTACCACTTATTGGATGAATAATTCATTTTTTTTTTTTTATTGGCAAATTCTCAGAACTTTCTTGACACAGTAGTATGTTCAATTACTTGTATCACTTTCACCTTTCTATGCCAACGAGCAGAAATTTTAATAAATCAGCAAATGGAGGGATCATATGTAATAATTAGAATCTACTTGAAAACTTGGTAAAATTTCATCCCAATTAACATAAGGGAAGAGCAACCTAAGTTATATTGTTGGTGGAAGCATTGCAAATGAAAATAATGGAATAGAAAAATCTGAATCAAAACAAAAGCAAAAGCCAGTGGCAAATCAGCATTACATTACACATGAAGCGAAGGTATTAACAATATTACACTTCATTATAGATATGTTAAATACATATCCATAAGTCGCCCTCTGTGGTGTAATGGTTACCATGCTGACTTCATATACTCAAGGTCGTGGGTTCAAACCCGGCAGAGGTTGATGGATTTTTTCGGGTGTGAAAATCCTTAGCATGGCTTCCTTCAGAAGGGAAGTAAAGCCTTTGGTCCCATGTAGTAGATTTACGGCACGTAAAAGCACCTCAAGCCTGATAGAGAGGCCTCTGAGCAAAATTAAGCGATCTTTCACGCCCAGTATAGAATGGGACGCTGAGAACCACAGCAGTTAAAGAGCATCCATAAATAAAACGCCATTTCCGTTTTACATATTTAGAAAATGGTTTACTTGGAAATTAAAATACTACTAAATAAGGAAAATGAAGACCTAAACACACAGTTAAACATATAATAATGTAACAAATGTCTTGACACAACATTGGTTACACATACAATCTTTAATTCACTTGATGTTTCACTGCACATGACAGCTGGCAGCTTTCAAGCCACTGCATGCTAACACTCCAGACACTCATGATGCACTACAATTCACGACACACACTGGCTTGCCAATCCTCTTCCTTTTACACATAGAAAATGACAATGCATAACTTTTTGGAAGCTTTTGAAAGCCAAAGCTTCTGGAGGAATCCAGACATGTCATGTTCCAAACCTCCACTTAACGGCATGCTGCACATCCACTGCTCTAACCTCAGCGCTGGTCGTAATGACCCGTACAATCATAGCAGGATAGACAATCCAAATGTACTACCAGTTTCTTCACTCAGGGTACCCTCTGGATGTGATAAGACATCATTTATCCTCTTTACCATAAGGTACGGCCTTGTCGTGGTTGGGACAATGTCTCAACTACTCCACTTTGCTGGAAACCTTGGCTGTTGGCCTACCAGCTCTAACGGTACTTCATCAGATTGCTCACTAGCAGGATGTCTTCATATATGTCATAAAGTCAGTCTACAAGATACTCTGCATAGTTGATTGCTAGCTGCCCTGCCCCAGTAGAACTCCCGAACAACAGGAATCATAGAAGGTGCAGCTGTCTGCCAAAGGTCAAATGGCTGGTGTCATGGATTTAGGAGCAGTAGACCAGCAAGAAAAGTGGTCCCTCACATCCCAGTCTCTCTGGTGATTGATCACAACTCTTCAAATCTGCTTCTAGGGTTTTGATGTACCACTCAACCATTCTATCTGAGTGTGTGTAAAAAGGTGTTGGGCATGGCTTGTTCACTCTGAGTCGCCACAATGTTTCTCATGAGGATAGATTCAAATTTGGTGCTCAGATTACTGTGTACCTCCAATGGTATCCCATAGTGACATTCCTAAGTCTCCGACTGCACTGACTCACACACCAAGGTGAACGTCAGTAAAGCAGCAGCAGCTGCAAAGCATATCTTATATAGCGAACATTTTGCCAACATCCTTTGTATATTTATATGAAGTTTTAACAAATGCAGAAGCACATCAAAACATTTCTTATTTAGTATTTAGGGTGGCATTAAATTATAAAAATCTGAGTCACAGTTATATGCCAAATATTTTTAGTAAGTTATTACAAAAGCAAACTCTTATAAAACACTCTGCTGTGGCATTAATATAACACTAAACTACATAAAATGTTAGAGCTGAACAAAAGCACTATGAAACCAATCGTTACAAATTAAGCTCTGCACAAAAACATATACAAAAGAAATTAAATGCCATTTCCACATTGAATTATGCAAAATTATCACACACACATGGCTCATTACGTAATCTTAATAAATGTTAGCTGCAACCTGAGAAAGTTGCTATTAAATGTTTAATTAGAAGTGTTTGTTTCTAGCAAATGGCTTAAAGTTCAGTTAAGTTACATCGACAGAAATGAAAGACACATATTTCAGTGCAATCATTGAAAAAATATGCGATAGAGCTAAGATTATATACACTATGAGACATTATGTGTAATTTAGTTTTGCATTTTGTATTGCTGAATTGGGCTGGTATTTCACTGCAAAAGACCTTTCATAAAATATTTAATAGTCTAACGCATTTTTTATAAAAGCCCTCGGTGATAACTTCTATGATAAAATTTATAGATAGTTGGCATCCTTTTTAAAATATTATGGACTATGAATAAACAATTTTTTTACATATATATGTATATCTTATCATTTATTTCAGTTTTTGTAACCAATATGTAATGTGTTGTGCTTCCTAGTTGTGCTTGCAAGTTTTGGTTGCACGAGTGTGGACTGAAAAGTTTCCGACCTAATGAAGATACAAGAAATTTTCTCAGAATTATTTTTTTATTTATTTTTCAACATAGTCTCCTCGTAACTCTACACACTTCTCCCAGCGATTCTCCCATCTCTGTAACTGGTCCAAATAGTACTCACGTTTTTCTCTGCAAAATAATTGTTCACGAAGGTGATTGCCTCTTCATTTGATGAAAATCTCTGTCCTCCGAGTCCAATTTTCAGATGAGGGAACAAAAAGAAGTCACTTGGGGCTAGATCTGGTGAGTAAGGCGGATGGTTAAGCAGTTCAAACCGTAATTCGTGGATTTTTGCCATTGCAACCGCTGAGGTGTGACACAGTGTGTTGTATTGGTGAAACAGGATTTTCTTTTTCTGCAAGTTCTGCCTTCAGCTTGTCAAGTAATGATGCGTAGTATGCTCCTGTAATGGTTTTTCCTTTTTGAAGATAATCGATTAAAATAACTCCATGACTATCCAACAGTTTTTGCTTTTTTTGGAGTCGGTTCCCTCTTTGCAGTCCACTGTTTGAACAGTGTTTCTGTTTCAGACATATAATGGTGTATCCAAGTTTCGTCTACAGTAATTAATTGGCTCCAAAACTCTGATTTATTGTGCCTATAAACTGCACCAACAGAGCATTGGAAATGTTCATTCGAACATGTTTTTGGTCAAACATGAGCAAACGTGGCACCCAATGCACAGACAGTAATCTCATCCTTATAAATTCTGATTTAACACTTTGTCTTAATTTTAATTTTAGCATAATGCGAATTGCCTTTTTTTGCAGAATTAAAACTCTATTTATACTTTCCTGGGTAGTATCTGCCCACAGCGTCACACAATAGTTGATGTAACTCATAAATAAACCATGATAGATGTTTAATAGTACATTAATATTACAAAAGGCAGCCATATATCTCAACAAATAAATAACACTATTCAACTTTTTACAGCATTCGTCAACATGGGCATGCCAATCAAGATTACTGTCTAATAGCTTCCCAAGATATTTAATAGTTTCCACTTCCTCCAAGCTTATTCCATCAATATTAACATCAACCTTAAAGTCATTTATTTTGTTAGATATAAACATATGCTTGGTTTTGTTAATATTAATATTCAGATTGTTGTATTTTAATATTTGAGTAAGATGATTAATTACATTGTTCGCATTAATTTCCAACTCTTGCAAACAATTATGTAAGCAGCATATTGCTATATCATCAGCATATAATACAACTTTCTCATGTCTAAATGTTGATTTAATATGTGACAAACACGTTCTTTTGACATGTTCATAGCCTCTGCTATCTCTCTCACTTTAATTCGGCGGTCGTCTAGCACCATTTGGTGAACTTTGGCGATGGTTTCATCGGTAGTGTCAGTTTTTGGACATCCCGAACGTTCGTCTCCCAAGCTCTTACAGCCACTTTAAATTCAGCTGCCCAAAATTTCACTGTGGCAAATGATGGTGCAGAGTCCCCATACACAGAATCCAACTCATCTTTGATTTGTGTAGGCATATTGCCTTTTAAAAACAAATATTTAATGACAGCTTGATACTCGATTTTGTCCATTTTCATAAAATCACTCAAATCACCTCACTGTTACATAACAACTGAGCATGCAAAATGGCTGAAACTTTGCTGAGTAACTGTCAACAAATGAACAACAAAATTCATTAGCTTTTACAAGTACTGCCATCTTCATGTCAATGTCGGAAACTTTTCAGACCACCCTCATATTAATAATTCAGCCTTTATTTTCTGCTATATTGCTTCAGTAGTCTACAATGTTTTAAAAAAAACATCTATCCATAAATTTTATCACAGAGAGTTTTAATAAAAAAATAGTATTAAGCATTTAAATATTTTATAAAAGGTCTTTTGCAATGTAATGCAAACCTAATTCACAGATACAAGATGCAAATAGTCATAATACAAGATGCAGAACTAAATTACACATAACACCTTATAACATTTATAGTTTATACTATATTAGTGAACAATCAAATTTCTCTTTGTAAAACCTTTCATTCTCATCAATTAATCAGCAGCCACTTTTATAATAAAATATCTTCTCACTTTGCCAGCATCCTGTGATCTATCATTATAGATCAGGTTGTCAGCATTCCTTTCATCAAATATTCTCTACTCTCCCTGTAATATAAATAGAGCAATTCTATGTCTCCCCTTTACTAAATAAATACCAAATTTTATAAGAAAGAAAGAAAGTAAATAAAAATAGTTTATTACCATTTGTTAAAAAGATATAATGTGGCACGTTTTCTTCTGCATTAGAAATCCATCCATCTTCAACCAACAAATCAATCATTAAAACTTGTGGCTCACCTCCTGGTATTCCTCTGATACCTATAAACAAACCAAAACCCTAGCACTGCCAGTAATAATCGTTTGCAATATATATTACTTCCTTATGGACAACACACAGTGTAATACTGAATTAGTAAATGAATAGCAATTTAAACTGTGCTATTACAAAATATACAATTTCTTCCAGTTCCTTATCTTGTGTTTTTAACCCCTAAGAATAGTCCAGTTAATTTTCTTCCAGGAACAAGACAGTGACAACTTGTTGGTTTAAAATCAGGGGGAAGAATATGAGCTAGATATCTCAAGACTGAGATACATAAAAATAGCTGTCTGTTTTTCCATGTATTATTTTCCAATTTTCATGCCTTGATCAAATAATAGTCAGTGATAACTATTTCTCTTATACCACAGAAAATATTAACCTTGCACTCTCAGACTACAAATCAATAAGAACTAGACTAAAAACATTGAAGCAGGTACATGCACCTCTACACAACAAACAATAAGCCAAAAATGTAATAGGAAAATATAAACCATTTTAAATATCTAATAGATAAAGAAAGTTGATCTCATACAGTTGATGAAATAGATTTAAACACAAATGTAGAAAATCTTATAACTATCATTACATACAACATGACTGTGGCTTCCCACTGAACAAATATACAAAAAAAGTGTGATCCAAAAACAAATTCAGCACCAGAAGAATAATCTTACATAGAAAAAAAATATTTCATGATATTTGTAAAAACACAAATGATCCCCAATTTGCTGCTTACTATAAACACTTTTACCAACATTTTAAAACAGTAATTTTAGAGGCAAAGCAATACCATGACAATAATATATTCCAGATTTTGAAAACAGAAGTAAAGTAATTTGGGATGTAGTAAGAACAGAGACTGGCTCCACTCAATGCATGGAATATATTGAATTACAGCACAATGGGAAGCTCCTAGTAAAACCGTTAGAAAGAACTCAAGGGATTAATAATTATTTTACAACTGCAGTAAACAGACACACCCAGCCCTATACAACTAAAGAGCCCCTTAATTGACACACCCTCTAGTAATAAGACAATATTTTTTGCACCATTACATTAACTGCAGTGGAAATATCAAATATTGTTTAAAGTTTAATAAACAAATCTTTCTTTGGCATTGATAGTATTCTAGCTTTATTATTAAAAATGAATTAATTGCATAATCACACCATTTGTAGATATTTTTAATTCTCCATCTCCTCAGGCAGCTGTCCAGATAAATTTAAATTGGCAAGGGTAATGCAAACCTTAAAAAATGGTGATAAAGAAAATATTAAAAATAAATTTAAAGGTATTATTTGTTTTGGTAATTACTTTAATTGAAGGAATTAATTCAAAATTATAGACCCATCTCACTCTTGTGAGTAATCTTGAAAACACTTGAAAAGATAATGTATAATAAATTAATATCCATCTTTGAAATTTATGGATATTTTTCTTCCTCACAGTTTGGTTTTAATAAAAGCAAATCCATTAATAAAGCCATATTTGTCTTCTTTAAACATGGATTAGATGCTTAGGACATGGAAAACTCTCTTGGACTATTTATAGATTTTACTACAGTTTTGATCTGGTAAATCATATTTTATTAATAGAGTTATACTACTTGGGAATCACAGGAATTGCAAATGACTGGTTTGCATCTTATGTACCTAAAAACAGGAAACAGATTATAGAAATAGAAAACAGTCCAGTCAGAATAACAAAAAGTTAATCATGGAGTGCCCCAAGGATCAATCTTAGACCATTACTGTTCCTTAATTTCATTAATGATCTCCCACTGAATATCCCTAGTGCCCATACAATAATGTTTGTTGATGATGCAAACATTGTTTTCATTAGCAATATCACTGGAGGAAAAAGTAAACATAGCAAACAATAGCTTGCAAAACTGGCTAACAGAAGACACGCTCTTATTGAACAAAGAAAAAACTATATATTTGCATTTTCACACTGTCACAAAATTTTAGTCTGGAAACGCATATTTGGAGAAAAAAAAGTGTAAATAAATTCCTGGGAATCTGCATTAATTATGAATTTTCATGGGAAACCAAATATAACTCAATTGATTGTTAAACTAAGTAAGTTGTGTTATACCATTCAAGTGCTACAGGTAGTACAGTACACTGCCAATTATTTGTGTGTGGATTATCCATACATCCACCCCCCAAAAAAATTATTGTAGATTGTTTTTCTTTAGGCAACTTCAATAAAGGACCTGCCGCATGACAATAGGTGCTGTTTCCAATGTTTAAACAATCACTGCATGAAAATAGAATACTGTTTCCACAGTTATCGGCCTGCCTGTTCCGTGTAAATTAAAAAAAATTTCAGTTTTCCTGATGTTAATCAGAGTGTGTCAATGAAGCAAGCTAAAATAAACTTTATACATAAAATGGTGCAGAAACAAAAAACATATGTTTTGACATTAAAACAAAAATTAGAATTTACTGAAAGATTTGATAAGTGGAAACTGTTGCAAAACTAAGTGCTGATTATGGGATTGGAATGCAGATTATTCTAGACATTAAAAACAATAAGCACAAGATATAGGATTTTATCAGGAACTGTGATTCCAATTCTGAACTATCTGCATGAAAAAGCATGAAGAGATCTGCATTCGTTGACTTAGATGCTGCTCTTTTACAATGATTCAGCCAAAAACAAGCAGGTATCATTTTTTCAGCACGATATGTGCCGAAAAGGTTATTTTTCATGAGGTTCTAGGGCTAGAGGGAGAATTTAACGCTTCATCTGGTTGGCTAACCAGATTCAAACGTCAAGAAATTCGCAAACTTACTGAAAGAAAAGTTTGAAATGCTGTACAAAAAAATTTCAACCTCTCTCAGAAGCACACCATTATCAGAGATTTTAAGTAGTAAACAGGCCTACAATACCTATGCAAATTCAAATAGAGTTAATTTGGTTTTTAAACAGTTGCTCAGTATTATAGTATGTCTGTTTTCAAATCAGTATTTTAAATTAATTGAGACTTAATAATTTGACCAAACATGTGAAATTGCTTTTTTTATCTAAACTATTTGTCATATATATATTTTGTGAACATTTATAGGTTGATGTGTCCAATAACAAAGTAAATTGCTCTCAAAGGATGAAATAAATGCATATTAGACATATTAGAGCCAAACTAGAACTTTTGACTCTTAGTATTACTATAATGCAAGGTTTTATCACTCAAACTTCATTAAATTGTTGATATGGCTTGGCTTTGCTCACTTAAACCAGAAATTCTTCCTATTCCATACATTTTGAAAGCATACAGCTCTATCAAAATATTTTTTCTAAATAGATATTAGTAGTCCCTTGTGACTTCGTCTCTGCATTGGAAAAATGGTGTCTACTATAAATTACATATTGTGTCATTAACTGGTTTCGTTTCAATCACATTCAACTCACACAAACCCATCTTCTATAAAAAGTACTCTAAAGCAATACCGGTATTTATTGCCATCATGCCAAACAACTGTGGTGAGTGGAGTTGAACCAGCTACTGAGGCTCATGGTCTAGAAGGCATCGAAAATATTGATGTTTTGCCAAGGACTGCGCTTGGCCAATGGTTACACACATAAAGAGATCCATCACACTCTGCATCCCAGGCACCCCACGGAAAGGAAGGAATGCCGCACACCAGCGAAGCCCTTCCTCCCTTACATTAAGAAGGTTTCAGATGGTATAGGCAAACTTCTGTGCTCCTATCACATTGATGCCATTTACAAACCAACGCACAAAATTAAGAATTTTTAAAGATCAGCCAAAGATAAACATCACCCACATTCATCCGCAGGTGTATACAAAGTTTCCTACAGCTGTGGCAAGGTATACATAGGCACACAATGCACAATGTAGCCACAAAAATAAAGGAACGACATGGCAGACTGGAACAAACAAAAAAATCTTCTGTGGCAGAACATGCTTTATTCTTTGGGCATGACATCAACTTTAAAGACATTCCGGATATATCTTCAACCATCAACTACCATGATCCACTACAAAGGGAGGTTGACACAGCCTAGCCAGAAACCAGAGAATTTTATAACGGCTCAAGCAGCCCAACCCCTCCAGCAGAAGCCCAAAGCAAGCGCCCCACCCATCTCCATTACATAAGAGGGTTCTCACCTGGTCCTTGGCATTCGAGCTCTGACCAGGAAAGACTACAGGTCACTACAACCTGAAGACGCCAAGCACAATCCTTGGCAAAAAATTGGTATCTTCTATGCCTTTCAGACCACAAAACTTTTTTTAATTAATATGAGCTGTTATCAGCCTGTGAAATATAACGGTTTTTGAGGGCAAGACAAAATTTGCAATCTTGAGTTTTCTACTAATGTTCTTTGGTCAGTCTTTTGAGACCAGGCAAAAGTATAAAAACTCGGGTTGCTCATGCCTAGGTATGTTACCTGTTTTCCCCTTCTAATGTCTATAAGGAGTCTGAGAAAAGTACTACTACAGTGAATCCACTTTAAAATTTGCAACTAGTATTTATCTTAAAAGTGCAGTGGGATGTTTTTCTAAGCAAAAATTATTAGTTTTTTTTTTCTTCTTCTTTTTTTTTCCCCCCGCAAAACCTGTATGTAGGACAGGGGTTGGAGGGTAGAGTCAGACTGATAAATTCAATGCCATAGCTAGGATTTGAACCATGGATCTCCTGGTCATTGGCTGGTTGTTCCACCACTGAGCTACTATGGCAACATGCCGGCATTAAATTCCTCAACTGACCCACATGTTTCTCCATAAACCTTAAGGTGATCTCAACACCACAAGGCGACCATAATAATAAACTATGAAGCCTGGGACTTAAAGTACTTATGACATTGTGAGTCGCAATTGGGGTATGTCATCTCAAAATAATTTGAGATCACCTTGTGGTTTAGCAGGAAACATGCGAATCAGTTGAGGTAATTAATGCAGTGCTGGCATTTTCAGTATGGCTCTACTTATTAGAAGTTACTTTATACAAATCATCCTAATTCACAAACCACTTTGACAGGTTAGTAAGCTGTTTTAGCAAAGAACTATTTTCTCTCAAATATTTAATGAAATATGCCTCTAAAATCACTGCCATAATGATGTATTGCTTTCAACCCATTCACATCTTTCATATGGTTTCAAAATAGTACAACAGTTGCCAAATTTAATAAAATGTTTGTATCTCAAAAGAAAACTATCAGGTATTTCGATGATCTAAAATATAATCTTGTAATGTCTAAAAATTGCGAATCAGTTACAAAATATTAACAGAGTTAAAAATCCTCTCACTACCTAATATATTTATCAAACTAAGTCACTGTTTTTTTAATCTTGATGTAACAATATTGCAATAGCATGACCATTACTTAGCACCAAAAAACAATGCAGACTGCATAGCCATAATAATAAAATACTAAGCTTATTCATCATCCACCTGACATAATTTTGAGAAAAGTGACAAATTTGTTTAAATGTTTTTGATTGAGTTTTTCATTTTTTTATTACCATTTTTGAGATATCAATGTGCATTAACATTATGACTGGCTTTATTCTCATAAATTATATTTTGCTGTTACATCTATATATTTGTCTTGGTCATAGAACTTTTCTGAAATAAGTGAGAAAATAAAAATCTTAAAATTTTATTGTCAAAAAAATGTTTAACTACCATATAACTTAACGTTGGTGACAATATTTAAGGCGTAAATAAGTCTGTTCATAGCATGCCGCTGTAGTGTGTGCAGGCCTGTTCGAATCTTGGTTAGGCAGAGTTATGCCCAGTTATGATAAGATGAATGTTGAGTAACTTTTAGGCTCTGGGCTCATTTGGGCTTAATTTCACCCATTTTATTCATTGTTCGATATCAACTACCAGGTTTAAGAACATAAATCTACTACTCCCCACAAAACAAAACAAAATCTGTTCATGAAAAAAAATTTGCAACAAACAATATTAGGGATAAGGAGTTGTCATTCCACACTGAATAAATTTCATTTAGTTATGTATACATTTGCTTTGGTATCATTTTTACTATTTGTTATTGTTTACATCAACCACTGATATTACATTTCCTTTTAATCAGTACATTTATATTCTCAATGTGATATCTCCCTAAAAGAAATTTTCTGTATGGTGGCCATACTTTCAAACTACTAAACTATTAGGTATACAATTAAATGAGCAGTACATACCTACTTTAGTTTCAATTTAAAATATAATTATCATATATACATGTTTTAGATGAATCTAGAAACAACTTTAAGAATAAGAGCTGTAGCTTTCCTGGCGGTGTAAATCTTCAAAGTTCTCTCAGGCTTCCAGCCAGGTGTAGATATGGTGAGGCACCAACGTTTCGGGAGCATACATTGTTCCCGAAACGTTGGTGCCTCACCATATCTACACCTGGCTGGAAGCCCGAGAGAACTTCGAAAAACTTTAAGAAACTCCCATTGTCAAACATTTGAAGGATGTGGTCTCCAGGTATCTGATTTATATTTCTTAAGATTGGTTCAAAACAACCCAAAGATAAAAGGCGGAATGAAAACAAAACATCCAATATTTTGGTACAAAATAAAACTGGAATAAGAACAGGAATTCATTTTGATGACCATATTGATAGCAAAGTGGATTTTGAGATGGGATACAATTTGTTTGAAACTGATAAATTACATTTTCCCTAGCTTCTATTACAAAAACATAATACAGATTATGCAATATCAAATCAAAAGGTAGATCTTTTAGTGTTTTCAATTCCTCTAGTCGTAACAAACTCCATTGCTTTAATGTGCACATATATGTAAGTTTTTTTTTTGCTATTCTTTGTTCATTTCTACCCACTTTTGCTGTTCTTTATCTCTTTGCCTTTTCCACTTGCTCAGTTTCTTTTTTTTAGGGGGGAGTGGGACAAAGCCAGTTCTGAGTTGTATGTAAATAAGCAACACATGATTCTTTCGCTAGAAGATCAATGCTCAATGAATCTGACGGAGTCAGTCATATAAGGGACATTTGCTGAAATTTCTTCTGGTTTCATTTTCCTATCTTGCTACTAGAGAACTCTCCTGGCTATTTCATGTCATGAGCATGATTAACTCTAGAGTAAGATCCTAAAGTAGGTTGAATAGGTTTTACATTCCCAGGTATAAGAACATTAACATTTAATCATCTTCTTTAATGTTATTGGAGTCAGCTAAGCTTTCCATTACTTATGAACATCATAGCACATGTATTTAACATTTTTGTTCTTCTTCTGCTTTCAATGGTCCCTTTAGATGTTCCACAGTAGATGGCCATGCTTCTTTCTGTTAGTGGGTGTTCTTGAGTCAATGCTGCCCTCACCTTAGCTACTATGCCTTTAGGTTGAGCTGGTTGTGCCCATTTTCTTGCTAGTTTTTTCACACATTGAGCCTCAGATGGGAATCTATTTTGTGTAGCTGTGTTATATGGCTCAAACACAGAACTTTTTGTTTGCACCTTTTTACTATCAATGAAAGGTTGTAACTGAAATCGGAAAACCCAACAATGTACTCCAAGCACAAATCAATGATTTCTGAAGCCATTACAGAGTAACCTTGGCCTCAGGTTGACCAGCAGACTGCAGGGACATGCGATGAGCTGTTGCCACAATAAACATAAGCGTTTTGACCAACAGGAGTAGGGGGGTGATCCAAAGTCATATGAGCTTAAATCGGGAAACCATATTGTGAAAGAGCGTTCATCTTCTTGGCTTTAATTCAGTACTTACCTTGCACACATCTTTTAAATGCTGCAAAATCATAATCACTTTTCTTAATATTTTCTCTTGACGATCCAGATTTGAAGTTTAGTATAAGCTGTAATAAAAACAAAAAAATACTGATTATTAATGCAGGTATAATAGATTGAAATAGGTGTGAAGAATATTGATTGAAATAGGTGTGAAGAATATTATGAAATTAGGGATATTAAGGATAAGATGGGTTAAATTTGCCACTCTGAATTCGACAGAAGTGCAACAATTAGGGAATTTGTTAACTAGAAACAAATAAGAATTGCCTGCATAGCAGACAACTAAATGAAAGTAGGTATTTATCACATTCTTTTGCCGTGGTTTTAATATAAAAGGAAGAGACAAAGCTAAACAGAACTCAAAACTTCATTTATGACTGTTTAAACCTCAGGAGAAACAAATAAAATTGCACAAAAAGTCATATGTAACTTACAGGAGGAAACATGCTGGGATATAATCTTATAAGAGGTCTCAAAGGTTACCTCTGCATTGACTATTCTTGATGTATTTTTCATTTCTTTAAGAACGTTTTTAAGTTTAAGTTGATTAATCTAAAAGAAAAAACAAAAACAAAAAAAGACACACAACAGCTTTTGATAGCTCTCACCAAAGTCCTTTGTGACGAGCATGGACTATATATTGAAGTTTTAAAAGAACATTGTGAACACTATTGTGGGAGAGATTAAGAAAGACAGAAGCACAGCTTGCATGAATATTGGGATTTTTCATTAATTAAGAATAGTGGACTGTTTAAACTTGCCTTTATAAGGGGTAAACAGGGACCTAACCATGACATACTGCAATTATTTCATAAAGAACATTGGGAGATAAATAACATGAATTAAAATATTATTCAAGTTTAAAAAACTACCTGTGAAATGCCAGAAAAAATAGCTGTAATGCAAACATTATTTCTTCCTCATTGTCCAATAAATAAAATTATGCTATTATTACTGCTGATAAGAACAGTGACATGTTGAGCATTAAATCTTGTTATTTGTTGGATAATGGAGGAATAAGCTACTTCCATCTAGGTGAAAACTTAATCAGCAAAGATATCTTCAGGGTAGTCAGTCCTATCTTGAGATTGTAAGTACCAATGCCTAGAACTCTAGTACATAGCTTTACTGGCAGGTTATCAGTAGACAGCAAACTGGCCATTACTAGCATATGAAACTTTTCAATGGATGTGTGAGATTTGTTTTTCAGAACTCTCTCTTATAGCATATAATTAATTTTCACAGGAATATACAAAAATGCTCTACTCACACAACTAATAGCTACAACTAAGCTAAAAATATTTCTTAAATGAAATCAACTAATGAAGTCTGGTGTAGACTTCTTGAAGTTCACTCAAAGCACTTTTTGAGGATTAGCAACTAAAAAGAGGTTCAGAAAAATTATTAAATATATTAGTCAAGTATTTAAAAACTAAGAAACAACTACAATATATCAATGTGAGTGCCTTTTGCATAATTTGCTAATTTAGGATTTGGAGGCTATGTGTAAACAGCTACAAAAGTATAGGCCTGGCAGACTTCGGGATGTGATAGATGTATGTGCATGTATGCATAATTACCAAGTTTCCAGGCATCTAATAGAGCTCATATTTCAAACACAGATTGATCACTAAAAGTAAATTCACAATAATATATGTTTGCAAAGCAGGTTTATTTCAAAGGAAATACAGTGATGAATTCATTGTCACTATCCTTGTCTGGCTGTGATGCAAATGCAGCTGGATGATATTCAAAACTATATTATGATGTAATAACAATAATCCTTTCACGGTCATTGCTCGGAGTCAACATTTGGGACTCAGTACTCCTACAACAGAAGTGTGAGGTGACCAAACTGTGTTCAGCAATATTAATATTGTTGATAACAGTTGTTGACCAAGCAGCATATCAGATTCAGTTACAGAAATTCCCAGTCACTTTCAAATTTTGAATAAATAAAAACCTTTTAAGGAGCACAACAGTAGAACCTATTGTTAAGCAATTCAGCTATTGTGATAACAGAAAACAAATAACCAGCAGAAAACAAACAACCAGCAAAGTCATATTATGAGTATATCCATTTCATTGAAAAAGTAACACTTTAGAAAGGTGTACTATAAATTTGAAAATTACTGGTATTTACTTAATGTTTAAGGGCTGATTTTTAATTCTGGTAACTAATTTATAACAACATAGCTGCATATTTACATGGTTCTAAGTTTTAGAGGCGATATTAAATTAAGAATTTGAAGCTTTCCAGAAACTGGTTATTAATAATTTCTTCTCAGGATGTCAGCCAGGTTAAGTGTTGGATTAATTTTTGAGCTTTCAACAACGTTCTGTATCGGCTTATATCCTGAGAAGACATAATTCATATTAAATAAGCTTAGATTTAGTAATTGTACAAGTCATCATAAATATTAATATACAGATCTAATAAAACATAAAGACAAGTATATCAGAACCTAATATGTCACTAGAGTTGCAGTGATGCGGAAGTCATTGGATCCTGTAGGAACCACCTAATCTCTTGATGGAGCCAAAAGAGCAGTTAGTTGCCTGTAAAATGTAAACTGTATAATGGGAACCTGTTAAGGACTTATAACATCATCTGCAATCAAACGTTAATGTTTGGGAACCATTAATTATTGCTAACTATTCATTAAGTCGAGTTCCCTGTTTTACTAATGCTAGGTACCTAAAGTTAGTTAGCTTGAAATTTATTAGTAATTTTGTATGATTGGCAATGTTTTTGTAATTCCATAACCTTTAGACAGAAAGTTGTGGAATTACATCTTCAAAATAAATTTACTGGTATCATTTTCTTGATATTGCCAAATCATTTTTGTGTATAATAAAATTTAAAGCTTTATTAAATGGGTATTCGACTTTTGTGATTAATATGGATCACTTGCGATAGCTTTATAACAAGCTAGATGCACTCAGGGAACATAAATATACCTAGTTGCTTTTAATATTATGATTACCATACGTTAGGTAGTGGAACATTTCTCAACATTAAGATATATATGTATGGGTCATGCCATTAGTTTAGTTTGCCTAAGGGAATTTGGAAAAATTGAAATGCTTTCAGGATATTTAAAAATAATAGTTTTCTTTTAATGTGGTTTTTGGTGAAGTGCTTTTTGGGATAAATAAAAATAATAAGTTTTCTTTGAATGTGGTTTTTGGAGCTAGTATCAAGTAAGATAGCTATTCTGCTAGCATAATCTGAAAGTAGATTAGGACATTTCAGAGCATTAGTTTATGTATTTCATTCTCAATATTATTTAGATTAATGGAAAATAAATTAATTTTACATACATAGAAACACATTGATAAAGGAAAAGGCTGAAAACTGCCTTGATTCTAACATACTGTGACAATCTCGTCTGTGTATGTAATTGTAATCACATTTACTCTGGTATGCGGCAATGAAGCTGGAATAAGAAATATTGCAATGCATAAAAAACAGTAAGAGCACTGCGACAGTAATCAGAACCTTCGGGAACGCAACAGTCACAGTTTTGGCTTCCAGATCCTTCCAGGAAGTTCTGTGACATTTTCTAGCTATAAAAAGTAGGAAGAATTGCAGTGTATTTGTTGTGTTGTGAATTGTACAGAATTGTACAGATATGTACACTGGAGTATAGTGTGTACATAGTGGTGTACAAGTCATGGACACCAGAACATCGACTGGTGTGAGACATTGTCTGCAATCTAGTCGATTGGGGGGCAGGACAGAAATGAGACCTGAACTTGCAAAGGGCACACCTCAGTCATCATTGCCATCTCCTCGCTATGCCTTAAAAAGAGGATTCAAAGACAGCCTCATTGCAGACCACTAGATACAAGGGAAGCTGCTCCAGATACTCCAACCAGACATGACAGAGGGCTTCCCGACAAGGAAACCCTTGGAATAATGGCATTCAGCAAAACCTTGCCTACAGAGTTGGAGGAACCTTTTGGAGTTGAAGCTGAGACAGAGCACTTTAAATCTACGAGTGTTCATCATGAGGGTGGCTGATGAGGCAATATTAGGAATGGATACCCTTAGAAGCCATGATGTGACGGTTGACTTTAACAGGAGGATTTTATGACAGCAAAGATGAGATAGTGCCCTGGAGTTGCAATAGACAGCCTGGCATACATAGGGTAGCTCTGGGGTCATCTGGTAAACTGGCTGTTGAAGGATGTCGTGAACCAGCCAATTCTTCAACATAACCAGGGTGCTAGCAAGAAGGTGGAGATCTGTCACTAATGATGAACCAACAGGGAAAGTTCCTGGCATGGTTGTATTGCCAAACTTGGAGTAGGAGGGGCATAGGCCCAGGTTCCAACAACCATGGGTAGGATGGTGCCGCATGGTGGAGAGGGTCAGCGAAGTAGTCAGCAGCACCTAACAGAACGAAGCAGGTAGTATATTTGGATTGCCTAGCCTGCTACGATGGTGCTGGTCAGGACGACAATCCCTGATATGGGAGCGGTGTGACAATCTGTCCATGTAGTGACTGTTCTCACCTTTGCTCTGGTATGCACTGATGGGGTTGGAATGTAAGGCATCACAGTTGGATGCATAAACAACAGAAAGAGTGATGATATTTGGAACCTACAGTAATACAAATATCCAAGTTTCGCCTTCCAGAATCTTCCAGGAAGTTATGTGATGTTATTTCTAGCTATAAAAAGGAGAAAGAATTGCAGTGAGATTGTTGTGTTATAAATTTTACTGAATTGTGAATGACTGGAGTGTTAGGGAGCAGTGGTGCACACGTTATGGATGGCTTGCAGCCATTAGCTGTCTATATATCGAAACATCTAGTGAATTATTTGCAGCAATTACTGAAAGACTATTTGTAACAAATTGTAGAGTAAATAAAGATATTTGTACAATACACTTAACACATGTGAAAATGGATACTGTTAAAGCATCCAAAAATCAATACAGCAGGAATGAAATAATTTACCTGATGTACAAGTATTGTAGATACTTATTTTATTTGTAACAGGTGATTGATGGCATGGAAAGAAACAGAACAGCCGATGTAATCATACAGAGATTGTGATGCAACTAGATTCTGTTATAGAGCCATAGTTTACACTTTGTTAGACTGAATTAATTCCTAATTCCAATCCTCAAAGTTAATTTTCGATATCTTGTTCCTATTATATGCACAATATAACATTATACCAAAGAAATAATGTAAACAGCTGCTGCTAGATTGAAGCCTTTCCAATAATATGATTGATTTTTCAGTGTTTGGCACTTTGCACATTTAGTATTCATGTATTTAATTTAATACACCTTATTCAACATTTTCCCCTTGTGTTTTCATATACCTATATATATATATATATTAATATAAAAATAATAGTTGCAACCGATCTACACTTATCTTTTGAAAAATAATAACAAAATAAATTGAAACCAACTAAAGGGAATAACCCTAAAGATAATGTAATTAACCTTTCAAATTGTAATTTCAACGAGAAGGAAATTAATTTTTTGAATAAAGGTTTAAAAACCTGTGTAGATTTTTCAAAAAATATAGATGATTATGTAGCAGATATAGAAATTGCTAGTCAGGATTTAAATGAAAATAATAAATTATTGGTTAAAGAAAAATGTAGTAAAATATTACAGAATTTGAATAAAAATCACCCTAAAGTAAATCACAATAAACAAATTATTAAATCATTAAAAGAAAAAGATGTAATCTATACTAAAGCTGATAAAGGTAACAGCATTGTAATTTTAAATAAAATTGATTACATTAACAGAATGGAACTCTTACTTCAAGGTGAAGATTACAAAAGCATTGATATTAACCCTTTAAAATCCTGCATTTCAATTTATAATAAGACCCTTAATGAAATTAAAAGTATTACAAATAAAGAAAAGCAAATTATAAAAATCAGTAATCCAATTTTACCCAGAATATATGCTCTTCCCAAAATTCATAAACCTGGAAATAAAATGAGACCTATTGTAAATTGCATAAATTCACCTACTTACAGCCTAGCTAAATGGTTAAATAAAAAATTCACTAATTTTGAAAAATTTGAGAGTTTAAGTATTAAAAATTCTTTTGAGCTAGTTGAAAGGATCAGCAATATTACATTGTCTACTAATGATAAACTTGTTTCTTTTGATGTAACTGCTTTGTTTCCAAGCATTCCTAGAGACAAACTTTTGACATTTTTAAAAAAATGGTTAAATTCTATAGAACTGAATGAAAATTTAATAAATGATTTTGTTATCCTTACTAATCTTTGTTTGGATCAAAATTTTTTCAGCTTTAATGACAAATTCTATCAACAAACTTCTGGTTTAGCAATGGGTAGTCCACTTTCACCTTTTCTTGCTGATCTTTTTATGAGCTATTTTGAAATACAGGTCACTAAAGCATTCCCTCTAATTTTTAAAACTTGGTATAGATATGTAGATGATATATTTGCTATTGTTCCTGATAAGCATGTAAATGATGCTTTAAAACTTTTAAATTTACAAGATAAGGCTATAAAATTCACATTAGAAACTGAAAGTGATAGTTATCTCCCTTTCCTGGATTTAAAAATAATAAAAAAAGACAATAAATTGAATTTTGGAATACACAGAAAGCAAACCCACACTGATAATTATATAAAAAATAATGGCTTTAACCCTTTTTCACATAAATTTGCTGTTCTTAATAGTTTAATTTATAGGTTAATTTACCCCTTAATAAAGATGAATTCTATAAAGAATATAAACACATTATTAACACTGCTTTAATTAATGGTTTTAATACTGATTTTATGAATAAAAAAATTGAGAAGTTTAAATATCAAAAAGCTATTAAAGATATTTCTACGCTTAAGAAAATAAAAGATAATTACATTTTTAAAAAATTTACTTATCACCCTTGGGCAAATAAAAAATTCACAAATATTTTCAAAGAGCATCGCATAATATTTGTTCCTCAAAATAAATATAGTATAAAAAATTTGTTAGGCTTTTCTAAAAAGGATGAAATTTCAAAAAATAAAAAATATGGCATTTATCAATTATACTGTTTAAATTATGACCCTGTTTATATTGGTAAGACTAAACGTCATTTGGAAACCAGAGTAAAAGAACACTTTAGGAATATTAAATACAAACAAATTGATAAATCAGCTGTAGCAGAACATTTTTGGAAATTTAATCATGAAATAAATCCAGATGTTAAATTATTAAAACACTTAAATGGGCCCATAGATTTAATGGTTTGGGAGAAAATATTTATATTAAAGTATAGAAATCATGCAATGAATTTTGATATACCTCCAATTGACACTCTTACCAAATTTGTTTTGATTCCAGTAGTTAGCAATGCATTAGTACACAATCCACCTAGTAGCAGTAACCATAACAGTGGAAATAAACAACATCAAAAAAGAGACCAAAAGGATATGTTGATAATGCAATGAAATCGTTGCAGAACTAATCCAGGCAAGGATTCCAAAAGATAAGTGAAGATTGGTTGCAACTATTATTTTTATATTAATATTTGTGTTATTCTTCACTGTTACTAGCTTCTTTTTACATTTAATACCTATATATATATATATTTATTAATTACTTTTAAGGAATGGGTACAAGGAAACAACAATTTGCACGTGAAAGGAATACCTTTATATGTATTTGTTATAAAGAAATGGTATAAGGAAAGTATAGTTTGCACATTAATGTATTCTTAAAGTTGTGTCCTTAGAGAGCAAAGACTTACAGGATCAATAACTAAGAGTGGAAATATTGGTGGAAGGCATGCACATGGTCAGTGGGGATACTGAAAATGAAGTTTTTTTTGGTAGTGTTTAACGCCTGCTTTGACTACTTATGGTACCGCAGGTGGTGACACTGAATGAAGATGGAGCACCGGTGGAATGCAATGGCGGGGAAAACCGGAGAAGCTGGAGAAAACCCGCCCCAGCTCCACTTTGTCCACCACAAATCTCACATGCTGTTGGGATTGAACCCGGGCTGTCTAGGTAAGAGGCAAGTGGTCTAACCACTCAGCCACGGTGCAGCCCCTGAAAAAGAAGTGATGTGACCCAGATAGCATAGCACACTATTCCCTATTTTTAAATTTAAGGTTAAGTTTCGCTGTTAATTTACATTTTAAAGGTTACCAACAAAATACATTAGATGCCTTTATTAATATAGGCTTAATATCGACTGAATTATATTTAAGCAAATATAACTGTCATGGGCATAAAAAAAATAAAAGAAAACTATAACTAAATCAGGTATGCCGAAGTATAATGCTAGATGTGTTATGCAGCAATGTTAATTAAAGTAACTAGTGTAACTTTTTTCAATCTTATGACATTTACAAAATTTTTAGTATCAAACCTGGATTTTCTTGCCTTTCCACTGTTATGTAAATATTTCATCCACAAATCACTCTTGACTGTATTTGTGACTGAAGCTATGCTATTTTTGTATAGTTACCTCCAAGTTAGTATTCTAACCAGTACCCGAAGTTGCGGTTAGTTTATTGATAATAACTGATGGTTAGCTATGTTGTAAAACAAAATTTTCCTCTGGCTCCCAGATTCCAAATGGAATCTTAACCAGATATTGTAATAAAAGCTCTAATTGGCTTCATCATAAGGATGAGGTCAAAGTTACAGGGACTTAAATCCAGAATATAGAGAGTGATAAGAGCACCTCCAGCCAGATAGATTTAACAATTCAGACACAACTACAGAATCTTAGGGTGCATTACAGTCCTTCAGATGTGAAGCAGCCTTTTTCCATGTGGGATAGGTCTCATCCATTTGTGTTATACACATACTCGCAATGAGGTGTTAAAGCTTGCATTATAGAATTTTAAGCAATGACAACATTCACACTGAAACTGTATGCAGCATTTTATTGCATGAACTATAGTTGGCCAAAAATTGTTATTTGTTTTGATTTCCTCCAGATAAAGATGTTGAAGTACTATTTTTAAGGCATATGACTATTTCCTCTCCACAAACTTAAGTTTTGCTCAAGTTACAGATATAAAGGCACATTATGAAAATGCACCAAAAAATGAGGAATCATGTAAACACATTCTCATAAAAAAATTTTTGATAATTCAGGAAGGGACAAACATAATTATATTGACAGAGTGTTATTTCTCAGTTCTCATCATACATAAAAAACTTCATGTGGAACCTAATTAATTATGATTTAAGCTAAAATATTTCTGTTAATGTACACAATTTTATTTTATTTCCCAAAATATAATTTGTCTTTTATTCCGTCTTATACGCTGCCACAGTCACCAGAGGATCACAATCTTTTATTTTGTATGTTCAGAAATTCATTTCTGTGGTTGTAGCTCAAAGCAAATGTGAACAATGAAGGTTAAAGATTACTGTCCAAACTAGTTGCTGAAAGTTATACATAAAAAGAAAGGAGCAGTGCACCATAAACTCAGTTGCATCTTGAAGGTAATTTACTATACTTTTCCAATTAAAACCAAATGCAGTATAATATGAAAAATGTGATGTATTCCATTCACATGACTTTCTCTATCTGTTTTGCAAACAAAGTTACAAAATAGTAGTCTTTTATCTAGATTGGCAATAAACATTAACAGAAATTGGCTTATTACTTTCTTCCTTCTAAACAGAAGCAAAATAAGGAAATACACTAGGCTAAAATAACAGTCAAATCTTTAAAAGCTGGTCTGTAAATGAGCAACTGAAGTTTGGCTCACTTTGCGTGGACACCAGTAAAAACAAAAGAGAGATTAAACGAAATGACGCTCCATTTGAGAAAAATAACGTAGTTTAAAATTGAAGGGAAAAAAAAAAAAAAAAGATATAAGGATATGACTTAAATTACGTGTTTCAATGAGATCTACATTTCATGTGTAGTAAATTTTTGTCTATTTCTTATGTTTTACCAGTTAAACAAAATTCAGCCAAACACATCCATAATAAAGAGGTCTTCAGGAGCTATTCAGAGAAAATTCAAAATATACATTTTTATTAGTGAACTAAATATCTTTAATGTGCAGTATTTTAATCATAATCGTTAACCATTTTTGAGAAAAACAAAATTGTGAAGATTTTTCATATAAAGGGTAGTTTGGGGTGAGGGAAGTTTCTCGAAATCTTTGTGTCGATTCTTGGAAGATAGTAAACTAAAACACCAAATTTGGTATTTAATGTACTTTTCATTTTTGAGCTTAGGTGCGCACGCACACTCACACACATGCACATGGACCTTTTCTTTGGATTCAGGGACCCTAAAACATGTATTTCCAGTGAAATCTCAATGTAAAATTTTTGAGTGGAATGCAATGCCTTATCTATGCACTATGTATATAGTGTGTGTAGAGAAAGTAAAAATTGCAGCTGTTTGTTCAAATAAAATATCGCAGATTATGATTAGTTAAATTATGTATTTTCTCAGCTTAGAGATAAATTAAAAATATAATTTACTAATGTTTTTTGTCTATTAATTTTCTCACATTCAGAACATACACGCTAGATTTCAGCTTTTCTAATCTTTCACAGTTTCTTTAGGTCGTAGTCAGCTTTTCTTTGAAGTATGCCTAGAAAGTTCTTGATATTTGCAAAACAACTGTGGTAAAGTTAGATTCCATTCAGTAAAACTGCAAAACATATAAATTATCATACTTTGAGCTTCAAAGTGTATCTTATATTCATTGGGGTTGATATTTTTCCACTAATATAGGTTTAAATGAAGGCTAATATAAACAATACTGTGTGGCCTGTAAAGGATATCTTACTCCACATTTGAAATACACTGCGTCCATGCTAGAGGGATCCAGACATAAATGCTCACTTCCTAAAAGCAGATAAGGATACTGCTATTATTTACATGTGACAGGAAAGAGAAACTCCCCAAGTTTATGCAACAGTTTTCAGACAGCTGCATGATGTGCATGCACATCGATAACCTTTGTTTCTGGGAGAAGCCAGGAATCATTCAGTAGTAGAGTATCGTGCAATGGCAAACATGTGGACACCATAACAGAAAGTTCAGTGTAAGTTATGGCTAGCAGAAGAAAAATCTGTTACTCAGGTGCAATGCCGTTAACGTCTTATGTGGAATGTGGATCACCCTGGTCATAAAGCAATTCCTAAATGGGACAGAACACTCCGAGAGACAGGTTCTTTAGTACTGCAAACTGGCAAACATGCGAAAGTGTCTGTAAATGAGGAAAAAATCGAAAGCATCAAAACGGCATTTGCAAGAGTCCACTGAAGTCTATTCGAAGAGTTACTACCGAACTTGAAATCAACAATTCACAAGATCCTCCACAAGCGTCAACATTTGACTGCTTACAAGATCCAGCTTCTTCACCACATAAAAGCAAATGACCATCTGCTTAAGGCACATTTTACAGCTGAAATGTTTCTGCGAATTGATGACAACTTGTAATTAGACAAGATTGTTTTCTCGGATGAAGCAAAGTTTCATTTATGCAGAAAAATCAATACGCATAACTGGCAGATAATGGGTTCAGAGAATCCCTGTGTTATTCATGAACATGAGACAGACATGCCTAAAGTGAATGACTGGTGTGGATTGACAAAGAACTCAAAGTCATTTGACTATTCTTCTTCATAGAGGCTACAGTCACAGGACATGTGTATCTGGACATGCTGCAAACTTTGTTATGGACCAAATTCCCTCAGGATCGATTTTCCAGCAAGATGGCACACTGCTCCATAATCAACAGATGTGTGACTTTTTGAATGAACGTTTTCCCAATATGTGGAAAGAAGAGGACCCCTTCTCTGGCCACCAGGCCACCCAATTTCGCCCTTTGGATTTTTTTCCCTGGAGATTTCTTAGAAGTGTGTACCAAGGAGACAGACCAAAACCTTTAGAGGAAATGAGGGGCCACATCATAAATGCAGCAGCGCTTGTGACTCCACAAATGCTACAGAACACTTGATGGTAGGCTGAATACCATTTAGATGTGTGCAGAGCCATCCAAGGTGCACATATCGAGTTGCATTGACCATCCTCTGAAACTCTGTGAATTTGTATCTCAAGTTATGTAAAAGTGTATGTTAACAATCCATTCTGTACACTTGAAATTACCATCTATTTTTTTATCTCTCTAGTGTGGCTACACCGTATAAGGCTTGCACCTTCTTTACTAACCCACATTTATAGCAAATGCAGAAATCAGTGAATTTATTCCCTTTTTAATAGAATTATGATGTGTGTCTAAGCATCATTTCCATTTAGTTAAATCAGCTGACATACATAGTTCATGGTAGATGATGACATGCCATGGTAGATGATGACAACATGTCACATGTTGCAAACCATTCCCATGTTAATTCATCCAGTTTCCTGTATTGGCATTATATATTTTTGCATGACATCCTGCAGCTTGGTTGCTACTACTGAAAAATTACCCCACATATGTATTTTATGCACTATATATCTACTTTAACTGAATATTAAGAATCAGGATTATTTAAATGTTACATTTTTTAAATTAACCAAGAGATATTAAACATCTTCTTGCAGGCCCCAACAGTTTTCTTCTCTCACTATATCTTTGTGCTCTATTTTTGCTCCACACAAAAGCTTTGACTGCACTTTAAACTTGTCTTCTTATTTTAAATTAATATACTTTATTCACTTGCAACCCTAGATTATTGTACTATTTTAACCGTTATATATGTGGTAATTTACACTGACTTACTCAACTTCTACATTAAAAAAAGCTGATGTGTTCCATTCATATTACTTTCTCTACCTTTTCTGCAAATAAACTTCTTATTAAAGATTAATGCTAATTGATAGAGACATTAGCAGAATGCTCTTATTATATAATTCCTTATAAGCAGAAGGGAAATAATGAATCCATTAGATTTAAGTGAGTCAAATGTTTTAAAAGCTGTTGCCATGCGATTTTCGTTGAGATTCCGTTCTTTTTGCTGGACTAGAAGCAAAACAAAAGAAACTTGTATGACTTCTGTTTTGAGAAAAGTATATGTATTTTAAAATTGAAACCCATAACAAGGAATAATTTAGAAATAGCTCCACAACAAAAATGTATGGAACATAAATTATGTAAACAAACGAATCATGTAAGTGCCAATAACAAGCAGTATTTCAGACACATCTCTACAACAAAAAAGTATAGAATGGGTGTTCAGTAAGTACTTTGAAAATCCCAAGAAATTACACCTGTAGCATCGAAAGTTTATATTTAGTAACTGTCATCTCTTATCTGATGAATTATATCCATCAGTGGTTTCACTACCATAGACAACTGAATCAACAATCTTATGCTTTTTAGAAACATGGAGAAAAAACAAGTTTTGTGCGGTGATTAAACACTTCTATTTAAAAGGCTTAACACTGAAAGAGATAAAAGCAAGGTTGGATGAACTTCATGGCTAATCTGTTCCTGCATTTGCAACAATTTACAATTTGATAAATGAATTTAATCGTGGCCGATAAATGAACATCATTCCGGACATCCAGTAGAAGTTACTTCCCCTGAAATTATTCATAAAATCCAGGTTATGGTTTTGAGTGATGGACGAATCAAATAGTATAGGCCACAAGCATATTATACGTTACAGTGTTCCAAATTTTGCATCAAAAACTGTTTCTGTTAAGAATGTGGAGCTCTATTATAAAAATCCCAGTGAATTTTTGAGACGGCTTATTGCCATGGATGAAACTTGGATACATAAAAAAAAAAAATTGTTTCATCACGACAATGCTCTAGCCTACATTCAGTCATTGCAATAAGAAAAATGTACAAATTAAAGTTGGAATATTCTCCAGATCTAGCACCCAGTGACTACCACTTATTCCCAAACCTCAAAAAATTAGAGGACAAAGATTTCACAGCAATGAGGTCATTGATGCAATAAACAGCTATTTTGAGGATCATGATAAATCGCACAACAGAGATGGTTTAATTAAATTAGAACCGACATGACAAATGTATTAGCCTTTCTGGAGATTATATTAAGAAATAAAACAGAAAAATATATATATTTTTTAATGCTGTTTTCATTGAGATGCCCAGGATTTATCAGCCGAGCCTACCCTAGTATATGCATAGTTAGGATTGACCTTAATCCTAGTTAGTTGGCCAGGCCATAACTATTTCACCTTACCTTTTAGTATTACATTGCTATCCTTTCTCATCTAAAATGTGATCCATGTACCATGTTTTTCAACTGACCATTTCTATTTTCTGTTTATGTTCCACAAAAATGTTCCTAAGTACAATTTTTTTTATTCAACAACCATTTCTTATCTATTAGACTTTCTCACCAATCTTTTGTGGCCTTACATTGAATTATAATGTGAATTTCATCTTCATTGTCTCCACATATGCGTCACATTCCTAGGATAACCTTCCCCCTCATTCCTCTTAGATTCATATTATCAAATCTAAACCAGGTTAACCCTTCTTCTTTCATTTTTTTAAAATTAATATGTATTTCTCCTTTTCTGGGTCATAATTTAGTTCCTTGCACAATGACAGTGAGCTTTCTCACTAATCTTGGCAAATAAAATCCATCCATATCTTCTATTCTCGATCTAACTCCCTCCAGAAAGCTTTTCCCAAGTAATCTTGACCTTAGTATCTCCTAACCAATTTTCAAATACCTGTTCCCTTATTTTCCTCAGCCACCCATTAGATATAATACCTATACTTTTCTCTTGATATATCAAGCACATTTTTGCTCATTTTGTATCAGATAACAAAAATTAATTTTCTCTAACATTAACCCTCTCACACTTATCTTTCTTAACTCTAATAAAGCTGTTGCATTTGCAATTTTAATGGGAACTTTCAAACTTAATTTACAGAAACTTCTTAATAATATATGCACATTAGTCCAATCCTCATCTATGTCCCAAATTTCCTCTCCGTTACTCCATCGAGATTCAAGCAAGGCAGGTTAAAGCCTTTCAAACCATGTAATACTCATTACTGGTATTTAACATTTTTGTATTGCTTTCCTGGCCTTTCTGCCCTTAACCATTGCAATTCTGTTTTGTTTCTCCCAACCTCCATTACTGCTTGCTTGATATCCAGATGAGAACTCAATGACAACTTGAGTTTCTTTTTCTGCCAGGAATCATTTTTAATCTTTACATAATTTAAAATATTCTCCCCTTTTTGAACACCATAATGTTAAGTATTTTCCGGATTCAGCTTCAGACCTCATTTTTACAATATTTGTCCATCTAAAGCTGATGTCCCACAGTCAAATATTTTGGTCCAATACTCTTCAAACTACAAATTGGATCGTGGGACATCAGATAATTTCATTGTATACAATTTCTGTCCTATTTTTTTTATCCAATTCCAGCTGACTGCAACAGAATACAGTGGTTTCTAATTTTTGGTCCAAACATGAAATCAACCAATGAGTGACCTAATGGTAATGATGTAAGATGGCAGCTAGGCTGGGTCTTCCTTCCTGCCCACGTGATTGTGTTAAACTTTGCTGTATCTTCTAGATTTCATCCTAAATAATAGGGTTATAGTAGCTGAGCTATGGCTGAAATACAAATTTTTTGTGCAGCAGAGATTTATGAAATAATGACTGGGGTATTTATAACCCCTGCAAATGTATTTTATCGGCTCCATTTGTACCTAACCTTTTCTCAACAAAAATATAAAAACATGGTTAATTTGCTGGTATGGACTGCCTCATATTTGTGTCTTTTTGCCTCAACTAAGAACAGCAACTTTCCAAACAATTTTCGTGTCCATTCTAAGGAAGTTAATATAAATGAACTCGTCAGAAACGAGTTCATTTTGTAGCACCTCTTCCTTGGCCTGCATTCCAGTCACAGTCTAGTCCACCAATGCCTCTTTATTGACTTTTTCTATTATAATATGCTCTTGCAATGGATACATAAACTAAGCTTGTGACAGCGAACGTAAATAATTGTGGATCAGCAACCTCCACCATTTTCTGTCAGCTGTTCATGTGCATGAGAGTAATATTTGGAGCAATACTCACTGCCATGGGAATGGAATGCAGAAATTGTACACAACATTCACATTGTATAAAAAATTTTGGACCAAATTTTGACCATGGGACATCGGCTTAACCTATAGCTAATTTTAAGCCAATCAGTGATATTGAACGTACCACCTGATCAGCATAAAGTAACCCTGGGATATCTACAATTTTTACTGCAAGCATATGGATACAAGAATGCTGCAAACAATCCAACATCAATAAACAGATTAAATAACGTAGGGATTTATAATCTTGTCTCAGCCCTCTTTCTTGTCCAACAGTGCTAGTTTCTTCCCCAAAGTCACACTTCACACAAAATCTCCTTTAGCTGTAAAATGCTAAACATATCAGCATTTAAAACCTTCTTTAATTTGTACATAGTACTTCTCTATCCACCCTATTATATTCTTTTTCTAGGTAAATAAATATAGCATACAACCTACCCAGTTGTTTTCCTAGATTGTACCTCAGTTATTTAATGATCTAGCAGTAAATGGACGCTTACCTCACATATCATACTCACTCAAGTGAATATCTTGAGGAAGAATCTGCATTCATACTTGAATAAGTGACAAGTTAGTTAAATATTAGTGTCCCTCAAGCAAGGACTATAGATTTGTCCTTTCTTACAAATTAACTTCCTTTCATTTAAAAAAAGGTGTACATGCAATTGTTATATCAGCAGAAAACCTACCTTTGCTACTTTCACTGCATACTTTCGCCCATTTTCAATATCTGGTAGTTCATTTCCCATCCAATAATAAATGCTCCTAAAACAAAAATTAGTTATCTTCATTTAGTTATAAAATTGTTGTACTGATCATCAACTAAGAGCACACAACCCCTCAAGATATTTAAAATATGCAATAACTGGGATAAAGTTAACCTACTTGTGTGTCCTTTTCCATATTTTACTTTAGCCACTAGAGAAGTCATTCCCAAACTACAAGTTCTGAAACACTGATGTCTATTTAAGCCTTATTACTCTCTCAAAGTCACAGTACAATTAGAATTGCTCACTTGTGTGTTACTTTACAAAGTCACAACCATTACATTCTTGGTACCCAACTTGATGGTAGCAGGAATATTGCTGGTTTGGTGTTACCATGTTTGCATTAAATCACCCCATACTTGCTATACATAACAGGAATAATTAATCAATTGCCTGCAAGTACATAAACCTAAAGATATACCAATTTATCTGAGTACAAGATGACCCTTTATTAAAAACTTAATTTTGGAATTTGAATATCATCAATATAAAACAGCAGATAATTTAATTTTTAAACAAAATCTAAACTGCTGCATATAAATTTTGAACAAAAAGAGACATTTAAACTGATTAAATCCTTTTCTCCTACTGCAAATTTGAATACAAAGTCACATTGTGAGCAGGAGAGATGGAGGGGGGAAAACAGAAATATACCAGTATGTATATGGTGAGAAGTGTCTGCAGCAATGGCAGCTATAACTGTAATGATGGATAAGCCATGTTGTTTAGACAACATACCCAGGTAATGCATTGTTAAAAATTATTTCATGAAATTCAAATTTGCACAGAAACTCACATTGTGGGAGGCAGAAAGAGGGAGAAGAGAGAACAGGAATGTACCATGTGTACAGGAGCAGGTAAAATCAGCTTTCTTTTGTTTTCCCAATGTTTCTGTTTCACCATTAGGTCCCAATTCTTAAGGCAAAGCTGCTAATGTGAAAGGAAATTCAGGGATACTTTTGAACATGCAACTTGAGGAGGTAAGAAATTTTTGTAAGCCATGTGCAAGGAGACAGAAACGATTGATGACTATAAAGCCTATTGCTTTTCTCATAGCAGCTAACATTACTATTAACTGACACAACTGTAGCCCACCTCTACAAAAAATACCCAAACAACTATACAACAAATAATAATTAACTCCAGTCATTTTTTATAAATCCTGGCCATGCTTTCTCTCAAGTTTTATTGCTTTACAAACATTGCCCGGGCAAATTATTTTCCTCATCCACTGCTTTGTTTACAAGCAGTCTCATCAGATAATGGAGGAATTGGTTGGAGCCAAGGTGTGAGCTTGTAGACAGTATCTGACTAGTTCAGTTGTTGATGGGCATGGTCTCTGATATAAAATATACAGCAGCAGGCAAAATAGGTGGTCCTGGCAATATCATTGAAATCTATACAAATTCTGTTTGGGGTACATCATATGGGCAACTGGATTCTTGGATATTCAAGATATTCAAACAAATGAGAAGTGGATGATGAAAATGATAATACAGATGCAAATAAGCTCTACAATTTAATTGCACTGCATATAGAGTTGACCAGCTTGATACATACAGATGCCTGGAGGGACTCTTATGGGCTGATGGCTGGAGGATTTGCTGCCCACCTTGCAGCCAATTCTGTACAATTAGTAGATCTGCTGACAAATGTGCAGACCAAAAATAACAAACCTTAATGACAAACTCCATGGCATTGTCTGCCTTGAGGTGGCAGTCAATGGGAATATTTACATGCTTACTTGTGTGAGTATTTGTGGCCTAGTGACAGTAGAAATTATTCAGCAGACCCTTTCCATGAACTTTTGGAGGGCATTAAGCAGATCTACTCTGAGGTGTAGAGCTTGGTTAATGAGTGTTTAGTGTAAATAGCTAATCATAATTGAAGGACACACAGTACATAGTTATACAGTTAGTGTAATTTATTGACACAAAGACTATTGAATATATGCAATGCAAGATGGATAATTTGGCTGCACTGCATTCTTCAGCTACATGAGCAGAATGTAAATCAATAGTTCTATTTCTCAAGTTCTGGTAGGAAAACTTCTCCAGTATGGAATCAGATAAGAAATAAATCATATTTTATCCATGGTAAAAGCACATCTATGTTAACTATGTAAAATCTCCTAATAAGGCTGGTAGATGTTTATCAAAATTATCAGAAATAAACTATCATAATATGAGCATAACATATCGGTCCCTCTGCTACGAAAGCAATTTTAAACATTTTAAGTATCCTGTTTTACATTTTTGGGTTGGAAGTATGGTGACCACCTCCATAAGAAAAGAATCAGAGACAAGAGGGCCATTAAAAAATCTGATGTGTTCAATTCACATGACTTTCTCTACATCTCTGCAACAAATTATTGTTAAAAAGCTTATGCTTCTATTTATTTCATGCTAATCGACAAAAAATTAGCAGAAATAGTCTTATTACTTGCTTTCTTGTAAGTAGAAGAGAAATAAGGGAGTACCGTAGGTTAAAGTGATAGTCATAGCTGGTTGCTGTGTGACTGAAGTTTGAGACCGTTAATTAGCTTCCATATCAAAATTATTATTAGTTATTAATCATTTATCAATGTAAAGCTAAAAGAGTATAAATGAATGTATTTAACTGAGAAAATTCAGCTGGAGAAGAAGCTGACACCAAGAGAGTCAAAGGGGTTAGAAAGGTCTCTCTTGTCCAGTTATGTACAATCGAGTTACAACGGGGGTAACAGTAAAATTTGGAAGACGGTAATTCTTCATTGTACAAGACATGTCACGTGAGGTTTGCAATGCACCCTGGGATAAGGAAATTAACTCTTGGGAAATATTTATGTCAATTGTGCGGCCTTTCTGTCTAATCAGAAAGAGGCTGCCATGACGGTATTTTTTGTATATAAAGAGCCCAAGAAGGCAATCATGGTCTGTCCATGAAAATGATCTGTCCATTGCGAGCTGTCTGTTAGTAGCTGATCTTAACTTCTTCACACAAAGTTAGAAACAGTAACATGTAACGAATTTAAAGTCACTGACGCGTACTAATGTATATAGTATAATACAGAGTTAAGGAAAAAGAAGCGACTGTAATTACGTGTGATCGGCCAAGTTTTAGAATTCTTAACAGGTGTACAAGTTAGCATTATTGTAAGGCAAATGAGCTTATCTTGCTTCTCCTAGTAAGGAATAAACTCCAGGAAAGTATATAAGTTTTAATCATTATAAGATCACTCCCTGAACTACACCCATTACCTGCACCACCCCAAGTGAGTCAATCATCGTGCAGGCTGAGCAACACCGAGGCAAATTCAATGGTAGTAGATTCTCCTTACCAGGTAAGTAAGGTAAGTATTCATAGGTAGTGGAGTGAGTCTTACCCATGCCTTAAATCTGCTTTCACTGCATAAGGCGTCTCAAATGTGGTGCAAAAGATAACATGCATATAGCACCTGACGTCAACACAATCTTAACATCACAAGTTCCTTTGTTTGTATGGACTGGAGTTGACAAATTCGTGTAAGAGAAAAGTTAAAGTTATCCAAAGCTAAAACAAAAAACAAGGAATATCTCAAAAACGATTAACTCCTCGAAAAAAAAAATGTGTACAACATAAATTGTGTGTTTTAATGTGCTCTACATTTTTTGTGAGATAAGTTTTTGTCCACTTCTTATGGCTTACCAGCTATGCAAAATTCCGTAAAATTCACCCAAAATAAAGTAGTCTCCAGAGTTATTCCCAGAAAATTCAAGATATACATTTTATTTGTCATATAAGTATATTTAATATATGATATTTTAATCAAAATCATTAGAGCCATTTTTTAGAAAATCAAAATTTTTTAAAAAAGTTCCATGTAAAGGGTAGTTTGGGGTGGGGGGATTTTTCTCAGTATCTTCGTGTCGCATCTCTGGAAGATATTAAACTTAAATACCAAGTTTGGTATTTTACCGACTTTTCGTTTTTGAGTTCACGGACACACTGACACACACACACACACACACACACATAAATACACACATGGACCTTTTTCTGAAAATACTTTTTTTTTTTGGATACAGGGAACCCTAAAACATATACTTCTCGTGAAATCTCGGTATCAAATTTTTCGGTGAAGTGCAATACCTTCTCTATACACTATGTATACATTACGTGTAGAGAAAGTAAAAAAGAGTAACATTTCAGGATTTTGAGGAATACAGCATGAAAATCAGCAGTCTCATCTTTTTAAAATCAACAGGTTCTTTCATTACATATATTTATTACACAAAAACAAATTAGAAAGACATAAAGAGAACATTTTCACTGTAAAGCTGCAATCCAAGCAATAGTTACAACCGCTTGTCCAAAAGTGGAAACATTTATAGAAGTAAGAAACATGATTCAACAAATTCAAAAATTTTATAAAAAATCCAATGTTTTCCGTTCACTTGACTTTCTCAACAATTTATTCTTAGAAAAGCTTATTCCTTGGTCTATTTATGCTAATAAAATTAAATATTAACAGAAATAGTCTTATTTACTTGTAGGTAAAAAGAGGAATGCAGGAATACAATATAGGCTAAAGCAATAGACCAATCCTTTGAGAGAGAGAGAGAGAGAGAGAGAGAGAGAGCGCGAGAGAGAGAGAGAGCGCGAGAGAGAGAGAGAGCGCGAGAGAGAGAGAGCGCGAGAGAGAGAGAGAGACAGAGAGAGAAAATATCTACAGTTAGCCTTACAACAGATCTCAAAATACTTTTCATATCCATGAATTAACAACTTTATGTCTTTCAAAAAGTATTCTGGATCTTTATCGATGAAATGCCCCATTACGGCAAATTTCACTTCATCATAATAATCCTATTTCCTTCCCAAAGTTGTTTCTTAGGTTTGGAGAAGAGATAGTAGTCACTAGGGGCTAGAGTTGTACTGTAGGATAGGTGGTCAATTTCTTGGAAGCATATTCTTTTACTGCAACCTTTGCAATTGCTGCTGTGTGCACTGATCTATTCTCATGGAGAAGTTGAACAGCATGTGTAACCTTCCTCGCATCTTGTTAGAATTCGCAATCTGTGCAAAAGTGAAACAAAATTGTACTTTCACAGTGGTAGTCTTTTCTTTGAAATCAACTAGGAGAATTCATCTGGGATCCCAGAAGATTGTTGTTGTAACTTTCTTTGTGGAGTGAGTGACCTGTGCCTTTCTTGGTGGAGCTTCACCTGGTTTACACCATTAAAGAGATTCTCTTTTGGATAGAGCTCCATAAAGAATCATTGTTTCATTCCCTGTAGCAATGTATTCCAACACCTCTTTTGGGTTGCCATGGCACTGTTCCAAATAATTGGTGCAACAAGTTGCACACAGCTCCTTCTGAAGTATGGGCACTCATCTTGCATTGACTTTTTTTTTCATATGAAAATAATAATCAATGATACGGAAAACAATTGTTTCAGATAGCCCAACCAAACTGAAATTTCCTTAGATTCAACTATCTGTCACTCAGAACTTCACATTCAACAATAGCAACAATGGTTTCTTCAGTCATCACCTCAACAGCTTGACCAACATGTGGATCATCAACAATGCTCTCTGTCCAGATCATTCCTTCATTGTGGAGTGTGAAGGGGAAGCATCACCATATACACCATCCAAGCCCTTCTTTTGTCAGGAACTTCAACACTGCCTCAATTTCATCAATTGTAACAGTGCAGCTTGCAACCTCTTACTCAGACTAGTGCCACCACTCAAATGAGGCTAATTGCGGGATGAAATTCACATGCGCATCTACTGACAGATGTTGTTGCTAGCTCTCAAACTATTTAACCTTTGCACTCATTTTCAAGGTCAGGTCTGAAACTTATGGAACCTCTCTCATATCAACAAAAAGGTTTTAAAACTTAAGCTTTTTCATGTAATGACCAAGCTATTTTATGCATCAATAAAAAGAATAATAATAAAGTGTGAATTGGAGGGCAACTATAACTCAAAAGTTAATTCCAGCAATTGAAAACAGAAAATTAAAAATATTTTAGGACAATATAATCTATAACCAGTGAATTACCATGCAAAATTTTCTGGCTAAATATCTCTACAACATTGGCATTTTACTAACTCCAGATTGCCTTCTTTGCTTCCAAAATAAAAGAAGTGGACATGACCCCTTTATCAGCATGTGCAGCACTTGAAAAGTACCAAGATATAACAAAAACAATCAAATAACTGTGAGACTATTTTTTAACAGTACCAAAAGGTGGGACTACTCCACAAAATTTCTGATAGCAAATCTTTTTAATGCATCCCAAGTTCACAAGAGTGAAAAACATAATTTTTAATATTATTATAACAATTGACAATTTGTAATAATCAAATTTAGAGGTCTAGTTTTGGAATTCATATTATAAGTATTCTTTAAAAAAAAAAAACAAAAGTGAATAAAAATTTCACATAAATATTAACATTTTTCAAAATATGATACTGTGGCTGTCAAGAAGAATAGGGTTTTTAAAAAATGAAAGAATTATTGAAATCGGTTGAGTGGTTTAGTATCTCTCTAACTCACTTCTAGGTTTATCAATTGTAAAATAAATAAAAAAAAACACAAAAATTATGATACCAAGACTAATGAGAAATTGCTAAACTATGTAATAATTTTACTTCATGCCACATAAATGTTACTAAAACTTACCTGAAATTTTTTGCAAAATACTGATCAATATCAGGTAAGGAATTTACTGCACTCAGGCTAACTAACATTCTTGAAGTATTAATTGAATGGTTCTCCCCAGTTTCCTGTTCTTCAATACTCCAACCATTCTTAAGTATAACTGTAACACACATACTGCTGTGTACAGCATTGTTTATGGCAATAGGTACTACCCTTTACTATAATCTTTCACACTTCCACTATAACACCAGGCCATGCAATATTATCACTTGTCCCTTTTACTTTTTAGCCTCATTACTATAACGAAATGCTGACTGATGTAGATGTCCTTATTTAACAAATAGCATTCTATTTCCTGTCCATCATCTTACCTTTTCTACTATTCTTATAATAAGTAACGAAAGTATTCCATTATTAAAATTTGATACACAGATATCACAAAAAAAAAAAAACACATTTTGAGGCTACCCAAATTTATTATAATAATAATAATAAATAATAATAATAATAATAATAATAATAATAATAATAATAATAATAATAAAAAAATAAAAAAAAAAAATAATAATAATAATAATAATAATAATAATAATAATAATAATAATAATAATAATAACTGATTTAAAGAAAAAGAGAAAATACAAATTTGGAAAATCTGTCTTTCGTTAAAGTGGTCATGAAACTTGAAATTCATAACCTTTCATTACAGTTATTTTTACCACAGTATCACAGTCACCTAATACAAAAGATTCAAATATAATTTATATACTTGTTTCAGTTTTTTATTGGAATTTGAAGCTCCCAAGATTTAAACTATTAAGAAACCAACAAGGAAAAGAAATATTTCTATTTTTTCCAGGAACAGAATTACAAACAAACATGCACAATACTGTGGCATGCAACAATCACAGTTTAAAGAGCTGCAACAATTTTATTACAAACAACCTATAGTGGTACAAACACAAAAAAGTGTGCAAGTACTCGATGTTATTTATGTAATTCCAGAATCTTGCTCCATAATTGTGTATTTACTGAATAGCTTGGACCAATTGTTCCTTTCACATTTTCTTTTCAAATGTTATTTATCAACTATTATTCTGAAAATTTAAAAAACTAATAACTTATTTGAAGCACAGCGAGATCATTTTGTGATAACGATGCATAGAATGTGTGAAATGTTCAGTAAGCGATTGTACAACATATAAAATAAGTAGGGACTCTTTTTCATAAGAATCCTTTAAGATTCTGTTGTTTTCAATCCTGAATACTGAAATTCATCCTGATACCATTCTAAACGCATATTTTAGTTAAGAACTACTTCCTTGGCTAAACAAAGATTTCTAGACCATGTTTTATGCTGCATAACAAACTATAAAGAAAAATCACAAAAATGGAGAATCTGCAAGTGGTCTAACCACCCAGCAACAGTAGGTAGATTTTAGCAATCCCATTGTCCAATGAGGGGCACTATTTATATTTTGAGCCTAGTAATAAAAAAAAATATTAACAAAATAGCCTCCATTATGATCATACACTTTTGCATGCAATCAAATCGTTTGTCATAGAATTTTTTTTCAATCTGTTTGAGACATCTCAAAATATGATTTTTGAAGGCATCAACGGGTTCTTTTGCTGATGAAAATTGCTGTCCACGTATTTTATCCCTGATGTTCCAGAACAAAAGGAGTCATTGGATCCAAATCAGGATTGTATAGTGGATAAGCCATCAATTTGATCTTTTAATTGTTCTAATAGTCAGTTGTTAGACAAGATGTGTGAGCGCTTGTACTGTCTTGAAGAAAAATGATCAAATGGCACTTATTTTCATTTTTTCACTGAAAACGTCTTGCAAACAAATGGTTATGTACCAATCAGAATTGATCATTTTATGTTCCTTTAAAGACACTGTTGCCGCATGAACAGTTTTACAGTTTTTTGGAGAAAAAAAAACAAAAAAAAAACAGCCATACATTTAGAGTCATTTTATAATGAGTTGAAATTATTAACACTTTAAATTTCTCCACTTACATGTTGGTCCTTATTTAAGACTAGTTTCAGAGAGTAGGACACTCCCTATCCTCAAATTTAAAATGTTTATAATTTTGACTCATTATTAAACAATTCCAGTAATCATGCTTCACCATACAAAAATATTCCTAATCATTTATAGGCAAACGTTTATTTCAAAGTGCTTCAAGTGTGCTTTTGTTGGAATTAAGTTCATTTTGAAACATACATATAGTCAACTGCTCTTTGCATTTTGTCTCGTGCATAGATCCATGATTTGTCACTTATTTACATCTTTTGAAGCCCCATCATTGTATTTCTTGAGCATTTCTGTCCTCCAATCAACACGAACATCCTTTTGAGATTGTGTCAAATCATGTGGGATCCAACCAAAGCATACCTGTATCACCACTAAATGATCATGCAATATTTTATATATGCTGGTGGAACTAATGATTATCTCACAGTATGTGTCACGATGGCCTTAACTATCAGTTTTTGGGCAGCATCAATGTTTTTTTGGCACAACTGATTTTGTAAAACCTTCACAAATTTTGTTAGTGAGCAATCACAGCAACTTGTTATGCCAGTGTTTCACAAAGGCAAAGGATGGAGCTTCATCACCAAATGTAGTAGGAAGTTGATCAATTGTCTTGATAATCCATGTCAAAAATGATAATAAATCATATACATATTTTCAGGAGTTAATTGCATCTTTTCGCTAGGGCAATTTTAAACTCATTGTAAACAACATAAATAACACTCTATTACTAAATATCTGAAGTAGGCTAAGACCAACAATATCAAACTTTCCAGTGCAAACACCAGATGGCACCTGCAGTCAGTGTTGCCAAGGCTCAAAATATAAATAGTGGCCCTTGTAAACTTACTAAATACACAGCTAACAATATCTCTTTTGAAGTGGAGTACCAGGAAATGTATCTTTTATTCAATCATGCATTTACTCGACATTTCAATAAACTAACAAGAAGACAGTAACAGCTATAATAATAATAATAATAATAATAATAATAAGAAGAAGAAGAAGAAGAAGAAGAAGAAGAAGAAGAAGAAGAAGAAATGCTTAAGTAATTCACTGCCAGTGAGCTGACAGAAAAATGCTGAAGCCACTGAAGCACAAGAAAATAGTTATGGACGGACAGCAAAAGACTGCTCAGCATTGGGTAATGAACTGATTCAAACTGGTTTCCCATTAAACAATTTAATTTATCTACAAAAGTCACAAAAATAAAAAAAGCAAAAGATATGGGATGAAATAGAAGCATTTAAAACTTCAAGACACAGTAAATGTGGATACTGGAATAAGCAGAATGAACATAAATTTGGTAAAAAAATGCATTACATTTCCCAGTGCTAGTAGATAGGCAAGGGACTATAATAACTTGATATCCAATCTGAATAGTACATCTTTAAGAAGATTAAATACAAGTGGAAATAAAATTGATTATTTAATCTTGCTTACCATTTAGTGTCTTGTATGCATTCTTTTCCAAAAACTGCATTGCATTTGCCAGTTTCTTTATTATATCTGGTAGAAACTTTCGAAGACTGTAACACCTAAAACATAAAAGGCAAGGTGTCACAGATCAAAATAGGATTAATTGCCTAATTACTGAGCAGTACATAAATAGTCCAGATGTCATCAGTTCTGCCCATGCTATATCTAGAGTCTTGTTACAAAGGTGATTGTGCAGCACCCAGTAAGAGGGTTTCTACTAGATAATTGCTGAGACAGAATACTGCTCACCCTTAGGAAAACATTGTTGATTCATTGGCAATGCAATGGTAACAGGCACAGCATTGCTGCATTTTCATTTTATATTTGAAGTCTGGAAAATGTGAATGTTCTTGCAAGTGCACTGGAGGTTACAAGAGAACATTTCCATGGTCTTGTAGGACTTCAAAAGTGACTTAAAAAAAAATCGCTCTAGCATTTGAGGCAACTTATGGGGGCTGTCATGTGTCACCGTGTACTACATGTTTGGAGAATTCAAGGGGGCAAAGAGTGGATGACAACATTACTGACTGACAGAAAAATCATCACTGTGAAAACAATGATTAGGGAAGGTAAAAGGACTTTGAGCTGGCATTAGTGATTAGTTCATCTTAAGTTTCAACCATCCTTCATGGATACCCTCATGTGAAAAGGGTGAAGTACCCCATAATCATAATATTTATGGAGATCACAATAATCATGACATATATGATGTATTCATGAAATAGGGGTTTTAAAGCTAACTTAAAAATAAAATAATCATGATAAATTACAAATAGGGACCAAAACAGAGATATGTTTACAAAATCACAATTGTCGCAATTTTCTTACTTTATAGTGAATTTGAAAACATATAGCAATAACCAACAATCATTAATCAATCAACAACTCACCAGCTGAGTTTTGACAAGAATGAAGAATGCCTCTGTGACAATTTTGTCAAGGTCAAGTACATTACATTGCTTGGGTCAGTTTGTTTCAAACACTATGGCACCCTGCTTTCTTCACATGATTCATTGTACTGTTTGAGACCTAAATTGTGAAGATGCGGGACACATCCATAGCAGTTTCTACTAAATAGCATGCAAAACAATATAGCAATGAATTTTATTGTAGTGATGGTCTTCTATTTTGTAAACTTTGTAATTTTAGAGTAGATTGCAGGTACAGTGAGGCCTGTTCGTACATTAAATGTGAAATGCACAAAACAAAATGTGACAAAAGGAAGAAATAGCTGGCTCTCAGAGAACCATTTAAATTTGCAAAAAGAACCAAAGATGACAAAGAAGAATTTGTGATGGACACAACAAGAATGATGCTTATGGTGGGTTACAAAGGTTATTTTTTGTTGCTTTTGTTGCTTCGATCATTATTAAAAATAATTTGACAAAAAAAAAATTAAATTTTAAAAAAAGTAAAAACAATTGAAGAACAGTTACAATTTTTTCAAAACAAATTAAAATCTATCAATAGTTAATTTCTTTTAGTTGACAAACTACGTATTATTTTTCTTTTAATAACAGTTATTTATTTCTATTATTATTAAATTAATATTTATTTTGAGAAGCTAGATCAACCAGCAGCGAGAGAATGGTTAGCAAAACATGTAAAAATGGTGCTGTGACCTTCCAACATCCTCCTATATTTGCAGGCAGTGTGCAACTGGTGCAGACCTTCCAACATCCTGCTATATTCGGTACAACAAGGTGCTCTAACAAAGTTGAATATAAAAGAAGATGTAGCAAATAAACCCTTAGCAATCTTCTGTGATGAAACTATAAATCACAAAGGACAATATGTTTTTACACTGTTGTTAAGTACTAGAAAGTAATTCTGTTCAGAAAATTTATTTAGGTTCTTATTTGTTCTTGTCTGCTGCAAGTAGCACAACATATAACTAGACACTTTAAAAGAACTTGATATCAAATACAAAAATGTATTGCCAATTTCCACAGAAATATGAAAAAGTGTGTAGAATGTTTAACTGTAATAATAGGCGATCACTTACTGTCATTCACATACTGGGCTCATATATTTAATTTCATAGAAGAACTGTGTCAAAAGAGCTTACCAGATTTGAATGCAGTTGTTACTAAGCTTAAGCATATTTTTAAAAAACTCAAGAAAACTTAAAAATTTACATCTTGAGTTTCTAAAAGCTCAGTATCCTGATTTGAAAGCAAAATTGTATCCAATCCCAGTTTTAAAATACTGGTCAAAATCTGCTTTGTATTTAAATGAGTATTTAATTACTGTGGTGCAGTATTTAAAAAGCACTGAAATCCATTGAATCCAGTCACAATCTTAATCTCCTTAAAAACTGTCTAAGGTAAGATTCACACAGAATTAGTTGCTAAAAATTGTGAACTCTTAAGTGAGCCAATTTTAGAACTTCAGTCTAAAGAATACCCAGTTGCAAGTTACTGGATAGATAGAAATGGTTAAAACAAAATTCAGTTTAATGAAAGTAGGCCACATCAATCAATTTTCAATTTTAGATTTTCTGTCTCAAAAAATATGTTGTGAGATAATTTCACAGCTTAAAGAACATGGTCTGAAAGCTATCACAAAATAAATAAATTCATGTTAAGAGGGAAATACTGTCAGCTTCTTTTATCTCACGGAAATTATACAGTTTATTACCCAAAAAAGTTCCTGCTAATGGGAAGTGGAAGATAAACAAAGGGCACTGACCTTAAGGAAAAAAAAAAAAAAAATATATATATATATATATATATACACATGTTTATGTTAGAGCCTCCATCGCGAATGAAGGCTGTTGCACAGTAGGTAAATACATAATGACATAGTCACATAGTTTCAGCCAATCATGCACAGTCTATTTCTGAGCATGTTTGAGACAACTTAACACCAGTTTAACACTGAAATTCATTGATTCCGAGCTATAAATTGATTCCATTGTGTAATAGTAAGGTAGTAAACAGTCCGTTAACAGTTCTAACTATGGCTGAAGCAAAAAACAAAAACAAAACAAAAAATAATGTATTCTTCAGTCAAGCCAAAGAAATAGTATATAATGTATACGGAAACTTCCAGGGGAAGATGGAACCAGTGGGGAGTACTCTAAACAGTGTTGCCAATTGTAACAGGAAAATAACTGATGCTTATCAGGTGGGTAGGCTCACTGTAAAAAGAACTATATGTAAAGCAAAAGCTTATGTTACTGCAGGAGAAAGTATTATTTTTAATTCTCCTGCAAATATGCATAAAAGGAACAAATCAGTGACTCAATTTTGACAGAATATTTGCTTATAAAAATTTTTCTATGTATGAGAGTGAAAACTTACATGCGCCACAAAAGCTTGTAACCAAAATAAAACAAGATGCAGGCTTTTAGGGTAGTGAATCTACCATGCTCCACATTTTGAGGAAAATGGGATTTTATTACAGAAAATGTTGTGACAGAAGAAAATTAAAAATAGAATAGAGTAACATTGCAGCTGCAAGAGTTATGTTTCTAGAAAAACGCATTCCATTAGATATCAGGCTGACGCTAAAAATTATTACTTGGATGAAACCTGGGTAAACCAAAACCATGCCAGATCAGCTTCCTGGCAGATGAGTGATGGGAGTGGAGGTTTAAAAGTTCTTATTTTGGCAAAGGAGGCTGCTTAATCTTATGACATGCTGATTCTGCCGATTCAGATTTCATCTGAGAGCAAATTAATTTTTCCCTACAAATCTAAGTCCCCATCTGATCATCGTTTAGAAATGAATGCTGATGTGTTTAAAAGTTGGTTCATAGTGAAATAGTGACAAAGAATAAGTTAAGATAATATGCATTTATATAGTTCTTTGATGTTTAAAAGAAATGAATAAATAGTTTCAATTCACATCAACTGCTACGTGCTTGCAAATACTTCCCTCCTTTCTCAGTCTCTAGAAAAATATTGCAACACAGAACTTCCTCTACCTGCGGGCATAAAGTCAATTACCGCCTTCATTTCTGACAGTGACTATGGTTCAAAATCCTTATGCTTTGCTGTTAAATTTTACAAAAGTTACTAAATGAATGGCCTAGTTGTAATAATATAATCATTCTGCCATTATGTGTAAAATGAAAAAAATTCTTTGAATTACTCATGATAATCGTAATATTACATGATTTAATTACTTTTCTAGCAAATTTGATGATCAGTTCTTTTCATTTAAACAATATTTGATACTGCACAAGTTTAGTTTATGTACTGTGTATGGTAGCAGTGTGTCATATTAAAATAAGGTACCTTTGACGAGAAAATTAATACCAGACCCTAACAGTTTTGACGTTTATATTTTTCTTACATTTGCACCTGTTTTTCCATTATTTCTGCTTTCTTTCACTGTTAGGGAACCAATGAAATGTGATATGCCTATTGTTGCTTTCAGTATTTTTGCAGATTGATATGGCACAATTTTTAAGACTTCTCATTTACAAAAAAATAAAAAGTCACTCAGAAATAAATGAGTCAATTATTACTTCTTGATAAAAGCTCCACAGAAATGGCAAAAATAATCACAATGTGTATTAAAATACACGTGCTAAGCAGATGGCAAAGAAAGAGTGTCCTCATTGTGATGTCATGAAGAGTAGAGGTACAGACGGTAATGTAAATGGCCTGTCCAATTAACTCTACTTCTTGGGTTTTTCTTTAAAAATCAATTAAAGCACAGGTATAGAGAGAGATTAGATTGGAAATGTCTATCCTTATGCATTGTGGTTGGTGAAGTAGGATTTACGTGCAGCTGCCATAGTTAGCCATTACACTTTTGAGATGAGCACACCTTGCATGGGTTAAATGTGGACACAAAAATAAGATTTTACGGTGTTAAATGTTCAATCAAGTCGTAAATTTAGACTAAGTTTTAAACCAGTGCAAGGTCAATGCATGTGTGGTGTTTGGCTGTAGTTTTTCAAATAGCAGAAGGAAAAACAAGGAAAGGGAAATGTTTCAATATACAGGTTAGTGTACTTATCTAAATTATTTTTCGGTGGAATACTTAGTGAAATATATTATACATTATCAACAAAGCAATTCTGCATTGTTTGTTAGATTTTAGATTTCAAACTTGGAAGACCTAAGAGAAGCTTGGATAAAGGCAATTCGCAGAAAAATTGGCAATCTACTCAAGTTTATGAGAAACCTCTTGCTAATGTGCCCATTTAGCAGCTATTGAATTATGTGCTTATGATACGAGAACTATGAGCTTAGGAGGTGTGCTCCACAAGTCAATAGAAATTATCACAATATGCCTCTACCAATATTCTTGATTAATATCACACAGTTTACTAAAGCTTTAAACCAATGGTGTAACATATGGTACAGACTTTTGTTACATTGACAGTAGTTTTAGACCAAGAAATTAGAACAGAATTAAGTTATGATCTTGCCACAATGTTTATTGCAATAATACCAATTTATCTATAACTTCTGACAGGCCAAAAAATGTGATTGTATTAAATATTCGTTAATACTGGAGATCTCCACCTTTCCTTTGTCCTTTACTTCAAAAACTTTGAAAAGCAATTAATGACATGTTGCACATGGTGTACAGGGTAGTGTGTAGTGCCATTAGATGGCAGCTGGGTGCAAGACTTGCTTCAGTAAAACGCTAGCATTTCTGCCCTGTGAATTGAAGTCACTAAAGTTTTAACAATGTAAGTAAATATCCAGATTTTATTCGTTTGTTTTCCAAATTCAATTTTATTTTAAATCATATCATGAATAGAATATTGTATCTCACTAAACAACAACAAAGTTGTGACATTTTAGTTTTTTATAGTTGTCCTTCTGGGTATTAAAACTCAGTTTAGAAAAAAATCTCTTGCATTTAAAATCAATATCTAAATAAGGGATAGCTTTCATTATAATTTTCTTCATAGTTATACTCATTATAATGGGAGGATTAGGTAATTGGTAGCCAAAGATATTGAAGAGATTTATCACAGAAAACATGGTAACCTTAGCTTTCCACACCAAGAGTGTTCCCAAGCGACCGCATGTGAGATTTGTGGTGGAAAAAGCGGCGCTGGGGCGGGTTTTCTCCGGGTTCTCTGTTTTCCCCCACCATCGCATTCCACCAGTGCTCCATCTTTATTCATGTATCATCAGTGTCACCGCCTGCGGTGCCATAAGTAGTTAAAGCGGGCATTAAACACTACAAAAAAAAAAAATAAAAAAACCAAGTGTTCCTCCATCTTATTTGCTTGAGTTACCAACATGGCTTAGAAGATCAACAATGGTACAAAGTTCTTTGTAACAAAGAAGCGAATCAAAACGAAAAAAGTTTTTAATGTATTTAGTTGTTAAATACTGTCATTACATTATTTATATCACTGATACTTTATTTATTAATTAGCCTTAACGACTGAAACAAAGCACCTAACGTTTTTATTATAATCATCAATTTCTTTTACCACGTAGTCCAATTTAAGTTTATTGAAGTGCTTAGAAATATGTATATTGTATAATACATATCTTGTACTGCCCATTAGAAGTACTGGCCACTTTTTCAGTGAGTTAGTAAGTTACATACATTTATATTTTATATATATATATATATATATTTTTTTTTTTTTTTTTACAGTAGCTACCACTAGTACTAAATGCTAATCAACTATAATTTTCTGTTTCCATTTATTTTTTAATTTTTTTTAAATATTGTCCTAATGTCTTACAGTTTTTATCAATAAATTTATTTACGTATTTCCTATTCATTTTCTTTTCTCCATTTCTCAGTTTTGTTACAATAAAAGATTATTTGTTGAACATGTTCCTTTCACCCACATAATGGACATTCATCTTGTGGGTGCCTATTTCATTGTCCTTTTAGCCTCGATATTTCTGCTCTTAACCATACCATCCCCCTCCTTTCTTCATGACTAGTGTATCACATATCTTTCTCTTTCCCAGCTATTTTCTGCTGGCATGTCAGAATTTTGTGCTGCAGGAGTTCTTTTACATGCCAGTAAATCTACTAACAACACTTAACAAACCACCAATTAGGGCTGCAAACCCGAGATCACAAGCCTGAGTCTAACCAACACAGCTACCCAGACTGACAAAAGATCTAGAGATCTTCTAACCAACTTCAGCAGATCAGCTTTCTACATATTGCTTAAGGAAATAAAATTTCCAAATCTGGTTTTAGAAGGTCTATGATTACCACATAAAATGGATTACTGCATGCTTCATCACTGTGAGTTGAATACTCATCTCATTTATTTACATGAATGCATGCTCATTTCATTTACTCCTGAATCCATCAAGCCATGTATTAGTTCCATTCTCCAAGTTTTAGAAAGGAACACTTGAGGAGCAAAATCTTTTTAGCAAATCCAACTGAAAGGGTAATCTTATGTGTTTACATGTGGTGTAAGATTCAAAATAAAAACAATAAAAATAATAATTAACAATAAAAACTGACATTCTATATTTAATTTGCATTCTTTTGTTTATCTGTATCCATTTTCAATTGACAAAAAGATTTTAATCTATTTCACTATAATACACACTGAATGTTTATCACTACAGCATAGATATAACTGATCGGAGGGATAAGAAAAGGTATCCTACAGAGTCAGTGTCGCATTTGTAGAGGGAAAGAAAGAAGATTGATTGATTGATATGGAGCACATATTATTTGGATGTCCAGGAAGAGATTTATGAAAAAAAGAATTCCTGGAGTGAAATGGGACAAGATGGTTAGAAGAACAAGCATTAAAGTGAGGTTTTAGAAATGATGGCAGAAGCTTAGGTCAGTTTTTAAGCAAAGTTAAAAAAAACAAAACAAAAAAATGAACTGGTCTGAGGAAAGAGAATTAGAGTTAACATAATTTGTATTAGTTAGTTATTAATGTTTTGACATTTTTAGGGAACTAATATCTGTAATTATGTGGATGGGTATGACAAGCTAAAAGCTTGCACTCAATGCAATAATACTCAAGTACGAATCAGCTTCATACAAATAAATACATAATTGATCTCTTAATGTGTAGCATACTTACATGTTGGCTTGAAAATTCTGATTTTCATGAATGTTCTCTGCCAAGATAATAGCTGCTTTAGCAAGAAATGCTGCTTCCTCAATTAAGTAAAACAATTTCTGCAGTATGTTAGGCAAATCTTTCTTCAGTGGAAAGTGCTGAAGTGGCTTTAAGTACCGTTCAAACTGAAATACAATATTTATCTTATAAGACACACTGTTAAAAGCCATTATTCACTTCTAGCAACACCAAAAATAAAGGAAAGATACACAGATGTATAACTTAATTGTAATTTACATTTCTGAAATTGATATGATTACATTGCATATCAAGCAGGAATACCTGTCCTGAGATGACAACACCAAGTTATTTTACAAACACCAGATTTAATAACCTTTCTCTTCCTTTACTTTTATTTTAAAGTAAACAACACATGAAGATTAGATATTCATTTATTGTAAACACATTTTAAATATTTATTAAAGACAAATAAAACTAACCAGGAAGATGGTCATAAAAAATAAAAGAAAACTCTGAACATGCAACTTCCACTCTACTCGGAACAGAGACATCCATTTGCACTAAAATACAGCACTTCTGTTGCAGGATACTTGCTTAGAGTCAGAGATACTGTAATTAAAGCTATAAGCTGATTTTGCAACTTCACATTCCATTAGGTGTGTCTAATAGGAACTATAAGTTGGTTCTAAGCTAGAGTTTGATACTTTCTTTGTTAGATATTCGTTATTTCCAATCTGATATGAGTCATGTGTGACTATATGAATATTTTTGCATATTGGATTACTAGAGAAAGGTTTCAAAAGTTTTGATCTTAATAAATTGTTATAAAATTAAATAACTCAGAAGTTTGAGACATGTGAAGTAGTTCAAGTATAATGGCTCAAAATGAGTCGGAATAGTGACACTCGCCTCAATTAAAATAAAATTTTCAAAACACATGTTTCAAGGGCATTTGCCCTCTTCATCAGTTTTCTGGAATTTGTCCTCGTAGTCTGTTACAGTGGAGATATCTGGTGTTCTCAGCAGAAGTTCATAATCATGTGGCAGTATTCCAAAATTCATGAGCTGGTCTTTGTGTTGTGTAATGAAAATACAGGGTGTACATAGATGAATATCGCGGTTTTAACTCTTTATAATATTTATTACATTCAACTTACAGTTATAAATGATATGTCAAATGAAAAAGCAACTCAAAACAGTTTTGTTTGTTGGCAGAAGTGCGCATGTGCGTGCAATGTGTCTGCCGCAATCCACTAGACAGCGGTAGTAACAAAGATGGCGACTAGTAAACAGAAAGTGTTTTGTGTTTTGCAAAGACCGAATCTATAGTTACTCTGCAAATGGTAAGGATGTAAGCATACAAAAAAAAAAAAAAAAAAAAAAAAAAAAGGAACTTCAGTCACAAAGCAACCAGCTGAGGCTGTAGGCATTTTCTTACAACTTTCCAAACAGTTGACACAGGAACTTCTTATTCACGACTAGCCTTCCGGACTGATTTCTTTGGGCTACGAATGAACGACTTTCTCACTCGCTCAACAGTCTCTTCACTTACTCCTGGTCATCCCGTGCTCTTCCCTTTACAAAGGCAGCTGGTATCTCCAAACTCATTATACCATCTATGAATGTTTTTATCACCAGGAGGATCACAACCAAACTTACTACGCAACGCACGTTGCACAGTAACTACAGATTCGGTCTTTGCAAACTGCAAAACACAAAACACTTTCTGTTTACTAGTCGCCATCTTTGCTACTACCACTGTCTAGCGGATTGCAGCAGAAACATTGCACGCACATGCGCACTAGTGTTAGGGACACTCAAATTTCGCGACTCGCGAAACTCACGAAAATTTTTAAAATGCTTAAAATTAGGGAATAAATGTATACGAAGACATATTTGATTAATTTAAACACTTTTTGACACACCATCTACTCGCGAAATTTTGAAATTCCCACTCTATATACAAATTTTTAGGTTCACTCGCGAAATTTATCGCATATAGCAAAAAGATCACACATTCTTGTTATCAAATTTCGGTTAATGTTTTTTGCTTCCAGCTTAAGCTTTGTTAAGCGCCGTGGGAGTCTGTTAGCACGGTATTGGCTATCTTGTCAGCGTTCGATCGATAACAACAGCAGTATGCAGTATCGGCGGACCAGCGAAGCCGTTGAACCAGCGAGATAGGAGCGCTCATATCCGGTATGCGCTGCGCACGCATTCTGTTACTACCCTAAGTAACTTCTTCTACGCGTATCCCACTAGTTCCTGTTCACCCATGCGTTCAGTTCGTTTTAACTAGCAGTAGCGTAGTTCTGAAATATCGTACAGCATGCCACCGAAAGTGAGCTTAGATGAGCGGGTAAAGCAATTCTCGCAGGACGGAATGAAGAGGTCAGGAGAAATAATGCTTTGCAGCTTTTGCAATAAAAGAATTCCATATGAAACTTCGGATGCTGTAAAAAAACATATTGCTAGCCAGAAACACGTGGATGCAACGAAAACGCGTAAGCGACAAAGAACAATGTTCGAGGCGGCTGAATGTTCAAAAGGAGCAAAGGTATGTAATTTCCACATTTTCTGCATTTATCTACTTCAATTCTGTGACAATTTTTATTTTGTTACTTAGAGTTTGAAACTTGTGTGTAAAGAGGTAAAGGTGTATTACCTATTTAAAATTAAATGCCAGTTTACTTCCTTTTAAAGCACATGTTTTTAGAAATCAGAACATTATTTGGCTAATAGTAAAATATCGTGTGTAGTTGCACTCTTCGCTTAAACGCATATACTTATTTTGCTCAGTTATATGTTTTACATGATTTTATATCATATTTCAAATTTATTTTGGTTTATAACTTGACATCGGGTGTATAACACAAAGCTGCTTTAGGTTCGCGGTGACTTAGCCGGTTGTATGACGCACGTTGAGGGACATGCGAGCACGCTCTCACAGATATGAAGTGTAGCATACAAAATACGCGGGTAGGACATAATTTTTAGTTCTGTTAGGCCTGTTGCCGTTGAAAGTTAAAGCCTCCGATATCACCAAAGAAGTTAAAGGGGGCTATAAAAATGAAAAATAAGGCAACAAAAGACATGTTATAAAAAGGAACATAAACTGCAGCATTTTAATCTCAAAGAATCAATCTTAGAGATTCGCTTTCAAGATTTAACACATTTAAAAAGACATTTTGCAAAAGTTCTGGTCTATGCTTATATGTTTTCTTTTCTACTTTTACCAGGCTGCCAAACTGGATTTTGTCACTTCCACGGTTGAAATGATGATTTCAACCAATATTCCATTGGAGAAGGCAGATCACCCAGCCTTCAAGGAATGGGTGAAGAAGAACGTTATTGGCGGTGGAGACCTTCCAGGAAGCAATGTTCTCCGTAGAGAATATTTACCTCTCTTGGCAAACTCCAGGAAGGAAAAAGTTGTTGCAGCCCTACAGAACAAGAAGGTTGCTGTTATGGCTGACGAAACAACAGACAAGATGGGCAGGGCAATTTTCGTTGTTCTGCTGTCTACAGTGGAGCCCTCCAGATCGCAGGAGCAATATGTGGCTGCTGTCACTTCACTGGAGGTAGTGAATGGACGGTCCTGTGCTCGAACAATTACCGAGGCACTACAGAACACAGGGGTAAACTTTGACCAAGTAGTGGCATTAGTAAGTGACTCAGCCAGTTATATGACCTCCTGTTATGCTGGGTTATCACTTCTCCTGCCAGATGAGTCCCTACATATTCAGTGCTGGGCACACAAAATAAATCTGATTGGTGTGGTGATGAAGGACTACTTGTCATCGCTAAATAAACTAGTCATTTCAGTCAAGCAGACTTTTCTGCATGCCCGGAAAAAAAGACATGCATTTCGGCAATTCACGCACGAGAAAGGATCTGCAGCAGGAATGTTTCCAATTCCAGTGGCCACAAGATGGAATTCCTGGGTGGAAGCAGTTGAGTGGATGGCAGATAACTGGACCGTTCTTTTTGATTTTTTTCGCTCCATTGGTGGCAGAGAGTCATTTACTGCAGCATCTTCACACCTGCAGAATATTACTGATTCTGAGCTACAGATGCTTTATGTGCAAGCTCTGTTTGTGAAATCTTTAGCTTCAGTGATGAAGCAATTGTTGCTCAGCCTGGAAACAAATTCCAAACCGATGGCTGCAGAAGTGTATCCCAAACTTCAGAATTTGAAGAAGCGCTTACAAATAGTTGCTGCCGGAACTTTCAGTGACAGAGTTCAGGAGAAGCTTGATGCCCTGAAAGGAAATCTCAGGGGAAGTTCGATGCAGGACATAAAAATTGCAGCAGGCCATATGCACACCAAGCTGGACAATCTTATGTTGGGGGACCCTGCCCGTGCATTTTTGGAGCCTGTGGCTGCACTCTTCTACAGGCAGAATGTGCTATCACAGCCTGCTGCAGGAGACGAGCTGAAAACCCTTTTCCACAAAGTACCATCAATGAAGGGTATTCCCATCGATGAAGGACTGCATGCTTACAGGGATCTTCAGGATATTCTGAAGAGCAATGTAAATATATCAGTAGAAGATGCTCTTCATGCAATGCGTGATGATCATCAACTTTTTGTTGATGGTGCCTTAAGGGCGCTGTGGGTTCCTGTCTCAAACGTGAACTGTGAAAGGTTTTTTTCCAACTTTTCGTGTGTCTTGACGGACCTCAGAACAAATCTCACAATCACAAACTTGGAGATGCTATCAGCTTATAATTATGAAAGTAAACCATAAGAGTGTGTGTAAATTATGCTTGCTATTAGCGTTTTTATATTTTAGATTGTATAAATTAATTATGCATTTATTTCTATTTTTGTAGGTGAGGAAGTTAATATCCAAGAATTACCATATCCAAGAATTTTCCTTTCTAACTCAAGAATTTTACCTTCTCACTCAAGAATTTTCTCTCTTATTACTCAAGAATTTAGCAACATTTTATTCAAGAAATTTGAGTGTCCCTAACTAGTGTCAACAAACAAAACTGTTTGAGTTGCTTTTTCATTTGACCTATCATTTATAACTGTAAGTTGAATGTAATAAATATTATAAAGAGTTAAAACCCCGATATTCATTTATGTACACCCTGTATTCTCCCAAACTGTGAGTGCTGCCAGGTTGTTTACAGGTTTTAGCAACTTTATGCCATTTTATATTTTTTGTTGATGTGATGTCCAAAAATTGTGTGCTACTGCTGATTTATCTGTCTGCTTCTGTTTGATGTCTGATATGTTCTTTTAATCTTGCTTCCAGTCTTGTTTTTGTTTGACCAATCTAACATAATCTGTAGATGCTAAATGTCTGGTTCGTAGGTATGGGGTCTTTAATGTCCATTTTCAGTGCATTTTTTATGTTGAATTGTTACTTGAAGTAAACTTATATAGTACTTCTTGAACATTTTTTTTGAATTTTTAATCTGCTGTTGGGTGATAAGTGAATTTTTTATATGTAACTTTTGGTTTTTGTGTGGACAAAGTGGTGATGCTGAGGAGTCTGAGTACTGATCTGTTGAAGACTGCCTGTTTGTGAGGTTCTGGGTTGAAACTATTCCGTTTTATGTAATTGTATGAGTGGTCTTCCTGTAGATGCAATAAGTGATCTTTTGTCCCTTCTGTGTTAGTTTTAGGTCCAGATATGGTGGAATTTGGTATTTTTCTGTTTCCATTGTGAATTGTATAAGCATGTCTGGTAGGTTTAATAATTTTATACAGTCTTCTGCTAATTTTTTGGGGACCACCACAAAAACATCATCAACATATCTAAACAATTATTAAACATATTCGGAAAACTGGAGGTTACATAAACTTCAAGTCGTCCCATGTACAGATTTTCTAAAAAGGGCAAAAGTGGGTTACCCATTGCTAAGCCTGAGGATTGTCTATAAAATCTGCCATTGAATGAAAATAATTCTGATTGATGCATAGTTCTGTTAAAGTATGCAAGTCTTGTATCTCTTTCTTGTTTAAGCCTATGTCTGTAAGCCATGCTTTGAAGGTTTCAAGTAATTTTTTGACTAGAATGCTGGTGAATAATGATTTCACATCTAACGAGACCAATAAATCATTGTTTGAAACAGTGTAATGTTCTAGATGTTTTATTAGTTCCAAGGAGTTTTTAATGGAAAGATTGTTGTGTTCCGGGAAGCTATTGAATTTGTTGACTAACCACTTTGATAATTTGTAGGTTGGGGAGTTTATGCAATTGACTATTGGTCCCATGGGTTTGTCTGGTTTGTGGATTTTTGGCAGAGCATAAAGACATGGTAGAGTTAAATTTGCTTCTTTCATTTTGAATTTATCTAGTTTTGGTATAAATCCTGTTTGTTCTATTGTCTGTTTTAAAGAAATTGTCAGTGTGCTTAATGGATTTTTACTTATTTCTGTATATTCTTTATTCTCTAAAGGGGTTTCTACTTTTGAAATGTAACCCTTTTTGTCCATTATGACTGTTGTGTTTCTCTTATCTGCTTTTAAATAGACCAGCAGTTTTTTATTCAAGGACCTGATTATTTGTTTGTGTTTGTTCTTCTGTATTTTTTTGTCTTTGATTTGCTAAAGTATAGGTGCACATTCTTTCTTTATTGTGATTTGATCGACACAGTTTAGTTCTTTTGTGGCCAGTTCAATATCAGCTACATAATCCTGGATGTTGGTAAAGAATTGAGTGTACATTTTGAAGCACCTCTTTAAAAATTCTATTTATACGTTATGGAGGGTTTCTTCAGAAAGATTTACTACGTTCACGTTGGTTGGATTGTTGGGTTGTATATTGTGTTCGATTTGGTTTTTACGCATCTGTTTGTTGATTTATTTTTCCAATTTCTTTCTAAGTTTCAAAGTTTTTTTGCACATTATTCTATTGACTTTGTCTAACAGATTTTCATGAATGTTTTTCCAAATGGTGTTCTCTACATTTTGTGAGAGTTTCATCTGTAACGCATATAACTGGAGTTCTATTTTATTTAGCATCGCGTAGTGTTTGCTTTTTGCAAGTGTGATTACTTTCAGATCTGCAGCTTTTTGTATCATACTATTGTTGTCAAATTTTACGATTTTCTGGCGAAATTTGGAGTTACACAGTGTATTAAGCATAAGTTCAGGAAACGTATGTGGGCAAATAGCGTTCTTTTTATCTGGTTTTTTTAAGAAACATCTTGATGTCTTTTTTGTTATTATTTTAAATTGTGTTAAATGAATCATACTTGAAGTAGTATTGTGATGAGCACATGTTACAGTTTTCTTGACAATTTCTGGTTAGGATAGAGCACATGTTAGGGTCAGATTTATACTTCTGTCGAATTAGATTCAAAATTAAATAACTCAGAAGTTTGAGACAAAAGAAGTAGTTCAACTGTCATAAATTGTTTGAAGTTTATCATTTTGTTTTTATTTTGGCTGCAAAGTTCTAATTAACTTACGTTTGCTAGGTATTATCATTAATGTTATCTAACCTCATAGATTTTAATCAGCAGAACTTCCATCCAGTTAATGCACAACGGCATATTCCAGAGAAGTCGGATCAGTGTAACTGGTGAGGTCCATGTAGTGCCATCATAGAGCGTGTTATAAAAATGTGAATTCATTGATGATGCTGGAAAATTACATATAAGTTTAAAATTGTTATCACTATTTGTAAACATATACAATGAAATAGAAAGAGAACAAAGAATGTCCAGAGCAATGACAAGCCATTAACAAAGAGTTAAAACAAGATTAAATTCAATATTACATTTATTAAATGTTTTAATTTAAAAGAAAGCTAATGTAAGAACATGAACATAAAATTAGCTCTACAGAATTCATTGTTGTCTACAATTACATCAAGAGGAAAACAAGATACTAATATACTAGCCTTGCTGGCCCAGGATTGATGCACATGTGTATAGCTGTGCTCACATTCACAGAACCCATAATCGAACACGTGCAGCATGGTGGTAGTAACTAGAAATCTTGGAATCTGACATATCAGTACAATGCGCAAATGCTAGAAAGTCTGCTTTCTGGAAATTTCTGTTGATGTAAAATTCAAAGCTATAAAACAAAGAGTTGCAAGCTAGGGCAGTCAGTGTTCAATAGAAGTTCTAGCGTACAGCAGCATGAGAGAGCAGTCAACACTTAAAAGTGACGAGAGATTTGTATTGCAGAATTGTTGTGCAGTATAGAATTAAAGACAATTGCAAACAGCTTTGAGTAATAAAGAACTTTTTGTGGTACCAGTGTAAGGAGAGAGATTAAATGCCAAAATGAAGAAGTTTGATGAAAATTCTACTGACTGAAATGAAGGAAATAAAGACAAAAATGAAATGGGGTATGGAGAAAATGGATGAGAAAATGAGATCACAAATAGGTGAAATGAAATTTGGAATGGGGAAGATGGAAACTGGCACAGTGAAGATAGCAGGAAAGTGGAATAAAAAATGGAAAAAATTCAACTCAGCTTGGAGAAGATAAAATGGAGTTGGTAACGGAGAACCAGAAATGGAACTTTATAATAGAATCAATAACTGGCCAGCGAAAGACATGTAAGAACTTGGAGGAAAAGTGGAAGAGCTTGGTAGAATGATGAAGAACCTTGACCATTGCATTAACACCCTGGATTGTTTAAAGAACAAATTGATGCCCTAGAAGACCTCAGGGAAAGACACAGAAGACTTCATGGAAGTGCTAAAGAACTGAACATCACGATGAAAAGATGCTCAACAGAAGGCTCAAAGACTTGATGGTCGAGACAACAGGATGCAAAACATCTACATCAAAACAACCAAGTTAGGAGGAATATCCACCTTTCTTGTCCTTCACAGACTATCCACAATTGATGGACAGTAGAGGAGCATACTGCAGAACTGACAGTAAGCCTCCAGGGAAAAGTGGTAGAAGTGCTTAATGAGGTCCTGTCAGCGATGTCCGGAGATACTTAGGAGGCCCTTGAAAATCTGTTCAGGAACCAACGTTTTGCTACAGCCTACTGCAGTTAGCTTAAATCGAGGCTGCAGCCAGGGGAGATGATGCAGCAGTTCACCCTGGTGATAGAGCAGCTGGTGAACAAAGCTCTAATGAAATTTCAACACTTACATGTTCCAGGAAACTACCTGCTCCATTGATGTGGTATGCAATGCTGAGATAGGGCATCACCTGATGTTTGGTGGCTACAAGACAATCCAAAAGCTATTAATAAAGAGTAAAACAAAACCTAAAGCTCATATTAATGCTCATATTATTAAAAATAATTTTTGAACCATATATTATTGTGAGTCAACTGAAAATTTTAATTCCTGTTGGATCAGCAATAATTATAGTACTTAAAATGAAGGCAGCACCACCTCAAAAAATTAAGGCAGCACCACCTCAAATACCAGAAGTGTTTGCTATGACAAGGAGAAGCAACACAGACAACCTTCAAGAGGTGTGTTACAATGGTTGGAAAGCCAATTAACCTGGCAAATGATTGTCCACAACAATCTGGCGAGCAGGCAGAAAATGAGTAATGACCAGCATTGTGAGAGATACATGGGTGCCATCTTTACCAACCCCCCTCAAGGGATGCTACATGCCTTGGGCAAAAGCGTAGACGACAATCTCATCAAAGATGGCTGGATAAAGGGAAGCTGTGCTAGATGCTAGCATAAACAGGCACAGCCATGGATGAGGTTATCAGACCTGATGTGGCGAAGGGCTTACCAATTCGACAACCCAAATGGCCCTACCAGCTAGTGATGTAATCTGGCGACAATTTGCCTCTGGAAGAGGCCCTGCTGGAATTAATACTGGGATGGAGCACTGTGAGCCTGTGGGCATTCATTCCAAAGGTGGCTGAGGATGTGATATTGCTCCCTTTGGAGCAACAAGATGACGGTCGATGTCAGCTGGAGAAAGTTGCAATTCGGCTAAGATGAGGTGTTGCTTCAGAGCCCCCGTGAGCATCTAGAATTTGCAGGTTGATGATGCAGTTGTGCCGGCGAGAAATCAAGATGGTGATGAAGCAAGTTTCTGCACCTAGGGGCCAACAGTCTAGGAACCTGGTATTCCAGCACTAGTTATCACTGAACAGATTAGGATTGCCTGGGCATTGTTACTTTGTCAGGAGGAAGTGCCATGGGCTTGCTTAATCCAACAGATACCGATCAGGACATCCAGGTCATGAAGATAGGGAAGTATGAGCCAGCAGCGAGTGGATGTCTGATGATATTGACTTGCAAAAAGTGTACACTTACTTTCTTGAAAGATAGTACGTGAATGACTACCTCATATTTAATAGTTTCTTTGTATACTGTAATATCACAATTCGCTTATAGATAAACTTACCACTCTGTGCCTTAATTCTTGCATCTAGAATAAACATCACTTCTTGATTCAAGTGAAGTGATGAATCCCGACTGCCACGGTAATATCCTGAAATAAAACAGTTTGTGAAAGTTGCAATTACACGGATAAACAAGAGATGTTTGAAAATAATCTGATTGTTGCATTTACTTCCTACACGATACTTTAAAAAACTTTTTAAGTAATTAAACTTTTGTTATACATTTCATTTTAGCTGTAAGAAGAATACAGTAGGCTAAATCAATAGTCAAGACTTTTAAAAAGAGAATGGCTATGTCATGGCTTTGAAATGACATGCTCCCTCATGTTTATGGACTGGTTCTCGATGAAGGTAGCTGCTTATCATATGATTTCTTTCGACATTGTATTAGATTAATATGCATGAGACGAAGCAAAAAGAGGAAACCTTCTCTCATGACTACAAAAGATAGTTAAACCTTGTAAAAACATATGATTGCATGAAAATACAAAGTCTGATGCAGTAGCCTGAAGACTGAAAACTGCTGAGAGACTATTGCTCTAGAATTCTCATAGCCTTACCGTGTTGCTGTTTCACGAGTTATTTTTCATGCTTATGCCTCTCCCCTAAGCTGAAATTTGTATTATAACAGTATAAATAGTGCAAATTTGGGTGTGCGTTAATCACTATAAACCATTCTACCAATTTATATAATTCTTTCCCCACTGAAAACCCAAAAGTTTTTATATATATGGACATGGATTAAAAAGCATCTCCTAGTTTCAATTCATAAGTTACTAAATTACTAATAAAATATGATAAAGCAAAACATTGAAATTATAGAAAAGCAAACTTGCGAAGTCGTCAGGAGAGATGTTAACAAACTCAAGACGTTCAGAGAGGGTGAATATTAGGATTTTACATGTGATGTTAATAATTTCTGTGATATTCAAAACTGCAAATCATAAGGTGTAAAAGGAAGGATTAACCACATCTCCTTTAAATGATTGTATAAAGATTCCATAAAAAATGGCGAGAGGTATATGAAATTAAGTAAAATACTTTTCAAGAATAAAAGGTTATCTATGAAACATCATACATCAGGTAAGCCAGCTAGTATTTTTTATAAAAGCAAGCTTATAAATTCTATTCCTGTTTTATGAACAGGATTAGAATTTCTACTGTTTTTCAGAATCATTATTATTTTCTGCCCATCATCGAATAAATCCAGATTTAGCACGATTATTATTGCTAGTGATAAGAATTCCATCAGCCATGAACATGAAAACTAGACATTTGTTGGATAATAGATGTTTTGGCTACTCCATCAGCAAAGATGTGTTCCAAGTAGACATTTGCTATCCAGAGATGACAGAATACCAATCCCATAAAAATCCATTACATAGCTTTATTGGAAATTCATCAACAGGGTTTACAACCAGCCCTATGAAAGAAACCAGAAAAAAAAATTACAGCCTAAAAAGGCTAAGTATTTGAAAAATCAAATCAATAATAAAGACTATTTTATTAACAATTAGTGCCCTAAATATGTTTGTACTATATAAATTGAGTGCTTTAATGAGATCTGCAATTTATAATATGATTTTTCTACCTCTTGTGATTTACCAAAGTCATTCAGAATGAAGAGACTTGCAAGCTTTTCTCTGTTGTATATTTTGTTACATAAATATCTTATGTGGAAGTGGATGAATATGGAGATGCTAAATTGAAAAAAACTGAAAAATTTTAAGAGGGAAGAAAAAAAAAAAAAAAGGAAAAAAAGAGGAAAAGAAAAAAAGAACGCAGAGAAAACATATAGAACTTGTAACCAAAAAATGCTACAAAAAGATTCAAATTTTTAAACTTACTGCAGGAACAAAATGGGGTAGTTCCAGGAAGTACTTATTGGAGAAATCCTCTTTACAGAATCTCGTTCAAATAAAACAGTCTTGGAACAAACACAAAACCAAGTCCTATGCTTAATAACAGGAGCAAAAAACGATGCAACTTGAAAGCACTACACATTGTTTAAACATGCTGGAAAAGGTACTAGAGACATATCTGGAAAATAGGTACCATTTTGTTATACCGCCACCATAATGTTAGTATCGCAGTTCCATGGATACACTCTTTTCTCTCTTGTTCATTGTCTGTCCACTGATGCCATTACAGCCAGATTGTTTTCTGTTTACAGTTATAAGTGATTGTTCAAAACGTTAAAGATAATTTCTGATCTTCCAATTGTGAAGTGTGATCCCAAATATGGTTTATGAACACAAGGAATATTAAACCAGCTGAAATACATTGTCAAATTGAAGAGATTTATTGTGACTTGTAATGACATGAAATGGTGCAAAAGTGGGTTAGGCAATTCAATTATGGATGTACAAATGTTCTTGATGAAGCACTGAATGGGTGTCCTGCTGTCATTAATGGTTAGGTTGAACAAGCGTAACAATTTGTGAAAACAGATGGTTCAGAATCAGAATGCCTTATGAATGATTCCACAAATTTCAAAAATGGTTTTGCATGAAATTGTCTCAAAATGCTTAAATAATCACAAAACATGTTCCCAATGGGTTACGAAGATGCTTGTTGATGTGCATAAAACAAAACAAATTGACAGTACTTTGACATTTCTTACTCAATACAGTGATGAGTGAAAAATTCTTATAATAATTCTTAGCATAGCAATTGGGTTTATATTATCTTCTCTTGCCCCAATTTTGTATGAACTTTTCACTACTGACCATATTTTCTTTGTGTCATGAGTTTTGCTACTTCAGTTAATGTTTTTACAACCAATTCACTTTTTTCCTTCAATAAAACACAAGCATGCCCATCTAAGAACAAAAAAAGGAGTAAAAGAGGACCCTTTCCTCTTTTACTCACAAAGACAAATTCTCAGTTCTTGTGCTAACCCTTTTATTTCTTTCTTTCTTCACTTTTTCTCTTCCTTCTGACAATTTTTATCAAACCATTACCTACTGTATTCCTGTAAGCCTCAATTTTCATCCACCTTCCACCCCTTTTGCACTGTGTTCTAGTGCTTTCACAGCTTGTCCCATTTTACTTTTATTTAATAACTTTCATTTCCACTTGTATGTTCTCAATTTCAGAGTTTAGTTCTTTATAAAATATTTCTCATTTCAACAGGGGATTCCACACCTCAGCTGGTGGTTGATTTTTGTACCTCAGACCCCAGGAGGATAGGATGAAATGAGAGTAATGACAGCGAGCAGACAGAACCAGACAGCAGGAGGGAGTCACCATGGAAGGCCCATAACAGTTCTCAAGCAGTTCATTTTGACTTGAGGGTTGATAGGAGCTCGCACCTCAAATCTGACCAAACACTCCTACAATTTATTTGCTTCTTACTTAATTTCAACTAAATAAGGATATTTATTTATCTTCCTCCTAAGTTTACTAATGACCCCCTCCCCCCCAAAGCCATCCTGCCACCGAGAGCTGAGTTTGCAAAGTGCAGTCGCAACCATGAGAAGATGCTACACCCACAGTCCTTGCTGACACATCCTGAAAGAGACTTGTAGGATGAAATGGAGGAGAAATCAAGGGACACAAAGTTAAGGGGAATGAAGAAACCTCCACAGGATTTGCCAAGTGACCCAAGAAAAAACCCATGGGTCACACAGTTCTGCTGTAGGTAACCACAACCTCACAAATGCCAGTCCCAGATGAAATGCTTGAGCCACCTGGCTCGTAGTGAGCACATTACCTAATCCAACACCCTTTGACTATTCTTATTCATAAATACAAATTCCCTTTCTAGGTCTGATCCTTTCAGAGCATTCGAGGGCCACCCTTCTATGTCTGATCCCTTCAGTACATTACAGACCATAAGATTATGCTCCTCCTAAAAATCTGTTTCCCCCCTTTCATTATTGACTACTTTATGTTTGCATGACTGTCTCAAACATTTATTCAGGATTAGTTTAGTGAGATCTCCTCTGTGTCATTTCTGAACACTTAAAGAAGATATGGATGGAAACCATCTAATGCACTGCACAATCTATAGTCAACATGATAATGTGACATCAAAATTTGCAAGAGAGCGAATGGCTTCAATGCCAACTGCTCAACATTAGATACCAACCAACCACTTTATGTTTGCTGTGCCTATTACCTATTTCAATCTCCACATCATACTCTTTAATTGTCTTTGGTTAGTCACTGGCAATTATTACTTGCACTTCACCTTACTTATTTCTCAACTCTTCTATTCCCCAAACCACTTTCCTAAACTAAATGTTAAAAGTATTCCGATGATATATGGGAGATCTTTTATAGTTCCAAGTATAGCCCACTGTGAATGGCATTGCAGCTGCTCCAATCAGGATTTTAATCAATCAAATTTAACATTTACCCATATTGATTCTTATGTCAGTCATTGTCACCCTTAATTACGACAACTCAGAACTACTCTATTTGTATCATAGGCCTGCTAGATAACACTGGCACGATTTCTGCACTTGGCAGATCCTGTTAGAAATTCTTTCAGCAGATTGAGAACTGCACTGCATTTCTCTGTAAATTAAGATCATGCCCAGATATTCTGATGTTGAAAATTCAGTCATTGTGTATGTTTTTCTGTAACCAGAACTTTTTTTTTTTTTTAATCCATGCCTCTTTTAACTTCTGATTTTAACTTGTGGCTTTGACAAAAACACAATTGCATGCGATTAAGTCAACATTCCCCACAATTTTCACTGATATTGGAAATAAATATAGGTGATGTGATGTTGCCTGTTCTAACAGAACTAAAGAGGCAACAAATTATGGAACTTTTTAATATTTTACACAAAAATTGTTCATTCAATTGAAACATATCAGAGGAAAATGTGATTGTTTATTCAATTCTCTATAAGTATACTAAAAATTAAGAACCCTTTATCAACAGTAATCCAGCAAGATGGTGATAACATTTTTTTGGATAAAAGCATTTTTTTCCCCTTGAAAACTATACACTTTTCAGCTTTTTGTATTAGATTTTCTTGTTATTCAAAATGAGACAAATTCACTCTTAAAGTCTGCAGGAATATTTCATTTCCACCCTATGTATTGTTTGCATAAAATATGCAACATTGAAAAAATAGGAATCAATTAAGTTTTCTAGTGGCATTTTTCTTTATAAGCTCTTATAATTTCCATGTATTCCCTACTGTTATTTGTATGCTTGTTTCCAAATTTGAGATCTATTGGAATTAAGGAAAAGGACTCAAAACTTACATTAACAGTTACTTATTTCAATAGCAGGATGAGCATCTTATAAACTTACTTCTAACGTGCTTCTCTATTCCATCTTCTCCAAACCAAAACTTTGGACCAAATGAAGAATGATAGAAACAAATGTAGGCCTGTTAACATAAAACACAAACAAATTTTTTATCACCAAATGGAATTTTTTTGATTTCTATGTTCACCTAAATGAATTTCCATTAATGTCTTAGCAGATTTACCAACACCTTCAAATATTTCATCATGATGAAATTTGGCTCCCTAGTAGGTTTATGTTTAGGAGTTCAAATCATTAACTTCTTATATCAATTACGAGGGTCACCCTAAAAGTTTTAGGAGCAGCCACAAACTTTTTTGAGTTATAACTCAAAATTGAAGTATCTCTTTTTTAAATGTACCCTTCACTTGTAAGACAAATACAATTCTGTATCCATTCAAATTGCATTGAAAATGCATCTCAACCAGCTTCTTTTCAGAAGTCGGTCATAACCTCTGTATAAGCCCCAATGACAAATGATGACCACAGAGCTTTTCTTTTGTTTTGAAGGAAAAGAAAAAAAAATTGCAAGAAGCCAAATTTGAGAATAAGTTGGATAGGAAGCACACAGACATTTTGATCGGCTTTGAATACCAGTGTTCTGGCTGCTGTAAGCAGAAGTATTGTCATGGTGAAGCAGCAGTTGAAGGATTTAAGATTTTGAATTTTTGGTTTTCCATGCTACAATGACAGATGGCAGGCAAACATACACATACTACTCCACAGTAACTTTTTTTGGGTATCTAGGTGACTGATGCTAAATGACCAGTTTTTTGAGAAGGAAGCCACCATCTTTCCAGCATGTCTGCATCTTCACACCTATGTTAGTGGGTCATCTGGAAATCACCATACTGCTGATTTGGGCTTTGTTTCATAGTGGTATATCCATGATTCATCTCCTGTGACAATGTTGTAGGTTTCCTTGCTCTCCCATTGTTGAATTTTTCCAGCATTAAGTGCCACCATTGCATGCTAGCTGCTTTCTGATCCTGTTAATGAACGTGGTCCCCAACGAGAATAACACCTGGTGACTTCAAGATGTTCACATAAGATAGCATTCACTGCAGCTGATCCATGTTAAGGGTACACTGAATGTCAGCATAGATGGTGTGGGTAATCTGCTTCAATAACTTATATTGCTGTGTGAGAACGACCTATGTAAGGTTCATCTGCCAAGGATTCTAGACCTTTTTGGAACTCCCGAAACCATTTCTAATGGTGGCTCTGGATGGTACAGGATCCCAAAAAGCTTCTAAAAAGATTGTTACACTTCTCTGCAATTAGCTTCTTTTTGAAGTCATAAATCATAGCATGAAAATTACATCATGACAGTTCGATTGCATTTGTCCATCTGCATAACAATGAGTATGTTTGTTTCTGCATTCTTGCAAAACACCAGCCACATTGTTGCATAGTAAACCGTAATTACACCTTTAATTCTTTCACTGTCAATCACAATCTAATTGTGCTCCAAAAATTCTGAGAGAATTGCCAGTCTTGATCAAATTCTTTTGCCAATTTCATATTCTTTGGCTCTTTTCAGCAGCAACGTCTATGTACTTTCTACCTCATAACCATAGAGAAAGGTTTTCTGGAGCATTTCAGGGCTATAACTTTATATATATCTATATTCTACAAACAGCGAAGAAAATGCATATGATAATACAGCTCTCATACACATGTGAATCATCCATTCAACTATGCAACAAAAGTGCTAATTTGTACTGTAACCTAGTTTCATCTGTATCCTATTGTCCTGAAAACATAGGGGAATATTAATTCAAAATCTTCTCGGGCTTCTAGCCAGGTAAAAACTTGGCTTGACACCAACGTTTCGAAGAAGTGCATCTTCCTCGTCTTCAGGGTGAATATATTTTGGACATCCAAAAAAAAGTTGAATTTGCCAATTTTTAATCACGTATGAATGTGAAAATTGGATTTTTGTGCGAAATACTGAACTTTTTGCCATTTTCCAATGTGAGATTTATCCAGGTAAAAATACGACAAAATTTTGACTTAGGTTTACCAGCATGAAGGATTCAATTTTGGTGCTGATATAATGTCTACTACAAATACATTTTAGCAGAATAAACAAATACAATATTTATACGAATACAAGACAATGTTTTTTTTTTTTTCCAAAATATTGAATGTCCAGAACTGTGGTCGTCTAGCATTAGCAATGTTTTTCAAATAGCATTAGCAAACAGTAAGTTTCAAACTTCGAGGGTACAGAAGCAGCAAACCCTGGGGGGGGATCTTTATTCTTTATGTCAAGATCATAACCAATGTGGCAGATTTTGTGACTTCATTTCGCACCAAATGGTTTGCTGTTAACAGGCTGTTAACAGGCTACAATTTTTCTCATTAGAAAAAGATTTTCTCCACGAAGAAAAAAAAAAAAAAAAAAAGAAAGAAAAGAAAAAAAAGAAAAAAGGAGCCAATGTTCAAGTACAAAGAAAGAGGTTTAGCTGCGCATTTCCCTCCTCTTGCCGCACATACATGGTACATTTCTGTTTGCCGCTCTGTTTATGCCACCCATAGCTTGAATTTACATGTAAATTCAAATTAGATAAAACCATAGTAAAACTTATTACAATGATGTGTTATTTTTGCATAAGTTGCACAAATAGAAAATTGTATTCATCATTACAGCTAAGATCCTCTGTCACTGCGTGTGCAGACATAGCACTACATTTCCACTCTTCTCTGTCTCTCTCCTGCTCAAAAAGTTTCAGCACAGATTCAAATTGCCTATCTTCTACAAATATGCTTTTTATTCAGTATGTTGAATAAGTAGAAAATCATATCCATCATTGTAACAGTTGCGTTGCCATTGTAACATTCTCCCATTACACACATACCATACATTTCTGTATTCCCCTCTCTGTCTCTCATGTGCCCAAAATGTGAATTCCCATGCAAATTTGAATTGCTACTTTAGGTAAAATTTTTTACAATAGTGTGTTATATTAGTTATGTTCCTAAATAGAAAATTGTATTCATTACATTGTTAGCAGTTGTACTGCTGCTGCTCCAGTTACAACTTCTGACCTCCATAGGTATCTGTATACAAATTCCATTCTTCTATCCCCCATCCATCATGTGAATTTCCGATACATATATATAAAAATTTGATGTATTCCATTCACATGACTTTTTCTACTTCTCTGCAACAAATTATTGTTAAAAAGCTTGTGCCTCTATTTACTTCATACTAATCAAGTAAAAATTAGCAGAAATAGTCTTATTACTTGCTTTCTTGTAAGTAGAAGCGAAATAAGGAAATACCATAGGTTAAAGTAATAGTCAAAAGTTGGTTGCTATGTCACTGAAGTTCCTTTATTTGTATGGACAGGAGCTGAGAACCTCCTGTATGAGAAAAGTATTAAGTTTTTAAAGCTGAAACAAAAAACAAGGAATATCTAAAAAACAATCAACTCCACAAAAAATGTATATAACACAATTTGTGTGTTTTAACGTGCTCTACATTTTTTTTGTGTGGTACGTTTTTTCTATCTCTTACGGTTTAGAAGTTATGCAAAATTCACTCATAAAGTAGTCTTCAGAGGCTATTCCCAGAAAATTCAAAATATACATTTCATTTGTCAGGTAAATATCTTTAATATAAGATATTTTAATCAAAATCATTAGAGCCATTTTTGAGAAAATCAAAATTTTTGAAAAAAGTTCCTTGTAAAGGGTAGTTTGGTGTGGGGGGATTTTTCTTAAAATCTTCATGTCATCCCTGTAGGATACTAAACTTAAATACCAAGTTCGATATTTTACCTACTTTTCGTTTTTGAGCTATCGTGTTCACAGACACATTGACACGCACACACGGACCTTTTTCTGAAAATCCTTTTTTTGGATACAGGGGACACTAAAACATATATTTCCAATGAAATCTCAGTATCAAAATTTTTGGTGGAGTGCAATACCTTCTCTATACACAATGTACATAGTGCATGTAGAGAAAATGAAAAAAAACAGCTTTAGTGTCCCTTAGTTTGATCAAAAAATATCGCAAAACTTTAAATTTCATTTAAATAATTAGATTATCTTCTTTTTTATATAGATGACACAAGGAGCATTCAAATCCAAGAAATTACACTCGTAGCATCAAAAAAATGTACTTAGTACCGTTGTATGTTACTAGATGGCAATTAAAGTTTCAGCTATATCCATCATGTGGTTTTGTTGCCATAGGCATCTGAATCAAAAATTTTATGATTCTTTAAAAAGATGGAAAAAAACGAGTTTTAGTTTAAACACTCCTATTTAAAAGGCTTAATGTGACAGTGATAAAGGCAGAGTTGGATAAAGTTCATGGCACATCTGCTGCTGTGTTTGCAACAATTTACAACTGGACAAATGAATTTAAATGTGGCCGTACATCCACAAATGATATACATCGTTCTGGACATCAAGTGACTTCCTCCAAAATTATTGACAAAATCCAGGATATGGTTTTGAGTGATCAACGAATCAAAGTTCGCAAAATAGAAGTCACAGTCATATCACAACATACAGTGTTTCCAATTTTGTGCTAAAAGTTAGGTCTGACAAAAGTTCTCTGCAAGATCGGTGCCAAGTTTGCTCTCAGTTGAGAATATACAAATCATGTGATTGATTCACAAGCTGGTTTGGCACTTTTTGGTCACAATCCTGATCTGTTTCTGTGTCAATATATAATTGTGGATGCAACAGAACTCACTGAAAATAACACCAAAAAGCATGAAAAATAACACCAAAAAGCATGAAAAATAACACCAAAATCATAAAAAAAAAAAATAAAAAAAACACCAAAATGTTCTAAAAAATAAAGTAAAATTTCACTGCCCCAACCTATAGCTTTATGGCATTTTCATTATTAGTTGTATTATGCGTGTGTACAAGTTTTTGATGATTTTTTTTTTTTTCCAGTTTAAATGAATTCATTTTCTATATTTTAAAAAATAAAACAATAAATCAAAACAGTTTGCTGTTTTAGTAAAGAAATATCTGTATTTTCATTTCATTAGTCTGAACTTCCTGTATAGTAAGGTTTTGTATGCCTAATTATTGATTTGGGGAATTTTTTATTATATTTTCAAATTTACTTTTGTTTTTAAATTTTAAAAATATAGAAGGGGCTTCTCATTAAATATAATACATATTATACAATAAACATAAGGGTTAATTAAAATAAAAAAGATTCACCTCTAGGTACTGATTTTATTTCTAATAATTTAAACCCCTGCATTTTGCTCTAATTGCTTGGCTCTTCTCAGACTGCATTTTGTTATTCGGGCTTGCACTAAAAGGATTAAAATATCCCTCTTTCAAATGAGAGCATTCACATCGCTGTCACTGCAGTGGTTTAACCGCTGTTAAAAACTTTTGAGTGACCCTCATATTGAATAATGTCAGATTATGCTAAAATTCCAAAGGATTACTAACATTGTCTTTATGGAAAGATTTAATATGCTTGTCAGTTTCATTAATGAAAAAAGTGCAGCATGCCATACCTCCATGCAACTGTGCATCATTCCAGAAAAATTCATTTCCATAGTGCTGTTTTGTGAGCTGCAAAACAAGCTATGTTACTACTGTTACAGTGAAGTATCACAACAGCCACTGAAATTTGAAATATTTACACTGTCTTGTAATGTTTCACATTGTGTTGTTTTCTGTAATTTTTTTTTTCTCGCACTTATGCAAGGGGAATTGTTATTCTTATTTTTCTTTTCCAACTATAACTTCTGACCCATTATGGTTTCTTGGGTAGTTCATGGATGGCCGAGTTTTGATTGGATGGACTCTTCATGCAAAGGGAGTGCGTATTTTGCTGTGTATAAGTCTGAATTGGGCGTAGAGACATATATTATGCAACTCCCATTTGATTGTACTTGTGTACCATTTTTGGTGAAAACCTTCACCCTCATGGAAACAAGCTAAAAGATTGAATCTCATAGTATTGGTTTGTTTCCCCAGTATGGTTGTGGTGAAGTTTTTCATGTGTAGTGCACCTAAATTGTTAGTTAATGTCGACCAATCCTCACCTCAACTGAACATCAAGAGCATGGAGAAAATTGGGTGATTTTTCTACTGTGTTTGACTTGCCTTTTATAACAGATTATATTTGATTACGGCATGGTGGCTCTAGTGCAAAATTGTTTTAGGTTTCAAAATCTAGTTAGGTGATTTCCCGAGGAAGCATCCCCTATATCTGGGTGGTTTTATATGAATTATGTTTTGAATATTAGGCATATGCTGAGTCACCTTCTTACAGTTACCAAACTGAGTTAACGACCTAAGTGAGCTTTGTATAGGAGCTTATAGGGTTTTCCTAGTCAGGAATATAGCAGAATTTTGTGTAGTCAGGAACGCTAGAACAACCTCTTAATAGTTTCATGCAATAAATTTGTCCCTTCTAACAACTGGCGATAATTTATTCCAAGATGAAGAACATGGTTCTAACTATTTCCTTTGGGAATTCATCCAAATTTTGACAAATATAATTACAGGTTATTTTGTGGCTGTTGCATTAATTTCTTTAAGCGAATGTGTATTCAGAAATTACTAGCTTAAGTTAAGTGTAGTTTGGAACTGATATGTGATTTTGTCAAATGTAACAGTGGAACTTGGAAACGTCAGTACACACAGAATTTCATTTTCCAATTTACCAGTGGAAACAGCACTTGTAATTCATACACTTAATTTAAGTTTAGTTTGGGAATTGATATGTGCTTTTACATATCTAATGGTGGAACTTAGAAAGTTCAGGACAGGCAGAATTTCACTTTCCAAAATTCAACCACAATAAATGAGACAGTATAGTCATTTTGGCCAAGAGTGTATTTCATAACAAATTTGAAGCTAGACATTTAATTTAATGATGAAGTGTGCAAACTATTACTTTCCTTTAATCAAGAAGCTTGTAGACACCTGCAAGTATATTCCATGATTTTATTTTGGTAATATCATAGGCTTTACATTCAGAAGTTTTTTTTTTTTTTGTTTTTTTTGTTTTTTTGTTTTTTTTTTTGGGGGGGGGGGGCTTTACTCACAACTAATTTCTAAGACAGAAATAATGCCACTGAATAAAAATAAATTTCCCTTTCTTTCTCTTGTCCCATTTATATTTAGTATTTTAGTTAATATCAGTAGTTTTACTGTAGCAGCAATTCTTCATGGTTATGGTCTTAACTCATCGACTGTTGAGATAATGATTACGTTTTCTTTAAATTTACATGCACATTCAAACTGTTTCTTACTTCCAGACTCTGGAAAGAAAGAATAAACATGCCCAAAGTTAAGCTCCTTTCCTCCAGTAGGGAATTGACACTGGGACTTCTAGATAAGGAGATTAGCATGCTAATCATTAGGTCACAGGGCAGCCAAACAATTTCTATCATTGCACAATGTATAAAATAAAGCTTTATTAATGGATGGATGAGGAAATGTATTTTCTGATGTTTAGCATGAGGTGTTACAGAGTTGTAGTCCAGCAAGCAATTTACAAATTAACTCGTTTGTTTAATGACAACTTTTGTAGTCAAACTATGGTCTTTCTGTAAATGCCAATGAAACATTAACATGATTTGCTGAAAATTAAAAGATACTAACATTTTTAAACTATTCCTTTTCTCCAATATTGCTCTTAATAATCCATTTTCCTTAATTCTTGAAAAAAAAAAATAGCCTGCTAAATTTGATCAGTTGGACTTATGTACCAAAATATATTAGTGGAAAATATGTACATGTGCAAAATGAAATTATATGAGCCCAGGTAATATTTCCAATAAATAAGACATTCATTTAATTTAAACTTTCCAGTTCCCATGCTGAATCTGCAGTACCTTAATGGCTGCAAAGTACCAAAGCTGGACAATGAGTGCATGCAGGATGCATCATGAGTGGACCTGGTAGCTGGGACCTGGCTGCAACTTCTCTGAGTATGTAGTTACATGTGGGACTTTTGAAAACAAAAGATATCCCTACCATATTGTGGAAACATAGTTATTACTAGTTCTTTTAAACCATAAGCCCTTTTGGGTACTCGAGAGAACAAAAAACAGTGAGAATTGGAGCCTCCAAGAAGGTTTAAGGAGAGGGGCTGTATCCAGAGTAAACAAATAGAGGTAGAAACTGTAACTCCAGCAGATAAGACCCTACTTTTCAAGACCAATGTTTACACAGGGAACAGATAAGTTGTCAGCACCCTAAATAAAAAAGAAAAGAAAAAGAAAAAAAAAAACAGCAAAGTGGAACTGAGGAGAAAAGGAGAAGACAAGCTAGATATGGGGGAAGAAGGTGGTCCTCCTATGACGATGTTCTCTAGAAGCCACATCTCAAATTATCTAAAAGGAACATGTTGGAGGAAATTGCCTACAGCTAAAAGGCTAGAACGTTTTAGCAGCTCAGTTTCATTAACCTCAGAAAACACAGAGTTTCCCCAATGGAAAGAGACAGTGGGTAGTCAGATAAACTATAATGATTTCTTTCAGTAAGGGTAACTTGTAAGATAATATTACTGATCAAAAGTTTTGTCTGATAGCATAACTTGGCAGGATTTACAAGTCACTATAATACAAGAATCTTCACTTTGGAAGGATCATATTATGGAAAGTAAAAATAAAGGGTTTCTCTATTCTCAGCACTTCAGAGGGTGTGTCTTAGCAAGTCACAGTAAATTGAATTCTGCTGGACTTTCTTACGAGATATCTGCTGGCAATTCTAATTAGGTGTGAGGAAGGTGGTGGTAGTCTGTTTGGCCTGTTGACCCCATTGATTGAAGAATTTCCTCTACAGGAGTTCAGAGATCTTGTGTTATATTGCAAGGGTGGAAACCTCAACTTATTAATTGGCTGTGAATCTAATAGTCATCAGTGTTTTGGGTAGTGCAGACATCAATAGGAAGGGAAGGATTCTTCTTCTTTTTTTTTTTTTTTTTTTTTTTAGTATAAAGGAGCTCTTAAATTTTTAACAAAGGGGGCATTCTGACTTTTATTAATTGTTGACAGTAGGAGGTCCTAAATTTGACCCTAATGAGCTTTAGATTCCAGAGAAAGTTAAGGATTAGAGGGTTAGTATGGAGCTTTTCTTATTTAATTACTGAATTGGCCATGATCTTGAAGAAAAGGAGAGGCTGCCTGAATAGGAATCCTAGGGTGGACCAATTGGGACTCGTTGAAAGGGGACCTGGATGGCAGGCTAAAAAATTGACCCCAGGTAAGACTAATGAATGTGAAGGACCAGGAATGGTATACAGTGATTTTCATACACACTCTTATAAAAAAAAAAAAACAGCCCCAGATTCATGAGATCAAATGGGCAAGATTGAGATTTAATTCATTTCTAAGATTCATCAAGGAAAAGACACAGACTTTATGATACCTATAAGGGTCTTCGATAAGGGACCTTCAAGGAAATATAAAAGAAAAATCAAGAGAGCCTCCAAAGAATATTGGAGGCAGGTGGGGTTCAGACTGGCCTCTTCAAGGAGCCCTTTGGAGCAATCATGCAATCTGAGGACATAACCTTGAGGCTGTAACTTGAAACCTCCTTCTCAGAGACCTGTGTAATGGATTAGTAACCCACTAGTTTGGGGTAAGCAGGCCTTTGTGGCAACTTTTTTACTTGAGATAGTGACTTATATTCAGGGAATATTCTGCCAAAAGGCAAATTTTTCATCTGGAGACAGGCCAAGTGGTGTTCATATTTTAGAGATAGATAATCCTACTGCAGGCCTAAGGTTTCATTTTATCAGTCTAACATCCTTTGTGCTGAAGACACTAAAGGCTGGTAGGTAGACATTTGAGGTGTTAACATATCTGTACATACTCATCAGCATGTCTCCTCACCGGGTAAATTTATGGAATTGCTGCTCCACCAGCTTATAGTAAAATTGGAAGAGAGGGATACATGCTGAAGACTATCTGATGATTAAATTCCAGATTTTTAGGTTCTTACCTATTTTATTCCTCACCTCTTACTCCTCAAATTTCAATTTTGATTAATGTTTTAGGTGCCAAGGCACTTCAACTTTTATAGCCTAAATTTCCTAAGTTTTATTTTCTCTAGCACATACGTACCAATATACATAGTAGATAGAGAAGGTATGGTATTCCACCAAACCTCCCTAAAATGTGGCAAAAATGAAAGGATAGGAAGACTACTTCTTGGGATTCCATTCATGATCTGTGTGATCTTGAGGGTGGAAATAGCAAAATAGAAAACATGGATAAAATTTGCTATTCAATGACAGGACTAACATGTAAATAAAAATATAAATGGCATGCTATTTATGGATGCTCTTTAACTACTGTGATTCTCAGAGTCCCATTCTAAATTGGGTGTGAAAGACCACTTAATTTTGCTCAGAGTCCTCTCTATCAGGCTTGAGGTTCTTATATTTATTTATCTTATTTTTACACCTGAAAAAATCCATCGTCCTCCACTGGGTTTGGACCTGTGACCTTAGGTATAAGAAGTTAGCATTGTAACCATTACACCATGGTTACCAACACCAAGATAGTGGCAAAGTGTTCGAACTACTGGGAAAGGAGAGTAAAATAAGCTTTAGCCATCTCATCTGAAACAAATAATCTAAATCGCGATTCTGGCTTACAATTAAGTTCAGCATGGACACCAATGTTAAAGAGCCTTAATACCTAATCCTCTACCTGCAGTCTTCCAAGACTTATTTTCTAGCAGGTGCGTGCTCAAACACAAAACATTAGCCGAATAACTGCTATAAATAGTTTTCTACGAAGTCCGTGCCCATGTCTCAGTCATCTTAAATACCAGGCCATAATATCAAGCAAACCAATCAGATGTTAGCTTCATCCCAGCTCTTATAAATACCAGTCTCTGCAAGCTCAAACCATCAGTTCACCCTGAAGACGAGGAAGATGCACTTCTTCGAAACGTTGGTGTCAAGCCAAGTTTTTACCTGGCTAGAAACCCGAGAAGATTTTGAATTAGAAAATTATTATTTGTTGAATGTATGTATTTTATTAATATAACTTCAAATATATACTTTATATATGTAGTTTTGAGAGTAATAACCAACAATTTAGAAATGACATTATCAAACTTTCAGAATGTAGAACTTAACATTAAATTCGGACACTTTTGTGTATAAGGATGTAAAAGTGCTTTAATGCACTTGAAAGCTTAAGATGTTTACTATTAATTGTAATGTGAGAACTTATATGTTGTAAATTTGGTCTATTTAATTTTGTATGCTCTGATATGTTCTATGTTGATGGCCTGCTTGCCCATCATGAGCCTACAGAACACAATCTAATCTAGTCTATGTATCACAAGGTTCCTTTTTCTTGGATCCTGACATAAAAAGAACAGATATAAAATTAGTCCATTTTAGTTGAGCCTTCAGATTTTATTTAATGTGCAGGTCAAGAGGCCAAAGCACTCCAATATGCTTCTATTGATCCTACTAATATTTCATCATTGTCTATTATTATTATTATTATTTACTGAATCAGTTTGGGCAAATTCAGTCCTCTATTATTGTTATTTGTTGTTAGTTGTTAATTCTTGTTGTTTGTTCGTTGTGGGTTGTGTGTTGTATGTTGTCTGTTGTGTGTTGTCCGTTATTGGTTGTTATTTGTTAATTATTATTTGTTGTTGTTTGTTATTGTTACTATTATTAATATTTACGAATAAGCTTGGGCAAATTCAGCAAAAGTTTAAAACTTGTTCTAAAATTGAATATGTTACCTGACTATGCTGATTTCAACAGAAAAAAGTCAATAAGTTGCTTTGTGCATGTATATGCAAAAAGCTGGCCCAAAGCACTCTAAAATGCTTCTATTTGATACTACTAAATTTCATCATTGTCATTATTATAATTATTATTATTGCTGAATTAGTTTGGGTAAATTCAGCAAAAATTAAAACTTGCTCTAAAATTGAAAATATTATGCTACCTTACTAAGCTGATCTCAAAAGAAGAGTCACTAAGATGCTTTGTATAAATCTGGTATATGTGCTAAATAAAAGCTATACAGGCTGTTTCAAAACAACACCAAACGAGGATAGCAGTTGATTAGCTTACACTTTGACTTGTCTGAAACTTGATGTCGCAACTTTCAAACTCTTCTATTTGGGATTAGGCAGCAAAGGAATACAGTTGTCATACACCACATAAACAACCTCAGAATGTGTTATACGAAACACATAACAAAACCCACATGCTACGTTTTCCATTATTAAGGTGACCTGTGCCGTGCCGTCGTGTCTATCAAAGCTCCCCTATACCACATGACTGGGACCTTTGCTACCAACTGGCATCTTTCTTGGAGTGGGCCAGGCATGTGCAATTTGGTTATGTACGACTGCCTAATCCATGATTTTATGGCAGTTTTTGTATGTGCCAAATTTAGAGCTGAAAATTGTATTTACATATCACGTACGGTATGACCAACAACATTTGGTGTCATTTTGAAACACCCTGTATACCTATAAACACTGGTATCACACACTCACAGGCTTATAGATTTTTCTTTACGTGATAAAGCTTGAAGCTTTATGTTAGCCAACTTAGATTTATGCTAGTAAGGCTATTAAAAACTATTATTCTGTGTACTATAAGCAGGTTTTGAAGTTAGGGAAAGATTATGACAAAAATATATTGAAAGAGTAAGGATAAGATAATCTGTGTTTTTTTCTTTTGCACAAATTCCTAGCAACTTTACTGAAGAAATCAAAATGACAAGCATGCAAAGCAGCATGGTGCAAAGAGTAGAGTAGAAGATGGCATCTTTGGCATATTCAATATGATTTGAATATGATAGATGGTTTTTCCATAAAAACAAAAACTTTGATTCGGTCCTGCTTTGAAGTTCGGATCAAAGATTCTAAATGAGTTTCCATTTCGATGACAGCAAGTAATGCAATAATACAATAGTAGCATTTGAATTTGGTGTGCCTAAACTCTTGATAAAAAAAAATCAAAACATATTAAAGTTAATAATTTTAAAATATAAACCCATATGTTTGTTTTCCAGGATTTGAAAATGTCACCTATATGACTCAACATGATTTGGGCACCAAGAACTCTAGCCTTAATAAACCCCAGATCAGTTTTGTATTTTTATATGGAAAACTTCAAAATACAAAATAATTTTTAATAACCTTATGTAATCATAACAGAAAACCTTGAAGTCAATGCTTTAAAGCAAACAACAATAAAATAAAAACAATCCCAAATTCTTTCAAAACAGTTTACAATTTATGCATTCAAGGCAATAAAAAAATGAAAGGAGTACCTAAATGTAAAGGATAACTGCTTGTATCACAAATAACTAGAGTACTCTACTAATGACTGAACAAGCATATTTATTACTTCCCTAATCCACTTTTGTCATGTCTAGAGCTCTGTACAATATATGCTAAACACCTAAAATAGGCATTAATACAGGCAACATCAGTAATGATAAACACTGAATTAGGCACATTCAATTATTCATTTATCACTTAAACCATAACATGACAGAATATTACAGAAATATCAAATAGCCATATAACGCATATTAAATTACTAAATTAGACTATTCTCTTAATGGAATATAAACTTAAACACTTTTACAGCTTTTAAGTAATTTCTGTTTTGGACTTGTTTAACAATCCTACTTCTCTTAATGGAATATAAACTTAAACACTTTTACAGCTTTTAAGTAATTTCTGTTTTGGACTTCTTTAACAATCCTACAGTGGTTTGTAATTAATACTGATGAGATGGTTATGTAGTAAACAGGCTGCTGTGGTATTTGCAGCGAAATAAGTCTACTGTTTTTAGATCAGTGCAGATTTTCAGTCATGTGGGGAGGGGAAAACAATAATGCCATCATATTAATGAAGAAAGTGACAAGTTAATATTAAAATGATCCATTTCTGAGTTTTAAATCAACAGTTTTTAACATTTGACCATTTATCACACGCTCTATTGTGCTCCATTATTTTATTACTACATTAAGCAATGAAACTGCTGACATTAGGAAATATATGCTGGCAATTTTGTCAAATAATAATTTATTGGCTAAGAGAGCATAATATTAATTGTAATACTAAGTTTACATCACCTCAATAAATAATATTAATAAACAACTGCCAATAAAGTAACGAAATTACATGCAAAATCTTGATTTTAATATTAAAAAGAAAAAAAAAAACATAAATAACAACACTATGAAACTCAAGTCATGTCTGTCACACATCTCGAAAGTCCTCTTAAAAATACTGTGATATGTGCATTCCATTTCTTGATAAGAATAAAATTGGAAAGCTTGTACATTTGAGAGAAGGGGAGCAGAAGGACAAAAAGAAAAGAGAACTGTAATCTCAATTTTGTAAACTTATACCTATATTTTCTTGCATTACAAACAAGGTTTTCTTTTTGAACACACACAATTTTGGAGATGTTGCACACACCCCCCACCCACGCACACACATGCATGCACGCACGCACACATGCACACACATACACTGTTGATACAGCTTTATAAAGACTCCAGAATAAATATGGTTTTGCAATTGCAACAATTATACATTAGGTTAACGTCCACTTTTAATACCTAGTTAAAAATATTATTTTCTTGATATGAACTATTTGTATCCCATCAGATACAAAGCTATAAGATTGTTTGAAGTTTAGCTTACCTGAGAATAAGGGTGAAATGCCTCTAGGTCATCCACATAGTGCAAACCACGACATATACTGATCATGAATGCAACTGCAAATGCTTCTTTGCTGCCAAAGATTTTCCCTCGTGGCTTAGATGTAACCACATGATAATGTTTAGCATGATTTTCCAATCTTGGTAGACTATCATTTTTTTGGCATTCTTGATCAATAAATTCACCGAGGACAGTATGGTGCTCTTTAGACATAACAGGCTTTGGAAACTGTAAAACCACAATTCATGACTATTGCTATGATACATTTATGGCTTCCTTCATTCTACATCATATACACAAAATTATATATTTCATTATCAATTTAACTTGTTAGAGATTATCTTTTTCTAACTATATCTTGCCTTAACTTCAATGGACATATTAAGGATCATTTACCTTTGGAATGTATTACCAATTAGCAATGATGTCAACTCATATATCATTGTCATTGAATTTTACTTTGGGTTTTATACATTAGAACACACTAAGATTCATACTTCCAAACAGAGAAGGATAGGGAGTAATCTTGGCCAGAGAAAAATTCTCCACCCAGGTGGGACTCAAACTGAGACCCCTCACACAGTAAGCAGATGCTCTATGAGGCCAGCCCAAAAATGTGTTCGCTTTACATTTACAAGACTTCCTCTAACCATTACCAAGTTGATTTTTTAATATGTTTTCTTACATATGCTTTATTTCTATGCACATAAGAGCTTCAATTATTAAAGACTGGATAGCACTGGATATTACCTGGTTTAAAGTAAATTTGGATAGTCCCAAAACAAATTAATATTAAATATATACTATTAGGCAAACAAATATTTGACATTAATAAGAATAAGAGGCTCAGGGAGAATCGACAACAATCATGGCAACAATCGATCAATGCCATCTGTTGACTATATTGATTTTGATGAAAATTATAAGCATTTTCATGGCATTGTAGATAGTCTTTAGTTTGCAGTCATAACAGCAACATGCAATACTCACTTCAAGAGCTTGTTTTTATTGTGAAAAATTATTGGAAGACAAATTCCTTGGTAACAACAAAACAGGAACTTTGAAGAGAATTTAATGTCTGGGATGTTCTGACAAAGGCAACAATTTTATCACTAGCAAGAAAGCTGGAGACTATTGATATACTCATTAGTGAGAGTGGAAAACATAGACCACCATTGAGTGCAGAGACTGCTACAAATGTACAAAGAAGATTAGTGAACCCTCCAAAAAAATCATTGTTTCGATTGAGCCAGGAATCAGGCCATTCATATTGCACATGTCAAAGAGCTGCAACTGTCTACAATGGTATGAAAATGTTCACAATTTACATCAAAAGCATCAATGTAGTCAACCAATGGCACTGATCGATTGTTGCCATGATTGTCGTCGATTCTCCCTGAGCCACTGAGATCATTAAAACAAATTTCACATTTTTACAAGATTTCAGAGAGAAATTATGGTGTGTAAAAATGATTTAGGTTTATATGGATCATACTGTAGTTTCATTACACATTACACTGCTGAAGCAAAAGTCATCTCTTTAGTAAATGAGTCACTACAGTAGTGGCAGAATAGAAAATAAATCCATATACCATGACAATCAAACTGAAATAAAACGTGTGGCAATTCCAACATATAACATAGTTCCCTATACAGATTGTCCATAAAGTCTGGTAACATTTTTTGTAATTACACAAAAATAATTAATCATATATAGCTTATAAGAATGTCATATCACAGATCCCATACTTGCTGCTATTGGTTATGTGTTGAATTGTTACAAAAATAAAGAGTACTACAGATGTGTAACAGAGTTCAGGGCTAGGTAGAGTAAAATAGCACCAAGTAAGAGTCTCTTTATATCTGCCAGCAACTTTTATTCTGAGCATATTTGGTGGCCAGAAGCTTAGAAGCTTCAAAAAATTGACTTTCTCAAAACGAAAGATTTTTGTGATATTCTTGTTCTCCACACTCCAAACTGCTCGTTTATACCATTTGCAACGAATTTCTGACAACTTTTGAGGTTTATTGTGTCCTAAGAAAAAAAAAGTGGCCTTCTACAGTTAGTGAAGAGATTGTCAACTGTGTGAGAGAAGCATTTATAAGAAGTCCAAAAAAATCAGTTTGTAGGCATCCTGCCAGTTGCAAATACCATCTATGACAAATTACAAACACTATGTAAGAGACTATAAGAAGCTTAATTGCAACTCTTCTAAAACAGATGACAAACAGTGTTAGACTTGTATGAGTGGATGAAAGAGACTTGAATGGAAGTGACTTATGTCTTTAGTGATGGGGTGACATGCCATACAACAGACATAATTGCTGAATATGGGTTATGCAGAATCCTCATTGAACGAGCATGATTCACATAAAGTGAATGTTTTCTGCATAATGCCATCAATGCAACTTTATGGGCTATTACATTTTTACCAAAACACTCTGTAATTGGAAATATGAACTTGAATGTGATACAGCAATGGTTGTTCCCAGAAATGCAAGTAGATTCCAGCAATTCCTTGTCCGAGCTGAACTGTTTGTTCCATTGGCATAGTTATATTTGTGATTTTCTGAACAAGCTACCTCAATGCTTGATCGGAGAAGCAGGGAATGATAACTATTTTGAAAACTGGCCTCCCACTGAGGTATCATTCATATAGAGATAAATCAAAGACTATTAACAATTACCACAAAATCTAGAATTTTAGCATAGTATTAAAGAGGGTGTGACTGGTATCTGAGGATATGCTCTACAAGAATATAGTAGAGTTTGATTAACATGCAGATATTGCTGAGTTACACAATGTTCCTATAGTGAAATAAAACATGAAAACCAAACAATTTGAGGTTATACAACATATATTTCATAGCTGTATTATCTGTAGTTTTGTGCAATAAATTAAGAAATGAGTTACTGAACTTTAGAGAAAACTTGGAAAGTTACAGGCAAAGCATAAAATTCAGGCATTTTACAGAATGCCTAGAATTGTATAAAATGCTGGACGATTTTTGGCAAAATATAAAATTCTTACTTCATTTTATACTTTTTCTAGTCACTGAATACATTGCCTTGGCAATATTTACAATGTCAGACTGTCACAGTAATTTATATAAATAAGGGAGGCAGAAAAATGTAATACTTTAAACAGTTGCATAGAAAGTATTTTTACAACAAATTTGCTAAAGACTCAAACAATTAAATATATAAAAAATAAGTAGGAAAATTGTAAAACAAATGTTCTGAAAGTATGAATACTGGAATGAAGAGCATAAGAATATTAAATTACCAAAATCAAAAAGTTCAATTTGTTGCAATAAGGAGAGATGAGTGACAGAATAATTGTGGTGTATTTTATTTTTCACACAAAAGTATTTCATATTTCAGCACTCATATTTCTTGCACATACATCTGATGACTCCTTGGCTGCCTCCTATAGACAGAGATTGCCGCTGTTCAGAATGAAATTTCATGATTTGGGACACCTTAAAAAATGCACACACCTTTGGACACACCATAAACTGTGACCTCAAATAAAACTTTTAGAATCCCATTCACTGTTCCTATTTGGTAGAAACCATCTTCAGACACCTTCATCACAACTGCCAACACATTGCAAGAATCACTCTTTCCCGCTGAAGTCAGGAATGGGAATTTCTTGTCAAAAATTAACCTCATCTTCTTTGTCTGCTGTGAGATTCCATTTACAATCTTTTCTTCCTTCAGCAGCTTTGTCCATATTGAAACTAAGATTGCATTGAACCCTACTATATCCTCACTTTCGCCATCTGTTAAGAGTATTATGTCCACAGATCGAATGAAGTTTTTGGTCACAATCTTGACATGTATGGGCAGCAGTGGTTTCTTTCGAGCAGACACAGCAGATACTTACTTCTAAGGTTGCAGGCTGTTGGCCTTCCAGAGTTTGAACACTGTGTTCTTGGGGCTACTTTTCAACACTGATACGAGATGGTGGGAAGTTTTTCTTCTAGGGTTGAAGGCTGTTGACCTTCCAGAGTTTGAACACTGTGTTCTTGGGGATTCTTTTCACATGTGATTCGAGATGGTGAGAAGTTTTTCCTAAGTCCGAAGGTTCGCCAAGGAGCATGCACAAGCAGACGGAACCAACTGAAGACTGAGAGCTGTATTGCATCTCACATAGCAGCCAACCTCTACATCACTTGTAACAATCATAGCCAACCTCTGCAAATAATCCCCAGACATCTGCACAGCAAACCGTGTAGCACCATCTGGAAGTGATTAACAAGCGGTCATTCTTTTAAAGTTGTGACCATACTTTCTCTCAGTTTTATTGCTTTACAAATGCAGGGATACAATCAAGCAGAATTAGTTGTAGTGCAAGAAGAGAAGGTTGTATATTACTGGCAGAATTCTTACAGTTTCTCCGATTAATAGGGCAGATCTCTCTGTTTAGTTCACCAATTTAGAGGACTGTCTAAAATTATTATTTGATGAGGGCTGCTGAAAACAAGAATGTGGTGTTCTGAATGTAATGCAGTCTTGCATCCCATTTAGATGTAGGACTGTATACATTCATAGTTTTGCTGCAGGTAGAAGAATGTTAAAATTGTTATTAATTATATCTAGTAAACAACTTTACTTTTATTATTATTATTATTATTATTATTATTTTTTTTTTTTTATGGACATGAAAAAGTCACACAGTCAACATGGTTCAAGTAGGTAGGCAAATTCTTTTTCTCATACACTGCTTTGCCTACAAGCAGTCTTACAAGGAGACAATAATGGAGTGTTTGGTTGAAGACCAATGTGTAAGTTCGTGGACAGTATCTGATTGGTTCAGTTACTGCCATAAATATATTGTCCAGTTAAGGCAATAAAACACAAATACACTTCAAGAGAGGAAAATTGCAGGTTCTGGCCACGTCATTCAAATTGACGAATGCAAAATAGGACAATGAAACTTCCATTGGGGTGCATCATAGAAGGCAACTGGATCCTTGGGGTGACAGATGTGCAAACAAATGAGATGTGGATGCCGATATGTCCAAACAATAACAAGGATGCAAATATGCTCAATTTAATTGCATAGTTCACCAGCACAATACATGGCTACTATAGGTTAATGACTGAAGGATTTGCTGCCCACCTGATAGCAAATAATTCTGTGCATTTTGTAGATCCAATGACAAATGTGCACATGAATAATACTGAATCCTGCAGGTGAGCTCTACTATATCACCTATCCAAGGGCAGCATTTGACCCAAACATTTAAATGTTCAGATAAGTAAATAATTGTGGCATACTGACACCAAAAATCATTTAGCAGAACCTTTTCAGGAACTTGTGGAACATATTAGGCAGGTGTGCCCTGTTGTGTAGAGACTAGGTTTAAGCTAGGTTTAGTTAATGAGTTAAATGTTTAGTGTACATAGCTAGTAATTTAGGGTCAAACAGTGTACATGGTTATATGGTTAGTGCAATAGTCGTCGTAATTTAGTGACAAACTGTATAGCTAGTGAAATTCACTGACGGTAAAAGATTGTTGGTTGCCTTGCATTATAGATTCAAAATGGATACTTTGGCTGCACTCAATTCTTAGGAATGACTACATGCACTGTAAGTAAATAAACCTTAAGTTATATTAAGAAAATGCTTTCCGTCATAAAGTTATAGTAAAAATTGATTTGAAATACATACTAGAAAACATTCTGGGGCAGAGGAGTTGTCAGACCCAACATTTACTTTAAAACCAAAAAGGGCTTCATATGGCATTCTCTTAATTCCAAAATAGATGGCTTAGTTCTTCATCAGCTGAATAAAGCTTAGCCTAGCTTAATTTCTTGATCTTGCATCCAAGCCAAAACCATATTTTCCATGTCTTGATTAGCTCTTTCAATACTCCCCTAACTCTGTGAGTGTCGTGGCTTACCATGGACAATCTTTAAAGAGGGCCAGTACTCCATTAAGCTACCAACCACCTTACTGGCAAATTCTCCATTTTCGGATTGTAAATTTGGGGGGCCTCCAAATGTGAATATGTCAGAGGTGGTAGGCTATACCTCTTCTGCTGTCTTAGATTTAAGAGGGAAGACAACAAATTTAGTGAAGTGATCCTGACAGACCATTATAAATTTGATTTCTCTGTCAGGGTGGGATTGATAATTGATAAAATTGACTTGACAAGAAATTAAAATCTGAAAATAGCACTGGTTTCAGCACAGCACCTTCCTTAACACATTGAAGCCCAGGAATGTCTTTAGTTGAAGGGCCAAGAAACCCAGGGTTTTTATGTCTACTTTGAGTTATTATTTACAGTACATCAATCAAATCTGCCAAAAAGTACTGGGACAACATAAAAGTATAGTATTCAAGGATTTCTCAACAAGTAAGAAAATAGTAATAACTTCCATATTAATATTTTATTTTAAATTTACAACAAGTATCAAACATGAATTTGAAAAAATCTGCGTAAAGCAGCCTACACTCCATTTATTGAAAGCTCGAAAATCTCTCCCTTCAAATTAGAATTTTCCAGAGCTTCAATTGTATTTTAATTTCAGCTTAAGTTCACAGAAATCGAGGAAATTGTAGCATTTTAGCATTAATGAACACAAAATGTAACAATCAGATCACCACCTTCAAGGAAATTGGCGTGACTACCCAAGAGCTGCCAATATTACTAAATCTCCTAAATTTCCTAATAGTTGACTAGAGCAAGGTCAGATGGTACCACAAATCAGACACTAAACGATAACTAGTGTATTTTCTTTGCCGCATAGCCCAACACTGAGTTAAGGTCATGGAATTGCATTAAAAGCGTTAAAAATACCTGCCTGAGCTATGCTCAGGCATGGGCCTCGTGAACATTTTGTATGGCCCAAGCTATACTCAGGCTTGGGCTTCAATGTGTTAAACTCCTTCCCATTTCCTCTGGCATGGTTCGCATAGGTGGATATACAGTTTAACATCATGATTGTAACATTTTTGTACTTACATGAAAGTTTTTTCAACATCCTGTCTCGTCCTCTATGACTAAATGCCAAATGAGAGTCATGAAGCATGAGAAATAGTTCAGAATCTTTGACATAACACTGAAAATTACTGATTCCCTCTTTAACTGGATCAATACATTTACATAACATCATACCTCTTCAACAGCCAATAGTTCAAGGTACCTTCTTCATGGTCAATTTAGCTTTCAACACAACCTCCACCATCCTATTATAACTTTCATCTGTGAGAAATACACAATTTTTAATACTATTACTTCTAATTTGAGAAAGTTCATCATAGAACCGATTTCTCATCAAACCAATCTGATCTTGTGAAAAGTCTGATAAACGTGTAGCATCTGTTGCGACATCTTGAACACTAAGGAAAATACTGGTCTACTTTGATCGAAGAAGCCAGTGTGCTATACAATAATGCCCGAGTTTGAATTAAAATGCAAAACACTGGTCTACTCTGAGCGAGCAAGCCGTGTGCTAAAAAACAATGACAGAGTTTGAATTTAAATATGAAATATTATAAAAATAAAACTGTTGCCTGTTTAGATTTTTCATTTCATAAAATGCCTAGGTAATTAAACAAGTAAATGATAACTGGAGAATTGTTGATAATGGAAACAGTACCTCATTCCTGAAACGTGTCCAAGTAAGTGGAATTTTCAGTGATGTAGTGTTACCATTTACCAACTCACTTATTATATGACTATGCATCACAGTTGCTAGCTTCTATTCTCTCAAATTATGCCTAGGTAATGTGTAAACCAATTTGTATTTCATTATCTATCTACTCATTTTAGTCATCCTATACATTGCCTAGTCATTATACAGAATGCTGGTTTTCAAACTTTGCTGCTAACATATATAACACTTAAATACAAAGGCCACAAATAAAAATGAATATAACAACTACTGTTCAAAAATATTTTGTAAGATGAAACAAAATCAAAATAAAACATGACCTGATTTTCTTGGCTTAGTACTTAACTGCATAAGCCATTTGCTTTACTGACTGCAGAATGGTCTGGACAGTTGAACCAAGTACATCTGCAGAATATTTCTTCATGCATCATTTAGTGCTATGTAAAGCCTTTTGTGTTGGTCTAGTTTTTCTGGTAAACACACCTCCTAAAAGCTCAATTGGATTAATGTCCAAACTTTGATTGGGCACTTCTGGTCCTGCAAAACTTCCTTGACTTGTCCAGATGCATGATCCCATTTGGTATCACTGTCAGTTATGACATGGCATGTTGTATCTTTCATGGAAGTACATTGCTCACAATGTACCAACATTTCTTAAAAAAACAACCCCTCCATGCCTTATAGAGGGTAACTAGTAAGTAAGTAGGTACTATATTATTTTTCTTGTTGGACAGCTGTCGAATATACCTTATCTCCTGATGAGAATATATTGAACTTGATGTCATCATTCCAGTGTATTTTGGACCAGTTCATTAACAATCCGTGTTGCATGCTCCTTGGCAAACTGAAGTTTGGCCTTTCTATTTTTCTCGCTAATAAGAGGTTTCCAAGAGAGTTGCCTACCATTAAAATCAACAACTACTAAACAGCATTTAACTGTCTGAACATGTACTTTTACCCTATTATTTTCCTCAAGATCATCACGTATTGCTCAATCTGATTTTTAGGATAAGTCACTGATGGCCCAAGAATTATTCTAAGGTATCTTCTTTTACAGTTGCCTTACTCGACTGACCACTTTAGAGATTATTTTCTTCCAATCCCTCATCTTTTCTGAAGTTGATACCAAACATTCACTAGCTCTTGGGAAACAACACACTCTTTTGAAGCAAAGGAATAAGCCTTAATTCATAGCATTACAACAGCTTGTCTAAACAAGTTGAATATTCCTTTGTTTGGGCACTGCTATAAACAAACACAAATATTAGAATCCTTTATATTACCATTTCTTTAAGTATTTTAGTGTGTTTGTTTCTTTAAAAACTTAGAGCCACTAGAGAATTGATGTTACCTTATAAATGATATGTTTTTCTGCGCCCAACACACATTACACACAACCATGGCACAGTCAGACAGCCTTCTGTCGAACCATCAGTTTGTTTTGATTCAGAATGCAGCCTCTGCCCACCTAAATCACTTCTGCAAAATACTTTTGAGTACTAATGTATATACAGCAAAACATTATAGATTTCATATTTATGCAATTTTAATATATATACTTTTACGCATAAGTCCAAGCTTAAATATTTAATGCTGCTAAAGCTAGGCTTATGCTATGGTTTGTGTTTTGCAAGTTTCACATTCTGGTAACCAAGTTCATCTTCACTGATTGTGTGGTAACATTCACTGAACTGAGAAGTTGATAATGCTTGCACATTAATGGCATATGAATTCCCATAATTTATGATGATGCTGCTCCTAAAATACATCTTTGTAGGTTGTCCAGCAGCAGATACTTTAAATGATGGAAAAGTACTGTTTCTGATGAGAACGCTTCTTACTCAATATGTAAAGCATTATGTTATACGAGGGTGGACCAAAAAGTAACAGGATTTTTTTTTTTCGGACACCATGATTTCCTTTTATTCATATTTAATTACAAGCTTTCAAAATAATCTCCTTCTTACACACTGGTTTCAACGTTCTATCCACTTTTCAAAACACTCACAGATGTACTTGTTTGACTTCCTGTTCAGTATACCGGAAATAACACTTTAGTTCTGAATCGGTTTGAAAATGGCACCCACAAAGATGTTTTGTCACCGGTGGAAACAGGTAGAAATCTGGCAAATATGGTGGGTGGGGCATGATTTCGATACCTAGTTGAGTGATTGCCTTGTGTTGCTATGGCTTGATGAGCAGGGACGTTGTTCTGATGGAGAATCCATCCATTGGCAGCAAGTTCTGGTCTCTTGGCAGCCATTTTCTTCTTGAGTGCTCCTTTAAGGACGTTACTGTAGCACTGCTCAGTTACTGTGATGTGTATAAGAACCACGTGGTCATAAATTACCCCAATTTTGTCGAAAAACACAAGATGCATGACTTTTCCTGCACTTGGTTGCACCTTTGCTTATTTTGGCCTTGGGCCGTTGGGATGTTTTCACTGTGCACTTTGTTGTTTGGTTTCTGGATCATAGTGATGAAACCAGCTCTCAACACAAGTTACAATCTGGCCCAGCAAAGCCTTGTGATCCACTGCTGGCAGGTCATGACCCTATGATCTCGGGGTCCATGGAGCTTAAGTTACTCGACATTCGTCTTCTCAGGATAAGGGAAAACATGAAAATAATCCTTATCTGGGTAACTCACCCTTAGCAAGATTCGAACCTGTTGAATATGAGGCAGACATGCTACCACCACACTACCTAGCCAGGCGATGAAACATTTGTTCCTGATTAAGCATTCGTGGAATCCATTTTGCATCACTTTTCTGTAGCCCAAATCATAACAAATTATGTCTTCAACTGACCTATAAGAAATGTGCATGTCTGTTATCTTTACTGTTGTTAATTGTCTGTCATCTTGCAACAGGATATCAATGGTGTTGCAGTTCACTTCAATTTTTGAAGTGGAGGGCTGTCCTGAACGTTGAGCGTCTTCAAGACTTTTCACCATCTTGATATTTTTTATGCAATTCAAAAACATGTGTTTTTGATAAAGCTTGGTTTCCATATGCTTCCTGTATCATCTGCAGCGATTCAGTTCCAGTTTTTTTTCAGAACACAAAACTGAATTGCCGCTCGTTGTTCTAACTTAAAATCCATGTCGGGTCACTGAAACACTTGTTTACACGCATAAGAGATCCCTATATGAGAAAAAATTAAAGAAAGAGTATATGCAAGGGAGGGATTTATATAATTCATTACTGGAACAAAAGAAAACAAGCTGGATGGAAAAATATGAAAGTAATTTGATACGAATTCTAAATGAAAATAATGCAAATGAGATATGGAAGGTTATGAAATCAATGTATAATAAATATGTAACAAAACCAAGTATAAAATCAGGAGAATGGATGGAATATTTTAAAAATTTGTATGGGGAGAAAAAGAGTAAAAATGAGATAGGAAATTGGGAAATAGGTAATAACTATGTAGATATGCTCGATGATATAATAAGAAGTGAAGAAATAATTCAACAGGTGAAAATAATGAAGAGAAATAAAGCAACGGGAATAGATGGAATCCCAGCAGAGTTCCTTAAGGACTGGTCCACTGAAATAAAGAGTGTTAAGGTTTTAGTAGACTTATTTAACACAATTAAGGTGAAGGGTTATATATCAGATAAGTGGAGGAAAGCAATCATACATCCAATATACAAAGGCAAGGGTAGTGTCGACAAACCAAACAACTATAGAGGAATTGCATTATTATCAAATGTAGGAAAAATTTTTACTGGTATTATGGCAAGCAGGATACAAACATGGGTTGAAGAATATAATATCCTCTCGGAACTTCAGATGGGCTTTAGAAAAGGGAGGAGGACAGTTGATAACTTATTTATTATAAAAACACTGGTAGATAAATACTTGAAAGACAGAGGAAAGTTATATATGGCTTTTGTGGATTTAGAGAAAGCATACGATAGGATAGAGCTTCAATTGCTGTGGCATAAGCTGTTGACTAAAGGAGTGAGTAAACAAATGGTGGACACCCTTAGAGCATTATATAAGGAAAATACTTTTTGTATAAGAGTGGAGGAAGGGGTTGTAACAAGAGAAATCCAACAAGAGAAAGGCCTTAGACAGGGATGTAAGTTAAGTCCAGTCCTATTCAATTTATATATAGATGATGTATTAACAGAAATTGGGAGAAATAATAACTCGATGCCAGTAATTAATAATATTCAGATTCCAGGATTACTGTTTGCAGATGATCTAGTTATAGGTGCAATTACAGTGAATGGCTTGAAACAATCCTTGCAAACATTAAATAATTACTGTAAAGAGTGGAGTTTAAAAGTGAACCAGGACAAGACGCAGATTGTAGTGTTCAAAAAAGGGGGAAAATTGAGCAAGTATGAAAATGGAAGAATGAGAATGAAAAGGAGTACAGGGTAGTGAGAGAATGTATTTATCTAGGAGTTAAAATTGATAGTGGTGGCAATTGGGAAAAGCAAAAGAAATTTGCATTGGCAAAAGGAAAAGGAGCTTTATCAGCTATTGGAAGTTGCAAATACAAAGCACCTAATATAAATATAGATGGTTAGAAAAAGTGTACAATATGGTGGTTGAGGCAAAAATGCTATATGGGATAGAAGTATGGGGATTAGAAGGAGGATGGGAAAGCATAGATGAGGTGCATAGGAAATTTTGCAAAGAAATACTGGGGTTACCACATGCAACTGTTAGGCAGGTAATACAAATAGAGCTGGGAAGAGTGGCAAGTAAGGGAAAGATTATGGAAAGGGCATTGAAATTTTGGCATAGAATATTGAAATTGGAAGAAAGGAATTTGTTAAAACAGTGTTCAGTATATCAAGAGAAAAGTTTAAAGAACAAGGGATGGGTAGACTGTCTCAGAAATAACCTGGAAAGTAGTGGGTATGGGGAAATGTGGAGAAGAAGAGAAAATAATGTGAATAACTTCTGGAAGTTGGCAAGGAAAAGATTTGAGGATATAGACATACAAAAAATATTTAGTGAAATAACTGAAAAGAGATCTTTAGTTTTCTATATACCAATGAAAGTCTCATGGGGAAGGGAAAATTACATTGATGTGACAAATAAAGAGGAGCGAGAAAGTATTGCATGGCTGAAAGCAGGAGTATGGAGATTGAAAGGTTTAAGGAAAGGTATTCCACAAAATCAATGTCCTATATGTGGCGGAAATGAAGATATGGAACACATTTTATTTAAATGTAATGGGACTGAAATTTGGAGAAAAGAGTATATTAATAAGAAATGGTTTAAAATAGATAGAAATGTAGTAGTAGTTGAAATGTTTCAAAAAGATAGTAAGAAGATTGGACAATTCTTATGCAAAGTGAAAAATAAACGGATATGGACAGTAAATAGACAAAATGGTGTAATAAACTAGAATTAATAAACTATTGTAAAATATGAGTATGACCGGTAAAGAGCCAGGGCTGAACACCAGTCATATTCACCTGTATAAAGCTTAGCATAAATAAATAAATATGAGAAAAGTTTTTATCATAGTGGTATTTAATTGTATAATAGACTCCCTACCACCTTTAAGCAGTTATCCTCTGTTGCAATATTCAAAAGGAAATTAAAGAGATTCTTAATTCTAAAATGCTTTTATTCAGTGAACGAATATCTGGAGATGGCTTAGTTTACTAGTTTTATTTCAAGTTTGTACTAGAATTCTAATATTGTAAATATCTGTAAGTAGTAACTAGTATAAGTATATTTTGTGATTATTATGTAATTCCTATTGACGAAACTGATATTTCTGTAATGAAATCATATGGTGAATAAATTGAATTGAATTGGCTCTTTCAGACAAACTGAACAGCACACGGACAGTGTGGCGCCTATCCCAGCGTGAGTCAAGGTCAGACCTATGTTACTATGATTGGTGAATTTTGACAAGCGCGTGTTTAAACAGAAAAAAATAATTCCCGTTACTTTTTGATACACCCTCATAGATGCAACAGTATGAGTACAACAAAATATTTGATAAACATATGATGTATAGACTTCATATTAAGTTTTGCTAACCACTCAGTTTTATGTTTAATTGTATAAATAATTTCTTGTACCCACATTGTAAATGATTTACTTAATCAAAATCTTGAATACAATTCATTGTCATTCCATATATGAGAATGGTTTAGATGCATTCTGACTAGATAGCCTTTATCTTGGTTACTAAAAATCTTGCAACTAATTTTAACACATATTTTTTTTCTCTGATACCCATAAAAACGTATAAATGAAATTTTACTGTATTGGCTTTGAAGTTCTATAATCTTTGCATATCACAAAAACCAAGGAATGGTGACTTAAGGAGTTAAACTAGATAAAGACATAATTTTTAAAGAGCATATTAGGGATCTGTCACAACCTGGCCACTGCCTCATAGTGCACCATGCTCAGGATGGGGATGTCAATTCCTGTTTAGACCTTTCTAATCCCTGTCCTATTTTACTCTACAGATCTAGGGCATATCCAAAAGCTTCCATCTGCTACAGTTGCAGAGGGTACAGAATAAGGGCTGCAGGGGCCATTTATTCTGCCTACCATTCCTCACAGTGAATCTATTTTAAGGAACCTGGTACATTAGTTGCAAGGTTACAATTTTACGACAGTTTGCCTTACCAGCCCCAGCGGCTAAAGCAGAGTTCCCAGAGATGCTTGGATTCAAAACACAATTCTGGAAAACACTTCACAACAGAGGTGCAAGGAACACTGCACACTAACCAGCAATATCAAGAAGCAATTCTGCTTCCTCCTTCCACCTCCCAACCCTCAAACTAGTCAGCAAACTTCATCCTAGCAATAAGTAATTAAACTCATCACAAATACAAAACTCTTAGGCTAATCCTCATGCCAAAATCCAGGATGGACTGGATTATCACTTCAATAACTGTATTAAATACTGGAAAATTCAAAACAAAAGGAATGGATATCTCTGAAATGGTTATTCCCACAAAAGCAATGTAGCAAAAATATTAAACTTTGAATAAAGTTGGTCAATGCTAAGCACTCTAGTGTTTTGTATTATTTATAACAATGCTCTTTGGATGAGTAGTTGTCAATATCCTAACTTGAGTAATTAAAATATATAAACAGAGAGATCACCAAACAACCTATTTACAAAAGAATAACTATTTTTGTCTTCTGCTAGTATTTTGAGCCATTATAATATTAGATATTTTAGGCCATTATACTAATATTAAAAATAATAGTTGCAATGTTATGAGCTATTATTAGATATTTCAGATCATTGTTTTTATATTGAAAATAGATAATTGCAATAAGTTTGATCAACACTTTCATTATTTGCCATAATCATTGATTACCTATCTATGACGGACACTATTTATATTTTCATCCTAATAATAAAAAACAGTAATTTTTCATTGAAAATTGCTTAATTGTTTCTTGAAGTATTCTTCTTTATGATCAATATACTTTTGCATGCATTCGAACCATTTATCGCAGCATTTTTTCCAATCAGCTTGAGACACCTCCAAAACATGGTTTGTGAATGCATCTCCTGCCAATGAAAATTGTTGTCCATTTATTTTATTTTTGATGTTCAGGAACAAAAAGAATTCACTGGGTGCAAAATCAAGATTGTGCGGTGGGCGAGTCATCAATTCAATTTTTTCAAGTGTTCAAATAGTCGGTTGTTAGAAAAGATGTATGAGCTCTCGCATTGTCTTGATGAACAATCTGATGGGACTTGTTTTTCTTAATTCACTGAAGACTTCCAGCAAACAAATAGCTGTGTACCATTCAGAATTGACAGTCCTATGTTCCTCTAAAAGCACTGTTGCTAAATGATCAGTTTTTCTAAATAAAATACAGGCGACATTTGTTTCAAAGTGCTTCGAGAGGAAACAATTTTTGTTGGATTTGGTTCATTTTGTAACACCCATACAGTCAACTGCTGTTTACGTTCCAGCTCATGTGCATAGATGCATGATTCGGCACCTGTTACAATCTTTTATGCATCTTTTGAAGCCCAGCATTGTATGTCTTGAGCATTTGTGTGCACCAATTGACATGGGCATCCTTTTGAGATTGTCCCAAATTATGTGGATCCAATGAGAGCATACCTTTTTCAAAGCTAAATGACCATGCAATATTCTACATATGCTGGTGGAACTAATCCCCATAGGGTTGCCTCTTTCTCATGGAATATGGCATGAAGATCTTGCACAATCAGTTTTTGCATAGATCAATGTCTTCTGGCAAACAACTGATTTTGGATTTTGTCAGTGAACGGATAACAGCTATGATTAAACTCCTTATATCAATGTTTCACAGTGGCAAAGAATGGAGCTTCACTGCCATATGTAGCAGTAAGTTAATCAATGCACTCTTGTCTTGATAATCCACGTTGAAAATCATAATAATTCATCCTACAAACATTTTCAGAGTTAATTCCATCTTTTCTCTGAGACACAATTTTAAAGTCATTAATGATGCTCTATTGATAAAATATCTACAGTAGGTTAAGGTCAATAACGTCAAACTTTCCAGTGGAAACCCCAAATGGCACCTACAACAATCAGCATTGCCAAGGCTCATAATATAAATAGTGTCCTTATATTTTCTATTAAAAAGCTATTATCTTTGTATATTACCTCATTTGGTTCATTGTCTATGATATTTTAAATTGTGAAATAACAACAAAACTAATGAATAAAAGAAAATTCTGTCATTTTTGCAAAATAAAAACATTTTCTGTTAATTTTGGAACTGATCAGATTTTAGCTGGAGGAAAATTTCTGATTATACAGGTTGTAGCCAGGTTTAGTTTCTCCAACAATCAATCACAAGTGTGGTGAACTTCATCTGCATGGGTGAGGTGCCACTGTTATTACAGGCTCTGCTCTCTCAGCACATGCATATGCATGCCTGCTTCTTAATTTACACGGCGAGTCAGGTTTTTTATTTTCAAAAAAACAATGTTACAGTGGAGTTGGAACTGATTGGTTTTAAATATTATTTATATTTAAAATCAGATTCTTGAAAATTTGAAAATATTTGACTTGTTTCTATAGAAAATTACCAATTTGGTCCAGATGAAGGCAATGTTTGGCTATACATATTTCTTTTCCAGTATGAAATTTACTACAGAAATAATTGACTGATAAACACTTGGACAACTGTATTTGAATGGCAGCCATAATCTACTCTCCCAACATTAAGAAACTTGATGACACAAAAGACTGCCATTCTTCTAATAGAATTTTAATAAAATGTGTGTTTTTACATTTATAGTTTATTCCTAAGTACTCTTCAATTTCATTCTTATGTACAATTCAATTTCTTTTTCATATAATTTGTTTCATAATTATTAGAAATTTAAGGTTTGAATTAATATGTAAAGTGCCAAACTCAAGAATGGCATGCTTCTTAATTTTTCTTTATTTTTAATAATAATTAACAAAAGTTAAGCTGTATCTATATGAATTACTCACAACTAATGGCTCATCCCACCAGGATATGTCAGCTGTCTTGATATTTAGCAGCAAGGATAAAGATGAACCCACTTCTGCTCGTAAGTAGCTTTCAAATATATTAGTTTGTATGTGTTTCTTTTGATGCCAATTCTGTGGTGGTTTCCAGGAGACCTTTTCTTTAGCAGCCAAAGGTTTGGCAATCAACCATCGTTGTAAGAGTTTCAGCAGACAACCAACAGCACGAAGATATAGTGGAAGCTGGCAAAACACCTGCAAAGCCTAGACACATTGCAAATTAAATTATATTACCATTTATTCTCTGCTCAGAACTTATTGAAACAAACTTAATACAACTAATTTCTGAACTTATTAATATTTGATTCCATGTCTTCTAGAAAAGAGCAAGAACACCGGAATGCTACTTTTATGTTTCCAGAACCAGTGATTCTAATATTCTTTTTGTGTCTTCTTCTTTTTCCTTTGATGTCTCCAATTTGAAAACACAATTTTAAGCATTTTTGTATTTTGAAAGAAGTTAGAAACAATGATGTTTTTACATTAATAACTTTAAACATTAATTGCCAGTAAAAACTCAAATATGATCTAATTTTATTGACTTCAAATGTTTAGAGAACCATGTACTGCCATCATCAAAGTTACCTCTGACATAATAATGGGCACCAGTCAAAATAATAGCAATATTTCAGAAATTTGTGAAATCTGATTGTATTTGAGACATATGTTTCAAAAGGTGAATTCTCCAAAATTTCTTCAGACATCTTGCATAACACCACATACAGCCTGCAGCGATTCTCAGCAATTTCTACCATGTTGCAGGCGATCAAATTGTTCAATGTTGTAGGAAGAGATACATAAACATGTTTACAAAACCCCAAGTGAAATCACATGGGGTCCAATCAGGGGAATGAGGTGGCAAAGAAAGGAGAGATCAATTCAAGATGGTGACCAGGGGTGTTGTGACATGTTCCAGCAGTCAAAATTTGTGCTGAAATATAAATGGCAAGGAAAGTGAAACTCAATTAGAAGTGATTTTTAAGTCAGGAAATAAGACATTAACAGGTGTAAATGGAGGCAATGTAATCCAAGATGCAGGTGACAAAATATCATATCCTGAATATACACAACTGAAATCGTCCACTTCTCATCCGGCATGTGACATGTAAACAATATTGCCACTGCATATGGTATTAAATATTCTACTGAAAGCTCAAAAGCAAATCAATTCAGTAAAAGAAGATTACAGTGATTGTAATAAACCAAATCTGTGACAGTTATAAGGAAGCATTCAACAATAATAGTGGGCCATTTACCAAAGGAATACAATAAAGTTAAACTCACAAATTCACAACAGATTTGAAGTGTTGGATAAAATAGAAGAAACTGGTGAAGAGAATAATGTGAACCTGTACAATTTAGATGGCACTATAAGTAAAAAGAAAGTGATAATCAAAGGGGATTCAATTCTCAAATTTTCTGGCGAGGCATATAGGAAAAAAGGTTATCAAGTGTGATGCTACCCAGGCATTAAGATGACTCAGCTATGAGAAAAAGTAGAGAAGATATATCTGAAGAATGAAAATCCTGAAGTAGTCCTGATACATGCAGGAGCGAATGATAAGACTGGGGTTAAGAGCAGAAGATATAATAGTGGAGATTTCAGAACGGTAAGCAGCATCAGAACTCAAGTGCTTGACGTGAAAATGGTGTACGTAGAAGACGTGGCGTGAATACTATGATAATGAAAATTAACCAAGAACTGGACTAGATGTGTGCTATGAACTATTTCATGCTTGACAGAATTTACTAGGTGTATAATAGTGATTTTGCTAAGGTTGGAGTGCATTTAAACAGGAAAGGTTCATTTAATTTTGATAATTTAATGAATAATGCCATATGTTCAGTGTTAAAGGAAAATCAGTAAGTATGTACGGAGGTGGGTGCTGTTTCACTAATTTCAGGTAATGAACAATGTAATAATTGCATTACTGATCAAAGAAAACAAGCAAGTCTTGTGGTGGATAGTCATTAGGTACTCCTAAATCCTTTGGGGAAAGAAATTTTCAAATGGTGCACATAAAATGAATAGAAATTCTATTAATCCATTTAATAGTAATGATAATGATGGTGAGCATATAATGTGTAAGGTTGTACATCATTAAGATACAAACAGTTTTCAGGTATTTCATTTGAACATACAGTGTTTAAGTAATAAAACAGCTGCATTTGTACCGTTACTAGACAAACTAAAGACAGAGTCTTACTGTTACTGTTGTAATATAGCATGGGTTAAATAAAGAGCAGATCAATTTAAGTAAAATAAATGGTTTCAAAACTGTCAGTAGCTTTGCTAGAACTACTTATAAGGGTGGAGGGGTTTAATCTTAGCTGCAGATGAAACAGATATCTATGAGGTTGTTATAAAGACATATCAGTTTGAAATGCATTTTGAAGTAGAGGCTGCAAAATAAATATAAAACAAAAATTTTTACTACTGGGGATATACAGATCACCAAGTATTTCTTCAGAACATTTTGTTGATTATCTTGAATTTTTGGCTCAAATTTACACTAAATAAAATCAGTTAATTCTAGTGGGTGATCTCATCATAAATTTAGACTAACAAAACGGGACTTTATGAATTTATAAGGTATTTAATACTAATGGAATAAGGGATTTAATACACGAGACTACAAGGGTAAAACATTCATCATCATCTATTATTGATCATATTGCTACAGACATGAATATTGAGGTAATAAATACATACAATATAAACAAACATTTCTGACCATTACGCACATGATGTAAAATTTAAGGGCTTAAATTACTTTGAACAAAGCAATTATGAAATTTGAACTTTCTGCGACTTGAACAAGGTGTGCATTGGCCATTTGTAAGCTGCCTTAACAGGTGAAAACTGGGACATAGTGTGTAATACCAAAAGAGTAGATGAAAAATGGAACCAGTTTAATAATATATTTAACTCTCACTTTAATGCATGCTGTCCTATGTAAACTAAAAAAGTATACAAGGACAACTATGGCTGTTGAAAAACTTACCACAGAAATACAACTAAAAAAATGAAGCATTTGTATGAATTGCATAACTCCTGTGACACCTATAAAACAAAGTACATTGTAAAAAAAGAAATATCTGAAAAGTTTGGAAAATTTAATGACTATAAAAAAAATCTGATGTGTACCATTCACATGACTTTCTCCATATCCCTGCAACAAATAATTCTTAAAAAGCTTATTCTTCTATTTACTTTATGCTAATCAGAAAAAATTAGCAGAAATAGTCTTATTACTCGCATCTTTGTAAGTAGAAGCGAAATAACAGACAACCGTAAGTTAAAGTGATAGTCAAAAGCTGGTTGCTATGTCACTGAAGTCCCTTTGTTTATATGCATAGGAGTTGACAAGTTCCAGTATGAGAAAAGTATACGTTTTTCATAGCAGAAACCAAAAATAAAGAATGTAACAAAAATGACGAACTACACGAAAAACATCTATATATAACATAAATTGTGTGTTTCAATGTGCCCTACATTTTTTGTGTAGTAAGTTTTTGTCCATCTCTTACGGTTTAGCAGTTATTCAAAATTTAGTAAAATTCATCCAGAATAGACTACTCTTCAGAGGCTATTCCCAGAAAATTCAAGATATACATTTCATTTGTCAGGTAAATATGTTTAATATCCAAAATTTTAATCAAAATCGTTAAGAGCCATATTTGAGAAAATCAAAATTTTCGAGAAAAGTTCCATGTAAAGAGTAGTTTGGGGTGGGGGGATTTTTCTCAAAATCTTCGTGTCGCATCCCCGGAAGATACTAAACTTAAACACCAAGTTTGGTATTTTACCGACTTTTCATTTTTGAGTTATCGTGTTCACACGCACGCCCGCCCACACCCACACCCACACCCACCCCACACCCACACACACAGACCTTTTTGTGAAAATGCTTTTTTTGGATATTGGGGACCCTAAACATATACTTCAGGTGAAATCTCGGTATCAAATTTTTGGTGGAGTGCAATACTTTCTCTATACACTATGTACATAGTGCGTATGGATACACTATGTACATAGTGCGTATGGAGAAAGTAAAAAGTTAAGTAAATTGGTGAATGTTAGTAAAACTTCATGGGGTCTTGTAAGTGTAGCAAGATTGGAAACAAAAGCAAACAAAAATTTAGAGCTCAAAATTTATGATGAAATTATAACATCCAAATCTTGAACGTAATTTAGTAAATGATTATTTTATTAGTGTAGGAGAGAATTTTTCTGCAGAAGGAACATCCAACAGTCTTTAAAAACACTGTTAAATAATTTTTTATTTATTCAGTATCTACAACAGAGATTATAAACACAATAACTAAACTGACAAAAAAGATCACCATGGGATGAAATTAGTTTGATTCTTTTAAAACATTATATACATGTGCTGGCCAGCCACGTTGATCATCTAATCCTTCTCTATATTTAATAGCTCATTTCCAGAGTGTCTGAAACAGAGCCCATTACATAAAAAAGGAAATGAGAACAATATAAATAACAACAGGCCTATTACCTTAATGTCAGAGATAGCAAAGCACTTTGAAAGGTTTTATTAGGCGGATTATTAGATTTTCTACATAAAAACATTATTGTGAATTTTCATCATAGTTTTAGGAAAGGGTGGTTAAATGCAATTAGTGAATTTATACATTTATTGAAAACCTTTAAAAAAAAATTAAAGTAGGAACATTATTCTTTGATCTGTCTAAAGCTTGCAATTGTGTTGATCATGTTATACTATTAAAAATAATAAAAAAAAAAAAAAACGGCGGCAGAGACTTGCCAAGAGAATTAATCAGATCATATTTAGTAGACAGAAGACAATCAACACTACCCCCATTCAAAAAGGCAAATCAGTAAGAGAAATGCAATCAACCTTCAAGCATGTCATGTATGGCATACCACAACCATCAATATTGGGACCACCATTATTTATACTTTATGTAAATCACATATCAATTTCAAAAAATGCAAATAGCTTATGCAGAAGAGGATACTGCTGCGGTATGTAACGGCAGAAATGTAGAAATTTTAAAGGAGAACTTACTGCAATCCCTGATTCAGTTATTAACTATTTTAAACGAAATCTCCTAGCATGCAATATGACGAAAACCACCATAATTATCTTCTCACCGAGTTATAGAAACAGCACAAAGTTCTCTCTACTGGTAAATAATTACAACATTTATGATGTAAGCCAACATAAATTTTTAGGAATAATCCTTGATAGAAAATGTACTTAGTCTGGACATATAAATCATTTTTGCAACAAAATTAGTAAACATGTTTATGTGCTACGTCAATTTAAAAACATCTTAGACAAAAAGCTCAAATGATCTATTATAAAGTTATATATCCAATTTACTGTATGGGATTAGAAGTTAGGGGCTGTGCTGCTGCAACCCATTTAGGAATATGCAGATAGATTATAGATTGCAAAAAGGTGCAATTAGATTGATTTTCAATATGAGCTCTCTTGAAGCATGTAGGAAAATATATAAAGATAAACAGAGGTGTGTGTGTGTGTGTGTGTGTGTGCGCGCATGCGCGTGCACGTGTGCGTGTGCGTGTGTGTGTGTGTGTGTGTGTGTGTGTGTGTGTGTGTGTGTGTGTGTGTGTGTGTGTGTGTGTGTGTGTGTGTGTGTTGTTTCAAATAACAATGGTTAAAAGTACCAACCTTAGAATGCTTAAGTTTGAAGTTTGATGATTTTACATTGTTTAGAATCTGTTTGGCAGCCATCATTAGTTAACGCTCTCAGCGAATTGATAAACATGGATAAAACTGGCCATTGTCATTCGAAATTTAATATTAGTCCAACTAATGTTAAAACTCAGCTAGATTCTATTTGAAGGAGTCTGCTCCTTCATTTACAACAGTGAAATATTGGGTGGCACAGTTCAAGCTCGGCCGTACAAGCTGCCAAGGCGAACATCGCAGTAGTCGACCAAATGAGGTTACCAGTCCAGAATTTTTAAAGAAAATCCACAAAATGGTATTGGATGACCGACGACTGAAAGTGCACCTGTTAGCAGACATTGCAGGCATTTCAAAAAGTTCTGTACATTGCATACTGCCTGAAAATTTGGATAAAAGAAAACTGTGTACAAGGCTATTGCCCTGTTTGCTCACAATAGAACAAAGGATGTTTCAGTCGAGTGTTTGGCAATGTTTCGCTGCAATAAAACTGACTTTTTGCATTGATTCATAACAATGGATAAAACCTGGGTCTATCACTTCAAACCTGAATCCATCACTTCACACCTGAGATGAAGGAACAATCAAAACAGTGGATTGGAAGGCGAGAATCAGCTCCAAAGCAAAGACTATTCCATCTGCAGGCTAGGTCATGGCATCTGTTTTCTGGGACGCACATGGGATAATTTTCATTGTTTATCTCAAAAAAAAAAGTAATTAATGGTGAATTGTTACAGCATTTGAATAATGAATACGAGCAAAAATAGCCACTTTTAGCAAAAAATAAAGTTTGTTTCATCAAGACAATGACCAGTTCACACGTCAATTATCGCTATGGGCAAAATCAATGAACTGAAGTTTGAATTGCTTCCTCAAGCATCCTATTCGCCAGATTTAGTCCCCTCTGATCATTTTCTGTTTCCAAACTTGAAGAAATGGCTTGGTGGCAGAAGATTTACCAATAATGAAGAGGTGGAGTCTGCAGTTGATGGCTATTTTACAGACCTCAATAGCTCGCACTATAAACAGGGTATTGAAGCTATTGAACATCGCTGGGAAAAGTGTATCGAGCTGAAAGGAGATTATGTAGACCAATAAAGCTGTTTTTCCCCAAAATGTTTGTGCTTTCTTTGTTAGGTCGGGTACTTCTGGGACAGCCCTCGTATCATACCAGACACATTTTAGGCGTGGGTTCAACAATAATACTTCCAAAAAAGATACAAATGTCATGGGTTTATTGCTTCATGCAAAACTGCCTGCATATTTAAAATGTAAAGGTAAGCAATTTAAGAGTGCTTTGAAGAAGTATTTGATAGTGAAAACTTATATAGCATTGATGAATTATAACCATGATGGGTCATATGTCAGGACTTATAGAAGATTTCCAGATGTTCTCGCAGAAAAACAAATACACCCACGTGGCATACTACATGTGCTTTGCTTTATTCATCGCTAGGTATTGTGTGCAAAATCAGCAATGTTGGATACAGTAATGTCAGTAGTTGTGCAAATTAGTTGAATTCACTTCATCATAGACAGTTTCAAGAATTTTGAAAAGTTAAAACTTCTAATTTTTTAGATCTGCCATGTCATTGTCAAATTAGATAGCTAAGCAGAACCAATGGCTTGAGTGATTTTTCATGCTACAGTGCTAGAGACAATTTTTAAAAGACCAGAAAATAGCTTTTTAAAAAACTTAGCATCAAAGGCTGGGTTTGTAATTTGGTATTTTTGAGCGATTTAACTTTATACTTGAATACACTGAACACAGTACTACAAGAAAAAGACAATTTAATCATTATGATGATTGACAAACTAAAGGCTTTCACGCTAAAACTGTGAATCTAAATTTGTCAAAAAGAGCACACTGATTTGTATCACTTTTCAAATTTGAAATCCATATTTATTAAAGGATCACCTTAAGTGTTAAATGATTTTAAAAGTCTAATTGGGAGAATTTAAAATCCTATCTGATGATCTGACAATCATGGAAACAGAATGGAGGTTGTTCAACACCCCATTTACATTCAGTGTTAAAGAACCACCATACACTTAGCAGATGGAATTAAGCGACCTCCAGAACAGCACACTTCAAATCTTCATTGTTTTAAAATTATGTTTTAGCAAATCTCATATATACTTCTCTGCTTTTACACACATCTAACAGAATGAATTTAATGGTACATATTCATGTTAAGCTGCATATTTCAGCTTCATATAAGTGTATTGAACTAGAATGAAAAAGGGCACTTTTTTTTTTTCACTAGCTTACCTTACTAACATTAATTCAAGTGTTTAGACTCCTGAAAAACTATAAGGGGCTATGCAAAAGTTACCAAAATAGTTCAATAAATGGATTTACACCATTTCTGTACCTTATGCACCTCCATTATCTTTAAATTAACCCCTTGTGAGTGTATATACTACTCCTAGTGCTTCATCTAACAAGGGAGCATATGCAACATTGATGTTGCAGATTGAGCTGCAATTTTTTATGTGAAAATACCTATATCTTAGTTTTTTTTCTCCTAAAGAATCCCTATTTGCCAGGAATAAATTAGTAAGTTTTAATATGTAATGGCAGATGTAGATCTGTCTTCTCCTCCAACACTGCCTGATATATGCCAGACACTGCAGTAATGTGCACAAGACATTCTCAAGGTGTTTTCATCAAATGAAAACTCTTGAGTTCATGAACACCCGCCTACCCTTGAAGAAAAACTAGAGCACATGGTTCTCTGAGCTTTGTTTCCATTGAAAAAAATACTCAAGCAAAACAGTGTCATAACTAATGACTGCAAATATACAACTAAGCATGCAAAATGAGTTTGTCAACCACTGTATAAATAAAATATAGGAAATACTAATTTGTTATTCTTACTTTGGTTTCAGGCTTTGCAACTAGGTTTTTAAAAAACAATCTTGCACAAAGAGGACTTGGTTGTCCACCACCCACTGAAAAAAAAAAAAAAATAATAATAAAATATTAGTAGTAGAAATATTAGTATGAGTAAAATAATATTAATAATAATAATAATGATTACCTGAATTTCAAGAGATCCCCAATCCCCAACTTTGATTCTTACATCGGGGGGGGGGGGGGGGGGGGGGGTTACCTCCAAGTAGTATTTTCTAGGGTTTTCCCTTAACCTAATAAAATGCCAGATAACTAACCCTAGAAATTTGAGTATTATTTCAACCAATTTGTTTATTCACCATCGGATATAACCTACCTGGTTATAGGATGTTAACCTTAAAAGAAAACAAACAACTCAAACTCTTGTTTTGGATTATTTCTTATTTTGTTTCTCCATGCTGCAGGTCTGGCACTATTTTGTTTGGGACAATAAATTTACCAGAACTTGAGTATTTGCACACTGTGATGAGAATGTTTAAAGCTAGTTTAATCAGTAGAGACCAGATTATATGCAACTTAAAAAGCTCGAAATATGCATGCAAATATACATGAAAAGTATCAAAATATGCAACATCATATACTACAAAGTAATGATTAGTTATATATATTTATATTATTTCAAAAACAATATATAATTGGCAGCTTTTTTTTATTTACTTCAACAGAAAAAAGTATTGTTTACAAATTCATTTACATTTTGTTACTCTTTCAATCAGGTACTCCTTCAAATGTTCAGTAGTAAAATTGTGTCGATTGCTCAAAGCATTTATATAACCGTCCTACATTAACTGAGGTCATTGGACAGCACTTGAATTGGCAATTATTACTTATTGTTTCTAGTAAAAGTTCACCCATCCCATTAATAAAACTATCAATTTGACATGAAGGTTCAAAGTCTGGGTTATTGTTCAAAATGTTTGCAAACTTTTCTTTAAGTTTCCTCGGGAATATTTCCGGCAAGGAATTCACTAGACAGATTTCATTCATTACCTGAATAGACTCAGTCAATGCCACATGAATGTTTTTCTGAATATCAGAATCGTTAAATACTTCCTTGCACTGACAAACTGCCAAAGACTTTTATACTACCAAAGTCTACGCCTTTGATGGCCTCGAAATGTTCATTGTAAAGCAACACAGCTTCAACCCAGGTAACTGAGTTACTACTGTTTTGGGAGGTAAAGACATATTTTATAGTTTTTCTCTGAAAGCCTTATGTGGGCGGGTACCATAAGAAACACTTTCTTTGTTGATGAAATCGTTTGTTTACATTCCCAAATATGGATAGTACTTCTTCAGCTAGGCTATGTTCTCCGTGAGCAAAGCATGTCACATGAATCATATTTGTTTAAAATACTTTGAGGGATTGCCAGCTGTGATGTAGGGAGCAGCATCTCCTTTCATCATGCAGAAGATTCTGGAAATAGCATTTTAATGTCCTTATTCACAAATCTGGTGATCATAAAATGATTTACATTTCGTAACTCTTTGCAGGCCACCAAATAGAAAGAAGGCTTTTGTTTTAATGCACCAATAATTAGATTAGCAATGTAACAGCCACAACTTTTGTAGTTTCATCAGCTGAAAGCCAAATGATTTTATCCTTGTTCATTGCATATTTCTTCCAGAACATGTAGACAAATTGTCGGCACGTAATTCTTACACAATGTTGATTCATCTGCTATATGTTGATTTAAGCAATATTTGTGCAGAAAACCTTTGAGAATAGGGTTTGTAAGTTTGTGAAGGGCAATATTACTTGCAATGAATGCTTCACATAGATCCATATTAAATCTTCCCCCCCCCCCTTCTTCTCTGGAGGTTAAATCACTGCTACTGTTATTTGCTGCTGTTAAAAGTTGTTGACATGGGCCTTCTTTTATACTCCTGCGATATGAAGACTTGTCTTGATATTGGTCTGTTTGAAACTTTTTTTGTACACAAAACGTTTTTCTCACAAACTCGACAGTATAACTTCTTTTCATCATGACTAAATGTTCCAGGATGCTCAGCTATCCCCAAAATGGCATTTCTTTTTTTTTGGATAGCATGGTGCACTGTGCGTTACACACTATGTTGAGCATTGTACAAATAAATAGAAAACTAAACTGAAACAATGGACGTGCAACAAACAACGTGAAAAAGGAAATGGAGTTTTATTTATGAAAGCTCTTTAACTGCTGTGATTCTCAGCGTCCCCATTCTATACTGGGTGTGAAAGACCGCTTCATTTTGTGCAGAGGCCTCTCTATCAGGCTTGAGGTTCTTTTACGTGCTGTAAATCTATGACACAGGATCAATGGCTTTACTTCTCTTCCGAAGGAAGCCATACTAAGGATTTTTACACCCAAAAAATCCATCGTCCTCTGCCAAATTTGAACCTGCCGTCACCATAAAAAATCAAAACGAGAACAAGCCTGTACCCACCCTTTTAGATTTCTAAAATATTGTAAATATAGCCCTGAATATGCATCATCACCAGTTTCTTGTTAAAATATGCAATAACATGTGATAAGGGGCTAAATATGCAAATGCATATGCAACATGCAAATGCATATAATCTGGTCTCTACTAATCAGTAAAATAATACTTTTATAATACATGTTAATCGTAACAGTGTAACATATCAGTGACACGAATGCACCTTAACACACATTAGGTCGAAACTGATTACAATTAATTTGCTTCTTAATTTCAACTAAATAAGGATAATTGTTTATCTTACTATCAGGTTGAAACTGATGTGTTATCTGCCAGGGGACAGTAACAAAAGAATTGAAGGCAGGTAAATTGAAGTGTATTGTCTTTAGAAGATCAACAGTATATATGGCAGCAATAGAGCTTCTTTGGTAGCAATTATCTATCATAATTATGCTACCTCCAAGTTGAAATGGGGATTGTATGGTGTGGATGCACAATGGCAAAATACCCTCAGATAATATGTACATCAAGCAAGGAAGACAGTTCACCAAGAGAACCACCATAAAACAAATCAAATCATCACTCTTTGTTTCATTTGAATAATTTTAAAGATTTGACAGAATGATTAGCTCGATGGAGTTACAAACTCCAAGAATTTCAATACACTATTTGCTATAAATCTGGTAAAACACATAACAATGCAGATACTCTTTCTAGATTCCCAATTTTGCAGTCACAGTCACAGGAAAATGAACTTGAACAGCTTGAGGAACTTCCTACTTGTTCACTATCTCCAGTTGAAGTTGCTGACAAGCAGCAACAAGATTCTTGTTTGACTACCATTCTTCAGGCTCTTCATAACCCTTCTTCGGCTTCTTCTAGAATTCAGGGACAAGCTTCAACTTATACTATAAAGTCAGGTGTGCTTTTTTGAAAAATTGCTGGCTCTACTGGACTCCTTCATTTATTGGTAATTTCCACTGGACCCCTTCATTTATTGGTAATTCCTAAAGTTCAGGACGTTTAGACTTTTCTAAAACTTTCAACAAAATTCATTCTCGATACTACTGGATTGGGATGAAAAAAGATATTGAACATTTTTACACACATGTCCCAGTTGTCAAACTTGGAAAGCACCCAAGAATCAGAAACCTGCTGCCTATTCCATTTACTTCTGTGGGAGAGCATTGGGGCATTGATCTTCTTGGCCCTCTTCCACGGTTCACCTCTGGTCATAAATACATTATTGTTGCTATAGAATATGCATCTTGTTGGGTTGAATCCACATCACTTCCTTCAGCAACAATTCCACACATTGCTAAATTTATTTTGCACAATCACACATTGCTAAATTTATTTTGCACAATAACATTTCTCGCCATGATGCACCTGCTACTCAGCTATCAGACAGGGTTCAGTTTTTCTTAGTGACGTAACTCAGGAACTTTTGAAATCTCTTTCCTTTACCAGTGCTTATCATCCAGCTTGTAATGGCTTAACAGAATGCTTCAATCTAACTTTATTAAATATGCTCAGCCATTTTGTCGACTCTAATCAGAAAAATTGAGATGCAATATTCCCATATGTGATCTTTTCTTACAATTCTAGTGTGCAAGTCTGCTCTCTGCTCATTTCTCACCATTTTTGATATATGGATGTGAGCCAGCCTTACCTAATCAAGTTAAGTTACAGACTACTTCTAATGATCTTTTTGTCAAACAAACTTTACAGGACATCCAAAAGGCAAGAGAGCTTGCTATTAATAATATTACCCAACAGCAAATAAAACAGAAACAGAGATATGATACTAAATATAGAGATGTTGTGTATAATGGTCTATTATTTAAAGTGTTTACCCCCATAAGAAAGAAAGGCAAATGTACCAAACTATTACATAGATATTTTGGCCCATTTCAGATTATCAAGCAGATGAGCCTAGTAACTTACCTTGTTGGGCGCCCTCATGCTCCTCGCACTAAGCATCAAACTGTTCATATTTCACGTATTTATCCATACTATGATCCTGTGGGACCCTATAAATTGTCAATTTTTAGATTTCACATTATAGAATTAGGTATCTTATTTTCACAGATAGTAGTTCTCATTGGAAGTTATTACATTATCGGAATGATTATTTTGTGCACAAATAATTTTAATAATATGCATGATGTACTATTGTCTTTAAACGAGTTGATTCTCATTATGATGCTGTGATGATTTTTTGTACAACTGCTATATATTTTTTTTTGAGATGATATAGTACTTGGTGGGAGTGCGACATGGTACCCCCAAGGAAGATGATTATGATTTTGTGTTTAAATGAATGATTTGAGCAGATTTTGAGTTATTGTTGTTGCCGAAGTGTGCCCATTAATTCTGTTTGTGTGTGAGTAATAATTTTAGGGTATGTTGTGATTTAGTGGAGTTTCCCAAGAGTATCTGCTAAGTCGGTGTCTTAAGTTTGTGATGATGAGTTTGTAGTAATGCTCTGATGCATTTGTGGATGTTTGTAAAAGTTTTAGTTAGTGGTGTTGCCAAAGTGCACCCACTAATTAAGTGTGATGAATTAATTTGTGAGAAGATTTGATGATATTCATAATTTTGAGCTTCATAGCAACAGTTGATGTTTGTGCTATGCTTTTCATTGCAACTTTATATTGATTGGAAGTGTTATACTGTTTCAATAGCGCATCTTTATATTTTTTCTCCAGATATGCTAATGTTTTTCTTCAGAAGTTTGAATTAACCATATATGTTTACATGTTTTTATTGTTTTATGCATTTTCCCTCAGCTTTTAATGAAGATTTACCATTGTTCACAAAGGATTCATAATTATTGGCCAGTAGCATGAGTAATTAGTTTTGTACAGCATGCTGGGTTAGTTATGGCATGAGTAATTAGTTTTGTACTGCATGCTGGTTAGTTATGGTAGTAGTAAGGTTGATGTAATTGCATATAGCATACAATATTGTTTATTTATTTATTTATTTATTTATTTTTTTTTTTTTTTTTTTTTTTTTTTTTTACATCACATGTGTTAAATTTTTCTATAGGTACACCTTAAATCACATTTTTTTTGGCATATTGATAAGTAAGTACCAGCTGGTTAGGTTAAGTTTCAGGATCCTGATGATATTGCTTTCTTTGTAACTTGTACTGTTTAAATCTGTGCACAGATTTCTGATGCATCACTTTTAATTATGTTGAACAACTGATGTATCTATTTATATAAATGCTTTAACTGTCAAGAATTTAAATTCTTTGTGTACAACTGATTATTGTATTTATGGCACATTACTGATTATTGGTATATTAATGCACAATGGTACATTATTTTTTTATGATTATAATTTGTAATGAACTTTTGGCTTGTTTATTCATACCTTTGTGAATTCCTGTTCTAGTATATATTTGTGTTTTGGGGAGCTCAAGTGCCTGCTAATTTGAGAGTCGCCATGCATCATTTGCAGTTCCAGATCATCAATATTCTTTGTCAGCCAGCACCACCAGGATAACCTTTGCACCATGACACAGCTGTGGCAGAGGGCCACTTAGTGGGAGGCATCCGAAGGCAGTGGATGTTTCCTTTGTTGTCTACATACTTCACAGACTATATGTACATTGGGATGTAATTTATTTGTGAAAAGTGCTTCGGGAGTGGTATTAGAAGCTTAATCTGATGAAGCCTATACAGTAACTTTATTGCCTCCTTGCAGAGCAGCAACAACTTGATGTTGTTATATGCATGTGCATGGCTTAAATCCCTGTGTACATTAACATTTTATGATAGCAGGACACTACAAAAATCCTCAATTTCCCTTAATAAATTGTTAAATATCAACAGCATTACTGTTCATTTAAAATGTCTTAAATAATCACAATCAAGGCCAAAAGACTCTTTTTGTTTTATGTATTCATATATTATGCAAAATGTACCATTTAAACATTTTGTATTTTGATGTGGTCGTCAAACTTGGTGACTTGAGGGAGATGTCATATGCTGGCTATGTGCATAGGATATGGTAATACTGGGAATATATAATGTTTCATAAGTTGGTGACATTGCCAACTTCATTATTTACAAAAACCACCGGTAGAGTAGCATCTTTCTCTTTGTAATGTGTAACTAGTGGGGGTGGACATGTAAGAGAGATGCCAAGGTTGGCCTCACGCCAAGATGGTAAAATGTGGAATCATGTATAAAGGTAACAATATAACTGTTTCTATTCAGATGTGTTTGTCTTTAAATTAGTAGATTAGTTAACCCATCCACATCCCTTTACTGGATTATGTAGGCTATTTTCCCTGTATTAAAGATAGTTTAGAGCTGCATTCCCATATATATGCCTAACTGTAAAGAAAAAGAAAATTTTCCCTAAACCATCCTCTCATAGCCAAGCGAGTTTCTTGAATTTATAACAGTAGGCATGACAATATTTAATATTAATTTTTTTCCAGAATGTAATAATAATTGCAATGTGAATTCATATCTTTACACATTATACTTTCATTTCTTACAGCAATACTTTAATTATCTTAATTACATGTTTATTATAAATGATTTACTTTATTTTCTTATATTTATTTCATAAATTGTACATTAGCTATGTTAACTTGTTACAAAGCACAGCTGCGATGCTACAAAGATATAAAAAAGATACCCTCTATTGTATGTAGAAACCTTGAGAATTGCAAGGATTTCTTTATTTTATATGCGTGCATCAGAGGTACAAGTGCAAACTCGGCAAAAGTTCCAAATATTCTCCAAGCAGGGCATTTTTCTTTATACTCAGATGTCACATGACTTCAATACAATAAGACCATGTGATATGGTGATGCCAACTATAACTTTTGGTAGCAAATGAGAGCCAATCAGCACTAAGGAGGACATCTTGTCTCCTGGCCTATTTAAAGAACCACAAATCCAGAATTTGTACAGTTCTTCCGGTCATCCATAGGCATAATCTACGCTACTCTGTGTAATAATTTCCCATTCAAAGTACATAGTGTAAAATATGTGCACTGTAAATTCACACAGTTTGTCACTTATCTCAGCAGAGTAATCCAGGCTACTCAGTATAACGAAATGCACCAGAAATTTTAAATGCGCGACAAGTATAATTATAACACAGTGCTAAACTGTATTACAGTGTAATCAGTAATTATCTAAATGTATTCATAGTGTTTCTCCGAGTGTACAAGTGTTAATAGAAATGTGTGTGATAATTGTTTGTCAAGATGGCTTCACTGAGAATACTTGATGTTACATCATATAATGAGCATCAGAGTGAACAAGGATTCTGTTTCTATTCTTAATTCATCACCCATTATCCATACCAACACTCTTTCTGATATCTATAGCTCTACTGAAGTTGAACCCAGAGACAGCTAAGCTGAGGCAGAGAGAGAGAATCTTCTTCTACAAAACAGGTACATTATTACTGTACAGGTCCTGCATTGAATGTGGTGGAATCATCTTAATTCCTATATACTGTCGGTAAATCACTGAAATGACATGTCCAAGAAAGTATTTAGAGAGTGTCACACCCACACACACCTCAAATAAACACAACTTAGGTGATAAAGTGGGGCAGAACAATACCATACGACACGAAGCAACAATCATAAGAATCAATTAAATTCAAAACTTGCAAATATGCATAGAAGCTTGTGATAGTGATGTGATTAAATAGAAAATAAAAGAATTTGAGTCGGTTTTTTGTAACACAAACATCACTTTTTTTTTTTTTTAATCAATTAAATGCTTACTACGGTATGTGAAATTCTAGATGTATGTTGAATATTTAGACTAAAATGACTTGTAATTTAATTTCTAGTTGTGTGTCCTATACTTTATTTCTCAATCGCTGGAATATCAAGCATCTGTATCTTTTGGATTACAAAAGTGAGAAGTTCTAGGCTAGGTAGAATAGGTTTGATTTGGTTCAGTTAAGTTACATTACTCTTCTTTTTCCATGTAAGTTGCAGCTAATGGTTAAGGTTTACATTAGGTTATATTACTCATGTTATGTTGATTTGTTTACATCTATTTATGTTAACTTATATACATTAATTTACATTAAGTTATATTAACTCAGGCTATGTTAATTTATAGTATGTTAATCTATTTTAAGTTATATTGTTACTTTAAAGTACATTACATACATTTATAATATGTTAAATTATGCTACATTGAAATAAGTTACATAAGTTGATTACATTAATTTACGTAGTATTAATTAACAAAACACTAGTTTCCTTGTGTTATGTTAACTGAGAAGTTGCTTTGTGTTACATTAATACACATTATAAAAATATACTTTATGTAAAAATTGCTAAACATTCATTTATGTATAGCAGTTTAGGGTACGATAAAATTATTACGTTAATGTACATTACATTAACATAGTGTTAATTTAGTTTATGATAAGTTGCATGTTAATTTCAATTGTTAGATTACGTTACAGGAAAAGGTATGTTACTGAATTGAATTGAATTTTGAAACCGGTATTTGTTACTAATTTACATACATGCTGAGGGTGAATGGAATATGTTGCCTAATGTGTTACTGATATAATTTCCGGGTATGTGTTACAAGATTGGTTATTGATACGCACCACTTATAAAGGTTAACCGTAGTGTTAGACTACATTTTACATTGTATAGTTTTTTGTAATATTATATTTTCATAATTATATTGCTCAAATCAAGCAAAAATTATGTTAACTCTTCCGATATAATGAGTAATAGGAATCATACACGTAGTAATGACACAATGGTAATGATACAAGATATGTAAATATGGTACTGTAAGGACGAAAATGAACCAGTGAAACGAACAAGAATTTGTTCCAGTACCAAAGTCCCATCTGCAAACACACACAAGAAAGAAATGGCAGCAGAACTTTACATCATAATCTCTTTAATAAAGACCTATGTTAAACACAGAAGGAAATAACAAGACTTCGGGGTGAAAATGATATTGGATGAAGTACAAGTAAAGATAGACACTTGTTAACATTCTGAGAAAAGAAAACAGCCTGAAAAATGCTGAACTTAAGGAAATGCATGGAGACCTAAAAGTGAAGCTAACAAGCACAAATCATGGAATCAATGAAAAGAAATACCATCACCAAGGACAGCACCCTGATGTAAGTCAAAACAATCATGTACAGCAGGCAATGGAGTATCTGTGAAAAACAGATTTGAAGTGCTCAGCAAAAGTTATGAAAAGGATAGTTTAGCAAACAATGAAAAAGAGCAGTCCCACAAATGAACATTCACGGAAATAGGAAAGTCTTAGTAATAGGCGACTCTATGCTGAAATTCTCTGGGCAGCTATGTACAAACCAAGCTTATGATGTAAAGTGCTTCCCATGCATCAAATTAGGCAAACTTTAGCACCAGTTAGTAATAAGTCTACCAACTTGGTGCTGAAATTTGCCTTAGAGAAAGCAATTCAGAAGTGGTGATGCATGCTGGGACTAATAATATTAAACCAGATTTATCTGCAGAGAAAATAATGGGAGAGACAATGGACCTCATATCCTGCACGGATATGTCAGTGGTGTGATAAGATGGAACCCACAATAGGAAAAATGATGAAAATCAACCAAGAACTAAATTGGAAATTTTCTTTTGTGGATGATAACTTCAGGATAGCACAAGATGATTTTGCAAAAGATGGTGTCCATTTTCACTGTAAAGGATTACAGTTTTAGAAAGCTGCTGTCTAAAGTAATTAAATCACAATTGAAAGGAAACTAGTAAAGTTTATGGTGGATGTCACTGTAGTATCAAAATCTGTAAGTCCCAATGGGAAGCATGCAAAAGAAGTGAAACCAAAAGAGGATGCAGCTCGACTCGAGCTTACCAAAGCGACTAAGCAAACAGTATTTGAAGCCCCTGGCAATAGAAAATGGTAAAATTTCAACCAAAAGAACAAGTCAACAAGGACCACAATTCACGTTTAAAGGTCTGTGATTACTTAGGTGTGCCAAACAAGTACTTTACAGATTTGCATTACAATGTTCGACTGCTTAGTAATTAAATTTATGATATAGAGTACCTACTATCAACACATCTATAAAGTTCACTCCTCTTTGTACACTGGCTCAAAGAGAGTAGTTTATTTGCGCTTAAAAAATTCACAGACTTCACTCCATCATCTTGGTCATGTAGGGAAGTTTTAAAAGGAGGAAGTCCATGCATACAAGTTATATATAAAAGAAGAGGTATTTATTTAAATCATTTAGGGAAAGAACAATTCTGAAATATCAGGTGTGTATCTCCCGGACCACAAACAACTATAATTTATGTAGACAAAACCCCTGATAGTAATCCACACATTTTTTAGATAAACTAGAATTGGCCCCTTAGTAACATTAAACACCAAGACAAAACCATACTACTGTGTGGTAATTTTCAAATTGAATTTCAAAATGAATCAAAAATCACATTAGAACTATTAAATCTTTTAACATCTTATAATCTGAAACCAAACATTCACTCTCCAACCCGGATCACAAAGATATCTTCAACACTTTGTGTCCACAGAGCACAAATAGTAAACCTTCCAGTAGCAAAGCCATTCCCAATCAGCAGAACTCATAAAGAAAAGAAGTTTCAGTAATCAAAATATTCAATATTTCATTTAGCTATTTAGCAGTGAAGCATTAGAAGAAATGAATACTCTTAGTAATTTGTAAGAAAAATTTGAATCATGTTTTATACATTACAGCTTTATTTAAATCTAGCCTTTCCACTTAAAACTAAAAACAAAAAAACTCTTCCGGAAATAAAAGTAAGCCCTGGATTACTCTAGATGTAAAAAAAATCATGTGAAACTAAATGTTATCTACGTAATCTTTCAAAAAAATATGCACTAACCCCAGAGTTTCAAAAGTATATCAAGAAAAATAAATAAATTTTAACTAAATTACAGAAGCAAAAATGCAGGCAAATTATATACTCATAAATAACGCAAATAATAAATGAGCAAAAAGTTAATTTTTATCAAAACTTAGTGCAATGGCAATCAACTGTCTAAAACACTTATTTGATATATCATAAGATGTCCTTTGATCTTCTTCAAGCATTGCTCAAACAGCAGCAACAATTTCAGCAGTAAAAGCAGCTTGGCATCATTCACAAAATTCATCACTAAGAAAACACCTCTCTCTTTTTAACTAACTGTACCAATTATACATTGTTGCTTTAGATGGGGTTTCTGCACCAAATGAATTTCTAAGCTGATCTTCATACTGTTTAGCTGTTCATGACAATTTATAATTATAAAAAACCCATAGCCCGGTAACATTCTCTGGTCAAATTCATTTTTGGATGAACACAAAATCTTTAAATGATGACAATTAACAAACTGTTAGAGCAATTCAAACAAACTACACAGAAATCAACTTGCAAAACATTACAAAGTAGCTGTCAGAGGGTATTCCAAAAATTTTCCGCACCCTCATAGAATCATTGTTTTAACAATCCCTAAGGGCTGAAGCTATGATTTAGAATTTCATAAAGAAAATTTGGAAACTCCATTAAAAATGAGAAAATTGGCAACACACAACAGCAGCAGAAAGAGAATACGCAAAAGAGGAAAAAGAATATGAAAAGAGGAAAAAGAATATGAAAAGAGGAAAAAGAATATGAAAAGAGCTATAAAATATTTGTTTTACTTACCCAAAAGAACTTCAAGAATGTTTTCCATCAGTTGTTCAAATCTGGAGATAATAATAACATCTGTTACCATTTCATGGACGTTGTCAACACTGAAACAGTATGAGACAATAAATGTTCTTAAAGGTGTCTAACTTAGGAAAGATCATGCACACAAAACATATGCATAGAGCTGATAAAATAAAAAATGAAACGACAAGATTTGAATGCAGTTTAAATAAATGAAAGGATAGATGATGGTAACATAGGTAAGCCCTGATAGGGTAACTCCAGTGGCAACTCAAAACCTAAGTCTGGTCTCTTAACTAATTGTGTCCCACTGTCGTGAGCCAAACTCCGCACCAATGAGAATTTCTTTGCCTTTAAATATATATGATCTTACCACTTAAAGCCAGATTCCCAAAACAGTCACACCATATATGGTTGTTACAGTGTATTGAAAGTCAAAACCATACTTAGAAAAACAATATCAGATCAAATGTCAAAAAAAAAAAAAAAAAAAAAAAAACTTTTGGAACATGGATTATAACCAGAAAGAATTCAAGATGACTTTATAAAAGATCCTAAAACAGGATAACATGCGCAAACAAACAGCTCTTTAACATTTTTTTTTTGCAATGCCTGAAACTTCATATTACTTAATAACTTAATATTTATAAATTATTATACCTTATAACACTGGTACACGAACAAGTTAAGGGTATTTCATGAGTAATACTGCATTTTCCATGCTCCTTTCAAGCATAATTTTCTGTCTACTACCATCAAGAGAAACTGCTATTTTAACCTAATATAACAATCAATGCTCAATATTAACTACATTGATTAACAATTAATTACTATCTTCAACTGAATATGGGAAAATATGTAGGAAAGCTGTAGCACATGTAGAGAAGTGTTCTGGCTCTTTAACAGAACTATATGTAGTCTTAAAGATATAAGCGAATGCTTGTCAGGTGTTATAAGACGTAGGTATCTGAGCCTTTGTTCACAAAATTGAGTTCCTCTGATAAAATTTATAGATTCCACAACCATATTTTGGACAATTTTCTTTAACAAATGTAATGCCAGAGTTCAACAGTTTTATCAAATCAGGTCATCAAATGGAATACTTCCAGCAAGAATTTTTAATTGGAAACCACTTTAAACCACCTTTAAAGATTCATCCAGAAGACCTTCAATATTGCTACAGAAATAATAATGCAATATTTGCCACAAGCATTTGGTTTGGATGAGGACAAGAACAAATGTTCCTGAAGCTATGGTATTTCAATTATTTGTAAATAATGGACTTCTACAATTACTTCTCAAAAATAGATATATAGATATTTCAACAAACTACCCAAGTCCCTTGTTTCCCCAATGCGAGTCACTGAATTCAAGTCACTAGTGTGCAAGTTGTACTAAACACCGGATCTGGCCACTGCTTGATGTAAGTAAAATAGGTCAGACATAATGCAAAGCAATTTAAAATACAATAGACCCTGAATTATGTGCCTCATTTATAACAATGCTTTTAGTAGAGAACAATGTGGTATGTGCATTGTTCTCTACTAAATATCAAATTATTTGCATTTATTCACCTCCCAATACAACAAAATATATGTACAGGATGAAAATGAAATAATTCTGCAGACTTAAAGAGTGAATTCTCTTATTGTGAATAAAAAAAAGTCCAAAAAGCTGAAATGCTTATAGTATTTCTAAGGGGGGAAAAATATATATTTATCCAAAAAAATGCATCATCTTGCTGAATTACCATTCAGGTTCTTAATTTATGACTATAATAGAAAATTGAATAAACAGCAGCCTTATCCTTTGTCATATTTCAAAAAATAAATTGTTTTGTGTAATTAAATTTTAAAAAAAAATCATGAAGGACAGAAAATCTTGTTATAGAACATACACAAAGGTGCGATTTACAATGTCCAAATATTTGGTTATCTTAATTTATGGAATACACAGTGTAATTCTCCATCTGCTCAATGCCTTTATACTGAAAGATATCCTAACAGGATTGTCCCAAGTGCAGGCACATTTGTTGCATTTGCCAGCAAGTCCATGATACTGGTGGTGTAATTCTGAGTTCCAGATAAATAATTTATTTCACTTATAAATGTAAAAAGAAGCTAGTAACAGTGAAGAATAACACAAATATTAATATAAAAATAATAATTGCAACAAATCTTCACTTATCTTTTGGAATCCTTGCTTGGACTAGTTTCGCAATGATTTCATTGCATTATCAACATATCCTTTTGGTCTCTTTTTTGATGTTGTTTGTTTACACTGTTATGGTTACTGCTACTAGGTGGATTGTGTACTAATGCATTGCTAACTACTGGAATCAAAACAAATTTGGTAAGAGTGTCAATTGGAGGTATATCAAAATTCATTGCATGATTTCTATACTTTAATATAAATATTTTCTCCCAAACCATTAAATCTATGGGCCCATTTAAGTGTTTTAATAATTTAACATCTGGATTTATTTCATGATTAAATTTCCAAAAATGTTCTGCTACAGCTGATTTATCAATTTGTTTGTATTTAATATTCCTAAAGTGTTCTTTTACTCTGGTTTCCAAATGACGTTTAGTCTTACCAATATAAACAAGGTCACAATTTAAACAGTTTAATTGATAAATGCCATATTTTTTATTTTTTGAAATTTCATCCTTTTTAGAAAAGCCTAAAATTTTTTATACTGTATTTATTTTGAGGAACCAATATTATGCCATGCTCTTTGAAAATATTTGTGAATTTTTTATTTGCCCAAGGGTGATAAGTAAATTTTTTAAAAATGTAATTATCTTTTATTTTCTTAAGCGTAGAAATATCTTTAATACCTTTTTGATATTTAAACTTCTCAATTTTTTTATTCATAAAATCAGTATTAAAACCATTAATTAAAGCAGTGTTAATAATGTGTCTATATTCTTTATAGAATTCATCTTTATTAAGGGGTAAATTAATAAACCTATAAATTAAACTATTAAAAACAGCAAATTTATGTGAAAAAGGGTTAAAGCTATTATTTTTTATATAATTATCAGTGTGGGTTTGCTTTCTGTATATTCCAAAATTCAATTTATTGTCTTTTTTTATTATTTTTAAATCCAGGAATGGGAGATAGCCATCACTTTCAGTTTCTAATGTGAATTTTATAGCCTTATCTTGTAAATTTAAAAGTTTTAAAGCATCATTTACATGTTTATCAGGAACAATAGCAAATATATCATTTGTATATCTATACCAAGTTTTAAAAATTAGAGGGAATGCTTTAGTGACCTGTATTTCAAAATAGCTCATGAAAAGATCAGCAAGAAAAGGTGAAAGCAGACTGCCCATTGCTAAACCAGAAGTTTGTCGATAGAATTTGTCATTAAAGCTGAAAAACTGTTGATCCAAACAAAGATTAGTAAGGATAACAAAATCATTTATTAAATCTTCATTCAGTTCTATAGAACTTAACCATTTTTTTAAAATCGTCAAAAGTTTTTCTCTAGGAATGCTTGGAAACAAAGCAGTTACATCAAAAGAAACAAGTTTATCATTAGTAGATAATGTAATATTGCTGATCCTTTCGACTAGCTCAAAAGAAATTTTAATACCTAAACTCTCAAATTTTTTAAAATTAGTGAATTTTTTATTTAACCATTTAGCTAGGCTGTAAGTAGGTGAATTTATGCAATTTACAATAGGTCTCATTTTATTTCCAGGTTTATGAATTTTGGGAAGAGCATATATTCTGACTAAAATTGGATTGCTGATTTTTATAATTTGCTTTTCTTTATTTGTAATACTTTTAATTTCATTAAGGGTCTTATAGAAATTGCTAGTCAGGATTTAAATGCAAATAATAAATTATTGGTTAAAGAAAAATGTAGTAAAATATTACAGAATTTGAGTAAAAATCACCCTAAAGTAAATCACAATAAACAAATTATTAAATCATTAAAAGAAAAAGATGCAATCTATACTTAAGCTGATAAAGGTAACAGCATTGTAATTTTAAATAAAATTGATTAAATTAACAGAATGGAACTCTTACTTCAAGGTCAATCCATTACTTTATTGTTGGCAAGCCTAATGCAGGATTTATTATCTGAATACATCCTCTCTAATAGTCGTACAAATTTCTCGCTCACTCCCTTTTTTCTCAGCTTATACCAAAGTGCATCCCTTTGAATGGTATTAAAGACAGCTTCTAGATCTGTGAAACATAAATATACCTCACCTCTTTTCTTACTTGGATATTTATCTAATAATGTTCTTTTATAAAAACATTGTAAATTGTCGATTTTCCTTTTAATTCAGAGTTTTAATTAAGGGCGACAACCTGGAAGAGGAAGTGTTAAATTTGGTTGATGAAAAACCTTTTCGGAGCATTCCCAATATCACTCACAGTAGGTGGGCCATTCCAAGTGAATCAACATACTTTAAATAAAAACTTTACCTCACCATTTTAGATTTTGCCAAAATTTGGTATACTCATAGAGGAAAGTACCTAATTTCAATTTTATATCTCAAACCCTTTCTGAAATTAAGCTATGTAAAATATTAAAAAACTGGCCAAAAAGCATGAATAATTTCTAGGGGCTGTCCTTGTTGAGCTAGAGAACTGGGAAAGGTGTCATTTTAAGTAGTTTTGGTGATATACAAAAGGCATAAGTTCTGATTAAGAAATTTATTCAAAATACAAATTGAAATTATTTTATTTTTTTAAGAAATTTATTCAAAATACAAATTGAAATTATTTTATTTTTTTCCAAAAATTACATAATTTAAAATTTTCAAAATATTTCCATAAATACTTAGTACTGTCTTAAATCATATGCCAAAAATAAATAAGGGATGATGTGTTCATTGTTTAAAAAAATTATTCCTAACTCTTGTTTTTCAGGTTCTGAGCAAATCTTATGACAAATATAAATGTAATTAACATATTCAGAAAGTAATTAAAAATATCAGAAATATCAAAATATTATCTTTTTAAAACAAAACCAATCCTCACATTCTACAATTAAATTAAGTTGATTGCTTACTTTAATTTTATACAATTTAAACTAATAGCCAATTAATTGGTAAAACAAAAATACTGAACATGAGAAATACTACTTTAGATACTCATAATTTTTAAGTAGCTATCTATAAAGTATAAATTAACACTACCTGAGGAACAATTAAGTTTTGAGTTAAAAGCAGTTTCACAAAAAATTTCTCAGGTCTTCCTAGATTTACATTTTAAAAAAAGTCAATTGCGTTTGGCTTACTCACTTTCAACAAAAGTGTATGTTCTCCCACTAGGAATAAACAAGATTTATTTTTTTTTATTATATCCACCATTGATACCTATAGGACAGCTGCATGTGTAAGATAGGATAATGATGTAGCTGGTCCATGGATGAAGAAAAGTTATTTTCATTTCATCAAGTTCATTTTTTTTCTAAAATGTAACACAGTCACTCAGTGATGATAATGGTGACATGTCTTGTAACTTCAGTTTGTCCAGTGATGTGGTTACTTCTCTCTCCCAACCATGCAATCATCTGAAAAGTCATTCACCAACAATTTTGAAGAAGTGTTGCGAATGAATGCATAAAATTGCTGTTCCTTTGATTGTCAAATCTTCAAACCAGCTTTTTAAAAACATTTCTGAAGCAGCATGATCTTCTTGAGTGGAATAGGCGTCTATTTTTGTTGTTATCCACTGCCCACTCAAATAGATCTTGTGCAGTTTGGATCTGGTTGTGGTATGGCCTTTGCAAATTTGCACAAACTGCCAGTCTCTTAATGGAACCCTGTACTTTATCACAAGGCCCTTTTCTGTTTGCTGTGGCTGGAAAGTGTCACTCGACTTTCGTGTATGTTGAAGTCTTCCTCATGAAGGTGAAGTTTCAGAAAGTTTTTCTTATTTTTGTACTGAACAGAACCATCTGAAAAATAGTAAATCATCTTTCGAAGCTTCTCAAATTTATTTGTTAGATATGAAATTTGCTTCTTTTGAAAGTCATTAACAGCAATTGTATTGTGCTCTAGGTAGTCAGGAACAATGACAAATCTCACATGCTCAATTTTGTCTTCTTGTTTGTAATATATAACAAAAGGATATATAGTAATCTGTTAACCTGTCCAGTGGTAACTCTGAGCTTCATCCTATAGAACTATAGTATAATTTTCTGAAAAATCACATGCAACAAATTCCGATTCATTTAGATTTTCTTTTGTGGAGTTAAGGAATGCTTGGCAATAAAGTCATGGCAATGCAAAGAGGACATCTCACTACAAAATAAAACTATAAACTCTTCAGAAGCTTTCTGAAATCTTATTACAGAGTAAAACTATAAATTCTTCAGCAGCTTTCTGTATGATTTCCAGATTCAGAAGCTTTCTGAAATCTTATTACAGAGTAAAACTATAAATTCTTCAGCAGCTTTCTGCATGATTTCCAGATTACAGCCACACCTACCAGCAGAATTGAACACGTTCAATTAAACTTTTAAGAGAATGTTAAACTTTTATGTATTACAGTTTCTCCTGAGCAATATTCGCAATTTCACCATGTTGCAATCAATTGATTATAGGTTGCAAATCATTTTTGCAATGCATTGCTTTTAATTAAGTTGCAATTTATTAGTGTATTTAGTTTGACAGTTTCAATCATCAATTTTCTGTTTTGGCAAGTTGTGCATACACAAATGCAGTTAATACAAAAGTTTTGATCTCAACTCAGCAAATTTATAAAAACCTATTTTTACTTTCTCTACACATATGTACATAGTCTATAGAGAAGGTATTGTAATGCACCTAAAAATTTGATACCAAGATTTAACGGAAATACATGTTTTAGGACCCCCTGAATCTAAAAAAGCATTTTTAGAAAAATGTTTGTGTGTGTGTCTGTCTGGGTGAATGTATATGTCTGTGGGCAGTATAGCTCAAAAACAAAAAATTTGTTAAATACCAAACTTGATATTTAAGTTAAGTATCTTCCAAGGATACAACACCCAGATTTTCAAGAAAATCCCCCACCCCAACTACCCTTTACATGGAAAAATTTTCAAAAATTTAATTTTCTTAAAAATGGCTCTAATGATTTTGATTAAAATAGCATAGATTAAAGATATTTACATGACAAATAAAATGTAATGCGAATAGCCTCATAAATCCTCTTCATTCTGAATGACTTTTGCATAACTGGTAAACTGTAAGAGATAAACAAAAACCTACTTCACAAAAAATGTAGGAGCTCTTTAAAACACAATTTATGTTATGTATTTTTGGTGGAGTTGACTGGTTTTGAGATATTTCTTGTTATTGGTTTCAGCTTTAAAATACTTATTCTTTTCTCATACAGGAATTTTTCAACTCCTGTCCATAAAAACAAAGGAATTTCAATCACATAGCAGCCAGATATCTCCATCTACTTACAAGGAAGCAAATAATAAGACCCTTTCTGCTAATGTTTCCTCAATTAACACTAAATAAATAGAACAATAGGCCTTTTAACAATAATTTATTGCAGAGATGTAGAGAAAGTCATGTGAATGAAACACGTAAGATTTTTATACTAGGAAACTTGTCCTTAAAATGCTTATAAGGTTATTTAAGGTTACATAAAAGAAGTTTTGCTTTGCTTTGATTTGTTTCTGTAACCTCGCACAATCTTTAATACCTCGCATTACCCAGGTCAGTTCATCATTTCACAGTTTCTATTGGTAAACATTCTGGTTTTAGGTTTGAACCTTTCATAAACACTCTTTCTTTCACAATGTTCTAGAATTGCCCAATAAGGTAATTTGGAGCTCTAAATTCTCTCATATTCTTCCTCATACTACATTTTTCAGGTAAACTTACAAGAATTTAAAAAGTTAGTTTTGGGATTTTGGAGAACAGATTCATCACTATCAGTATCATTATCTGACAAAGAAGTCTCTGCAGCAACAAAAAGTTCACATTTCATTGACAAAATTATTTTTTCCTTTTGATTTTGCATAGTGCTTAGATGTTATTTTTTTCTTATCAATTGGGGACTCACCTAGGTCTTGAAGTGAAATTTTAAGTATATGAACAACCACTGAAGTTGTAGTGAAATCGGGGTCTTTGTCCAAGATGATTACCTCTAATCCAGGAGAATCTTCATCTTGGGCATTTTTATCACTGATTGGCACTGTATTTTTCAACTTGGTTACATCTTTTCTACATTTATCACAAATCATGGAGCCATTTGATATTTGTGGAAATAGCTCAGGCATCCACGGTGTGACATGTCAGATTTTCTTTTTTTGGTTTCTAATAAAATTATTTGGTATACTCAATGAATTATAACACTGCACTTTCTACTTAGGTTCCATACTAATTCAAAATCGCTTAAAACCACTCCTTCAATTTATAGTTGTACTTGCAAATGAACTATATTACAGATACCAAGTTGCACTAAAATATATTGGATAAAAATCTGATGTGTTCCATTCACATGACATTCTCTACATCTCTGCAACAAATTATTGTTAAAAAGCTTAAGCTTCTATTTACTTCATACTAATCGAGAACAATTACTTGTTTCCTTGTATGTAAAAGCACAATAAGGGAGTACCATAGTTAAAGTGATAGTCAAAAGCTGGTTGCTATGTGACTGAAGTTTGTTTGTATGGACAGTCAAAAGCTGGTTGCTATGTGACCGAAGTTTGTTTGTATGGACAGGACTTGACAAATTCCTGTATGAGAAAAATATAAGTATTTTAAAAGTGAAACCAAAAACATTGAATATCTCAAAAACGACCTACCCAAAAAATGTGTATAACATAAATTGTGTGTTTTAATGTGCTCTACATTTTTTGTGTGGTAAGTTCTTGTCCATTTCTTACCATTTAGGAGTTATGCAAAATTCCGTAAAATTCATTGAGAATCAAGTAGTCTACAGAGGCTAATCACAGAAAATTAAAGATATACATTTTATCTGTTAGGTAAATATCTTTAATATACAGTATTTTAATCAAAATCATCATAGCCATTTTTAAGAAAATCAAAAATTTCAAAAAAAGTTCCATGTAAAGGGTAGTTTGGTATTTTACCAACTTTTCATTTTTGAGTTCATTCACTCACTCACACACACAGTACCACAGACCTTTTTCTGAAAATGCTTTTTTTGGTTCCAGGTTAGATTTCCGGTGAAATCTCGGTATTGAATTTTTGGGTGCAGTGCAAAACCTTCTCTGCACTATGTACATAGTACGTGTAGAGAAAGTAAAAAATTGTTCGATGTAGGGGTGATAACTCTTTAAACTAACACTATGGTGCACTTTAATAGCTTAGGAACACTTAACATAACATTTTAATTATCCACCTTGGAAGGAAACAATAAAGATTACATCCTATCAGCAAAAGCTCTAATCACTGAATGATTGTGGATAGTAAGTGCATTGCTGGAGGCAGAATGTGCTTCTTTCCACTTGCTGCAGCCTTTGTACATAGACCAATTTAGTCACCCTACATGGGCTCCAGTACCTGTTTCAATGGAATGTACATTTTGATTAATCTGTTTGGACTAGCTCTATTATGTTAATATTTACTTTTTCATACCTTATTTAACTTTGTAGTTATAGATCCCATATTCAATATTGTTTTTTACCAACTAATAGGCTATTAGTTTAAATTGTATAAAATTAAAGCAAGCAATCAATTTAATTATTGAATAAACTGATTGGTTTTGTTTTAAAATAATTATATTTTGATATTTCTGATATTTTTAGTTACCTTTCTGTACATTTTAACTAAATTTCTATTTGTCAAAAGGTTTGGTCTAAACTGAGCTATTAGCGAAATACAAGTTAGGAATAGTTTTCTTTCTTCTTCTTTTTTTTTAAATTATTACAATGAACCCAATTTCATCCCATATTTATATGTTATACATGTATTAAGCATTTATGGAAATATTTTGAAGATTTTAAATTATATACTTTTTGGAAAAAATATAATTAAAATTTCAATTGTATTCTGAATAATTTCTTAATTAGAAGTTATGTTGTATATCACTATCAAGAGTATAAAAAATGCTGCAAAATGACATCTTTCCCAGGTCTCTAGCTCAATTAGGACAGCCCTAGAAGAGTTTTAAAAAAAATTGTACTTTTTTTAACATTTTACATATCCAATATTGCAGAAATGGTTTCAGATGAAAAACTGAAATTGGGTATTTTTCTTAGTCTCACCACTCACAATGAACACACCAAATTTTAGCAAAATCTAAAATGGTGAGGTAATGTTGGAGTTGTATTGAGTCACACTTATTTACACCTAAAAATCTCCACTTAATATGTTAAAAAACACTGAAACGTTTTCCAGGACATTCGCCCTCTTCTACCAAACTGCTGAAGAAGAGGGCAAATGTCCTGGAAAACGTTTCAGTGTTTTTTAACATATTAAGTGAAGATTTTTAAGTGTAAATAAGTGTGACTCAATACAACTCCAACTCCAACATGAAGAATACTTCACTGTTAATAGTGCTTCTGTTTATAGTAGTTAATGGTGAGGTAAATTGGGTGCATTGATTTGACATGGAATGGCCTTGAAGTATTGCACTGGTCTGTACCTTGAACAATTATTCTGCCCATATCACATCTAATAAGTGCAATGTTTATCACCAAATGACTTTCACTCACGTGTTGGGTTTTCCAAGTGGCTGCTTTACCAGATTGCATAAAATCCAGATTTCGTAACAAATGTATTGGTGATGGATGACGCCTATTCCACACAGAATGGCCTTACAAACTTTCACAACTTTCAGGGGTGTTTGCCAGGGTGTATCAGAACTGGTTAAGTGTGAAGCCTGGCTGCCAGCAAATGGTGGATATAAACACTTTCTTAAATTAACAAATTTACATTCTGGAGGCAAGTTCACATATTTTAAATTAATCCCAGTGTTTCTGTATACTTGTAACAGCTAATAAATGCTTTTGATTAAGGTTATGTTTATTTTTTGTTTTTAAAGTTACCAAAGTAAATAATGGTAGTCATTAGGCAAGAGGAACAGTGACAATTTAATTTACCTGTTTCTTTTTTAACTATTTTGATATGTCACACATACTTGCACACACAAATCTTATCACTATCAGTGTTGTAATTTCACTAACAAGTTGTTTTTTTTTTGCACTCATTAGCTTATTGTTAATCATCTTGGTGTAACCAATGACAAAAGTATCTTTTGCATCATATTATACAAATTCCTATTTTTAGACTAGTAATTGAATGTATGTGCTGGCATAAAGCATATTAGTCCCATTTTAAAATGTGTATGCTAAAAATTAAACAGAATGGCCAAAAGTAAATAACTGCACATAAATTTCCTTTTTAAGCGTATTGCAGTGGAATGTAAATTTACATTATAAATTATGCTTTCCTAAAGTTTTAGAAATTATTAGCACTGCATTCTTATACACAGAATAATGGTGTTAATAATAAGAGGTTTTTCACCTAAGAGTGCAGTATGGCATTACATAGTAATGCATTGCATATTGGTGTTAATAACATAAGAGTGTTTCATCTTAGAATGCAGTATGGCATTGCATAATAATTAAAATGTACATTCTAAACTGCATGCAGGGTATTATATGTCCACAGACCTTACAACTGTTTAGTATCAGTAACAATTCCACATGAATTAAAATCAACCGAGAGTTACTGGGACCCTCTTTAACTGTTCCAATTCTTAGCATTCCATTCTATATTGGGTGAGAAGCACTGCTTAATTTGGCTCAAAGGCCTCTTTATCAGGTTTGAGGTTCATTTACATGCCATAAATATATGACCAGACCAACAGCTTTACTACCCAAGGAAGCCATTATAAGGATTTTTACACCTGAAAAAATCCATCCCTTCCACTGGGTTTGAACCAGCGACTAGTATATTAACCTCGGCCATGGAGGACAACTACATGTGCATTTAAATAGGAGTAAAAACATAGATTACACTCAAACTTCACTCTTGAAATAAGGTAACTTACTTCGGACATGTTTCGGTGGCTTTTTCCACCATTTACAACAGAGATTCACTTCTTTTGTGCATTTGTTACCTTACCATGACATAAGACTCTCAAATAGTAGACCAGATATTCAGGCCTTTAAACATACCAAATAAAAAATATTGCAGGAATGTAGAATTCAAGTAATGTTTAAATACAGTGCAGCAAACATTAGCTTCAATTTTTCCGGGAATTTTCGGGTGTATTGCGGGTATTCTTTAAATTCGATACATGGCCCAATGCTACTTAAATGGGTTTTATAGTGTATTAGAATAATTCAAAGCACTGCCAGTAGAAGCAGACTACTCAATTCAACAAATTGCACCAAGCTGCCAAATACTGCTACTTTTAAACATGATTAACTAGTTAACAGTGCATTTAATTACAAAAAGTATTACTAGTTTTTATTCATTTACATCCATTTGCTCACCTCCTTCAGTCTGCAAACATGTATATACAAACATAAGTAATTGTTTTTTTAACTCCAAAAACTTAAACTGGAACCTTATTGGTTTTAAATTACACTCCTTATATAAATAAATACTTACTTTGGTCCTATCAGCAATTTTGTTAGCTGTTTAAAGAATTCCTCAGAATAAGAAGGCAGAAACCTGTTGCAGACAAGCAGTCCTGGATAGCCTTCCTTTTGCAATACAGATCTCAATGTAATGCAAAATTTTAGCCAATAGGATGTTCCCTGTAAGAACAATATCAACAGTGAAGTACCGTATATTATGTGAAAGCTAATTAATGGAACTGCTTATGATGAAATTAGATATACACCAAAAGATAGCTAATTAACAAAAAAGTTTATGATAAAATTCAGCTATCTTACATTGATGCTTCAACAAAATTAAATTTACTGGATTTCAATGTCAGCATGACAATTAAGCTGACATATTATAGTGGTAATTCATGCCCATAAAATGATAATACAATGCTTTGCTTGGGGAAGATTTGTGGGGTCGCAGGCACTAAAGTGTCCACAGAAAAGAGAAAGTCAAAGTAAAGAATATAAAAAAGGAAATGCACAAAAAAAAAGCCATGCCTGATGTATTTGGACAAGGAGTTTCCATAGGGTTATATAAAAGGTCTCCTATACCACAATCTACTGCCAGACCTTTCATGTAAAAGACATGACCAAATCTACTTAGTACTGATCGTGAAACTGCAAATCAAATACCACTATAAGAATTTTCCATTGTTGCGGCCCTTAAATGAACATTTGCAAGAACTAAACGTAAGTAAAACAAATTCTTGATTTATTAGCTGCATCATCATTTGATTATAAACTTTATTCCTTTTTAGTAAATATATATTTTTAAAAATTAGCCTAAATTTTTACAATTTTATCTACCATGTTTCACTTCAATTAGTTGTTCTGAATAGTTTAGTTGACAAAATTTGAAGCCTCATTCTATCTTTCTCTACATGCAGTAAGTTACCAATGGACAACTCAAGATTTGTTGTGGCAAAGGGTATTAAGGTTTGATCTACATTATACAGAATCTTTTTATCATAGCTTACACATGTTTTTGATGTGTATGATGTAAGAAGTATTGTAAACACTGAATTAAGCTGGAGTAATATGAGTTGTTATGTAGACATTTATAAGTTTCACTTACTTTATTTTAATGGACATGTTTTGAGGAACTGCTTTGTCCTTGTCCTTATCAACAGCTAATGTTAACAATAAAGTGAAGGTGTCTTCATAACGACTCAAATTGCTCCAACACATATGATTGGCCCATGTCAAGAGGTAACCAGAAGGTGAAGAAGAGAGGAAACTTACCAAATTATCACTTTCTTGGGATCCTATCAATGTACATTCCTTGCAGCAAATGCAATAACTAGGCAAAGAGAATCCAATCGAACAATTGGAGCAAATGTTCCATGATAATCCCTTCCATAGCTTTGGAAATATCCTTTAGCAAAAAGTCTTGCTTTTCTTTTATTTAGAGGACATCTTTTACATATGTGCTTTGGAATACAAAATGATTTCCAATTAAATTTTTAGCTTCAGACTCAACACTTAGGTCCCAGGTCTGATTTCTGAAAAGTGACTTGACTTTCTCTGCTAAAGCATCTAAGTATTCATTTGATTCTCTACCAGACAAAGCTTGAGAGATACAAATTTCAGTTAGAAATGCAAAATCTTTACTCTCTTCAGCCTTGTGATATGCTAGAACTTGGTAGCTAGCCATGTTCTACACGGGATCTTCCTGGTTGTTCATTATAGATATCCCCTTTATCCAAGCTTCAATTTGGGTAGAACTTCTTGAGGAAAATGATGGAAATCTTTGTCGGATTCCTGAGTTAAGCTAAAATTTGTCTCCTCATTGCTTGAAAAGTTCGAGGTTGATTTCAATAAAATGCTTAGCATTGTTCAGGGTATCCGAATCTGGTGATTTCTCTGAAGATCTGTCTGGTCTCCATATTAATTTCTAGATTGTATGAGCAATTTTTCCCAAAACTTAAACCCAAGTACAGTCTTTCCTGTACTGTAGGCTACAAAATATCTCTTTTTCATCATGCTCAAGTTTAATTTTTCTGGTTATCTATCCTAGTGGTTTGAAATCATTCACATTAGGTGGTTCACCATACCAGAACTCATAAGGTGTCTTCCCATCCAGTTTCTTAATGAGTATCTGTTTCTTTTAAAGTTTGCTGTGTTGACTGCCTCTGCCCAAAATGTTGTGGTAGCCCTGATTAGCACCTTGCCATCTCCATGAGGGTCCTGTTGCATCTTTCACCAATATCATTTCACTCCAGATTATAGGGGGCAAAATCCCATGTTTGTTAAACTTTCAGTTTACAAATTCTGAACACTAATGAATTGAATACATTTGACTTTCTTGCCTTGTTACATTTCCATATTATTTCTGAAGGTATTTAAGTCTTTAAGTGCTCGATTTTTCTGCCTCAAGAATTTTACACTGCACCAATAGGGATTGAAAATGTAGAATACAGATTTTTATCATGTAATACAAACTGCATTAGACCACGAATATCTGAATGTACTAATATCTCGTAAGTGTGATGCCATTGTGAATGAAGGTCATCTCATCTCTCCCTGTAGAAAACTTTGCTTCTCATTGATGTTCTTAATGCTTATTCCCCGCAGACTTTCTTTCTTTACACCTTCATGATATCTTAGATGTTCTAATCCAACATGGTAATATTCCAGTGAATTCTTCTTTGCTTCTGTCTCTAGATTGTCATCCTCAGCTATATTCTTACATTAAACTTGGCTGTGTCATTAAAGATAAAAACTCCATTTTGACAATCTGCTACTAAGAGCACATGCCCACTGCAGTCCACAACTTTGGCTTCTGCTTTCTTAAAATGACTGTGACCTTTTTACTTTCTCTATATGCACTATGTACATGGTGAATAGAGAAAGTATTGCACTCCACCAAAAAATTCGATACCGAGATTTCACCGGAAATATATCTTTTAGGGTCCCCTTTATCTAAAAAAAAAGCATTTTCACAAAAAGGTCCGCGTGTGTGTGTGTGTGTGTGTGTGTGTGTGTGTGTGTGTGTGTGTGTGTGTGTGTGTGTGTGTGTGTGTGTGTGTGTGTGTGTGTGTGTGTGTGTGTGTGTGTGTGTGTGTGTGTGTGTGTGTGTGTGTGTGTGTGTGTGTGTGTGTGTGTGTGTGTGTGTGTGTGTGTGTGTGTGTGTGTGTGTGTGTGTGTGTGTGTGTGTGTGTGTGTGTGTGTGTGTGTGTGTGTGTGTGTGTGTGTGTGTGTGTGTGTGTGTGTGTGTGTGTGTGTGTGTGTGTGTGTGTGTGTGTGTGTGTGTGTGTGTGTGTGTGTGTGTGTGTGTGTGTGTGTGTGTGTGTGTGTGTGTGTGTGTGTGTGTGTGTGTGTGTGTGTGTGTGTGTGTGTGTGTGTGTGTGTGTGTGTGTGTGTGTGTGTGTGTGTGTGTGTGTGTGTGTGTGTGTGTGTGTGTGTGTGTGTGTGTGTGTGTGTGTGTGTGTGTGTGTGTGTGTGTGTGTGTGTGTGTGTGTGTGTGTGTGTGTGTGTGTGTGTGTGTGTGTGTGTGTGTGTGTGTGTGTGTGTGTGTGTGTGTGTGTGTGTGTGTGTGTGTGTGTGTGTGTGTGTGTGTGTGTGTGTGTGTGTGTGTGTGTGTGTGTGTGTGTGTGTGTGTGTGTGTGTGTGTGTGTGTGTGTGTGTGTGTGTGTGTGTGTGTGTGTGTGTGTGTGTGTGTGTGTGTGTGTGTGTGTGTGTGTGTGTGTGTGTGTGTGTGTGTGTGTGTGTGTGTGTGTGTGTGTGTGTGTGTGTGTGTGTGTGTGTGTGTGTGTGTGTGTGTGTGTGTGTGTGTGTGTGTGTGTGTGTGTGTGTGTGTGTGTGTGTGTGTGTGTGTGTGTGTGTGTGTGTGTGTGTGTGTGTGTGTGTGTGTGTGTGTGTGTGTGTGTGTGTGTGTGTGTGTGTGTGTGTGTGTGTGTGTGTGTGTGTGTGTGTGTGTGTGTGTGTGTGTGTGTGTGTGTGTGTGTGTGTGTGTGTGTGTGTGTGTGTGTGTGTGTGTGTGTGTGTGTGTGTGTGTGTGTGTGTGTGTGTGTGTGTGTGTGTGTGTGTGTGTGTGTGTGTGTGTGTGTGTGTGTGTGTGTGTGTGTGTGTGTGTGTGTGTGTGTGTGTGTGTGTGTGTGTGTGTGTGTGTGTGTGTGTGTGTGTGTGTGTGTGTGTGTGTGTGTGTGTGTGTGTGTGTGTGTGTGTGTGTGTGTGTGTGTGTGTGTGTGTGTGTGTGTGTGTGTGTGTGTGTGTGTGTGTGTGTGTGTGTGTGTGTGTGTGTGTGTGTGTGTGTGTGTGTGTGTGTGTGTGTGTGTGTGTGTGTGTGTGTGTGTGTGTGTGTGTGTGTGTGTGTGTGTGTGTGTGTGTGTGTGTGTGTGTGTGTGTGTGTGTGTGTGTGTGTGTGTGTGTGTGTGTGTGTGTGTGTGTGTGTGTGTGTGTGTGTGTGTGTGTGTGTGTGTGTGTGTGTGTGTGTGTGTGTGTGTGTGTGTGTGTGTGTGTGTGTGTGTGTGTGTGTGTGTGTGTGTGTGTGTGTGTGTGTGTGTGTGTGTGTGTGTGTGTGTGTGTGTGTGTGTGTGTGTGTGTGTGTGTGTGTGTGTGTGTGTGTGTGTGTGTGTGTGTGTGTGTGTGTGTGTGTGTGTGTGTGTGTGTGTGTGTGTGTGTGTGTGTGTGTGTGTGTGTGTGTGTGTGTGTGTGTGTGTGTGTGTGTGTGTGTGTGTGTGTGTGTGTGTGTGTGTGTGTGTGTGTGTGTGTGTGTGTGTGTGTGTGTGTGTGTGTGTGTGTGTGTGTGTGTGTGTGTGTGTGTGTGTGTGTGTGTGTGTGTGTGTGTGTGTGTGTGTGTGTGTGTGTGTGTGTGTGTGTGTGTGTGTGTGTGTGTGTGTGTGTGTGTGTGTGTGTGTGTGTGTGTGTGTGTGTGTGTGTGTGTGTGTGTGTGTGTGTGTGTGTGTGTGTGTGTGTGTGTGTGTGTGTGTGTGTGTGTGTGTGTGTGTGTGTGTGTGTGTGTGTGTGTGTGTGTGTGTGTGTGTGTGTGTGTGTGTGTGTGTGTGTGTGTGTGTGTGTGTGTGTGTGTGTGTGTGTGTGTGTGTGTGTGTGTGTGTGTGTGTGTGTGTGTGTGTGTGTGTGTGTGTGTGTGTGTGTGTGTGTGTGTGTGTGTGTGTGTGTGTGTGTGTGTGTGTGTGTGTGTGTGTGTGTGTGTGTGTGTGTGTGTGTGTGTGTGTGTGTGTGTGTGTGTGTGTGTGTGTGTGTGTGTGTGTGTGTGTGTGTGTGTGTGTGTGTGTGTGTGTGTGTGTGTGTGTGTGTGTGTGTGTGTGTGTGTGTGTGTGTGTGTGTGTGTGTGTGTGTGTGTGTGTGTGTGTGTGTGTGTGTGTGTGTGTGTGTGTGTGTGTGTGTGTGTGTGTGTGTGTGTGTGTGTGTGTGTGTGTGTGTGTGTGTGTGTGTGTGTGTGTGTGTGTGTGTGTGTGTGTGTGTGTGTGTGTGTGTGTGTGTGTGTGTGTGTGTGTGTGTGTGTGTGTGTGTGTGTGTGTGTGTGTGTGTGTGTGTGTGTGTGTGTGTGTGTGTGTGTGTGTGTGTGTGTGTGTGTGTGTGTGTGTGTGTGTGTGTGTGTGTGTGTGTGTGTGTGTGTGTGTGTGTGTGTGTGTGTGTGTGTGTGTGTGTGTGTGTGTGTGTGTGTGTGTGTGTGTGTGTGTGTGTGTGTGTGTGTGTGTGTGTGTGTGTGTGTGTGTGTGTGTGTGTGTGTGTGTGTGTGTGTGTGTGTGTGTGTGTGTGTGTGTGTGTGTGTGTGTGTGTGTGTGTGTGTGTGTGTGTGTGTGTGTGTGTGTGTGTGTGTGTGTGTGTGTGTGTGTGTGTGTGTGTGTGTGTGTGTGTGTGTGTGTGTGTGTGTGTGTGTGTGTGTGTGTGTGTGTGTGTGTGTGTGTGTGTGTGTGTGTGTGTGTGTGTGTGTGTGTGTGTGTGTGTGTGTGTGTGTGTGTGTGTGTGTGTGTGTGTGTGTGTGTGTCCATGAACACGATAATTCAAGAACGAAAAGTCGGAAATACCAAACTTGGTATTTAAGTTTAGTATCTTCCAGGGATGCAACACAAAGATTTTGAGAAAAATCCCCCCACCCCACACTACCCTTTACATGGAACTTTTTTTCGAAAATTTTGATTTTCTAAAAAATGGCTAACGATTTTGATTAAAATATTGTATATTAAAGTTATTTACCTGACAAATAAAATGTATATTCTGAATTTTCTTGGAATAGGCTCTAAAGACTATTTTATTCTGGATGAATTTTTCATAACTACTAAACCATAAGAGATGGACAAAAACTAACTGCACAAAAAAATGTACAGCACGTTAAAACACACAATTTATGTTATATACATTTTTTTCGTGGAGTTGATCGTTTTTGAGATATTCCTTTTTTTGGTTTCAGCTTTGAAAAACTTATACTTTTCTCATACAGGAATTTGTCAACTCCTGTCTATACAAACAAAGGAACATCAGTCACATAGCAACCAGCTTTTGGCTTTCACTTTAACCTATGGTACTGCCTTATTTCGCTTCTACTTACAATGAAGCAAGAAATAAGATTATTTCTGCTAATTTTTCTCGATTAGCATGAAATAAATAAAAGATAAGCTTATTAACAATAATAATTTACAGAGATATAGAGAAAGTCATGTGAATGGAACACATCAGATTTTTCTGTAATTTACTCACCAATATCAGATATGTACATAGATTTTTCTGTAATTTACTCACCAATATCAGATATGTACATAAATCTGGCATGTGAATAGTATTCCTTAGGTTGACCCTTTTTACATTACCATTTACCTTTATTACTGTTAAGGTAGAACCTTTGCTTTTAACCTCCATGTCGGCAGTGCTAGCTGAATATAATTTTCCAAATGCTTCACCAGTTAACTCTGCAAAATATCAATATCATTGCGCATATAAGATGTGCAGCCACTATTAATGTATCAGGTGTCGTAATTAGCACCACTAAAACTTTGATTTGTTTGGTTTGCAACATTGTCTGTCAAGATGCATCAAGATACATTGCCAGTTTCATTGGCAGAATGATTATCATTCAGACTTGGTGGTTTACAATTCTTCAATGTTGAATGTTTCCACAAATGTAACAATCTTCTCTCTGTTGCATTGGGATTATTCCTCTTCCTTTCCTTTTCATCTCACTACTCCAGTGACAACGGCCTTTGGTGGATTTACCAACAATTAATTCATTCTGTCTCATCATATCTTTTTATGTGTCAAACTCCTACTGAAATTTGATTCGTAAGTTCTCCAGAGTTGATATTTCATCCAGTGAGAAAATAGCACGCTGAAAGTTTGCAAAACTTTCTAGCATGCTTCTGAGCAATATGACTGCTGGTAGATATTAATGGATTTCTACTTCCTTCTCTGGGAGTTTGACCACTACATCATAAAATTTACCAGTGTGTTCTTGTGCATCCTCTTCTTCTAGCATTTTTAATGAAATCAACTAATTTAAAAGTGTCCCTTCAGTGCTGGTCCTTTCAATTGGTAGATGTCCTCTAATGGGTGCACATTAAGTTTTGCATCCCTTAATTTGTTTCATTTACAATAGACTGACAGACAAAATAATATCAAATTGTGTTTTTTAAACCCCCTTACATCCATGCTTGCATGGCTACAGTGTTATCCAACATCATTTCAGGTTTCCTTTTACCATTAACATAGTTCTATATACCATTCTTAATAAGAATAGTGTGCATTTTAATTTTCCCTGTATCACAGTCCTCTTTGCTCAACACTTCGAATTTCACTGCAGTGGTATTCATTCTTCATAACCCGCACTCCAGAAAATCATAAGATTCACACTAGCAATTAGAACGCTTCATTTATTGTATTTAACAATTAATCCTGGACAAAATTATCTGGGTGCATAACCTGTTGGGAAAATTGTGTAGCAAGATTGCAGGCAATTGCATAGATCTGTAAATAATGAAGCTTGAAATAACTGAATGTTAGGTATTGGACAAGAAAAAAAGAAAAAAGAAACAAAGAATAGAAACTGCTGATAAATGAGTGAAATAAAAAGATTTTTGTACTTGCAATGTGTGCATCCATCTCAGATACAGCAATTTTTTTTCTTTCTTTTACACAAGCCATGTGTAGCACATGAGTTGGATAGGTAGACTCAAGACGAAAAATATGTCAAAGGCAGGATTTGTTATGGTAGCTCAGTGGCTAGAGCAACCGTCCAGAGACCAGGAGATCCTGGTTCAAATCCCATTTATGGCATTTTATTTTTTAGCCTATCCAATAGCAATAATTGTTCTATCACTAACAAAGGTAAAACTGAAGGCCTGTATATACTCCACTGGGTTCCAGAGATATATTTCTAACATTAAGCTCTGCATTCTTCTTGTGTTTCCAAGCAGTCTGTGAATTAATTTATACTGTTAACTGCTTGCAGCAGGAACATTGCCAGATCTTACTAGTAGGATTATTAATTTATTTCTAAAAATTTAGAGATTTTTCAATCGTCATCCTTCACTAATTTTTGTGCTTTCATAGCAGATGCAACACACATTTTCCTCATTATTATTAGTTCTACTTACACCAATGGATAAAGCCAGCATATTTATCAGTTAATGTGACAAGTTGATATTTTACACTAAACAACACTTGCTTGGGAGTTTTGTCGGAACATGTTTCGGGACTAATTTCCTTCATTTTAACCAGATATAAATTAATTTCTTGTGGTGAAGCTGGTGATGTTGTCGCTAATGTTTCCTCTGGTGGTGATTCAAGAAACTTACTGAACACATCCTTCTATGGAATGTAAAATTGAAAACTCTGTTCCTATTTTTTTAAAATGAGGATATATTGCCATGTGGCCAGCTCTTGTTTTCTTGTTATGTGTTTTAGAAGTTTTGCTTCTGGATTTATATTGTGGTTTTCTTCTCCCCCCCCCAAAAGTGGGTGGCAACTCCTGATTTCTCAAATTGTTTGTGTATGTTACTGAAGTGTTCTTTGGATCTGTTTCTTAATTTCTTTTAGTTTTCCCTATATATATTTGATAAATCACTGCAGCTGGATGATCTTCAAATTCTAATTATGCATTATTAGAAGGCTTATGTGTAGTAGGTTACATAATTTTATTATTAATAACAAATAACTTCATAGATCAATATGCAATAGAAATTCTCTGAACAATTTTACTCTCCATTTTGTATATGCTAGATGTTTTCTTTGCTGAGATGATGTCCTTGATGTTTGAGCCTAATTCAATTTTTATGCTGTGGTGGCTTACTGAGTTAGTTGAATTTGTGTTCTGAACATTTTTTTAAATTTGTTCAAAAGCCCATGGTATGTGAATTTCTTGAAGCTCACATTGTTCTATTGCTGAGAGAGTGGTTCCTTCCTTATTAATTTCTTCTTTTTGGCTATTTTGTTTGTTTGTTTATTAGAAATGTTGGGAAGTCATTTCTACTTGCAACTTTGATTATTTTGTTGCATTCTACCCCTATTCTACTATTGGCTTTTATGTAATTGTCGGAGTAAGTAACCAAAGTTTATTTTCTTTTCACATTTGATTATTTTCAAATCCAAAAATGGTAGTAGGTTATTTTTCTACTTCTGTTGTGAATTTTAAGCTTTTTTCTTGGATATTCAAAAGTTTTAGGGCATCATCGATGTACCTTTTTGGCACTATGGCAAAGACGTCATCAACATACCACTACCAGGTTTTGAATGTGTAAGGAAAACCTTTTGTGATTCTGATTTCCAATGTGCTCATGAAAACATCTGCCAATATGGGTGAAAGTGGTTGCCCATTGCTAATCCTGATGTTTGGCAATGAAATCTTTTTTGGAACTGAAAAAAATTTGTTTGGCGCATAATTGGTAAGAAGTTTCGGCAGCTTACAAAAACAGCATCTATGGAGTGTGCTCTTGTATGTGAAGACCCAAAGTAACAATCAAGAGACATGCTGGCTAAAAACATGTTCTCAAACAAAGTTCAAGCAAAGTTAGAAGACATACAACTTTTATATATGACCTGGAAAAAGTTAATGCACATTACCTCCTCTTGTTTGAAGAAAGGTTGTTCATATTTACCTTCGTAAATTTGCATTAGACAAGCAGAGAAATATGAGTTACTATGTTTCAACAGAGAGAAAAAAATGGTGGGGAAAAAGTGGTTTTATTCATTTATGAGACGAAATCTACAGCTCCCTCCATCAATCAGAAAGATCATCAATGGCCAGAGCGACAGAGGTTTAATTGAGAGAATATGAATCAATTCTTCTTGAGAAAACTGTTGATGAGAATAGAATTTTAGCTAACATTATATTCAATGTCAACAAATCTAGATTTACAACCATCCAAAAAAAATTGTCACACATAAAGGCAAGCAAATAAGATCCATCACATGCAGGGACGGAGGAGTAAACACCACAGTTGTTTGTTCTGTCAGTATGACTGGGTATTTTATTCTGTCAATTAATATATTTAAGTGTAAAGGAGGCAGTAAAAATTTCAAATTGGTGCCCCACCAAGAAGCATAGTTTACACCTCAGACACTGGTTATATTAATTCCAAGTTGTTTGTGTCGTAGCTCAAGCATTTCCAAAATCATGTGAACTGTAGCAAGGAATTGCCTGTGATCTTGCAACCACTTGATGTTTCATTTTCTGCACCTCTTCCAACCCATTTCATACAAGCCTAGGACAAATAGTTACCTGAAAACTTAAATAAAACTATAACAGTTTCAGATACTTGGACTGTTGAATGAAGCCTATGGCCAAATAGCAACAGTACGATGCCTTCTGCTCAGCAGTAATTTGGCCTGCATTTTCAGATTATTTTTCACCAGCAGATTGCTTGAAAGTTGATATTTTTCTAGAGTAGGCCACTTGAACAAACAATAGTATTGAGAGTTCTTCTTCAAAAGACATTTCACATGATGACAACTGCATTACACCTACAAAGAATTTCAATAAGATTGTGAACAAGGTGTCACCCTTCCTCATTCACACAAGAAGCCAACTAATCGAGGTAGAGGAAAAGCACAAAAAGCCACTATAATCAGTAGCAGCACTTATAAGCAACAATTAAAATAACTGAAAGGTAAAGTAAAGAATAAAAACGCTGCTAACACAGCTTGATCTTCCAAAGAATAGAAGACAATTGGCACCGTCGACAATACAAGCTGTTTCTGTGTTTTGCGTAAAAAGACAAAAGAAAATGAGATGATACAGTGTATGGACTGTAAGTTATGGGTTCATAAACGATGTGCCAAAGTGAAGCCCAGCATAAAAAATATTTTTTGACGTTTATACTTGATCTCAAGTCTATAGATTGAAGTATATTTTAGCATTAAGTGTTCTTACATTTTCTATGCAACAAGTTTCATAGTTCATTCCTTATTTTAATTCGAAATGCATTATCTACATAATTTACCAACTTAATAAATACTTCAAAAATATTTGTTTTATATAAGCCACAAGTATTGCATATGTCTAATAAATAAATTAAAATCCAGCATTTTTAAACATTACAGTTCCTATTTATTGCTTACTCACAGTTTTTCTATCCAGTCCAACTTAAGCAACTAAAGGTCCAAATTAAGCAACCAGTTTCCTAATTTGGATTGTTTACATACTTCTAAATTTTAAATTATATGCCTTTAAGCTATGTATTTATTCAAGATGTAATACCACTTGATGAAAGTGTATACCATGTAGATTATCGTGCAGTATATTCTTTTGACTAAAATAATAATAGAGGCTTGGGTAGCAAAATATAAAAATGGTCCAACATAGGCAACCTTCCCCCAAACAAATGCACAGCAAAATCAGGCAATACTACCTTACCCAGACTTTATGAGTTACCCAAAATTCACAAACCAAGCAATAGACTGAGACGCATAGTCAGCAGTATAGATTCACCTTCCTATACAAATTGACAAAATGACTAACCAACAAGTTTAATTTCTTCCCAAAATTTGACAGCCTCAGCATCAAAAACTCCTATGAACTTTGAATTAAAAAATTTGATGTGTACCATTCACATGACTTTCTCTATATCCCTGCAACAAATTATTCTTAAAAAGCTTATACTTGTATTTACTTTATGCTAATCAGAAAAAATGTGCAGAAATAGTCTTATTACTTGCTTCCTTGTAAGTAGAAGCAAAATAAGGGACTACCATAGGTTAAAATGGTGGTCAAAAGCTGGTTGCCGTGTCAATGAAGTTCCTTTGTTTATATGGATAGGAACTGACAAGTTCCTGTATGAGAAACGTATAAGTTTTTCATAGCAGAAACCAAAAATAAGGAATGTCTCAAAAACGACGAACTCATGAAAAAAACGTATAATAACATAAATTGTGTGTTTTAACGTGCTCGACATTTTTTGTGTAGTAAGTTTTTGTCTATCTCTTACGGTTTAGCAATTATTCAAACTTCAGTAAAATTCATCCAGAATAAACTACTCTTCAGAGGCTATTCCCAGAAAATTCAAGATATACATTTTATTTGTCAGGTAAATATCTTTAATATACAAAATTTTAATCAAAATCATTAGAGCCACTTTTGAGAAAATCAAAATGTTCGAAAAAAGTTCCATGTAAAGGGTAGTTTGGGGTGGGGGGATTTTTCTCAAAATCTTCGTGTCGCATGCCTGGAAGATACTAAACTTAAATACCAAGTTTGGTATTTTACCGACTTTTCGTTTTTGAGTTATCTTGTACACCCCCCCCCCCCCACAACCCACACCACACACACAGACCTTTTTTGTGAAAATGCTTTTTTTGGATATTGGGGGCCTTAAAATATATATTTTCGGTGAAATCTCGGTATCGAATTTTTGGGTGGAGTGCAATACCTTCTCTATACACTATGTACATAGTGTGTATAGAGAAAGTAAAAAAGGCGACACATTGGTCTTGTTTGACGTTAAATTGCTATTTCCCAGCATACCACTATATAAATTTGCACCACTAATAGAATACTGGCTCAAATCAATTGGAATAGATCACAAGAACCTTCAGAATACATAGAACTTATCAAATTATGCACAAAACAAGACTTTTCAGTTCCAAAAAAGATTTTATCGCAAAACATCAAGATTAGCAATGGGCAATCCACTCTCATCCATATTGGTAAATGCTTTCATGAGCACATTGGAAATCACAATCACAAACGGTTTTCCTTGTATATTCAAACCTGGCAGCAGTATGTTGACATTTTTGCCATAGAGCTAAAAAAGGCATATCGATGATGGCCTAAAACTTTTGAATATCCAAGAAAAAAGCATAAAATTCACAGTTAAAGTAGAAAAAGATAACCAGCTACCATTTCTGGATTTGAAAATAACCAAATATGAAAATAGAATAAACTTTTCAGACAGACAATTGAATTGATCAAAGAAAGGAACTAAGTCATTTTTTTCACTTTTTCATTTTTTGGTACATCTGCTATAATTCGGCATAAATACACTGTATTGTATTGAAAGGAATTATGTCTAATGGCTCCTTAGCAGAGAAAATTGACTTCGTCAGTAGGAGAAAGGAATTATGTCAGTTCCTTAGTTCTTTTCTCCTCAGTAAGATTGATATGAACAGTATCGGAAGAGCTCCTGTTGCACCAAGAATGTGCTTCGACAATGGGTGGCATATTACACCTGTCATCATTCTTGATTTGCCGTAATTGTTGAGAGTGCAGTTGTTTAGTTGGAAGCTTGTAGTTAAGAGATCATGTCACCTAAAAGAAAGCCAAATGAGGATGAGCACAAAAGTAGGAAAATAAAATGTGCAAGAGGTCATAGCTTACCATTCTAGAACTACCGGGGCAATCTAGTACCCGGAAAAAGCACAGGAGCAGATTGCAGTAGCAAATTCATAATGCATTTAGTTTTATAGTTAACCGTAATGTGATTCAATACATTTTAGGTGTCGAATGGAATGCTTCCACCCTTTTAGTGATGCACAACGCGTGAAGATTCTGTCAGATTTTCTCAACATAGAAGATAAAAATGCTAAATACATACATTTAAAATGGAAATGGCCTGTTATTTATGGACGCTCTTTAACTGCTTTGGTTCTCAGCGTCCCATTCTATATTGGGCGAGAAAGATCGCTTAATTTTGCTCAGAGGCCTCTCTTATCAGGCTTGAGGTTCTTTTACGTGCCGTAAATCTACGACACGGGACCCACAGCTTTACTTCCCTTCCGAAGGAAGCCATGCTAAGGATTTTTACACCCGAAAAAATCCATCATCCTCCGCCAGGTTTGAACCCGCGACCTTGGGTATTGGGTATATGAAGTTAGCATGGTAACCATTACACCACGGAGGGCGACATATACATTTAAAAGGACTCATTGTTGCTAAAGATGTGAAGCGAAGATGACCAAGGAAACAACAGAATGGATGTGCAGATAACAAGAGACAATATTCTTTTGATTATTTTGTTGTCGTAAAAGGTAGACGCCTGAATATTTGCAAATTAGCTTTACTTAACCTTCATGTTGTATCACAGAAGCAACTATTTCGAATATCAAAGCTCCTTGTTGGAGGAGAAATTCCAAGGGATAAACGAGGAAAAATGAGTGCACCACTAAAATTACAGAAAATGTCTTGAAAGCAATATCTGATTGTATCCATTCATTCCCCCTTTGGACAACACAATATGCTGACAAAGAAATACAATATTTGGATGCTTGAATATCAAAATAATGCATGATCTTTTTCGGCAGAAATATCCCAAGTGTGATGTTAAGTATGATTTTTATAGAAAATATTTTTCTGAAAATGCTAATTATGCTTTTGGCTGCCCACAAATTGGTGTTTGCAGCAAATGTGAGGAACTGCAAGCCAAAATAAAAAGCCCTCATATCACTGACTGCAGCAAAAGGGCGGCATAAATAGATCTTGATGTGCATAAGCATTGGAGCAAGAGATTTTATACAGCATTAAAGCAAGTGGAACAAAATAAGTATAGTAATGTTGCTGGTTTGGCATTTGACTTTACCAAACATCCCTGTGGAGGAAACATTTTCCCTTGTACAGCTATGAGTGATAACATAAAATCCAGACATTGTGTCATGACGGTGAGGGAAAGAAGGGGGAAAATGAGGTATGTTCCTTCTTATACGATTACCTCCATACTTCTCTGTCAGAAACTATTAAAGAACTCTACCTCTTCTCTGATGTGCCTTGGAAGAAATGTGCCAGTTGGGTAAGATGAACAAGATTATTCACCAATTTCCAGAGAGGGACCATTCGTACCTTCCATGAGATCAAGTGTTTGGAGTAATGAGGAGAAAAACCTCAAAATATGACAAAGTTTAAACTACTAAAGAATATGTGGAGCTATGTTTCAGACAGAAAACATTATGAATTTTGACAACTGGTGGCCTCAGTTTTTCAAGAAAATTGTTGTTTCTGTAGAAACAAGTAAGGATTTTCCAAGGAGTAAGAAAGAATAATTTGCGATTTCCCAGTATAAGGAATTTATTTATGAAACTGCTATGTCTGGAATAGTAAGGACATGTCCATTCATCAACAGTTGTCTAACACATACATTCTGTTTGCTGAAAACCCGATCAAAGCTTTGCATGGATCTGTAATTAGCACATTCACAACTCAAGAGTGCCTATTCCGCAGAAGAAAATGGAGGACCTATGCAAGCTATATGTATGCGGAGAGATACACTGAAATTCTATGACGATATATTGCAGTGGCCAGTGATTTCATAAATCATTTATTTAGGATAAGGAACTATAAACATTCATATTTCTACAAAACTCTTAATTTCATACAAATTTTGGTCTCTTTTATTTTATATTGCTTTTATGAAGTATGACTTTGTAACTGTATTATACAAGGTGCTAAACCTCAGACTGTAATAAAACCCACATTTTGAAATTAATAAAGCTATTAAGCTTTGATAAAACGCCAATCAAGTGGAGAAAGGAATTAAGACATTTTTTTTTTCACACTCACTTTTTTGCAATATTAGTAACAATGGAGTGAGTATATCTATACAATACTACTAAGATTACAATAACGAATACAACAAAAATAAATATCATTTGGCTAAACAGGTCTTTCTCTCTCCTGAAAAACATCAAAATGTGACTTAGTTTCTTTCTCCACCAACCAATTCAATTATATAAAAACCAATAGTTATAACCCGCAGGCACATACACAGGCAATCTTGAAAATTTTAGCTCACAGACTGGTAAACATTCCACTTCTGACAAATGAACACAGGGCAGAATACAACAAAACAATCAAAATTGCAAATAGAAATGGCTTCCCAACATCCATAGTAAATAAAAAATATAACTAGTAAAAAAGAAGAAATTACTAATATAAATAACCACTCTCTCAGCAATAGAACAGAAGATGGGTTCCAGCTAGGCTTTTGACAAATTACAAAAAATGTTCAAAGAACACAACTTTCAGCTAGAACCGTTAACCGCTACAGCATAAAAAATGAATTAGGCTCAAACATCAAGGACATCATCACAGTAAAGAAAAAAATCAGGCATATACAGAATGGAATGCAGTGACAAGGAATCTGTTGTCTCCATGGTAATGTGTGTATTATAATGCTTGAAAACAATGATCTTCAACTTTATGAGATGAAAGAAAATTTTATAGAGTTCTGGTGTATAGCATCTGTTAAGAGAAAACATAGCAAAAAGGTGCTAAAAGCTAATCTTGAAGATCAACGTGCAGAAACATTCACCAGCCCAGCCAACTCCAAGATTACATGAGCACCAGCCAACCTTAATGCTAACAACCAACATATAGAATTCCCATGCGAATTTATATAGGGAAAACTAAAAGAAAGGACAGAAAACAAGATCCAAAAAGCACTTCAGTAGCATAAATCACAAACAATTGGAAAAATTAGCAGTTAACAACCACTTTTGGAAGGAAAAACTTAAAATATAAATCCAAAACTTCTATAACACATTACAGGAAAATAAGAGCTGTCCACATGGGAACACATCTTCATCTTAAAAAATAGGAACAGAGTTTTCAATTTTGACATTTTACAGAAGGATGCGTTTGGAGAGTACCTTTAGCCACCACCAGAGAAGACATTGCCAGCTTCACCACAAGAAATTAGTTGATGTCTGCTGAAAATGAAGGAAACTAGTCCTTTGAAACAAGTTCCAGCAAAAATCACAAGTAAGTAATGTTTATATTTTACAAGTAAGTAATGTTTATATTTTAAGTCAATTGACACAATTTTAAATCACTTAAATTTTATGTCCTTAATAAATAAAATATAAGTGATGTAAAAGTGTAACAATCAGCTCAAAATATTATTTATAGTATACATCACATAAAATCCTAAATGTCAAGTAATTAAGTGTTGTTTAGTGTAATTAACTGGCTCATCAAATTAAATGATTTTAACAACACTTTTCAAACTTACATGAGAAGATGAGCGATATTTATCAGTGTTGACACTGTTCTAGAATTGCTAACAGAATAACGTAATTTTTCGAAAATACTATTTTTACTAATAAAATAGTATACGATATGTTTACTCATTTTAAACCTATATGCCAGACTGATGTCATGATGTCATAATAAATGGATTACAAAGTGACTGGTTAGCCTTAGCTCTGCTATCTGTTTATACAGCTAGATGAGTTCTATTTAAAGTCTCCTTCGGACCTTTCTTAAAATACATCATAGAAGTTATATTCCTGGTACACAGGTGATCTGATGCATCACAGATATTGAGGAATATGCTCTGTAATAAACATTGACCTTAACAGGGAGCAACTGGCATTTTGGCAATTATTCCTGATTATAGATAAACTAACATTATGAATTAAATATTCACTTTTGTGTTTAATTTGCCTTTAAGGCAATGTTCTTATTTAATTTGTTTGAAAGCTATTTAACATATATTATCCATTTTGTATTGTCCTGTATCCATCTACAAAGCTAGGAAGTTAGTTTTTGTTTAACATGAAATTATTCGATGTTATAACTTTACTTCACGAATATAATCATTTATTAGTCAATTAGAACCAGTTGAAAAATTCAATGCCACAGCCGGGAATTGAATGCGGTTCTACCACTCTCCGTGCGGTTGTTCTAACCATTGAGGTCCTGTTATATGTTGGCAGGAACATAGTAAATATTACCTGGATACTAAGTACTTACAATGGTAAGTCGCCATTCTGGTGGTTCTCTGAAGTGAGACATACTGGTTGGTTGAACCGGGTAAAACACGCATAATCAGTTGGAATATTGAATGCCATACCGGCAGATTGTCACAGGAGCTCAATGGTTAGAGAAACCACACAGAGAGCAGGAGAACCGTGTTCAATTCCCGGCTGTGGCATTGAATTTTTCAACTGGTTCTAATTAACTAATTGTATATCAGTGTACTTTTCAATAATATGCAGCAATCTGAAATTTTAAATTCTTTATCAGTGTTGAACGTAAATTTTTATTCATGAATCTGATTCTCATTAACTGCTTTAGTAATTTATTTGTTATGAGAAATTATCTGCTTTTGCTGAGGATTTTTACATAAAAAACTTATAAGAAACTGCCTTAAAACAGTCCATGGGGGGTATCCCATATTTATATCAAATATAAATTAATCCTTAATAGCAATTTGTACTACGATTAAAAATTTAATTTGCAAAGTCCCACATCAATAATAATCTATACCTTATAAGCCAAAGCTAAATTATTTCTTTAACAAAGCTGGTCTATAGTATCATATTTCAGTAAGTCTGAGAATATGCTTACAATGTTTTCTTTATTACCTGTTAAAATAGCTTAAGTATGTGTATATTGCAGTCTTATGCCAGCATGCACCATGTTGGAGTAAATTACTATGGTAGTAACATTTACTAAAGAATGCCATATTACTATCCATGGGATTAATCTTAAGCCTCAATGTGTTGTAATTAATTAGACTTTAATGTATGTTACTACAAATGTTAAAATTTGTCATGGTTAAAAGTATATTTCAGCAAGTTTAGTTAATTGATAATTTTCTTGGAACAACTGTTTCATTAAGGATACACAACTTTAAACATGTCATAGGTAAAATGCTTACAGTACCTGTTCCTGCCACATTTGAATAAATGCTGCAACATTTTTGCAATACACATCACACAATGTTCTGTTTACATAGCTCCCAAACAAATCCTTATCCTTTTCATCAAGTGGAACATCCCTCATGATGCTAACCACTGGATCTGAAACAAGGATGATGACTGCTATAAAAACATGTCAATATAATTATAGAGGAGAAACTATGCTCTTTGATGTAAATGAAATGGGTTAAATATTGACTACTGTTATTAGCATATTGAAGCCTGAGCTAGTCGTTAATAAAGCTCTTAAAACTGGTCGAGAGTGTGAGGTGAGCAGTGGAAGAAGAGAAGCTGTAACTGAGAAGAAGAAAAGAAATAAGTGACAATGGAGGTAGAACTCATTGTCTATAGAATGAGAATAGGACTATTTGGGATACTGAAATTAAGGAAAATGGAACTAAATATAATGATGAACCTGTTAGTAATAGGAAGCATAACATATATTACTAATGATTGGAGGGATTGAATTAAACCCAGGACTTGATGGAACTGAAAGAATGTTAGAGAAACTAGAACGAAAACTAAATAAAATGGATGGAATAGAAGAAATGCATAAGAAACACCTTGAAGCAAGTAGCCAATGAAATAAAGGAGATACAAGGATTAAGGAGGGAAGTAGATGGAATCAAGGAAAAAATGGAGAGAATAAATGAGAGGAGGAGAAAAAAGAAGAAATAAGAATAATTGCTATGGATAAGTATAAATTGGAGTTAGCCAGATGGAGATTGTGAAGGCATACCAAGTATAAAGGCAAAGCAAGAATAGGCCAATTATACTAATATTTGCTACTGCTGACCTAATTTATGAAATTTTAAGAAGAGCTAAGATGTTAAAAGGGAGCTACATATTCATCAACAAGGACCTGACAAAAGCACAGACATGTGAAAAGAGGCTTAATTAAGTTGACGGCAGTAAGATTGGAAGGCAAACAAGCATTTATACAAAATTTACATCTCTGGATATACATATGTAAGAGCAGTGTATGGAGGAAAGGAACAGCTTGGAAGAAAACAGGTCAGCAAAGAGTTGCCTTGATAGAAATTGGGGAAAACAAGAAGGGACAGAATAATAATGGAGAGAATAATATTTCGGTATAAATGTTTGGTAAAAGATGGAGAAATCTTAAACCTATGTACGAAGTAAAAAAAGAAAAGAAAAAAAAATCTAGAGAGCACAAATAGTTAGTGGGCAGGGGTTGGAAAAATTATAGAGAAATTAGAAATGGGAGATATATGGAGGTTTGAAGAAAGAAATGAAAGTAAATGAGTAAAATGCAGGGTAGAAAACATAGAAAGACTTAGAAATGAGGAACTTTACAAATCAAGAAATCGGTAAAATTATAAACAAGTAGAGAGACTGGTGACAAGAACAAGATTACTGCAACAGGCAAGAGAAAGGGCCAGCTTGGATGAGAACAGAAACAATATTTTTAAGAGGCAGTGAAAAAGGAATATGTGAAATGTGTGGTGAGAAAGAAAGTATAGAACATTATTTGATAGAACACAAGGAACTAGCAATATGAAGAAACAAGGTTTGGGAGAAAAACTGGGAAAAAAATAGCAGGGAAAATTGTAGTTATAAAAATGTTTATAGGGAAGGAAGAAGAAGATGAGAAGCATAGGTGGGTTCTTGGAAGAGAAAAATGGACAAGAAAAGTACCAACTGTGAAAGAAGACAGAGTGGAGGAGAGGGATAAAGAGAGAAGGGTTGACGAGCTACTCAGGAGGCTCGGTGCCATGCAAACCGAGGCAGCAAAAAGGTAATTAAAATTTGTACATAGTTTAGGTTAGAGTAAGAAAAATGTAAAAGCTATGTAAAAGAAGTTATACAACTAAATATTCATTCATTCAAAACTGGTCATCAATACATTTCTCTTAACTTTACAGCATACACCAAACATGTAAAGAGTACTTTTTGATGAGAGAATTTGACACATCCTTGGAATATGAACTTAAAAACACCACACTTGATATTTAACAGATACATTTTTGAGTTACATTGTTCACACAAGCATGTGGACCTTTTTCTAAAACATTTTTTTTTCCACTAAGTTTATAACATTCACACTTCCAGTAAAGTTTTTGAATGGAATGCATTACTTCCTTTACTTATGGTAGGAAAGTAGTAGAAAAAGTAACATGAGTTCCCTCCTCATTCTTCTTATGGGTGATGATATAGGAACTTTAACAGATGGGTGCATGAACTAAAAGAGAGAGGTATGGAGATAAGTACAGACAAGACAAAGACTATGATTATAAGTCGGGAACCAAAACAACACAACCTCAAATTAGATGGGAAATCATTACAAGTAAGATAGCTTCAAATATTTAGGATCCATACTAAGTGCAGATGGGAAAATCATAAACAAATTAATACAAGAACACTAGCAGCAGGAAAATTGTTTGGGACATTAAGCAAAACATTTATATGAAAAAAGGAGACATCAAAAAGAACAAAGCTGACAATTTTAGTCTACGGATGTGAAAGTTCGACATGTATGGAAAAGAAAATTGACATGTTGCAAGCATCAGAAATGCGACACCTTAAGAAGATTGAGGGAAAAACCAGGCGGGATTGTATAACAAATGTTACAATCAGAGAAAATCTACAGGTTGCCCTAGTTAAAGAGCTTGTAATAAAACAAACACAGCATAGATGGTATGGACACATGATAAGAATGGAAGACTACAGTCTCCCAAAGAAAATTTATGAAACAAAAGCTGAAGGTAAAAGGTCTAGAGAAAGAAGGAGAATGACTTGGGAAGACAATGTCAGAATCTACCCACAGGAACAACTGGAGACAAGCCAGACGGTTAGCCCCAGATAAAACAAGATAACGATCCCCATGTAAATCCTTTTCTACCAATAGGTAGTAGAGGAAGCGAGTAAGTAGGAAAAGTAAAATAGGTTTTAATGTATTTTACTATTTTTTCCACTCAAGAATAAAATTTAACAAATGTTTTAAAGCTTCTTAGACATTCTTTAAAATCATTCCCTTTGAAAATAATGCTTCTCCTCTCTCTCTCTCTCTCTCTCTTTCTCTCTCTCTCTCTCTCTCTCTCTCTCTCTCTCTCTCAATCTCTCTATGTATCAAATTCTATGCAAGATTCCTAAAACTATGGCCTACAATGATTTGCTGGCACTGAGGGTGAACAAACAGCCAGGACCCAAATGTTAAATATATGCATAATAACATGAAAAAAATGAGTAGATGGGCATTATGGTTTGTAAAGACTGCTAATGGCAACCATGTATTCCAAAAGGAACGTTCATAACTAACAGGAAAGTTTTCCAGCACCCAGGAATAGGAAACAAGACTTGACCAATTTTTCACTTTCTCATTCTGGTTCCTTAGCGCAGTAGGTTCTAATTCTCTTTGCTGCAGAGGTTATTCTAGGTGGCTGTGATATAAACAGCTGCTAGAACTCACTTAAGTCGCAATTCTTTCAGATTATGACATTGGCTAATGTTGGCTGAATTGGAGATAAATAAAGCTTATCATTGACAAATGAAGTTTGTATGCGCAAAAGTATCATTCCATGTCGATTGATTCAATTTTTAATTAAAAATTTACCTTAGGTTTTTAGATTTTGATGAAATTTGGCAATCAACAGAAAGCCATGAACTCATCTTTTAATTTTAAATTTCAACATTTTCACTCATCCCATTTTCAATGTACAGTGATTTGAAATATTAAAAATCTGATGTGTACCATTCACATGATTTTCTCTATATCCCCGCAACAAATTATTCTTAAAAAGCTTATACTTCTATTTACTTTTTGCTAATCAGAAAAAATTATCAGAAATAGTCTTATTACTTCCTTGTAAGTAGAAGCGAAATAAGGGACTACCATAGGTTAAAGTGATAGTCAAAAGATGGTTGCTATGTCAATGAAGTTCCTTGTCTATATGGATCAGAGTTGACAAGTTCCTGTATGAGAAAAATATGTTTTTCATAGCAGAAACCAAAAATAAGGAATGTCTCAAAAACGACGAACTCCATGAAAAAAATGTATATAACATAAATTGTGTGTTTTAACATGCTCTACATTTTTTCTGCAGTAAGTTTTTGTGCATCTCTTACGGTTTAGCAGTTATTCAAAATTCTGTAAAATTCATCCAGAATAAACTAATCTTTAGAGGCTATTCCTAGAAAATTCAAGATATACATTTCATTTGTCAGATAAATATGTTTAATATACAAAATTTTAATCAAAATCGTTAGAGCCATTTTTGAGAAAATCAAAATTTTCGAAAAAAGTTCCATGTAAAGGGTAGTTGGGGGTGGGAGGATTTTTCTCAAAATCTTCGTGTCACATCCCTGGAAGATACTAAACTTAAATACCAAGTTTGGTATTTTACCTATTTTTTGTTTTTGAGTTATCGTGTTCACAGACACACGGACCTTTTTCCGAAAATGCTTTTTTTAGATAAAGGGGACCCTAAAATATATATTTCCGGTGAAATCTCGGTATCAAATTTTTTGGTGGAGTGCAATACATTCTCTATACACTATGTACATAGTGCTTATAGAAAAAGTAAAAAATGTGTGATTTTGGTCTTACAAATAAACAAAAAATTCATTTCCTTTGTTCAAGATGGAGATATTTCTCTGAAATGAAAACCATTTTGTTCAGTTTTTTATAGGCTTTCATTTGATATCTACCATGATTATATTTGTGGAAGTTTACACTGTTGGTCCAGAAATACAAAATTTATTTTCAAAAAAATATGTCTTACGAAGTAATCCCACTCATTCCCATGTAACAAAAGCTACGATTCATAAGTTCTCCTCCCAATGGTATTAGCTAATACTGTAGCCAATGATATTTAAGTATTTAATCATTGGTTATGGTCATACAATATTTTGAGTTGGTTAACTGTGAATTATAAAAGAAACCATGTCAAGCATATCTGAAAGTGAATGTGAGGTGAGTTTTTTTTTGGAGTATTAAGTATTCCTTGAAGCAAATTGTTGAGCTACTTATTAAACACAGATATATAAACAAATACTTGACATAGTATATATGTGCACTTAAGTATAAATATGAGCCAAAAGAAACATCTGTGCATTTCTTAAAGCAGATGCTGTGTTATAAAATGTTAAGGTAAGCTAAAGTTGAATGAGTTTTTTTAAGTGTTTTTGAAAAATGAATGAGACGAGCAGAGCTATAAGGAACAGGATCCTCTAGTTTTGAGATTTCAGCTAGGTTTGGTTAAGTTTAGTGTGTGTATATGAACTGGGTCAAAATAAGAGATAATGGACTTTCCGAAAACTATTTTCAAGAGTTTTTGGACAAAGTAATGTAAATTAGGGATTTTTAGAAACAAACAAACAAAAATCTGAGACCTGTTATCTAGTCATAGTCAACTTTTACCCAACTTTATAGTATATTTTGTTTTCTATGCTCAAAACAACTAACGCATTTAACCTAGTTTTGGCATTGTATTCCTTAAAATACAGAGAATTACATTTTCACTGTTGCTTACATCATACAAACTCAAATATTTTATGGCATCAACCATTTCCAAGATATGCATATTAAAGTGAAAATATGGAATTTCAAGGTGAGCATATAATGACCATCCTATGTTTGACTATTGCTTCCACTTCCTCTTTACTCTTGTATGTTGAATGAAATTGAAAAAGCACACCACAATATTTCTACAAACTTTAAATTGAAGTTGTAAAAATAATTTGTATAAACTATTTTACAAAATGTGACAGAGTAGGTACAGAAAGTCATGCGAATGTAAAACACAAGATTTTTAACAAATGAACATATAATGCTGGAAAATGTCTGGTAATAATAGATTTGTTACCTGGACATTTCAGTACATAAATTTTCAAGCATCATTAGGACATATCACGGTTTCTCCATTCTAGTTCTTGATTTAAATATTAAGAAAATGAAATAATAATGAAATTATAATTCATAAGAAATTACCTTGTGACTGACATTCCTGTCGACATATGGCTGTCTTGGTGTGTTGTTGCATTATTTACCCACTGTCCATCTGCAGCACCACATGTTTCACTGCTTCCTCTAAAATACTTTCCTCCCAGGCATTTTCTATCACATTTGCTATCAGGAGCAATAGTTGACACCCTAAATATTAGTTTTCTTTTATAGAGAAAATAACTGCAAGAAGTGTTGATATCACCTTACTGCTTTTCGCCAACTTAAATTAAGGATAGTAATTTGCTAGATTGGAAGAACCCTTAGCTACACACTGGATGATTGGGGTTTTAGTTGCACCGATTCCTTGGCTATGCCTTGTTGTTGCTCTCTCCAAAATCTTCCCTCAGCTACACTTTGTGGCTTAGCGCTGTCTTGTACGTTGGCAGTAGCTAGTTATATGTTGACATCTCAACTTCAGTAGATGCTATGCAGGCAACAAATGTTGGGGAAAATGCATGCCAAATAGGGTGACAGGTATGGGAGATTGGCAGGCATAGCTTCAAATCAATTTTGAATGATAATTATTGATAGTGCCAAAAACTAATGATCTCATTACTTGTAAAATTTAAAGCCCCAATGCAGACACATTAAACATAATATTACATCTAGTTTGAATAAAAATGGACTGTTCAAATATTTAGAAAGGCAAGTGCTGTTTTCCCAAACCTAAAAGATAGTTTCAGTGACATAGAAATACTATACAGAGAATCAATAAGTTAGTAGCAGCATAATTAAACATAACAAACATGAACATTAAGATAACTTGTTGACTTAAGAATACAAAAGTAGATTATAAACAGTTTTAAATTGATGAAAATGAACACTAAATATGCATATTTCAGTTATTTCGCTCACCTTAAAAATGCCTTTTTATGTTTTTTTTTTTTTTGGAGCTATGAATCAAGAGATTAGGTGATGCTCTAAATCAACAGCACTGCAAAACCCTACAACGGTTCCTGTGTCACAGTCATTTGGAGCAATGAATACATTAAACCTCCAGTCTCAAGAAACTTCTTTCAGCAGATGCTGTGGTTGCAGGAACATTAGAAATAATTCTTAATAGAATACAAATATTTGGGTGCATTTCACAGAGGATAAGAAAGAAATAAAAGTGGAGGGCCACAAAGCCATTATTATATTTTTTATGGAGAAGTAGTAAAGAATAGAAATGAAAATAAAGGATAAAGGCAATTACATACATTGGACAAGAGCTACAGTAAAGCAGAGGAGAAAATGAAAGCAGATAACTAAGGTCCTTATATTGCTTTTCTGGAGGAAAGGGATAGATAGTAAAGGAGAGGAGAGAAATGAAAACAGAGAATAAGGAGGCATTATTTTGAAGGGTGAAAGGGAAGAGATAGTTAAAAAGAGAAGAGAAATGAAAGCACAAGAGAGCTTATATTGTTTTTGTGATGAGAAAATGGAAAAAGAGTTTTATTTATGGACGCTCTGCAACTACAATGGTTTTCAGTGTCCCATTCTATATTGGCCATGAAAGACCACTTAATTTTGCTCAGAGGTCTTTTATCACGTTTGAAGTTATTTTATGTACCGAAAATCTATGACACTTCCCTTTTGAAGGAAGCCATGCTATGGATTTTTATGCCCAAAAATATCCATCATCTTCCTTTGGGTTAGAAACTCAACCTTGGGTTATGAAGCTGGCATAGTAACCAGTACACCTCAGAGGGCAACTTTGTGATGAGAGGGGAAGAGATAGTAAAAAAATAGGAGATATAAGGGTAGGATAACAATTGTATTATTGTAATTTGTTACGAGAAAGGAACGATGGTAAAGGATAGAGAAATAAAACATGTAAATCAGAGAACTTGTATTGCTTTTGTGGAGTTGAAGAGGGAAAAGTTGTAAAGGAAAGATTACAGAAAGATATGGCAACACTATTCAATCACTGACATTCATTGCAATAACAGTTTTCTAGATCAGCTGACATTGCAGGCTTTCCCACTCCAGGATATACCCTGGCTATGTCCCGGAGGAATGTTTGAAATTTCACAGTTTCATCAGGAATTAATTTTAGTTTGTTTTCACGGTACATCCATTCCCCAATGTAACTTTGTGCTGCAGCTAAATTTGTACATTGCCCCAGAGTGGTCTGAAGTTTTCTCCATGGTCTGTCTTTAGTGTGGGTGTAGAATCTTAAAGGCTGTAACTCAGCACCTGGTGCAGGCCCTTTCCATTTTTGATCAAGGCACTCCTCCTGAAATGTGCCGTCTGGCACCCACAGTGGATCTTCATTCCTTGGAGGATATAGAAAGTTGGAGTTGTGCTTGATTTTGCTGTGTCCGCGGAACCAAGTTCCGATTCCATTGAAGACGCTCCATTTATCAGTAATGATGAAAGTTTCAGCATCAATATGACGCTGCAAAATTGGGAAAAGCGTTTCGCTGGTGGGATTTTGCACGATTAGTCCGAATCTTTTCTTGCTTGTGCAGCTAATGGCTACCACCAGCCAATAGTGCCGCCACAATGTCTGACGACGGGCGTTATAGTTGTTCTTTAAGAGGCGAGTTTGGTCGACCTCAACGATATCACCAGCGCCGCCCAGCTCAAGGAATTCGTGCCAAGCTATTGCGGTAGCGATGTCTCTGAAAAAGCTGCTCCAAGCAACGGCTGTATCATGAGCCATCTTCACTTCTGTCTTTATTTTAATGGTGGAATAACCCTTCAGCCATAAGAAGACAAACTTGACAATCTTATCCGTACCAAAATCAGCCCGGATGCGAGCACGTTGTAGGCAGGTGTTGGTCGTTGCCTCCAGTCGATGGCCGTTGCTGCATTTGTAACGCCAGCCAATCCCTCGGTTGGTGCACAACACCGTACGCATCAGCCCTCCACATCGGGGACAGTGACGGCGTTCATCGTCGTTTCGGTCGGGAATAACTCCATACTTCTGCAGTAGAGTAAGACTTCGTTGATTTGCTTCCCTCTTTTGTTCTTCAGTGAAAGTGTATCCTAAGTATACACCCAGGGAAAACACGTCGAGTCTTCCAGGTTGCATCAATTCATTAAGCACATCCATATTGAAGTCACTGATAACCACAAACAAACAAACGTAACCGTCTTCTTCTGCATGTGTTCGTTACACATATTATGAAGCAGCCAATCAGATTATCACATTTCCCGCTCAAGAAACAAGATTCTGTCAGCAACCGGCTACCGACAAGCTTCAGTGCGCGTGTGCTGTGTTGCCGGACCCTCCTGTGGTTAGCGTCTAGCGTGATGTAAACGAGTTATATGTTCAAATTGTTGGCTGTAAATTGCATTGAAATTCGTCAGTTTTATGCGACAATCGGTAAATTATGATTCATATTACTATGCATACGATAAATAACGGTTAAACTCCCCAACCCTGTAATTGCTGTGTTACTTCCAAAGCATTTCCTGAACTCCGATAATCCAAGATTGTTTAATCAGCTAAATGGGCCCATTACTAAAACATGGTTTCACAAGACCGACTACAATTTAGGGCATAATCGGAAACTAACTGTTGTATTAAAATGCATTCAGGAATACATGGCAACACCGGAGAGGCAGGCGATAAAACACAACATCAATATGTGGCGAGTAAAAGTGTAAACAAATGAGTTTTTATAAATAGTGAACTTTATCACTATTATGCGCTATACATTATGATTCGAATTACTGTTTATGTGATAAAAAGCTATGTAGAAGTATATCTAATCTGTGGTAACGAGGAAGTCAAATAAAAATATCACCATATTACTGCAAACACAAAGAGGTCATTCGATAAGCAGACCATCAGCTCACATAAAGCATTTAAAAACTGAAAAGTGGTGTATTTCTATAAGAATAAATAATTGAACCTTGAAGACGAAAATCAAATCTGAGAAATTCTTAAAAGTTTGTAGTACCACATTATGGTACAGCTCTAGAAATAACTCGTTTATATAGATTTATAGGCAATTTTAGTGCTGCAAGGGATCGAACTAATGCTACTGCATTATTCTATAATATATTCATTATTACAGTATCTCGATTACACCTTGGATCAAGATTTGGTAGTTTTGTTATTCCGTCATTAGAGCCGCTTTGTGGCTACTTACTGGGCTGTTATAAATGTTTAGGGCCCTAATCCGCAAAGAGTAGCCGAGGGATTTGTGAAGCTAAAACCCCATGATGCCAAGAAGTCCAAATTTTGGCAATCTGGCGACTTTTTCACATCTGAACAACTTTAAATGTTTTCAGCATTTTCAAATATGGATCGCCACTGGAAGTCTTACCCAATACTTAAAACATGTACTTCTTAAGAGCATTTTTTGTGCATGTGGGATGCAGCCAACATATAGCTTTATCATATATTTTACAGAAAGAACTACAGCTTCGGTTTTATTGGTTGTTCAAGGATATTTTAAACACACAGTAGGAAAATCAAGTTTGAGCATTGATCCATTAATGCAACAGGTTAGGTTAAACCAAGCGAAATGTGTTAGCTTCCTACAATTGCAGAGCCCATAACTAAACTTGTCTTCTTCTTTTTAAGTAAATCAGAAATGTTAAATAGCAATATTTATATTAAGGTTTTATCTTTATTTGTCAAATAAACTGTTAAATGGAGAAGCTTGCATTTGTGAACAAATAGCAACTATGCCACCTTTAGCATGTTACATAGCTGAGAATTTGGCGATGCTTGATAAGGTAAGGTTACATATTAATAAACATGTGCAACATTGATAATATTTTAGTCAAAATTCAATATCCACAAAATGGTTTGACATACATCTTGCTTACTACAATTCTATTAAATTATATATTATGCAAAAATTTGATTCATTGATGGAACTAGTTTATCACGGACTAACTTTTTAAAGCTAATTATGCATGTTGCATAGGAATGGTATAGAGAGAAAATGATGTTAAAAGTAATTATTGTTTAAACATTTAGAATTTTGTATAACAAATACATAGATGCTTTCCAAAGATATAAGTGAAATCATTCAACGCAATTAGAATGTAATAGTTTTATATTTTCTTCCTAAAACCAAAAAAATCTTAAGTAAATAACTTCCATCAGAGCAGAATATTTTTTAAGCACATTATTTTTAATACAAAAAGAGACATTTGCATCCTTCCTTGCCCTCTTTTGGTTACATTTTTAAGTTGGGGTGCAATGTTTGTTACTGAAATATCCCTAATTATAGTTTCATCTGTTGCAGTTTTATAAAACATGAATCTCAGCATTTCAGAAACACTTTCCTGATATTAATCCCCCTAACAAAAGTACAGTTCATTAAATAGTCAAGAAATTTAAAACTATGGGGTCATTGTTACACCAGGAAAAAATCATGTTTTAACAGCGAAAATCATGTTTTAACAGCGGAAAAGATTGATATGGGTATGTGGTTAGAATGTTTGCCAAGAAAGTCTCTCGAAGTTAGTGCAGTAAGCAGCAGTGAGCTAGGCCAGCACAAAATGTATATATCTAAATCCTGAACAGTACCAGAACTACAAAATAATATACAGAAATAAACAAAATATCCCAAGAAGAATTACAGAATTTTAAATAAGTGGTTAAGACACTGCAAAGTTGAGCACAAGGAGAACATTTCCAACATCTTTTTTTAAGAAAATATGCAATGCAAGGGACATTCATTAAATTGTAATTTCTGAAATAATAATGGTTCTGGTTAGCTTTGACCATTCATCCTATTCATTTCAGTGAATAAGACAGTATGCACAGCGGAAAAAGTGCAGGGAGGGAAGTAGCGTGCGACCACAATCTACATAGATTACCCTGAAGTTTTGTATTTGTTTTAATTTTAACATTAATGTTTAATAAATCCTTTCAATATATGTGATTAGTACCTTAAATATGTGGCCCAAGGTGTAAATGGCATGTTATTTATGGACACTCTTTAACTACTGTGGTTCTCAGCATCCCATTCTAAATTGGGCATGAAAGACTGCTTGATTTTGCTCAGAGACCTCTCTATCACGCTTGAGGTTCTTTTACATGCCGTAAATCTATGATGCAGGACCCACAGCTTTGCTTCCCTTCCAAAGGAAGCCATGCTAAGGATTTTTACACCCGACCTATGTGAAGTTAGCATGGTAACTATTACACCATAGAGGGTGATATTGTGGCCCAGTGCAAGAACAATCAATATCATTTTTTATGTGATTGGCTGAAAATTTTCCCAAGTTTTATGTGCTAGAAGAACCAATGTCTAACTTTAAAAAAAATGTTAGAAAAAGGATTCTTTTGAATCATTGTTGTATAAACACAAACAACTTATTGCAATAATAATCAATGTAGACTTGGATGGACTCTCTTCCACATTTGACATTGGTTCTTTTTGCATTAAGCCACAGAAATAGTACTACAAGTTTTAATAAGTTGTTTAAACCTGTAACAAAAGATTATTTATAAAAAAAAGAAGCAAAATAAAAGTTTATATGCAAGATATATGTCAATGATTTAGTTTACATAAACCCTTCTTCCTCAGTTTCCAACATCTCTTCAATAAGTTCTTGACCAGCTATTTTTAAGAACTGTTCCTTAATTATAATATTGTCTCCATTTTCATAGTGAAACTGTATTTAGAGCACAAAAGAGAGTACTGTGTATTGTTGTAATGCATGAGAAGTGTATTGGAAACCCATTTAATTCTATCCGTTTAGGAAAAATTAATTCAATTGAGTGTTCTCACCTAAGCAAGCGTGTTTGTTCAGAACATGGTGTCTATAAAATGGCAGCTTTAAAAAGTATGTAACCAAGCAAACCATCAATATATTTTATTTTCATTTACACTTATATGTATCACATCAAATGTTTAAAATGCTTAATCTCAAAACAACTTTATAGGTAATATTTTTTTTTTAATGCATTTTATTATTTTGTTGTTCTTGATCATATGGAGAGCAATGGTTGGTGACACGTCATACAGTGCACAACCATTGTCAAATTGCTAATGTCTAAAGACTCACACTCTCACCTTTCATTGTCATAAGAAGCTATGAATAATATCATACATAATGTGCAACACACAATACATAGAAATAGTTTAGTCATTTGCAAGGTAAATTAAACAAAACAGCCTCGTATACCCAGTCGTAAATTCAAACCTGAAGGACAATGGATTTTTTTCGGCCGTAAAAATCCTTAGCATGGCTTCCTTCTGAAGGGAAGTAAAGCTGTTGGTCCTGTGTCATAGATTTAAGGCATGCAAAGAAACTTCAAACCTGATAAAGAGGCCTCTGAGCAAAATTAAGCAGGCTTTCACACCCAAAAAAGAATGGCCACATAAGTTAAAGAGCATCTACAAATAAAACTCCATTTACATTTAAACAAAACAGCAAGTTTATGTAATATAATACTGAAATGCCATCCATTCAATTGACCACAGGTGTTAAGAATTGCTTGTGCTTAAAATAAGAACTGAAGCTTTCCTGGCGACGTATTAATTCAAAATCTTCTCGGGCTTCTAACCAGGTAAAAACTTGGCTTGTGCTTATTTGGACTATGCAAAAGATCAGTAAAATTTGTATATAACTTGATATAGTTCAGTATAAGTTATATAATTTTATTTTTGTTCATTCTTGGAACAGTTTTAGAATATTTTCTGTCTTGTGCAAATCAAATGGACATTCTGTACCACCATTTGACTCAGAATTTCATCATTGTATCTTTAATTTTACTTGGTTGTGCTATTATCACCTATGTACAGTCCAGTAAATGTGCCAGTGCTGTTAGTGTCTTTTGGTATGTTTCTTTAAATAATGTTTTCAGAACTTTTTCACCATTTGTTTCTCACAAGCTCTGAGTTTGCTAATATCCTAATGGTTTATGTTCAAGTCTGACCAATTTTAATTTTTTTATCATATATGCATTAACTTAAACTCCACATTACACTCATTTATTTAGAATCATGTCATATTATTACAAAATAAATCGCTATAAATTAAAGCGTATTCTTTTGTATGCTCAGTATATACAAAATATACTGAGCATACAAAAGAATTCTTTGATAATTTTTCATTAAGTAAGACAATCACAAGGTGAAAAGCACAGATGATTATGGAACTAATACAGGCTAATGTTCTAGTAATTAATCCATAACCCCACCCCTCTGTTCCTTATAACAGCATCCATCAGGATTGCCACTCTGGCTTTTGCTCCTTTCCTCAGCAAGCAGTAATATATAATCAAAGTAACCCATTAACTGCCACTTTTTTTCTGTAATTTATACTTCTTTGACTTTCTTGCAGAATTTTAAAGTACATGAAAGCAAAATCAAAAACATTAATTGAATACTTTTTTTATTTAAAAGCTTAGATTGGATGATCCAATTGGGGATCATGGCAAATGTTACCTTGTAAATTACTGGCATTAATGGCAAATGTACTACTTTTTAATATAATAATAATTGTAACAAATCTTTACTTATCTTTTGGAATCCTTGGACTAGTTTTGCAATAAATGTATCAATTGCATCCTCAGCATTAATTTCCTTTTGGTCTCAGTTTTTCAGGTTAAGAGGAGGAATTTTGAAAATATTGTCCCTTTCTTTCCCAGGGAAGCTGCTCAGAAGCTCGTTATTATTAAAATATAAATATTGTTTGATCTCTAAAATTCTGTTCTGACTCATGCAATTTCGCACACATTTTATGGTAAAGTCCTCAAGACTAAAAAAGCAAGACAAAGAAGGGAAAAGAACACAAATAACTGCAGACAAAAAGGTTTTAACTCAAAAAGATATCCTTTCAAAAGGCATGTAACATGAAGTGAGACATAGATGTGCCGGCAATTGCCTCTTAACAAGCAAATTTCCTCAAAATTTAACTATTTTCATTACCGCTGCATTTTGCTATTAAAAATACAATTTTAGCATAAAAGTTTATGAAACAGATTATATGTTATCTGAAACACTACTGATTGTTTTTGCTGATACATGTTATCCAACATATGGGTTGAACTACAGCTTAGTAGGTTTCTTTTATTTTTTGCATAACAATGTTGTGATCCAAATCTGGCCAGCCTATTCATTACACAAAAATAATTTAAAAATATCAATTCTATAAAACCCAAGAGTTTAATGGACAATTACCATGTTTTTGTGTAATTTTCAAAACATTTTCATTAGTTACCCTTTTGAATCTTCATAAAATAGGGATACAAAAAATTTTGAATTGCAATAGCCTAAAAGGTGGAATTCAGACCATTTTCAAAATGTTTTGAGCTGCATGAAAATGTTATAAGCAGAGACCAGAAGTTTAGGCATTACAAATTATTAAAATAGGCAGGCAAAAAGGCATTTTAAATAGCTAAAATAGGCAGGAAATATGGCATTATATGTAGGTAGTTAAAATAGACAGTAAAAGGCAATTAGAAAAACGTTGGACTAGACCCCCTTATTTAATAGATTGCACTATTCAATAACTTGTTCATAATAGTTTAAAGACCTTAAAAGTTTTAAACAAAATGCTAATGTTACATTTAAGTTCTCTGGAGTGATTTTGAGTCTCCTGTCGATCTCTCAACATCAACAGAGGTTATTGGAGCAAATATAAAACAAGCATTGTTGTAGGATCCATTCCAACTGCAATAACATTGTCACCTTGTGGATTTTTTTTAAATGTTTCTAACTATCAAGATCACAATTTTTCGAAAACATTTTTTTACACTTTTCCGTAACTAATGAATTGTGTTACACTGTTTAGTCTTTGCACTACATTATTCACAATTTTTACTGACTTAGTCTTTCTTGCTGCTGCCTGATCATTTTTCACTTCTGAAGAATTGCGAGTCTCTTGGCTGCTGCAATTCAAGATGCTTCTTCCTTCAAAGCCTTCACTACCTCAATTACACCTACAAAATTTGAAGTGTAATAAAATACTGCTGAGATCTATGAATAGGTTGGGGGAGGGGGGTAGGACAGAGTTTTATCTGGTGCAATGGATTTAAATGTCAGAATTCTTGATGGTGCTTTTATAAAGATCTTTCTTAATACTGGAAATCAATTTATCAACATCCGGAAACAAGCATAATATTTCTTCTGATGTGCTATGCAGGTCGCATGAAGCATGTTAGCAAATAGCATTTTTAATGTTCTTCCAGTCTTTTCCATATATGGTGCAGCATCACTGATGAAAAGTTGTACATATTGAATTTTTTCAAGCCACAGTAACTTGAGTGAAAAACTGTGTGATGGTTAATTGTTAACTTTCTCCAGTCACGCTATTGTATGCAGGAATGGTTTTACTGATTCATCTTCTGAAGGATCAAATGACTCAATAATGAATGGCATAAGCAATGAAACAACCCATGGAATCAGTTGACTTGTTGATATAAATCCAGATCCCCCCCCCCTATTTTATCTTTAATGATTTTTATTGCATTATCGTAACATTCGCTTAAGTAACATTTTTGCTAACATTGCAAACTAGGCACAAACTCGTTCATATACTTCTCCAAAAACTGTGTTAATATAGGATTCAGTCATTTCCACAAAGGAATTCTGGCTCTAAGAAAAGCTTTACCCAAATTGAATGCAAATTTGGATTTTCAACTCGATGCTCCGATTACTGTTGGAAGCAAGAAATATTCTTCCTAGAAGCCTTGAAAGTGCACTTTTGTATTTAATTATATTGATATGTTGCAAAATGAAATAATTATCTTCATAGCTTACTGACTGCCACCATATTTAGCATGTGAGTACTTTATTGTCAGTACAAAATATATACGATGTCAGTACAAAATATATACGATACAAAAGTATTAATGTAACTTTGTGATTTACTGCATAAAAGAACATTGAATTTTGGAATCTTGCTGCTACCTAAAATAACATTCCAATGAAAACTGAAAGAAAACTCAAGTTAAGACTGGCACTCATTGTTGTCTTTTTCAATAAAAACAAAGTGGTAATTAACACACTTACTGTTATTTATATATCTTTTAGCATGGCAGCACTCATTCTTGCAAAGAAAATAATGAACTGGCTGAAAGACAATAATATACATTCAGTGGTCACTCCCATTGTAACGGTTAGAGAAATAAATTAAAATATATCTGTAGGCAGTTTTTAATAATAAAATGACCTAATATATAATAGATTATAATCAAATAAAGGTAATAGAAAGCATTTCGTAAAATAAGCATTTATATTTAAGAAGGCAGAAGGGGACATTAAACTGTGGTGTTTCAATCACCAAGGTATAATTCGTACTGATTCATTTTCAAATGAAGACAAGATTTGATCTTTTAAGAGGCATTCTGCTGAAGTTCCTTTAGTTATAAGTTTTCAAATGTTTTTCAAAATGCTAAGTGCATGAAGAGGGTCTTTTTTCATCCAGTGTTTCACGTTGTCTAACTTACTAAGATGAAGAGCCCATAATTAATTTGATTAAAACTGAGGCTGTATTATGTTTCTTTGTTAATGAAATAACCTAGTGCTTACACAATGACAAAGTGTTAACATGGTAACATGTTAATTTCAAGCTGTTTATCAACATTACTGCTTTCAACAATTATTTCCATATTCAATTCATTTTTAAAGTGTTGAAATTTGCATGAAAATGGTCATATTCAACAGACGTACAAAAAATGTTTTGAAAACTCCATGAAAATCTGCAAGTATTTAGTTCAAATTGACAACGCCACCAGCAAATACCTACTTGGTGTTAGTGTTATTGGCAAATTACAAATACTTTAAATTATAATTTATGCTTGAGACAGATAATCTAGTTTCTTGTAACCTGTTGGTACCTCTCTTTGTTAGCAACAGAAACGAAAGTTCCAGCATCACACACCTCAACATTTGGCTTCAAATTCATTCCTCCCATCTTGAATGGAGGACATTGTCATATAACTTGGGAGACAGATGGAAAGCACATTACAACTTACTTAGGCAATGCTATATTGAATGATTATTTTAAAGCAATGATGGGTGAGGTGTTTAGTTTACAATAGATATTGATACTGACAGAATATAGGCTAGTTGCACTTCCCCATTGGGGCTTAGCTTTAGGATATTTCAGTCAAATGTTCATGAAAAGATGAGCAGCCAGCAGATAGACAGTTTGCTAGTCTCAAACTTGTCATAAAATGTGTAGGTACGTAAAATGATTTCAGTATTACTACACAGCTTTTATTTGCTACCTTATTTTGATATTGTTTGAAAAGTCCCAATTTGATTCTCACTTATGTTAATTCCATTGCAGGGAGGAGGGGATTGCACTGCAAATTGCAACTCTGATATACTTCTCGGAAACATTATTACAAATAAAACGACTAATACTTAAAAATGTTATGTGAAATTGGAAAGCTCATGTTTTGCAGACAATAGGTTTTTCTCAAGAGTAAGATTTTGCCTGTAATTTATGGCCTTTCATTTGTACAGAGATAATTCCTCCAATCTACCATTAGCTCCATTTCCCCTATTTTTATTATTATCACTGCTGAAAAATGCTTGATTTTGTGCAGAAGCATCATTAGTTTCTAATTGGGGTGGGGGGAGGTTCCTGAAAGAGTTTCTCGAGTTTAATGACGCGTTTATCCTAAAATAAATTTTTCTTTGGTTTAATAAATGTGACACATTTGTATTATAAGTACATCATCAATTATAAGCCAATATCCTAATTATTTTTCTAGCTTAGGGGGAAGTTTACCCCTCTGCCCCACTTCATGATGTCCCTAATTTTTTTAAACACTTACAAATTATTTTCAATTATGGTTTTTAAAATTGTATTGATATAATTTGAAATTTAGTTGAGTCGATTTTGTAACACTACATCACTTACTTTTTTATTTCGGAAAACATGTTTCAGAAGCCATGTGCTTCCATTGTCAATTCCTTTGGTCGACTGCCAGTATTGCTTGCTGTGGTGGTTGTCTCTGTCCCTGGTGGTGGTTTGATGAACTTCTGGATGAGTAGATTGCCTGGCGGGATTTCAAAATTGAAAACCCGGTTCTTGTTTTTCCAAATATATATGTTTTCCCAAACTTTTAATTCTGTCTTCCTTGTGATGTTTTTGAGGATTTTTGGGCTTCTATTTATAGTGTGTTTCTCTTTCCAAAAATGCCAAGCTACTGCAGATTTTTCTTCTTGTTTGAGTTTAATATTTCTGTGGTGTTCTTTTGCCCTGGTTTTTATATTTCTTTTTGTTTGGCCGATGTAGATTTTTTCACAGTCATTACAGCTGAACTGATATATTCCTGGTTTGTTTTCTTTCTTGTGGGATATTATCTTTTAATTTAGAATTTAAAATGTTTTTTATAGAGTAATTGTTTTTAGGGGCTAGAATGATGTTATGTCGTTTGAAGATCCTCTGGAATTTGTAGAAAGTTGTAGGGTGGTATGTAAACTTCTTGTAGATCTTGTTTTCTTTCTGGTTTTGAGTGAGTGTGCTGACTTCTTTAATTCTCTTTCTAATTTTGGCTTTATTAACTTTTTTGTACACCAGTTCTGCCCGAAATCCATTCTCTGTAGCTATGTCCAATATTTTAGTAAGTTCACATTGGTATTCTGTTTTTCCCATTGGTACATTTACCAATCTGTGTGTAAGGCTATTGAGTAAAGCATGCTGATGGGGAATGGGATTGTAACTCTTTTGTTTTATATAGCTGTTGTTGTGGGTAGGTTTTCTGTAGATGCCAAATGTAAGGTGATTATTAGTTTTGATGATTTTTAGGTCGAGGAATGGTAGTTGTCCATCACATTCCTTCTCCATTGTGAACTTTATAGACTTTTCTTGCATATTTAGGAGTTTTAGTGCATCTTCTAGGTGTCTTTCTGGGACTATTGCAAAGATGTCGTCTACATAGCGGTACCATATTTTGAACATCCAGGGGAATGCCTTTTTAATCCTAGTTTCCATAGTGCTCATGAAGAGATCTGCTAATATTGGTGACAGCGGGCTGCCCATAGCTAAACCAGATGTTTGTTTGTAATATTTCCCGTTAAATGTGAAAAAATTTTGATTTATGCACAGATTCGTTAATATGATGTATTCTCGCACTTCTTCTGTTGTTTTTCCTATTGCAAGTAACCAGTTTTTGATGTGGGATTGTATGCTTTCTGTAGGTATGCTTGGAAACAGAGCAGTAACATCAAAGGAAACTAACATATCGGTTTTTTCCAATTTTATGTCTTTAATTTTATCGATCAGATCTAGAGAGTTTTTTTTATACTTGCTGTTTCAAATTTAGGGAAGGAAGAGAATCTTTTCGTTAACCATTTTGCTAGATTATATTGTTTATAATTGGTCTCATTGCCTTTCCCGGCTTGTGTATTTTTGGAAGGCCATAAATTCTGGGCAGAACTGGATTATCAACTTTAATTTTGCATTTTTCTTTTTTGTCTATTAGTTTACATTCTTGAATACTGGCATTTAATTTAACTATACATTGGTTTAGAGGGTTCTTTTGTACTGTAGAGTATTCTTCTTTTTCTAAAAGTGTTTCCATTCTCTCTACATATTCAGTTTTGTCCATAATTACTATTGTGTTTCCTTTGTCTGCTTTGCTATAAATTACCGGTTTGCTTTTTAATGCTATTATTACATTTTTTGGGGGGTTAGTTTTCTTTTTGCTTTCTATTGTTTCGATAATTTGGCAACATTCACTTTTTATTATGTTTTTATCAATATCATTTATGTGCTGGGTGGCTATTTGTACGTCCGCAATGTAATCGTCAATTTTATCTGAAATGGAGAAGGAATGTGATGGACAACTACCATTCCTCGACCTAAAAATCATTAAAACTAATAATCACCTTACATTTGGCATCTACAGAAAACCTACCCACACCAACAGCTATATAAAACAAAAGAGTTACAATCCCATTCCCCATCAGCATGCTTTACTCAACAGCCTTACACACAGATTGGTAAATGTACCAATGGGAAAAACAGAATACCAATGTGAACTTACTAAAATATTGGACATAGCTACAGAGAATGGATTTCGGGCAGAACTGGTGTACAAAAAAGTTAATAAAGCCAAAATTAGAAAGAGAATTAAAGAAGTCAGCACACTCACTCAAAACCAGAAAGAAAACAAGATCTACAAGAAGTTTACATACCACCCTACAACTTTCTACAAATTCCAGAGGATCTTCAAACGACATAACATCATTCTAGCCCCTAAAAACAATTACTCTATAAAAAACATTTTAAATTCTAAATTAAAAGATGATATCCCACAAGAAAGAAAACAAACCAGGAATATATCAGTTCAGCTGTAATGACTGTGAAAAAATCTACATCGGCCAAACAAAAAGAAATATAAAAACCAGGGCAAAAGAACACCACAGAAATATTAAACTCAAACAAGAAGAAAAATCTGCAGTAGCTTGGCATTTTTGGAAAGAGAAACACACTATAAATAGAAGCCCAAAAATCCTCAAAAACATCACAAGGAAGACAGAATTAAAAGTTTGGGAAAACATATATATTTGGAAAAACAAGAACCGGGTTTTCAATTTTGAAATCCCGCCAGGCAATCTACTCATCCAGAAGTTCATAAACCACCACCAGGGACAGAGACAACCACCACAGCAAGCAATACCGGCAGTTGACCAAAGGAATTGACAATGGAAGCACATGGCTTCTGAAACATGTTTTCCGAAATAAAAAAGTAAGTGATGTAGTGTTACAAAATCGGCTCAACTAAATTTCAAATTGTTAAAACACATCACTGTCTCAAAGTCCACCATATAGCAGGATGTATTGATATACTTTTAAAAACACATTATTGATGGTCACAAGTTTCCGTTTGGGGTGTTGTATTTATTTGATTTAAATGATTTGTTCCAAAATTATTTTTACTGGTAAGATGTTTCCTTCTTGTAATTAACAATTATTTCTTCCTTCAGGCTATGACAGAGAAAGATAAGAGGGCTATGAAAAAAAGAAGAGTACTCACAGAAGTAAAAATGTTAAGAGGCCAAAAAAGCTAAGCTTCTAAAAGGATGCTCTCCAAGAAGCAGAAGTTTTAACTGAAGAAATTAAAAAGCTTAGTAGTATGAGTTAACATGAAATTCTGACAGAGTTAAAACTATTAATTGTAATTAAGTAAATATTATATTGTAAGTATACTTCATTGGGCTTGTGGGTATTCTTCTTCCAGACATTTCATCTGAAGCTTTGTTGAACATCTTTAGTGGTATGGCTGAAGTACTCTTTTGCTAATATTGGTGCAACTTAATGCGATTAACAACAGAGTACTTCGGCTATACCTCTGAAGGTATCTAATACATTTTGAACAAAACATGTAGAAAAAGAATGTCCAGTAGACCATAGGCCACATACCAGAGTACTTTTTTGTTTTTTAAAATTTATAGATTTTCCAAAACTATTCTGATAAATTTATCATCACTCCATAATAAAATCCCATCATGTTTAACTGTAGGTAGAACCACTGCAGGGCTACCCTTTCTCCTTCAAATCCTTCTGGTTCCAAAAATCTTGAATTTCGATGATATCTTTTATCAACAAAAACTTAAGTTATAAACTTACTGAATAAGCTTACTGATTCATTGGTGAATAACACCTTCTCCTCTTCAGATGTTCAATTAACATGTTTTCTAGCCCATTCGAGTCTCTTCTTTTTATTTATGGGCCACAGAAGGGTTTTCCATGCTGTCACACATCCTTTCAAGCTGGCTTCAATCAGTCTCCTGTTTACTATCGCAACATATTTTTGTCCTATTCATTTCTACCAATTCTGTGCAAAACTGTTAATCTAATTGGATTCTGTACGGATTTTAATAACTTTGGTTACTGTGAAAATTATGTTTTTGAGTTCAAAAATGGTGTGCAACAGCTAACTTATCTGTCTGTTTTTGCTTTATATTCCTCATGTGTTCTTTAAAGCATTGTCCAATGTTTCTTTTTGTTTTTCCTATATACACCTTTTCAAATACCTTGCAGCTGATTTTATATATCCCTGATTGCTTCAATGAGGGGATTTTATCTTTTGTGTTTGTACGGAGAAGGTTTTTGAAACTGTGCTTATTAACTGGAGCTAATTTAATATTCCATTTTTTGAAAATCATTTGAAATTTTTGGTGTGCCAAAGGGTAGAAAAAATTTTTGAAGCCCGTTTCTGATTTTATTCATTTTAGAGTGCTAATTTCTTCTACTTTCTTCTGTTTCATAAATTTATTAATCTTTTTTACCAGAAGATTGTGTAGTCATTCTTTTGTGCAATTTCTGTATTTCCTATTAAGTTCTGGCTTAATAGTGGTTTACCAGTCTAAATTCAAGGGTGTTGATCATGGCGTGTTTGTGTGAAATTGGGTTATAGCTGTTGTTTATTATGCAGTTGTCTGTGTTTCTTTCATATAGATTACAAATGCTAGTTTGTTGTGGTTCCTGATTTTTTTTAGGTCCAAGAAGGGAAGCATGTCATTCAATTCTTTCTCTATTGTGAATTTTGTGAAAATATCCTGAAGATTTAGAATTTAATTATTATTAGGCACAGAATAATTGACCATAAGATTAACAGGTAGGAATTAAGATTATGCCACTACCTGTGTGATGAAAATAATAATTATTGTTACATAAGGTTAACTTGTGCTGAAATTTTCATTCATAAAATAAAACAATTTAGATTGCAGTATAAAGGAGTGAAATAAAATATTATACATGGAATCACAACTTAGAGAAGAGTCCCAAGTTTAATAAAGGCACAAGAAACAGTTGGGAATTGGAAACCAGGGATAATGTTTACATTTGGAAGAACATAAACTGTTCTTTGAAATCTACCACCAGAGGTGAGGCCTCTACTATAACACTGATAATCACAGCACACGCAGTCAATGAAAATTTGATAATGGAAGCAGCAGTATTTTTGAAACATGTTCTAAGTAATTAAAATGTAGGTGATGTAAATGCGCAACAATCGACTCAAAAATGGAAATGGAGTTTTATTTATCAACACTAACTATTGTGGTTCCCAATGTACCATTATAAGTTTGGCATGAAGGACCACTTAATTTTGTTCAGAGGACTCTTTATCAAGCTTGAGGTTCTTTCACGTGCTGTAAATCTATGACATGGTACCAAAGGCTTTACTTTTCTTCTGAGGGAAAGCATGCCAAGGAGTTTTACGCCTGAAAAAAATCCATTGCCCTCTGACTAGCATGGTAATCACTAGAGCCTGGATTTTTATGTAATATCAAGGTTCAAAATATGTAACAAAATACATCAAAATTGTGTAATATTCTAAAAGCAGACTGCAAATTACCAGGAATTTTGTAATTTAATGGGTCTGTAAGTATGTAAATTAATTACAATGAGTTAAAATTTATGGACTAAATATAGAATTAATTAGGGAAAATGTTTTATTTTATGCAGAATTTACCTAAAATTTATTTTCAAGTAGGTAACTACAAAATAAGAAATGTGTGTTTTGGATCATATTTATTAAAATTACTCATTTCACATAATTATTTACTTAAATTTTAGGTGGTAAAGCAATGTTGAAATACTGAACCAACTTATCAATGAGTGAAACAATCCATTCAAAATAATTAAATTTTATAATGAGGACGCATTTTCAGTTTTCTATCTCTTGACATACAATGAACAAACAGGCATTTTCATGTTGAGTCTTTTGCTTCTTTCAACGTACAGTGAATAACAATATACTTTTCCATATTTTCAGGGGTCATTGTTTGTCTCCTATCGGATAAAATGTTCTTATGAGCAGAGCTTCTCTCCATGTCACATGAAGTAACAGGAGCATATTTTAGCATAGGAATCTGATTTGCAGAGAAATGTTGTGGTAAATCGACACTGTCACCATTTAGCTTAGACACGGACACAAGCATAGAGTAACCTGGATTTCTGTTTTTCACCTTCCTTCCTTCCTTCCTACATCTCCTACACTAAGCTGCTGTGATGCACGTTCCATTAAATCCATAGATTCATGAAGAAGAGAACCTGATGTTTCCAATTGCTTGATGGTGCTAAGCAACCACCCGAAGTTACTTTTGATGTAAGCACAGAAGCTTGCCACTCTCGGATCTTTAAAGATGTCCTGAGATTCACGTATGGAAACGCTACTTCTGAAGAGAACATGTTCACCACTGACTGGACTCCTTCAAAATGTTTGCAATAGAAGTTCACAGCTTCTAACCATGCACCCCATCTTGTAAGTACTAGCTCAGGAGGCAAAGGAACATGTTGGAGATGATTTTTATAGCATTGAATTCTGTGCAGTGCTTTCACGAAGACCTTTTTTGTTGCCGATATCAATTTATTCACACAGGGAAATTACTTACTTCTTCAGCAACATGTTGCAATGCATGGGCCAAGCAGGTGAAGTACATTTGGGTAGAAAACCTTAAGAGAGTAGCAGCTTTGATCTTGTAGGCAACTTAATACATAATTAAAACCTTTTCCTCACACACACCCTCTGGGCACAGGATGTTTAGCCCATCATTTATGAATCTGGCAATTGTAGAATGATTTGTTTGTTCTAACACCTTGCAACAGATTAGAAATGGTTTTGCTGGACTTTGGAATCTAGTTTTCCTATTTCTAAATTTGCTATGTGCCAACCCATATCATCTGTAGTTTCATCGATGCCAAACCAAATACAGGAGTCTCCAATTTCATTCTGTATATGAGCAACTGCTTCTTTATAACACACATGAAGATAATTATTCCTCAGAGTAGATTCGTCAGGAATAACCTTCTTGCAATATCTTTCTAGAAAGGAGCAAAATTGAGGAATTTGAAGTTTATGCCACGGAATATTAGCTGTAACCATTGCACTGCACAGGTCTTTAAAAAAAATCATTTCTGGATGGTTCCTGTTGCATTTGTGTCAACAGAACTTGCTTTCTAGAAGACTGTAGGTGTTGCATATGTGAAGAGCACTCTTGATATGTTGTTCCAATTGAGATTTCAAAGAACAGCCAATTCTTTTACAGCATGCTTGTCAGACCATTATTTTTCCATCAGTTGTAAAGGCACTATCTAATTTCACCCATGAATTCAACTTGCAGGATAGCGAAGATGCAATTGGTGCCATTTTACTAAGACTTGCAAGAAACTAACTTCAGTACTATCGCCTTGTTATATTTTGATGGTTGTCCAGTGGCAGCTATTATATTACAAGATGCCGATTAGCGCAACAATGGTAACAATCAATGTCTCCAGTCCTTGTAAATGCCCAAAGCCTATGAGAAATGTGACACTGGAGGTCAACATTGTCGAGCGGTACCTACTTTGATATAAACGGACGAGGCTAGGCAGTTATTATCGCATTCTTAATTTAATTTTCATCCTATTTCGCAGATTGATTTTTGTTGCTTTCAGCAAAACTTATGAAAACAGTAGTTTATAATGTGACCACAATATTTTTTAAAAAATAATAAAATTGTAATGAAACCCAGAAAACATGTGTGTTTTATGTAACATCATTAAAATAAGTAGAAATGTGCAAAATAGTAAAAAAAAAAAAAAAAAAATGTAAAATAAAAATTTGTAAGGGAGTCCAAATGACGTGATTTGCCAACATTTTTCCTTCTCATTGAAATATTATACAGGATTTAAAATATGTAATTACATAAAAATCCGGGCTCTAGTAATCACTGACCACAGAGGGTGGAGAGACTCAAATGAATACTTGATATGGGGTTATGTTATTTGGTGTTCAAATATTCAGTATTAATATATGTGTATTGAAAAGTTCACATTTTTGTAGACAGTACAGTGATACATTAACTCAGTTATAAAATGTTATAAAATATAGGGTCCTACAATAAAGAATGACTGTTTCTGTTATGTGCCCAGCAAAGGATGACATAAGCATTAGTCTACAAAGCTTCTTAGTAAAAGAAAATTGATAGGCATTAATATTTTCCATTCTATAACCTCTTATTGTCACTTTCTAGTCTAATATATATCACAAAATAGTTTCTTACATAGCTCAACCTTTATAATTGTACATCTACCAACAACATAACCCTTTGGACTCAAAAAATACATTTTTCAGTTTTGAAAATTTTTCCTCAGTACTTCATCTATTTTAAAAGTCACAAGCCGCCTTTGTATCACTTGCCATATGCTGACATAAATTATGCCCATCTTCTACCAAACTTGTGCAACTGAAACAAATTTTTTTTTACTGAAGTCTGTGAGCTTGGAATTCTTACACAATAGCGTGGTTATAAGTTAATTAGCACTGTTGCAGGTGTATACCTGTAATGTAACTTTTTTTTTACCCATGAAGTGATACTAAGCACTATTGCTAACGTTCTATGTGCAGAAGCGCACCGATAATACCTATAAATATTTTTTCATGAAAATGATACCAAGGTTAATATTGTTAGCAACAGTTTAGGTAATCATTGCCACAAAAAAGGGACCTTTGGAGTTTTGGTTGGCCATAATAACATTTTTTTTAAAAAAAGAAAAAAAGGACTTGGGGGTTGATGATCAAACCCTTGGAGTATTAGGTGAACATTTTCATAACGAACAATTGTGGTCTTTGAGATGACAGTAACAAAATCAATAAAAAGTCTGTATGCCACTGGTAAAATTTCCCTGAGTTGCTGCTAACTGCAGATAATTGTAGCCATACAAAGCGTCGAGCAAAATAGTCGAGTGGTAAAATTACAGAGACCCTAGTGTGTGTTCGCATGGATAGCTCAGAGGTTCAAATCAGAACAGGATTATTTGTTTTTATCCGTATTTTTATTGATGTATCATGCGACACCAAATATGAGCATTTCATGTGCAGACTAGTGCTGTTAAATTTAACAAGAGAAAATAATTTTAAAGAGCAATGAACACCACAATCTTTATTTATGGATGCAAAAACGGGTGATACTACAGAAAGAAAAGACAACATTTAAGTTGTGTTTTCATTCACCTCAGGATGGGACAGATGACACAGAAATATATAAAGTTGCTATTCATTAATAAAAAAAATGTGTATGTAAATAGATATGAAGAATACCTAATAAGTAAAGTGATACTCTTATCTGCACATTCCATGTAAAAATTCAGAAACAATCAGGAAATTGATTTTCTCTCAGTTTGGTGAGATGCAGACAATAAGAAGAAAACTGAATAAGGAGAGAAAACCAAGTTTGTTTACACCTCAGAATGGAAGAAACTCTAAATTTAGATTATTCCCACTGCAGTTAAGAATATTCCTGATTAACACAAAAGATAAAGAAAACTCAGCTTCTTATTTGCCCTCGAATTGGAGGAAATTTAGTAGTAGTAATAATAACAACAGTGCTCTCAAATTAAGTTGGTAATAACATGGACAAAAGTAACAAAAGCTAGCTTGCAGCTCCTACTTTCAAGCAAAGATAACCTAAAGAAATTGTTCAAAGTGACTCCTCCAACATCCACACAGAGTCTGCTTCTTGGAATGAATCTGTAGCATATCCTTTCAAAGATGCCTAAGTGTTACAAATTATGTCACATGCAGCCAATATTCCTGCCAGCAAATCTTCATCAGAGTCATGCAGAGAGATTTAGAAGACTCTATTCCTTTCATCCTCTGTAGGTACAGGCCTGACATCAGCTATGTTCCCTGTAGGTACAGGCCTGACATCAGCTATGTTCCCTGAGTGCAGTTTTAGGGGTCTCTGAGCATCTTGATGAAAAGCCAGACTTCTTTTCCAGGGTGCTCTTATTTCACAAGAGAAGCAACTGAAACAATTTTTTTTTTTTTTTACTGAAGTCTGTGAGCTTGGAATTCTTACACAATAGCATGGTTATAAGTTAATTAGCACTGTTGCAGGTGTATACCTATAATGTAACTTTTTTTTTTACCCATGAAGTGATACTAAGCACTATTGCTAACATTCTATGTGCAGGTGCATACCGATAATACCTAAATATTTTTTCATGAAAATGATACCAAGGTTAATATTGTTAGCAACAGTTTAGGTAATCATTGCCACAAAAAAGGGACCTTTGGAGTTTTGGTTGGCCATAATAACATTTTTTTTAAAAAAAAAAAGGACTTGGGGGTTGATGATCAAACCCTTGGAGTATTAGGTGAACATTTTCATAACGAACAATTGTGGTCTTTGAGATGACAGTAACAAAATCAATAAAAAGTCTGTATGCCACTGGTAAAATTTCCCTGAGTTGCTGCTAACTGCAGATAATTGTAGCCATACAAAGCGTCGAGCAAAATAGTCGAGTGGTAAAATTACAGAGACCCTAGTGTGTGTTCGCATGGATAGCTCAGAGGTTCAAATCAGAACAGGATTATTTGTTTTTATCCGTATTTTTATTGATGTATCATGCGACACCAAATATGAGCATTTCATGTGCAGACTAGTGCTGTTAAATTTAACAAGAGAAAATAATTTTAAAGAGCAATGAACACCACAATCTTTATTTATGGATGCAAAAACGGGTGATACTACAGAAAGAAAAGACAACATTTAAGTTGTGTTTTCATTCACCTCAGGATGGGACAGATGACACAGAAATATATAAAGTTGCTATTCATTAATAAAAAAAATGTGTATGTAAATAGATATGAAGAATACCTAATAAGTAAAGTGATACTCTTATCTGCACATTCCATGTAAAAATTCAGAAACAATCAGGAAATTGATTTTCTCTCAGTTTGGCGAGATGCAGACAATAAGAAGAAAACTGAATAAGGAGAGAAAACCAAGTTTGTTTACACCTCAGAATGGAAGAAACTCTAAATTTAGATTATTCCCACTGCAGTTAAGAATATTCCTGATTAACACAAAAGATAAAGAAAACTCAGCTTCTTATTTGCCCTCGAATTGGAGGAAATTTAGTAGTAGTAATAATAACAACAGTGCTCTCAAATTAAGTTGGTAATAACATGGACAAAAGTAACAAAAGCAAGCTTGCAGCTCCTACTTTCAAGCAAAGATAACCTAAAGAAATTGTTCAAAGTGACTCCTCCAACATCCACACAGAGTCTGCTTCTTGGAATGAATCTGTAGCATATCCTTTCAAATATGCCTAAGTGTTACAAATTATGTCACATGCAGCCAATATTCCTGCCAGCAAATCTTCATCAGAGTCATGCAGAGAGATTTAGAAGACTCTATTCCTTTCATCCTCTGTAGGTACAGGCCTGACATCAGCTATGTTCCCTGTAGGTACAGGCCTGACATCAGCTATGTTCCCTGAGTGCAGTTTTAGGGGTCTCTGAGCATCTTGATGAAAAGCCAGACTTCTTTTCCAGAGTGCTCTTATTTCACAAGAGAAGCAACTGAAACAATTTTTTTTTTTTTACTGAAGTCTGTGAGCTTGGAATTCTTACACAATAGCATGGTTATAAGTTAATTAGCACTGTTGCAGGTGTATACCTATAATGTAACTTTTTTTTTTACCCATGAAGTGATACTAAGCACTATTGCTAACATTCTATGTGCAGGTGCATACCGATAATACCTAAATATTTTTTCATGAAAATGATACCAAGGTTAATATTGTTAGCAACAGTTTAGGTAATCATTGCCACAAAAAAGGGACCTTTGGAGTTTTGGTTGGCCATAATAACATTTTTTTTAAAAAAAAAAAGGACTTGGGGGTTGATGATCAAACCCTTGGAGTATTAGGTGAACATTTTCAAAGAACAATTGTGGTCTTTGAGATGACATTAACAAAATCAATAAAAAGTCTGCATGCCACTGGTAAAACTTCTCTGAGTTGCTGCTAACTGCAGATAATTGTAGCCACACAAAGCGTCGAGCAAAATAGTCGAGTGGTAAAATTACAGAGACCCTAGTGTTGTTCGCATGGATAGCTCAGAGGTCCAAATCAGAACAGGATTATTTGTTTTTATCCGTATTTTTATTGATTTTATCATGCGACACCAAATATGAGCATTTCATGTGCAGACTAGTGCTGTTAAATTTAACAAGGGAAAATCGTGCTGCAGATGTAGCACTTAGACAAGCAGGTTTATCAATTTGCCAAATTGCAAAAGTGCTGCATATCTATAGGGTGAGTGCAACATATTCACCACCAGACAACATGTAATAAGGACATAACATGATCAGGATAATCTCATAAAACAATTAAGAGTGATGATAGATTTATCAGAATAGATTCACAAATTTGCACAGAATTGGTAGAAATGAATAGGACAAAAATATGTTGCAATAGTAAACAGGAGACTGATTGAAGCCAGCCTGAAAGGTGAAAGGATGTGTGACAGCATGGAAAACCCTTCTGTGGCCCATAAATAAAAAGAAGTCTCGAATGGGCTAGAAAACATGTTAATTGGACATCTGAGGAGGAGAAGGTGTTCTTCACCAATGAATCAGTAAGCTTATTCAGTAAGTTTATAACTTAAGTTTTTGTTGATAAAAGATATCGAAATTCAAGATTTTTGGAACCAGAAGGATTTGAAGGAGCAAAGGTAGCCCTGCAGTGTGTTCTACCTACAGTTAAACATGGTGGGGTTCGATTATGGTTTGGGGGTGTTGTGCTGTAGATAAGAGTTGGAGACATTACAAAATTAGAAGGAAGTATGGATCAGAAGCACTACCACTGCAAAGGACAAAGGACTACTTTGATGAAAGTAAAATATAATTATTGTGTTTGTATTATATATGTGTACGTACATAATTATATTTTTTAAGAAATAAAGTTTGATTTGTGTTCATAACTGAAATACTATATAAGAGGCATAGTGTATTGAAATTAATGAACGGTAGTGTATATAAGTTGAAAACTTTTAACAGGAATGTTGGGAGCTTCAACACTAAAGTTCTTTTCTGTTAAGTTCCTTAGACGACAGTCTAGGGAGATTGTTTACAATGTTGCTTTACTTACAAAAACAAATATTTTCTCATCCTGCATTCAGCCATGCACATATGTATTTTAACAATGATAGGGGTGATGGCAAACTCTCCTGCCAACCCTACCTTTCCTACCATCTCTGAACATGGCCAGCTAAAACATGAAGAGGGGGAAGCAGTTGAAGGCTTGAACTGTGTGAACTGAAAAATGGTAGTATTTTAAATTGCCTTGCCAAGCTATAATAGGTATACAAACCTTGGACAGGCCTATTTACAATGTTGTCCTTACTTGAGAAAACAAGTACTTCTCATCCTTCATTCAGCCATGCAGCGCGTATTTTAACAATGATACAGGAGTGGTGCCAAACTCTACTGCCAACCCTAACTTTCTTACCATTTCCGAACGCTAAAACAGGAAGAGCGGAAGCAGTTGTAGGCTTAATCTGTGCGAACTGAAAAATGGTAGTATTTTTAATTACCTTATCAAGCTATAATTGGCATACAAACCATTGTTTGCCATGTGCATTCCTGTTGTTTAAGCAGCAGCACAGCATTACTTGATAATCATGAATACATTTCTTTCCAATTCTAAACAAATACAACGAAGCCAAAACTCCTATAATGCTTAACAGTCAAGAAAATATTAGACTTGCCTTCGCTAACCTCCTTTGGTAAAGCTTCACTCTATGGCAATTGACAATGTAGCATTAGGAAGAAACACAGCAAAAAAATGTTGGGAAGTACCAACAGAATTGAACATGTATACTGCCAACTGTCACATAGATTTCGACCTCCATAACCTTCAAAATCTGCTAATATTTTTGCAAAATATCCTAGAAAAAGGAGAAAATAAATAAAGAAATGATTTTACATAACTGAACTGGGTACGATAAATACTAATAGCTATGAAAAAACTCTTTTTCAGTTTTTCTTTTCACTATGCCAAAGTTCATTACTCAACACTTGTCTGTGCATATATCACAAGAAGCAGATGTGAACTTCACAGAGCATATATTTATTCCATGTGAAAGACCAAAATTGCAGGGTCGTTCACATTTTCTTCTAGGAAATCTAAATAATTTGAAATGTTGCCAGCCCCGGCTTATCAGCATTGCCACCAATGCACTTATTATAAACCTCCATTGTATCTATCAAACACAAATAATAAAAAGCAATGTAGAATAATTTCAAATTTTTACTATATTTTTTCAAAACTGCATCATTCAATTAAAATTTATTGGCAGCACATTCCTTGGTGGTAAAGATCAGATCAGCATGAATTGAGAGAATGAAGCTGAGCATGGCATTTCCAATCCAGTTCTTATGTAGAATTTTGGCAATGTTTGTTATACTGAAATACCTCTCTACTTTTGCACTAGACCAAGCCAAAACTAACACCATCTTTGAAAAATTGGAGAGTTAATGAAAAAAGTTCTCCCTACTTGGGTCTTCACATTTTGACACTTCAGCCCAAAAGCAAACTGTTAAATTTTGCCACTCCACAAAGTGGATTTTCTGCCACTGGAGCTGCAAGTTTGACAGGACTGCAAAAATCCCATCTCCAAGTATAGAGGTAAGATGGTATCCATAATGCTTCTCAACCAATTTTCAGGTGATATTTTTTGTAGTACCTCTTGGGAAGATGGAGTAGTTCATTAACCAGATGCACAATAAATTTCACACAAATGCTTCTGATTCCCATTTCCATATCCACATGCCATTGTCTGCTGGAGTAAGATGATAGACGTTTTGTCCACAACTGTGGTGGATGAAATGTCTGGATCATCGTACTCCAGCAGACCAAGGCAAAACAGCCCAGAAATAACTCCTATTTATACAAAATCAGAAGCTATCCATTTCAAAAATGGATAGAAGTGGTAATTTTTACTTTCTCTAGCCCCATATGTACAATGTACATAGAGATGGGAAGTATTGTATTCCACCCAAAAATTTGATACTGAGATTTAACCGGAAATATATGTTTTTAGGATCCCCTGTATCAAAAAAAAAAAGCATTTTTACAAAAAGGTCTGTGTGTGTGTCCATAAACACGATAACTCAAAAACGAAAAGTCGGTAAAGCACCAAACTTGGTATTTAAGTTTATTATCTTCCAGGGATGCCACACAAAGATTTTGAGAAAAATCCCCCCACCCCAAACTACCCTTTACATGGAACTTTTTCGAAAATGTTGATTTTCTTAAAAATGGCTAACGATTTTGATTAAAATATCGTATATTAAAGATATTTAGCTGACAAATAATATATATATCTTGAATTTTCTGGGAATAGCTTCTAAAGACCTGTTTATTCTGGATGAATTTTGCTTAATTTGGCATAACTAGTAAACCGTAAGAGATAACTTACTGTATAAAAAATTTAGGTCTTGTTAAAATACACAAGTTATATCATCTACATTTTTCTCATGGATCTTACAGTTTTCGAGGTATTCATTGTTATTAGTTTCAGTTGTGAAGTAACTCATACTTTTCTCAGATGGGAGTGTGCGGTATTCTTTGTTCTACTCCTGGCCAAGAAAAGAAGGGATTTGTAATGACAATTGCATAATGACAGCTTTTAAAACATTTGACTATGGCTTTAACCTAGTGTATTCCCTAATTTTTTTCCTACCTATAAGGAACTAAGTAATAAGAACATTGTGCTAATGAGTACCTCAATTAGCAAGGTGCAGAAAGAAGAAGAATCTTATGTATGAAGTTTATAGAACTAGAGAAAGTCATGTGAGTGTAACACATCGGTTTTTTTTTTTTTTTTTGCCCATTTTAAAGGTCTAGTGAATGAGAAATCACAATTGTTATATTATTTATTTTCTTCATCCTATTATTATTTGCTGTATGTATTAAATTTTCATTGAAATTATTTATATTGTTAAGGATAACTTTAATTAAATCCTTAACAAAAATGGGTACATAAAATGCCATGATTGTAGCATATGCCTCTTTTCGACATTGTCCTTAAACATGACTTCAGAAACCATGTAACCACCTCATTTAACAGCAAATATCAATTTGGAATAGCACGTTTTTGGATCTCCAAGAAAGTAAGTCTGCAAGCTAGGGCAATCATTTTCATTTAAAATAGCACAAAATGCTTTTAAAAGCACATGCATGGTCAAAAAAGGGAATCAAAGATGATGACTGTCATAATGAATATTTACCATAAATACTATATTTGCCAATGTCCATATCACTTCTTGTAAAATTTAAATTAATTATTAAAACATGCATTAGTTACTAAGTAGTAACTCATTTATTTTTGAGTGTTTTCTTGTTTTGTTTAAAATGATATTCATAACAATTGTGCCATATTGATCTGCAAAAATACTATAGGAACAAAAGCAAGTGACATTTCATTCATTTCTCTAAGCATGAGGGAAACCAGAAAGGAATAGCAGTAAATGAGGTGCAAACATATGAACAATATAAACATCAAAGCTGCAAGAGTCTGTGGTATTTTCTCCATGAAGATTATGAAAGAGATCTGCAAAGTGAACTTTTAGAATTGCCAATAAAGAAGAAGCTGAAACCTGATTATGTACCTTCTCAATATATACCCAATTAAACACCGAAATCTTAACTTGAAGCATAAGAATAGAGAATCAAAAACGGGGAATAAAAAAAACAGCCTTTTCTGCTTTAAAAAATGTATCAGTTTAAAAAAAAAAAATGAAATTGGATTAAAGTTATCACAAAAGAAGCAGGGTGTGCACAATCGAACAAGATAATCTTAGAGAAGAACTGAGGAGAGAGTTAAAGCTCAATATAAAATAGAGAAGATATACCTAAGAAAACATAATGCAAAACTGTTGAAAAACAATACAGTCTTAAAGAAAAGAAAAAGCCCTGGTTGAAGATCGTCTTAAAAAAAAAACCAACCTAAGTAAGGGGAAGCAAAATTAATATAATTATTGCAGAATTAGGAAAAACAGTCAGCTTGTTTCACCTCAGGGCAAACACACAGTTTATTACACAAAAGAGTTCCTGCTAAATGGGAAGCGGAAGATATAGAAAGGAAGCCGAAATCTTTGCCTTAACGTTCAATTTTAAAAAATCACAAAATACAAAAATTGATATGGTCTGCAGTTCTAGAGTTCCAGTTTAAATTTTTGAAAAACTATTTTATTTTATGAAAACAATAAGAATGGCCAGTTGTAATACTACAATCATCCAGTCATTGTGTGTAAAAGGAAGACATTTGTTTGAATTACTCATTGTAATTGTAATGTAAGCCCTGTAATCATCCATTTCGCTTGCATTTCATTCATCCACTTCCTCACACCCATAGCTGGCTACAGGCCAACTACTCACTCTAGGTTCTTTTCTGTGGTTTCATGACATTGGCTCCCCAACATGCTTATGACCCCTAGAAACCTGCTTGTAAGTTCTAGGGGGTGTCAGTCCTAAATACAGGGAGGGTAAGCCAACTGCAGTAAAAAAGTTGTAATATTCTATGATTTAATTAATTTACTAGTAATTTGATGATCAGTTCTTTTTCATTTAAACAATATTTTGATATTGTACAGTTTTAGTTTACCTGCTGTTTATGGCACATTATAATTAGGCCAATGTTATACTTTTGGCATAGATTCCATCTGTTAACACTGTTGTATCTAAATGATATGTGTACATCTACATTTGTACATATGTGAACAAGTAGGAGAAAGACCCTTTAACTTGCATGCATATCCTGGCAATACAACTTATAATATACCTATTAATGGTTTTGACTTTGGCAACCACTAACCAGTACAGAATTCTGTTTCCCTCAGACAGTTGTAGACCTAACATTCTAAAGAGGCTAAGTGCCAGTTTTTTCAAATTTCATTTTATTGCATCTATTGATGTTACATCCATACAGCATATCATTCTAAAAGGGCTCTGTTGTAAGTCAACTGCGAGTGAGTGATTCTCATGCTGACAAATGGTATTTGAGGTATCTTACCATGTGCCTTCATTCTACTAGAACCATGTGTTGACAAAGACTATTATGTCTCACCAGATACATTTTGCAATCCTTAAATATATGTAGGTTCATCTGCCTAACCCAGGGCCTCTGGGGGAGAAGTCAACTCCCCTGACCACTCGACCATTGGGGCAGTCCAGCTATGCCATTCATATTCATTTATTTCATCCTTCAGATCATGTATACATGATATGGACTCGTCAATAAGTTACATAGGAATATAACAATAAGTTAAAAGGACACACACACACACACACACACACATACATACACACCCACATACACATATGCATACTGCCTTAATTAGTAAGACTTATTTACATATTCCATAACTGAATAAAATGCATTCTCTAATAGGTACAATTTGAGTTTTTTCTTAAACAGATTTACATTTTCAATATTTTTTATATTAAGGGGTAGCCTATTATACAGTTTTATTCCATTATGATTTACACTGTTTTTGGCTAGATTCGTTCTGCAATATTGCACATGTATATTTCCTTTCTGCCTTGTACTATGATAATGAATCTCTTGGTTATCTGGTAACTGATGCCTTATTCGTCTGATATGATGGATAACTCCTAATATATACATGCTTGATGCAGTCATAATCCTTAACCTTTTGAACAGTTCCCTTCACGGAGATCTACTTGATTCGCCAGTCATTATTCTTATGGCCCGCTTTTGCAACCGAAAAACTTTTTCAGATTCTGTTGATGCCCCCCAGAACATTATTCCATACCTTATATGACTATGGATGTATGCAAAATAAGCACTTCTAAAAACTTGCACACTCGTCACTCTTTTCAATGTACTCAATATGTAACATCCCACACTTAGTTTCTTGGATAGCGTATTTATATGTGTCCCCCATTTAAGATCTTCTGTAATAATTATCCCCAGAAATTTAGTTTGATCTTCATATTTTATGATTTCATTGTCTATTTTTGTGGTTTTGCCACATTTCTATGATGACTCGAATGAAAACTCATAGCAACAGTTTTTTGTGTGTTTAATAGCAGTCTATTTACCTCAAACCAATATATCAATTTCCTTATATCCCCATTTACTTTTTTCTGAAGATCTCTGTCATTGTTTGCTTTTAGCAGCAGGTTTGTATCATCAGCAAATAACACCACTTCGAACTCCTGGACACATAATGGGAGATCATTTACATAAATCAAGAAAAGAAGAGGCCCCAATATAGATCCCTGTGGTACCCCCTGTCCTACCTTCCTCTGCGTAGATTGACATCTTTCTATACTGAGATGTTCTTTATTCAGGTTGCTAATTTCTACTACTTGAGATCGATTTGATAGGTAAGATTTAAACCATGCATTTGCTATTCCTCTCTTACCATACACCTCTAACTTTCTCAGTAGTATATCATGATCAATCACATCATATGCCTTCGTTAGATCAAGGAACAAACCTATTGATTTCCCTTTCTTTTCAATAGCAGCAATAATTTTTTCAACTAGGGTGCAAACTGCCGATTCAGTAGATTTTTCTCGCCTAAAACCATGTTGTGTATCTGTGAGAATTTTATTTTCCTCTAAAAAATTACTAATTCTATTGAACATTAGCTTGTCCAAAATCTTGGAGAATGCTGATAGCATAGAAATTGGTCTGTAATGTTGTAACACATCTTGGGGTCCCTTTTTATGGAGGGGCCTAACTTTAGCTGTTTTTAATTTATCTGGGAAAACTCCTGTCTCAAAGGAGGTATTATAGATATTCAGTAATGGTTTTGCTATTTCCTCTACACAAACCTTTATTACTAGATCAGGAATCTCGTCTAGACCTGCTGAGAGCTTGCTTTTCAGCCCTTTTGCTGCCCTTATCAGTTCCTGCTCATTTATAGGTTTAATAAATACTGAATTCATGCATCTTTTAACCTTACTGTTTTCTCTTGCTTATTTAACCCCTGTGTCATATTTATCTCTTACTAGTTTATTTGGACCCTCAACAAAATATGTATTAAACAATTCAGCTATTTTAACTGGATCTTTGATTTTTTCCCCTTCATCATCAATTCAAATTGGTTTATGCACAAATTTCTTTTCCCGGTTTCCTTATTGATTACTTCCCAGATTGCCTTACTTTGGTTTGTTGCTCTTTGAATATATTTATCATTTTCCAATTTTTTTGCATCCCTAATAACTTTCCTGTATACTTTTTTATATTTATTTATATAACTTAAGTTTTCCCTTGACACCTTTCCCCTTTTTTCCAACATTGATAGGAATTTGACTCTCTGTGAGGATACTTTTATACCTTTGGTCACTCACCCTTTTTGGTTTTTGTTCTTTATACTAACCTGTTTCAGTGGAAATGCTATATTAAAATTGTGATGAACTGTTTCTATTAGCTTATCAAATTTTGCATGTACATCCTTTTCTTCATAAATGTCATGCCAACTTTCTTTGCTTAGTAGGTATTTAAATTGCTTTTGATTTTCTTCATTAAAATGCCTTTCACTGCTTATTCTACTTTCGTTCAATGACTGACTTGATACTTTTAGGATTTGCACTTTGTGATCCAAGGTACCTGTTTCCATTACCTGCGCCGGCTGATCATAATTCATATTTGTAGCTAACACATCAATAAGTGACACCGAGTTTTTTGATATTCTAGTGGGAACCTGTACTGTATTAATTATGTTGAAAACCCTGAATAAATTTTCTATTTCCATGCTTTTTTGGCTTTGCTGCAGTAAGTTAATGTTCCAATCCCCACACACCACAATATTTTTATACTTTTTTGTTAACTTCTGCAGTAGCTCATCTAATATTTGTATGAATGTATTGAAGTCACTATCAGGTGTCCTGTAAATGCATGCTATTACTGTTTGAGTTTTTGTTATCTCAGTGACTGAGAGCTCGAAATGTTTTTCTACACTTAAATACTGCAATTCTTTCACTTCTATTTCTACATGAACAAATATCCCTGATCCTCCATGCATATATTTGTCCCTAATAAATACTGATGATAGTTTAAAATTGGTTATATTTACACAATTTACATTCTGCCCACTGAGCCGTTCAAGACAATCTGACTTAAACGTTATCCTTTTTCCGTAGGCCTATAACACTAACCACTATTTAACCAAAAATGTACTTAAATTAAGAAATTGACGTTTTATTTGGCTTATATAATTTTTAATCATAAATATTCTAGTAATAATATAAATGTGGTAAATTCCTTATTTTTGCTCTGTCTATTCATTCTAGTGTTATTTACCTAATGTTGACATTTAATCTCATTTAAACGCGTGTTAACAGGACAGGGATAATAACTGAATCTTGCTGCAGTTGTGGAATATTACAACTCACAAGTTTCTCTATGTAAAAATCGTTTTATTCTAAGGCCTGGGATAATAGCGCAGGCGACGCCAGGGTTTAAGGCCGTAAGCCGCAATACCGGCCAAGGCTTCTGCTAGTCTAAATTCCGATGATCCATGGAGGTTTTTATGACCACTTTCGATGTTTTTATTATCTTCCTACATTCCGTATAAGTATCAAAGAAATGAATAATCTATTAAAAAAAAAAGTAACTGACACACGTGTTTGCCATGTGTTCTGTTGCTGCATCTTCATTGCTTTCACACTTTTCAAACCAATTCATTACTCAGAAATACAGTTATAAAATACAAACCCTGAAATCAAAACCCGTTTTATGCTTAAAATTCATTAATTACTAATTCACTGACCTTGTCCCTTTGGTATATACAGCAAATTCAATTCGCTCTTTGTGCTAACTCGTCGGCACAATAAATAAGCCGGAACTCCCGGAAGTTGCAGAAGTTGCCAATACATTCATTACCGACAGAAAATACCATTCGGTTCCGGAATGATAAATTGGGCATAATACAAGAGACAAACAAGATAAGCGCTCCGAGCGTAGCTGCCTAAAGTATTCAGTTCTACAGTGTATACAAATTTTTGAATTAGATGTTTCGAAGGCCCGCCAACTGGGAAAGGAACGTCCGCTGCCGACTCAAGGTTCCGCAAAAAAAAAATGGCTAGGAAAGGTGACATTTCGAGCGCTGAACACCAAAATTAGCTAGTGCTGCTGTCAATAGATGTCTGTTTGTTTGTTTTTTTTTTGTTTTTTGTTTTTTTTTTTTTTGCAATATAATTTATTTTGGGTCGCTTTTTTTTTTTTTTTTTTGATAGTGTTTAACGCCCGCTTTAACTACTAATGGCATCGCAGGCGGGGGTCGCTTTAACAGCATGGTCATAGTTATCTACACATTGGTAAAATACCAAATGATTACATTTATACTTTACAATAATTCTAAAAGTCGATGTCACTTTCCACCAGAGTTCAGCGGAAGTATAACATGATTTAGTGCCAATTGTCATTAATATAGATAACTTTTAGTATAGACTAAATAAAGGAAAATTCTAAAATAAAATTATAAAGATAGGACTTAGTATCAATTAATTCTATGAAATCAATCATTACTGTGAAACTATTGCCCATCTTGGCAGTCTGCTTCCTAGTATAATGTTGGCCTTCTTGATAACATGATTTGAATTTGAAAAAAATTAACGTAGTCGTAATTTCATAACTGTAAAATGCACAAAGTCTTCTGAAAGAAAATATTGCCTTTTGAGGTTGTCCTGCTACAGGGAGGTTTAAGGGAATTAAATTGTTTCGTTTCCCGAATTAAACTGAAAGGTAAGAAGCTTCAGAACAACACAAGAATAAAGAATCAGTCCTTACCTAACCTGAAAAATGCTGCCGCTTGGTTGTAATAACTTTGTGAAAAGACACTTTAATGACTGTTTCATATCCTGCTACAGGGAGGTTTAAGGGAATTAAATTGTTTCGTTTCCCGAATTAAACTGAAAGGTAAGAAGCTTCAGAACAACACAAGAATAAAGAATCAGTCCTTACCTAACCTGAAAAATGCTGCCGCTTGGTTGTAATAACTTTGTGAAAAGACACTTTAATGACTGTTTCATATCCTCTCACGCAGAAAAATGATTCACTACAAAATTAACTATTGTGTACACTATACATATAATTCATAATGAAACAATGTCGATTTGAAGCAATATTTTTATCTTAACCATAACCACCAACTTTGCCCCTTTTTCCTAGAATGTATACTTGACACTCGTTATATAACTTAAACTAACCACATACTGCACTGCAGACTCATATGACTTATTTATTGTTTACCTCAACCATATTGTAATTAAGTGTGTGTTGGCATTTCAGAACAAGCTTGTATAAATTTGCATTCAATGCACAATATTATTTACAATACTTTTCTTGCATTAAACAATCTAAATCATATTATGAAATGCTGATGAATGATATATAAACATATATTTGCTCAGTTTTCTGTCATTTGTTTCATTTGACTAAAATAATATTTTTAAACAGTCTTGTCAATGATGCTATCAATTGCCAGGATACCAGTACTACCTGTGTGCCAGAATTTCATCATGAGAAGTTCTTTTACATGCAGTAAATTTATAATATAAGATCGCTTTTAAACACACTTAAAAGCCATCAGTCTGGGCTGTTTCTAGTGTAGTATAAGAATCAGCAAGTAAATTTAGCTGTATCATGTCATAGGTACCATGTCTGCCCAATAATAATCTTGTTACGTAATTAATATCTTAGGGTGAGTTACTTGGTTATGAATTTTAACAACTTTTTTCCTTTATCATGCAGTAACAAATGTTTGTAATAACGTGACAAGTTAATATTTACTTTTGGGCGAGCTGTTGAATATGAATTTTTATGTTTGTAATAATGTGGCAAACTAATTAATATTTTTGGGCGAGTTGCTCAGATATGACTCTTATAGTTTGTAACATTACAAAACTGAATATTATTATATGTTATTTTAATTGTAATAATTTGCTTTTTCTGTATTTGTGAAAGATACATATTTTAACCAAAGTTATTACAAGAATGCACAAATAGTATGATTGATAAAAGTTATGCCACTAGTTGCTGACATTGTCTCATGTACAAATGTTAAAGGTGCTGCTAAAGGTTAATACTACAGGAGAGAGTCAAATTTAAGATCCCTCTCTGAGGAACTTATGTAATCTTATGCAAAAAATGTATATGTGTATACATTGAAATGCAGCTGCTACTAGTCGCCCTCCGTAGTGTAATGGTGACCATGCTAACTTCATATACCCAAGGTCGCGGATTCAAACCCGGCGGAGGACGATGGATTTTTTCGGGCGTAAAAATCCTTAGCATGGCTTCCTTCGGAAGGGAAGTAAAGCTGTGGGTCCCGTGTCGTAGATTTACGGCACGTAAAAGAACCTCAAGCCTGATAAGAGAGGCCCAATATAGAATGGGACGCTGAGAACCAAAGCAGTTAAAGAGCGTCCATAAATAACAGGCATTTCATTTGCAGCTGCAAGCATTAACATAACGCTTATGTTTTCTTCTTGAAACAGGTAGTGCTGTTTTTTTGTACATAGTTGTTATGCTATCTTCATTTAGAATTTTTATGTGTGCGTCTATGCTGTTTTTTACACTAGTTTTTAATGGAATTTTTAATATTATTATTAACTTGCTATGTACAAAATAATTGCATTACATTTAACCTTGTTGGCATCGCTACCAGTTTTCCTCCACTTACAGAATGCATTAATTTAATGTGAAATTATAATTGATGTGCTCATATATCAAACAGGATTTTAATTCTACTCAATGAAAGGATGAAACATGCATTTCTGCACAATCCCAATTTCATATAAATACTGTGCTTCTCATCTGATTATAATCTAATTTGTTGTATACAGCAGAAAAAAAAAGTTCAGTTTAACGTTAAACGTGGATTTCTTCTTGTTGATCATTTTCTTTTCAGGAATTAGCTACCGAACTTCTTTCCAAGTCTCATCTCGGGCACAATGAATAATTTACCGCACTTTTCAAGTTCTCACACAGAAATGTTAAATCAGCTATTTGGAAATGTTCGGTAACAATTCATTGGTGCGTGAGATGGGACTTCGAAAGAACATGGTAAGTAATTCCTGCGTTGCATACGCGAGGGCAGAGAGTGCAAAATCGCACGCTCAGTCGATATAGAAGCTGGGGTAAAGTTGCCGTTAAAGATTCAGGCAGCCAGCCTTTGCATAGGAAAGGTGCAAGGTTCAGCGTTATGGAGCATATATAGTAGGTATGCGAAAAGAAGGGAAGACAGCGCAGTCATAGGGTAGTGTGGAAAGCATGAAATTTGCAATCAACAGCATATGCCTTAGAAAGCATGACCATTTGCTAAAACGGGGAAACCCAGAAATATACAATTAGCCAACGCATTAATAGTAATATTATTAATAATGATTTTTATTTACTATAATGCTCCTGTTTTCGTTAAAAAATATACAAAACAATCGATAACTTATTTAACAGTAGCTTTGTGTATTAAATTTCTCCATTTAACCCAAAATATTACTTGATAAAACGTATTAAGAGTACCGCAATTGCAGTGTGACATAGTTGGGGTTATCTTTATGTTTTATTGAAATCGCCTTTAGCTAGCTCATGTACAACATAACCTCAAACATCTGTAGTAAGTAAAGTTAATGGTGCATGATTAGACACCAACGTCTGCTAGCATTGCCACGCCCTTCGACTACGTAACATACGCGCCATTTAGCAACATATAACCGTGCTTCTGCTGCCATCTTGCGGCTGTTAACCGGCTATGTTCCTTTGGCATTGTGTGACGAGTTCTACAGCGGTTTTCAATTTTTAAAGTTGGTATGGTTTTGCGGCATTACGCGGCCAACTGACCCTTAAACGCAAACATTACCCATTTTTTTTTTCGTGGAGTTCGTCGTTTTTTTAGACATTCCTTATTTTTGGATTCTGTTATGAAAAACTTATTCTTTTCTCATACAGGAATTTGTCAAATGCTGTCCATTCAAACAAAGGAACTTAAGTGACATAGCAACCAGCTTTTGATTATCACTTTAACCTATGGTACTCCCTTATTTCGCTTCTACTTACAAGGAAGCAAGTAATATGGCTATCTCTGCTAATTTTTTATGATTGGCAGTAAGGAAATAGAAGTATAAGCCTTTTAACAATAATTTGTTGTAAAGATGTAGAGAACGTCATGTGAATTGTACACATAAGATTTTTTCCTTTAAGCTTACTGGGAAGAGCATTTAATATCCTGATTGTTTCGTAATTTACACCTTTCTGAAAGCAACGAAGATTAATATAGGACTACGGATATGTCCCTTTTGTATAATATTAATGTTATGAATGTCCATGCTTGTTATAAAACAATGTCGATTAATTTCATAGAATTTTAAAATGTACAATATCTAAACACAATATTATTTGTACAGCCTTCTTGTGTATCCGGAAAATGCATTTACTATATACTCAATTACCCCAGAATATTATCCCATTATCAATGATGGAGTTATAGTAAGCACAATACACTAATTTAAGTGTATCAATTGAGTGAAACTTAACCACTGCTCGGAGAACATAACAAACTGAGCTAAGTTTAGGTATGATGTGGTTAATATGCGACTTCCAGTCCAAATACTTATGTACCTGAAGGCCAAGAAATTTGACTTCATTTGGCATTTCTAACAATATAACGTCAATTCCTATTTCTCTGTGCATTTGTGGGGTGAACAGGTAATTACAAATTTACTTAATTTTTTTTTCAAGGTTCACTGAGTGTTTGTGCGCTTTGAACCAATTTGACATGCAACTTACAACACAGCTTAATTTTACAATAGTCATTTAAACTTTAGTTGTTACTAGAACACTAGTGTCACCTGCGAAACACATGCAATATTGTTAATGTACAATGGGAGGTCATATGTTAAACAAGAAGAAAAGAGGACTTCGACCCATTATTTTTCCTTCTAAGTATGAAATGAACCAATCTAATATGTGATTCTTTATTCCATAGAAATGTAGTTTTACTATCAGAATCTCACGATTCACACAGTCAAAAGCCTTCGTTAGCTCACAAAAGATTCCATCAACATGCTCCCTTTAATTTAACGCTGTTAACATTTTATGCATGAGCTTGTAGGTTGCCTTATCTATCGCTATTCCTTTTCTAAAGTCAAACAGTTCTGTGACAAGTAAGTTGTTCTATTCCAAGTAATTATATCGCCAATTGAACATTACTATCTCAATTTTTTTTTTTTAGAAAACAAACAAGGTAGATATAGGACTCAAAATTTGAGACATTGCCTTATTCACATTTTTTAAAAAGTGGTTTAACAATAGAGTACTTCATTCTGTCAGGATATTTCTCTCTTTAGTGACTTTGGAATTGCATATCTCTTTATTATAATACAATATTTTTGCAGCATTTATTGTTTCTTTTGGAATTTTACAGTATACTCTGTAATCATATTCTAAGTTTGGGGTCTTATAGTGTTTGAATTCTTGGTAGAATTCTGCGTTATATTTGCTAGTTGTGCCTATTGTAATCAAGGTCTTATTTTCCTTCTGATTAGTATTTTACTATATTTTATTGGAAAAGATGCTACAAAGTGAGAGATATGAAATGTTGTAGGAAACTATTGAATTTGTCATATCCTCCATCTATTTCATAGATTTCAGTCCACGATTTTTATTGAAAGAAATGTATAAACATTTTGATGGTGCTTCCATTTATTTTTCATGATCTACAATATTTACAATTTGGTTTTAACTTTAGACTCATATTTTTAACAAGAAGTATTTGTGCCTCATGATCTGAAAGGCCTTTTACAAATGGCGAGGTTATTGAAGTTTAAATTCTATCCAAATTTATGAATATGTTATCTATTGCTAAAGATGAGCAACCCTGAATTCATATAGGAAAATGTACTGTGAGTGATAACGTATCGAAAAAATATAGAATTGAGTTGATCCTTTCGGTGAACAAATTTAATATAGTCAATATTTATGTCACCTCAAATTATCAGTTCTTGTTTCGGTTTCAATATAAACTTTAACTGTTTTTGAATATCTCGTAGTTGCCTAGTGTGATCGATATAGAGCTACTAATAGAGAATTTACTACATTTATGTTTAGCTGAAATGGAGCTTTATTTATTGACGCTCTTTAACTGCTGTGGTTCTCAGCGCCCATTCTATACTGGGCGTGAAGGACCGCTTACTTTTGCTCAGAAGCCTATCAGGCTTGAGGTTCTTTTACAAGCCGTAAATCTACAACACGGGTCCAACGGCTTGTTACTTCCCTTACTTCCCCCGTCATGCTAAAGAAATGCCTGAAAAAATTTATCGTCCTCCGCCGGGTTTGAACCCGCGACGTTGGGCATATGAAGTTAGCATGGTAACCATTATACCGCAGAGTACGACTGTGTAGCTGAACTGAGTACTCACTATGTCTAGCTTAAAGCAAAACTTGTTAAGATTAATGATTTTTAAAGGCCCATTATCTCTTACAATTATGCAAACGCCTCCTTTTTGTAATTTTGCCTTGAACATGCTGCTCCTTCAGAATACCCATGCAATGAATTCCTGATCTCTTAGGTGATCTTCGGATAAGCAAAAACATATGTCTGTAGTTTTCCAGAAGCAAGACTAAGATCAAGTTCATCAATTTAGTTTCTTCAACCACTAATATTTTGGTGAAAGGTACACGAGGTACTGCTATCATTTATCTTGATAAAATTGCTGTTATTTTCTGTATTCGTAAAATTCTTTTTTGATGAATTGTTTTCATTTCTTTTAATTCAATTTCGAGTATTTTCATTGCTATTTTTGGGGATTTCCTTTAACTTAAAAACAATCCTATCAGATATCACAACAGGAATTCTATCCATAATTCTGTCAGCAATTAGCTGCGAAATCTGCCTTATGCCTCTAGAATTGAGGTGCATACCATGAAATGTATAACCATCTCGGCCTATACCACTAGCACGTATCATATCAATGTGAGAGGCAGCCGGACTCGACAAGGCACGCTCAATGCGGATTCATCTCCGCCACCTATAAAGCCGCTGCTTGTCGTGCCTTTAGAAAAGCCCCACAAACTTCACACTGATATGGCAACTGGATTCCCCAGTGTCACACCGATCTTTCTCAATTGAATGGGCTATTTCCTAGAGCACCCACTATTACTACGCCATTCCTCTTAGCAATATCAGAAGTTAGTTTTACCAGACCTTCAGCGACATGACAGCCCAACACTAGGTTTAATTATACCTAGTATATAATAGCTGTTCCCCAAATTCTCCTTTAGCATGGATACTCCCAAGCAACAAAACCTTGCTTCTAGCGCAATTCTCATCTAAAACCTGCACAGGAGGATTTGGGGACTGATCAACAGTTTCAAGAATACTGAACATTTTGCTCAGTTTGACACGGTGTCGGCCATCGGTAGAGAACGTCGTTTCCTCCTCAGATTTCGTCTGGAGGGCACCTTAAAATAAGGATATTTATTTTCCAAAGGAGTAAGCACCCACGCTGCCAAATCCTTTTTGACAAATTTCAGTTCTTTTCTGACGTTAGAAATGGTTTCCTCGTGCTTTTTGACCAATTCTTTAAGCCTACAACATTCACAAAACCATTCATTATAATCTCTCACAGCATCGCTAACAGTGTTACTGCTCGTCCAATGAAACCAAACCTTGCAACCTTCACAAGACACACTTTGACTTACTTCATGACGGCATGCACCACAAATTCCACTCATTGCACAGCACTTTACACAAACACTGCACTTAAATCCACAATAGGAGGATTCCTGCTAAGCTTAGACGAGAGAGCTAGAATATTTTCGCAAATTGTGTTGTCCGTCCGTATGTGAGCAGAAGGTCAATATTTCCGTTATTTATCCTAAGATACGTGGGCTTTTGCCGGCACCACCTTTCCGGGAACTCTCACGCAGTGGATAGAGGCCGCGACAGGGTTTACCTTATAATTTAACGACCCTAGTTGCATCAACCATAAAGTGTCAGTGTGATAGACTTCCACGATGCTTTCAGTTCATCGTTATTTGTTAGCTTTAAGATGACCAACATTCTACCGATTCAATATTTTAACGCATTCCATTAATCGATTCAAAAAGAGGTGTAACAAAACCCACAGAACTATTGACAGAGAATATATCCCCGCTTATAAATTATATTTTTATTTACGGACTTTAACTGCTGTGGTTTTCAGTGTTCCATTCTATATTGGGCGTTAAGCCTAATTTTTCTCATAGGCCTCGTATCAGGCTTGAGGTTTACTCTCCTCGACGGAGGTCATACTAAGGTTTTTTGCGACCGAAAAAATCCTTGCCCTCCGCCAGGTTTGAACCCGCGACTTTGCTAGCTAGCGGCAAAACTGGAAATTACAGGAACTGATGAAATATGAACTCGGGAACATTTTCAACCGGATGAAACTTGATTACCTATTACTTTCTCTTCACGTACTATGCACATAGTGTATAGATACTGTATTGCAGTCCATACAAAAATTCGATACCGAGATTTCACCGTAAATACATGTTTTGGGTCCCCCTGAATAAAAAAGAAGCATTTTTACAAAAAGGTCTGTGTGTGTGTGTGTGCGTGTCTGTGGACAGTATAGGTCAAAAACGAAAAGATGGCTGAATACCAAACCTGGTATTTAAGTTTCGTTTCTTCCAAGGATGCGACACGAAGATTTTCAAGAAAATCCCCCCACACCAACTACCCTTTACATGGAACTTTTTTTGACAATTTTGATTTTCTCAAAAATGGTTCTAACGATTCTGATTAAAATAACGTATATTAAAGATATTTACCTGACAGATAACATAGTATATCTTGAATTTTCTGGGAATAGCCTCTGAAGACTACTTTATTCTGGACGAATTTTACGAAATTTTGCATTAACTGCTAAACCGTAAGAGATGGACACAAACCTACCATACAAAAAAAAAAAGGTAGAGCACATTAAAACACACAATTTGTTATATAATTTTTTTTACATGGAGTTGATCGTTTTTGAGATATTCCATTTTTTTGGTTTCAGCTTTGAAAAACATACTTTTCGAATACAGGACTTTGTCAACTCGTGTTCATACAAAGAAACTTCAGTCAGCTGGCAATCAGCTTTTGATCATCACCTTAACCTATGATGGTACTGCCTTATTTCCCTTCCATTTTCAAGGAAGCAAGTAATAAGACTATTTCTGCTAATCTTTTCTCGATTATAATGAAGCAAATTGAAGCATAAGCTTTTTAACAATAATTTGTTGCAGAGAAGTAGAGAAAGTTATGTGAATGGAACACACCAGCTTTTTTTTTTTTTAAATGTTGCCCAGCAAAACTTCAACACAGATTAATGATTTTAAATATGTTTGTTTCATGTCAGATTTACAGGCATGTGCAAGAACTTCGAAATTCTAGCAAACCGCCAGTGCGATACGATGCATGTAGCATAAGAAATTATTTGATCAACATTATGTTAACAACTTCAGTTGGTCCAATTCTGCATTATCTCAGGGTTGGCAAGCCTGTGCTGAGTGATTTATCACTTCAGGAGCTATCTGAAGCGTACAGTGCTTTGATGGCCAAGGCTAAGGAAAAATCAGTAACATTTAAAGCGACAAAAGGTGTAAATTAAGCAGGGAAATGTTTTGGAAAATGAGAAAGACGATTTGCATTATACACGTTAAAAGAACATTTATTGCAACTGCAGTTTAATTTTATGACATTATATACACATAAATATAAGAATTGCCTCAAATTATTTCACGTTTTTGTTTACCGCTTTTCATATTTACGAGCCTTTATTTCAACTTTTTACTTACTGTACACGTACTATGTACATAATGTATAGAGAAGGTATTGTAATGCACCCAAGAACTCGATACCGAGATTTCCCCGGAAATACATGTTTTGGATCCCCCTGAATCCAAAAGAAAGCATTTCTGGAAAAATGTCACGCGCGCGTGTGGACAGCATACCTAAAAAGACCGTTAAATACCAAACTTGGTATCTTCCAAGGATGCGACACGACAATTTTCAAGAAAATCCCCCCCCCACCCCAAGCTGCCCATTACATGGAACTTTTTTCGAATATTTTGATTTTCTCAAAAATGGCTTTTACGATTTTGATCGAAATATCGTATATTAAAGATATTTACCCGTTAATAATACATACATCTTGAATTTTATGGGAATAGCCTCTGAAGACTGTTCTATTCTGGATGAATTTTACATAAGTGCTAAACCGTTAAGAGATAGACAAAAACACCACACAAAAAATGTAGAGCACATTATGAAACAATTTCTGTTAAACGCATTTTTTCGTGGAGTTAGTCGTTTTTGAGATATTCCTTGTTTCTGGTTTCAGCTTTAAAAAAAACTTCTACTATTCTCAAACAGGAATTTGCCAACTGCTGTCATACCTAGTAACTAGCTTTTTACTATCAATTTAACCTGTGGTACTCCCTTAATTCGCTTTTTCTTGCAAGGAAGACTATTTCTGCTGTTTTCTCGATTGGCATGAAGTAAATAGAAACATAAGCGTTTTAATATTTTTGCAGAGATTTAGAGAAAGTAATGTGAATTGAACACGTCAGACTTTTTTTATCGTCATTCCTAACTTCTTTTTAAAGATTTTAAGAAGTATATTCACAGTTTTCTAGGGTCCCAATGTACATATTATGTACATGAAAACTGGGTGTTAACATACAGCGCATCGATTAATAGTATACAGCTGCAAAACCGCAGGTATCCTGTTTGCTTTTGTCTCGTTAACGTCATTTTCAAGTAGATCAGACCACAAGGCTGGTTAATTAAGCATGCAACAACAGTTATCTACAACTTAAAAGTCGTCAGTTACATGCATTTGCTGTCACTTTCAAATGCATTCTTAAGGAAATTAATGTGAGAATATATGACTTACCCGAGGCGCTAATCTTGATATTCTTTCCACATTTATTTGGTGCTGTAACAGTTTCTCCTTTGTTTTACTGTCCTTTGTCATATTTTTTATAGTTCCTGGGTATGGGTACTTACAACTATTAGAATTATACAACAAAATTGTAATTTAATAACGCAAGCAGAAATTAACAAGAAATGTCAAGTATAAAATACTTTTTTTAAGTGCTTAACGCCAGCTTTTACTAACATGGCACCGCAGGCGGTGACACATACATGAAATGAAGATGGAGCACTGGTGGAAAGCGATGGCGGGGGAAACTACAGAACCAGTAGAAAACTCGCCCCTGCTTCCCTTTGTCCACCACAAATCTCACATGCGATCACTTGGGATCGAGCCCGGGCCGTCAAGAGGTTGTCTAACCACTCGGCCAAGCATAAATTAGTTAGAACAATCAAATTATATTAGAAATAAAATTTAAATGTGTCGCATTCACAGAATAACAGAAAACAATAATTGAGAATGATAACACAGGTTCTGTCAGGCACACTAGCGGCTTCAGACGTTCTCAGGTGGTAGTCACTGGCAGTTTCGTTTCATTATCGGCTAACCTCCCTGTAATTATAGGACACCCCCTGGGACTTACAAGCCAATGCCTAGGGGTCAAAAGCCTGATCGGGAAGCCTACGGTACGAAACCACCATTTACGAGGCGTCGGCCCGTAGCCAGGAATGAACACGAGGAAGTGGATGAAATGAAATGTAAGCGAAATTGATGGAATGAGGGGCGGGGGAACCTGGAGAAAACCCGCCCAGACGGGATTAATCCCATATGTCGGCGCTTGGGAGCGAACCCGACCGCCTAGATGGGAGACGAGTGGTCTAACAACTCACCCACGGTGCCGCCAAAACGTTAGACCCTGCAAAAGTATGAGAGGCAATTCGCTCAATCCAATTCAATAGGGATTATATGCTGGGTGGGTCTTCTTATACTGCGGATTAGTACATAGACAACCCTGGATTTTACAGACAATGCGGAATGCAGGTGCTGATACCGCATTCCCCAGCCCGCATATTAGGACTCCAGTATCGCAGTGATTAACATGCTGGAAAGTCGTGGTGAAGATCGGAAGTTCAAATCACCGTGCGCATAAAGATTTCTATTCATGTTTCGAGCACGATCATGCAAGTCGTTTTTTTTTTCCCCGAATATACTAGAAAGTGCCTATAAATACGAGCTCAATGCCATTCGTGCTCTCTGTGGAACATACACTTCCTGCAGGTCACCCGTTTCTGCGAGTTGCGACTACACCAGATGACACTGCATACAAAGAGAGAAAGAGATCCACATTTTTTGGCAACTTTTGTTATATACGAACTAAGGTTCCACAACACAGACATTGTAAATTAATATGCATTACTGGAGCACTGTAAACCCACAATCGATGCGAGATTCGGCTTTACATGTGCGATGGGGTTTCAAGGGCTAGTATTTTCGGTGATCATCTAGTAGGCCCGCACTTTTATGAATCACTTCCCAAAACACCAGCTGCCTACTCTACTGGACGAAGTGCCGTTGCAGAACTGACTATAAGGTACTAACATGATGGCTCATTCTGATCGTGTAACGACTAATCTCGATGCCACTTACCGTGAGGGATGGATCACACGGCTTGGGTCGATAGGGTGGCCAGCATGATACTGGATCTAACCCCATCAGATTTCTTCTTATGCGTTATTTTAAAGATATTGTGTACCAGGAGCTCAGAAAAAGCATCATCTTAACTTGCTGTTATTAGGATTTGTGGTTGGCATTGAATAAAAGTCCAGTGATTTATTCACACTATTTTTACACCAGTACATCATGTTGACAGTACCTAGAATGGAGGAAAGAAAGAAAACAGAAACAGGTAGTGTCAAATCTGGGTGTGGTACAGGAATTAAATGTGTGTAAACATGTTACCAACCAAGACAATATTTTAATACACTCACATTTAATTACATACATGTGTACACATGCTGACACCCTCACTTAATTTAGTGGAATTTACAAATACCTCTTTTTTTTCTTTTAAGTTTACATATCCATTTGACAATATTTTTGTTCGATGGTCGCTGCATAGATACTGTACACCAGGCCTTTATCTCATTGGTTACATGCCTCATTTAAAAATTCTGAGGATCATGTGGTCCAACAACTATAATAATCATTAAAATTTGCTTTTCTAACCTAAGTAGAAAGTGTCCTGATTTTTCAAACCTTTGAAATCCTCACTGTTTGTATTGATTATAGTTACATCATGAACATCTAAAATGTCAGACCCTAACTTCAATGTTGATAATTCATGAGAACACTCACCATTGACATTCTTTTCCAGCTGTATGGGCTACTCATGCTCAATAGCAGATTGTTGTTTAAAATACACATGTCTGTAGGTCGTGTAAAGGTGTCATTAGTGCGGATGTTCTGCAAACCTACTTATCTATCAACTAAATGACCACCAATAACAGATATGTCAAGTACATTTTTTTTGCAATTTCAATATTCTTATGGTTATCAGAATTTATCAGACAGTATGCTACAAATATCAATTATGTAAATTCCTTATCCAGCTTTCCTATTTTTTCTTTGGCAGAGTAATAACTAGTACAACATGCACTTGTGTTCTGTATCTTAACACAGGCAGGTGAGAAATATCAATTTTTTCATCCTGCCGGCACTATCTCCAGCAATGCAACAGTTGGTGCCAAGTTTTTTAAATAAGTGTCTGTTAACATAGTCTCTGCCTTTTGCCCAAACCTGATTTAAACATGTGTCCAACTCTTTTCCCTAGAGTTCAGTTTGTGTGCTCAGCAATGCTATTGTGTATGTGGCACAGTAGTCTAATGCTTTATGCCGGTGTCTTTAGATACTGCTCAAAGTAATTACATATTCACCATTATTATCTATGTGCAAATATCTGAAGGCCAAATTAGTTTCATGCTCTACTATAGACTTAAATTCAAGATATATAGAAAATCAAATCCCCTTTCGCATATAATCAATAAAAGCAACACAACAATGACCACATCTCTACAGCAGGGGACCTCTGGAAAGGAGTCTCTGCCTTAAAGCCCCTAAAGTTAGACCCTGAGCAGGTACCAGACACGCTGGCAGGAGGTAGATAGTTAGGGCTTACACAGGGGTTTGGTTGATCAATCCACTTTGTAGATTTATCTCTGACTATACTGAATAGAAGATTGCGAACCAACTTCCCAACCCTAAGATGCAATACTTTTTTGTGCTCCTATAGAAAGTTCATAATGGAAATGGGCAACATCATGGAGGATAATATCAATGGCTGAATTATATGGGAGATGGTTGCTGTTAGAGCCTTTGGGGTACCCATAACCTCCCAAAGTATACAGCCTTGCCCCAGTATAGGGGGCTTTGACAGGGTTGACAGTTTTTCCTCCATACTCATGGGACCAATGTGGACAAAAGTAAACAAAAAGAGTTAACTCTAAAACAGAAACTGATCAAGGAGCTCTTGAAGCAGACTTGACAGAACATAAAATGAGAGAGGGAATTTGGGCGGTTGAGAAACCAGCCAAGAAGACCTCTCCAGGAGAAGAGAGTTTGGACCTAGAGGGGGAATTAAAAGGCCACACTCACACTCCAAAATCGGTAGAGCAAGAGGCTAATAACACAGAAGTTCCAAGTTGGAACAGACTGTCTTTTCATGATGCCTTTACTGCACTCTGTGTGAAGGTAAAGTCCTGTGATGTGGCATTCATCCTGGAATCCTAGGTGCTATAAATCAGGGATAAAAGGATTTAAGGAGGCTGATTAGAAATAAATTTATAATAGAACCCACAAGACTTCTACAACATGTATGTTAATTAAAAATAACATGAATATATTTTCTGCCCAATGAACCTCTGTTCTAAGAATTTGACAGCCATGAGATAAATTCAATGGGGAAAGAAGACTGAGGAAGTATATCCTCGGATCAGTTCACCTCCACCTATGACGACACCAATCTACTGCTTATGAAAGAATTAGAACAGCTGGTATACTTCTGTAACTCTAAGGGACTTCAGCTTGTAGCTGGCTGTGATGCTAACTCCCGTCTCGATGCATAGCAGAGAACTCACACAAATAAAAGAGTTGAGTTTATAACTTTATTATTATTATTTTGAGATATTGAATGTGGGCAACAGGCCTACCTGTGTAACAACAAGAAGGTAGGAAGTTATCAACAAAACAATATCCACTAATTATTGTGGGAATTTAATCAGAAATTGACATGTATCCTATCTGAGTTACAGGGACAATACTGTTCATGAATGCTGGGATTTGAAAATTGATGCAGAGCAATTTCAGGATGAAGTAATATTAGCTTATAACTGTCCAATGAAAACAACAGGTATATGGAATCAAGAACTTGCTAGTAAATGAAGAAGGTTCCTGAACTATTTAACTACTATACAATGAACTGCTTAAAGCTGAATATAATGAAGCATTAGGTACCTTCATTAATATTGAGGGTGCCTTTGACAATACCTCCTTTAATGCTAAAAGGACACAATGCATGCATGTGAAACTTGTATTAGATGGATTCAATCCATGTTGAAAGGCAGAATAGTCCACATAATCACATGGACAGCATCTTAGCTGCTAAAGTCATGGAGTGGACACAAACAGGATGGGGTGTTGCATCACTAGAGGGCAGATTCCTGCACATTTTATTCCTTCAAGATAAACATATGCCTGGAAGAAGAAATGTGTTTCATGTCATTTGGAATAAATTGGCAAAGTTTTATAGTGCATATAAATGCATATTCACGGGATTAGCACATATTTCACTAATATGAGCACAGTACATATTTTACACTGTTTTTTCCATTTAATGTTAGTTTTTTAATCCCATAAAATGACAAGTTTCTGCTTTATTATGTTTTTGCAAATGAAGATAATCTTGTTTTCATACAAGGCAATGTATATTAAGTATTTGTCTTTTTGCACTACAGTGACAATGCTGAGCAGGGTCTGCAATTTTAAATCTCAAATTAATGAAGAATCTAGCCAAGGGAGATTTTGGAAGAGAGAAACATGCTTGCCAACAATGGACAGTTGGTAATAATGGCTTGTTTTTGCTTTCTACTGGTGATTTTGAAGTTTAAACATCAGCTTTATTGTACATTATTGACCACAGTGACAAAACAAAGCAGGAATCAAAGTTTAAATTCTTAGCTGTTTCTCAAATACGACTTTGTGAATATTAGTGGGCCAAGAAAAGTGTATTTCTCTGACAAAGGAAAAATCCAGTAAATTATCTTTGCTTCATCAATGGATTGGTGGGAATCCTACATTAACAAATGGAAAAATTGTTCTGTGCAAAGTCTGTGACAAACATGTGAATATTTTAATAACTTATTATACGTTCATCACACTATAATTCTGCACTGAATGTCTTTTCCTATACAATAAAGTAAAGTGAATAACATTTCACTAATTATTCATCCTTTCTTACATGTTCTCTGTGACAGAAAGTTTCAGATCATGCAACACTTACGAACAGCAACTCACAAGAAAAATGCTGCAGGGAAAACATCAATAATTAAGACAACTTTAACATCAGCATTTTGTGCAAGGAACAGTGCAAATTATGTTTTTTCAACAGACCTGTCTAGCTTTGGTGTTGCAAACATCCCTTTGAAGAAATTAAACAATTCATAACTACGAGGATCCTTTGAGAAATATTGCAGAAGAAACATTCCTGGCAAGTCTACACTAAGGAAAAATTACATTGGTTCCCTATATGAAGAGGCAAGTTTGTTTAATTAATTAAATTATGAAAATGAATCAATTAGAATATTACACAATGCGATATGCACAAATTCTTTTGCTTTTATTTTTTTCCGGAAACTTTTCTTTTAGTAATATTTAGCATTGCATGTGTTTAAAATACAAATTTTAGGAACATTTATTAGCAATATATCGCAAAATTTGATTTACTGACCGAAATGGTTGGATTACAGCAAAAAAACACCTCATACACTTTGAAAAAGTCTATCTAAAACAAAAATTCTCGCACAATAAATAATTAAAATTTGTTAACAGGAACTTGGTATCCAAGCAAGTAGACTCATTCAACACTTTTATTTATTTCTATCATGTGATAATCTATATGCAATTTTTATTTTTAACACCAAATCTTTGGAAAATCATATAGAAATTTAATAAGCTGGAACTGGTATTATAATTTATAGATATTTTCACTTTAATATAATTTAAGAGTATGTGGTTATTTTTGAAAATTACTTATGTAACATTTGAGTTGCTATTCCCTATTATATAGTTAAAAATATAAGAGTTTTCATTTCACGATATATCCACAGAAATAGCGTTATGTTTAACACCAAAATAAGCTATTTTACTTCACGAAAAAATAAAGCCCCTTGTAATACTGTATAATTTAACCAAAATCTTTAGGAATTTTATTGTAAAGTTTAAAATATATTTAATTTTGTATGTTTTATTTTAGTTTAGGTGCTCCAAGAGATCAGAGTTCACATTGGTGATTCAATGTAGATGAAACAACCAATTTGTGTGGAAGATAAATTGCCAATGCCACCTTGGGAAAACTAGTGGAATTTGGACCAGGAACACCCCACCTTATTGCCACCAGAGTATTAGAGGAAACAAATCACTCCACCATTGCACGCATTGTTTGTGATGCATTACGTGTTCTTTGGCCTGTTCAGGAAAATGAAGAAAAACTTTTTATGTTGATAGTCACAGATGCAACAGCATATATGATTAAGGCAGCTAAAGCTTTAAAAATATTTTATTTAAAGGTAGTGCATGTGACATGTCTAGCCTTCACAGATTGGCAGAAGAGATCAGCGCAAAATTTCTGTAGTGTATGCCTAATTTTTTCTATGAAACAAGTTTACGTCAAGCCTCCATCAAGAGTGAAATTATTTTCTTAAATGGTGCCAGATATTCGTCTTTCCCAGAATCAATCCTTACAAAATGGGGAACATGGGTAGAAGCAGCATTGTATTATTGTGACCACCTAAGACGTGAAAAAGGTGCTAGAAGTTTTGGATGTAAATGAAACAGCAAGTGTTGCAGTTGCAGTGAATGCATGCTAAATTAGCTTTTATTAAAACCCATTTTAGTATACCACCAATGTAATCGCACATCTAGAAGAATGAGGAGTGCCACTATTTTTTACCCTGCAGATGTATGAAGCTGCTATTGCCCAAGAAGTGCCCGGAGAAACTGAAAAGACACTGTAAGAAAAATCAAAGCCAGGAATCCCGGACTACAGTTTATTTGGGATGTGAACAGTATGTTACTAGGTGAATCTCAAAAAGAATTTAATTCTTGTTCTATGAATGAAATAGCCTCTTTGCGATACTCCCCTGTGACCTCATGTGAAGTGGAGAGATCATTCTCTTCATTCCAACACATTTTAAAAGACAGAAGGAAGGGCTTTCTAACAGAAAATTTAGAAAAATATTTGGTTATTTATTAAAAATTCATATGTGATCAATCGTTAAATGATTGTTGACTTACATTTCATATTATTTAGTTAATTACACAAAAGATTAATGAGAATGACAATATAAAAATAATTAACTTAAATTAGAAGCAACATAGTAAAAGTATTACAATTGTTACTTCATTATAAAAAAATAAAATTATACGAGGAAATAGCATATTTTACTCTTAGAAGAAAACTCATTTTTGTGTATATTTTTTTAATTTTATGAGCATATTTTCAACTTCTTTGTTGCATAGTTTGCATGCATACATTTATGGTTTTTAATGTATATAAAGAATTATCACTAATACTGTGGAACCTAGTGGTTGATGGGCTACTTGATAAACTAAGTAACCTAGGTATTGATATTGAGGATTTTGTGACAGTGATGTATACTATATATACATATTATTTGAATTCATTGTGACACTTTTATTTCACTTACATTTTATAATTATGGACATGTTTCAGAAGCTCTGTTGCTTCCATTATCATCTTTCCCTTGACAGACATATTGGCCTCTTTTGATGTTGCAGCACATTTTCCAAGCAACAAACTCAGCAACTTAATTAAGAAATGGCTAACTTCCATAAATAAAGTCCCCAAGGAAATAGAAGGACATATCAAGTGCATACAGAAATATTATTTCACATTTAAAGGGATGATATGTCATAAAAAATTGGGGCTGACCATGGGAAACCCACTATCACCAGTACTAGCAAATGCATTTATGAGCGAGATGGAGATCTGGGTAACCAAAGCTTTCCCATGGATATTCAAAGTGTGGTACAGATATGATATTTTACCCATAGTCCTGAAAAAAACTGTAGAAGATGCAATCAAACTGTTGAACTTGCAGGAAACAGCATATTTTACAATAGAAAATGAAACAAATGGAAAATTAGGCTTCTTAGACTTAAAAATAATGAAAAAACATAGTAAATTAAAATTTAGCACATACAGAAAACTACACACTCCAACACCCACATCAAAAGCAACAGTTACAACTCCATATCACACCAACAGGTAGTAATTAACAGCCTCACATGCAGATTAGTTAACATACCAAATTGCATAATTGAAATAGCAGAAGCAAGTGGTTTTAGCAAACAATTAATTATTATCAAAATAAAGCCAAAGCAAAGAAATGCATTAAAAACACCAGAACCCTTATAATAAACACAGACTCTACTTTCAGGAAATTTACATTCTGCCTGGTGTTTTTCAACAAGTCCAAAAAAATCTTTAATAAACAGAATATTATCCTTGCACCTACAAATAATTTTTCTATTAAAAATCTCCTGCATTCAAATGTAAAAAATTGTAATTCCAACAGATAACAGAACCGATATATACCAGATAAACTGCTTGGACTGTGATAAATTGTACATAGGGAAAACACAGAAATATGCAACTAGGAACATAAAATTAAAACAGCAAGATAAATCGGCAGTGGCATGGCATTTCTGGAGAGAAGGCCACAACATAGGAAAAACAAATTTAGTAGAACACAAACGGTTAGGAATTAGAAACTTGGGAGAATATCCACATATTGAAGAATAGGAATAATTTAATGAACTTTGAGATCCTAGCCGGAGACATGCTCGTCCAGAGATTCTTAAATCCACCGCCAAAGGTGAACCCATCCACCATAACACCTGCAAACCACGACACCGGTAGTCAAGGGAAAGTTGATATTGGAAGTAACAGAGCTTCCAAAACAAGTCCTTAATTACAAAATGTAAGTGATGTAAAGTGTTATAACCATCTCAAAGTAAGTTTTAACTATGCCAACCATATTGTCATCACAGTTTGAGTAAATTTACAGGAATTCATGCAGTTGGTCCTGAATACTATGACAAAATGGGCTGTGAATGAGGACTTAAGAATAATCACTCAGAAAACAACCCTTATTACCTTTTACTAGAAAGAAAAGATATAGAGGGTCTAGGATATTTGTACCTTCAAGGTAAAGAAATTAAAATGTCTTAAGGAGTCAAATACTTGGCAATCCAGGCTCCAGCAACCAACTTAATCAAATTCAAAGAGCACCTTGTATGCCATGAAAACATCACCTGCAGCAATGGAGACACTCTTAAACCTGATTCCGCTGCACTTAGTTGTAACGAAGGGGGCAAGAATGGCACTCTATAGACTGCAACATTCTAAACAAGAGTTTTAGACAGACTCGGATACACTGAAGATTACAAAATGTATAGGGGATGATTTCTTGGGAATGCATTCGGAGTATATAATGCCAATTTAACATTTTAACAAGAACTTCTGGATCATTGATAAACACCTGAGAAGACTTTGATGTGGTTCACAGACAGATAAGGAACAGGTTTTGCAGTATAGGGCATCAAGACCAAGGTGTAAAGGATTCTTTCCCGGCAAATACACTACTGTGTTTCAAACAGAAATTTATGCTATTATTGACTGTATACATGAAAATATGAGACAATACATGGTAACCATCCTTATATTCTCAGTTAGCCAGGCTGCACTTATGACTTGAAATAGTCATAAGGTTATTTAGGCCTGATCCTAAAGTGCCTCATATTCTCAATGACCTGGCAGAACAGAATAAAGTTCTCAACTCATCTGGGTGCCATGTCATAGAATAGAGGGCAATGAAAAAATGATGAACTTGCTAGACAAGGAGCTGCTTAAAATTTATTGGAATAGAGCCGGCTAGGAACCATTAGAAGTTCAAATAGAGAAGATATTAAGAACTTGTCCAAAAGAGAACATTACAAATCCTGGCTTAGAAACCCACAAAACAGACATGGTGACATATTTCTTTAGGAACCATGTAAGAAAGGAGCTGAAAGCTTATTAAAATGTAATAGAATTCAGCTGAGAACAATTATTGCTTTTCTTATTGGGCATGCTCTTGTGAAAAAGCATCTTAACACAAAAGGGGTGTATCAGGATAACTTAAGACAGCAGATTGTGCAGGAAAGGGACTGAAACAGTCCAACATATTCTATGCTCACAGGAGGTACAAACCCGGCAGAAGACGATGGATTTTTTCGGGTGTAAAAATCCTTAGCATGGTTTCCTTTAGAACGGAAGTAAAGCCGTTGGTCCCGTGTCGTAGATTTACGGCACGTAAAAGAACCTCACGCCTGATAGAGAGGCCTCTGAGCAAAATTAAGCGATCTTTCACACCCAATTTAGAATGGGATGCTGAGAACCACAGCAGTTAAAGAGCGTCCATAAATAACACGCCATTTACATTTTCAGGAGGTACAAAGTTTTTAGAACCAAAAGAAATAACATCCATACCCACTAGAAGACTATTTCTTTTTAAGGGGTGCTGGTGTAGTGGGTTGATCTTAACAAAACAGGTAGCACAGTAGGATTTAGGCTGAAGTGCACCTGGAGAAATGAAAGGAATCTGTATTGAAATGCCAGAACTTCTCCACCTAGAAAGTTACCATCATTGTGTACAAGTTCTAATTTTGCTTTAACTGTTTTGCCCTTTAAAAGGCTGAACTGTCTACTTGCCCTCCAAACAGGTCACACATACCTTATTGTCTTCCCAAATTCAATGGCATTTACAAGATCATTTTTCTAACTGTCTCAGACCTTTACGAGAGAGATGACCAAAGCATTTGTGCCAAAGCACCTAAGTGGACAAGGTTTGAGCAGACTAACTTCCTGATATACTAAATACAGTCCATCTCATTTGGTCCCATGATCTGAATTTTCCTTCAAACAGAAAAATGACGTTTATCATTTATTATACATTTGTCATCAAAGAGTAAACATAACCTTTTTTCAGTCTTTTGACTTGCAGACAACAAATTTTTGTTGAAAGACTAGGGCATATATTTCATTTGTAACCATTTCTGTGTATTTATAACCTTGAAAATTTAGATCAAATATTGAATTACCTATTCCCTCACATTATCTTACTGTTGTCTGCTACACAGATCTTACTCTTCTCTGTGGTATCCAGGGATGACATTGATTTGCTCCAGAATCTCTCACCCACACAAATGCAGGCTTTGTGGCAACCAATGGAGAGAAGAAAAATTGTGCAGAACGATTTTGATTTGTTCCCCACTTTCTCCCACTCTCATATAAGAGTGCATTTTTCACCTCTTAAGAAGTTATCTTTTCCATTTGATGGGTTATCAGAGATACAAGGGGTTCATAATCAGGTGAAACTCCATTTATCATGGTTAATGCAACCCACTTATCCTCCTTAGGTTGTCCTAGGCTGTTTCAATTTTTTTGCATTGGTCAGGATGTCCATTAAGTGCCATGAGAAGAGTAGCCAGCTTGCGTCACATTGAACAGATGCCTAGTTAGTTCGAAAATTGTGGCCAGACTTTTTCCTTCAAATACTTTGGATAAGCTGTCCCTTGCTTCTTTGGCAGTTTTCTATTGGAAAAATGAACATTACAGTTTTGCTTCACAGAAAGACAAATATTAGCGAGAGCTCGGTTATCACATTCTTGGTCAGCTGGTGAGGTTAAAGTACTGACTGATCCATCCTAATGTCTGTAAAACACTTCGAGCATCAGGCTCATTCGCATGGCAAATTTCTAGTTTCCATAATTAGATTGTCCTTCCAACTTCGTGATCGATGGCACTGATGACAAAACAGGTACCAATGAAGAGAGAATGTTGCTACTAGTGCTTAATGTTGAAATCATTGTGGTGGATTCTGTCTTCATACACATGTTGAATTACCGCAAACACATGACATTTACATAAAACGAAAAATATTTGACTTTAAACATTAATGGGCAAAAAGTAAATATACTCTCTTATGTCTGGGCCCATAACCTGTTAGAATTTGTGGTTGATGCATATTAAAAGTTCAGCAAGTTGCATTACAAACTTCGATTTATTTGTACAATCTTTTACACCAGTACACCATGTAGGCAGTAGCACTGTGGAAGAAAAAATACAAAAAAAGAAATGGAAGCAAGAAAAGAGAGTTCTGGGCAAGATCCAGGAAATAAACCAGTGTTTAAACTTGTTGCAAACCTGGACATTATTTCACTACACCTTTACTAGCTTACTTACATCTGACAAAACATTCTAACAGCTAGACATTACTCAGGCTATGTTATGCTGGGTTAGGCTGGTGATGGTGGTTACACCGAGATCCTGCATACACCAGCAAGGTGGCCAGTTTGAACATCTATTACAACACAACGCAATTGGGTAAATTGTAAAGGTTTATCTGTGTAATGGTCTGGCATGAAGTTACAGTAATGGTTAAATGCACTACTTTGGGAACCAAAAAGTTTCAACACTATCATATGAACTTAGAAACATCATTTAGATTTTATGAATGTACTGCATTTTGTAAACTCTAAGATCCATTTCTTGGCTTTCTTTTGTATAAAATTATATCTTTAAACCATAAAATATTAATCAATGGTGCTGTATGTTTGTAATTTATAATTACAATGTAATAAGCATTAAAGCATGTTCTAACAAGTAACAATTTGTGTTTTAATGAAATTCACACAAATTAAGTGAAATGACACTTCCATTTAGAACTATTAGCTCTCGTTACATTCAATAAACATGAAAAGTACCTTTAGTGGCAGTATTTGAACCTGGGACCTCCACCTGGCTAGTGAAGTGCACATTCCTCCACAAGTGGTGCAAAAGTGCCAGTGACAAATGAGTCCATACTGGATGCATCTGGCTATCTTGAGGCAACACCACAGTGGTGCAGCACAATCTGTCTTGCTGTCAAGGAGCAAGGTGCTCCTGGCAGCTGGTTTTAATACTGAACCATCTCCCTAAATGGGAAGGCTGTACATCAAGAAGCTCTGATTGAACAAAGAGCTCGAGTCTTGGAAGTGATGCAGGTAGGATTAACAGCACCAACAATGGTGGCAGATCCCAGAGAACACCACAAATTAGCACGTTCAAATGGTTGCAGACTACAGTAGAGCTCCTATGGTGGTGACATACTGGCGTGTTGGTGGTTGTGATGGTAGTGTCACTTTTAAGCAGCTGAGGTGCAAGTAGCCTTGGCAGGCATAGGCTAAGAGGCAGCACTCTTGGCAGAACTGTGGGAGCAACAGCAATTGGATTACGAACAGGTTCATTTCCTTCTCAGCATCTTGAGTGAATGTGCCATTAAATAAGTAGCAACACTTATTGGTACCAGAGTTGTGATCCGCCAATCTCTTGAGAACTTCAGTACGAACCATTATGTTGCTTCTCTCTCAAGACTTGGTGACAAGACATGGTTTCACTTAGCTCACTACTGGACAACAGAAAATCCAAACCTTGTACACCGAAATCCACCACATGATGTTAAGGTAGGTATTTGATGATCTGTGAGTCTGTAATTGAGCTTATTCTCCTTGATGAAACAATTAATGGTGCTCAGTACCATGCCTTAATTTTGCAACAAATTTTCCTTAACTGACAGATGAAGAGCCAATACAGGATGCATTTAACAAGATAGGGCAACAGCTTTGATTTCATTGGATGTGCTTGGTGACAAGAATGATCGGTATAGAGACATGCAATATTCTAATGCCTGGTATGTTCATCGTATTTGTTTCGAAGCAATTGATGTGTGCCTGCACCTCAGTGCTAACAGTGTTCCCACTTTATCTCATGACTTTGCACATAGGTTTATATGGGCCAGTTTATCTTACATTGTATTATCACATTGTGATCAAGACTGGAGTTTGTGCTGTCACTCAGAGAATAGTTTTCACATTTGGGGGTGGTTTGGGCTTTCGCATGTTGTGAAAGTGATCAGATTTTTGTCATTCAGGCTTTTATCAAGTATGAATATTGAACATTTTATAGAAAATATTTATATTAGCATTTCAGTTTCGGAGGATGCTTCAGAAAATTACAAGAGCCGTGAAAATAAAAAAACAGTTCCCATAACTTTCTTAATGCACTTTCAATTAATCTTGCATTGTGTGTAACAATAGTGCAACAAAACATGGATCCATGTGGACATGGCTGGTATAACTTTTATGTTGGATATTATTGGTTATTATTAAATTTAAAAGTTGTACTCTCAGAAGAGCATGTATTTACAGATCTAGAAGCAGTCTTGCATTATGCATATGGCAACACAATGTAAATGGCATTATATCATGCCTGTGCCTATGCTACGTTATGTTAGTGCAACTTTTTTTATTTAAATGGGCTCATACAGTGCAATCATAACTGTATGGTAACTCAACTGTATAGAAACCAGCAATCTGCAACCTTAATGTGCCACATTTGATACATTCATTACCAAAGGAGCAAATTCATTGCTGGTAGATACTCTGAAAATGTGTAGAATGTGTACAGTAAAAATAAAATAATTCTGTGTAAAATAAATGGGAATTCCATAATTCTGGCTGCTGCAGAATCTATTGTTTATAAAGTAAGAAATATTTTTGTCCATAACCAGCATGCACATACCAATACAGTTACCAACTTTCTGAAATAAAAAAAAAATCTCTCTTCCAGTTAAGTATAATAATTTTGCATTTAGATCAAAATTAAATTAATTTCCTGTAGCTAAGTGGAGGAATGGGAATCATCATGATATTTCCATTATCAGATTTGAATTTCTAGTTTGCAAGTTCATCGCTATGTGACATGGTGACAAGATAGCACAGTAGGCGGATGCGAAATGACATGATTTTGTCCATAAACTTTCTTTCAGAGTATGGGGTTCTTTTACGTGCAAATAAATATTGCACAAGATTTTGGCTTATGAAAAAATTCATCCGCCTCCACCAGGTTTGAATCAGAGGTTAGCATGGTAACCACTACACCATTGAGAGAAGATTGAAATTGGAATCCATAAAATGTTCAGTTCGGCAACCATATAAAATTACATAAAAATAATTACTTTTTATAAATATCCTTGAAGCCCTAGTAGTGTGACTTGTCACACATGCTGAGGTTCTTTCAGCTATCACTATATATATATATATATATATATAATAAAAAAACAAACAAAAAAACACACACACTACTTTAGGCTGTTTACAAATTTATAGTCCATATTTTACAGTTCATAATGTGAACCATAATAATAATAAAAACCTCACCAAAATGGTAAATATAACCCAGTCTTAGAATGTGAATAAAATAAACATATATGTGATAGCACTGACATTACACTTCACTACTGAATGCTCATGTCCATGTTGGTAACTAAAGGTTCCTATTCTTGATCTGGGCTTAAAATAAGTTTGGATGTCAACATTATGCCACAACAAAAATATTGCCACGAGTGAAAATAGTTTATTACTACTGTGTATATTATTGCTTATTTCATACATTCAAAGAGAGAAGTGGTGAATAAACACATTAATTCATCTTCCAAAGCATTTAAATATGAACGTATATATTTTACTTCTATTTTTGTCAGTATATGCATCCTACTGCATTTTTTACTGCAATATGAAATGTTCTGGTGCCCATCCTGTCAGTAATGTGTATGTGCATTTGCACACGTATACATCATTATTGCAGTGTGTTCAAATCCTAAAGAGTACTTTAACAGAAACTTAGGTGGTAGCTGCTTAAGTCAATGAAAAGGCAATTGAAATAATGTTTTATTTAAAACATGCCTGATTGTTGTCAAAATTAAGTTATTGTGACTATATGGATCCATTTTAAGAGCACGCTTCTTTACCACTAAATGCAACAGATATACAGCATATACATTCATTGCAAATAAGTTTAGTGAAACTCATTGGTTTCTATTTCCAAATAGCTCTGAAAATGTAGTATAGGTATAGCAATGAAATCATTAAACTTATAAATTAGTACATTATAATGGTACATATGTAAACTTAGAAAAGATGCAATCTATTTTCTACTCTTAGGTTGCAGTCGGAAACCATGAGCATTCACTGTGGCCATGTATCTGGGTCTGCCTCTTGCCTTGATCCATGCATTGCTGTAGTAATTATACATGTCAATGCTATATAGCAACAGTAGCCCGCTTTGGAAGTCTGGGGGTAACATGTTTGCCTCACACTGAGGAGGTTTGAATCTCGCTTACGGTGAGATACCCAGATAAGGTTTTCCTAGAGGATTTTCCTTATCCTGAGAAGACGAATGTTGACTAACTTAAGCTCCAAGTACTTAAGAGATCATTTGACCTTTACAAAACATCAGCATTTATAGATTTTTGAAAAAAATACTTCTCATATCTCTGCCCCAGGACATATCATAAGTTAGCGAAGCTAAACAGTTACCAGTAGTGTCAATGTTTGAGAAGTTTCTTTTACTGTATTGCAAGATTATTATTTGCAAAAAATGATATTAGGGGTCAGTAAGTATGGTTAAAAACCACAAAATCCTGGAATGGTTTCCACATTGTCTATTTATACCAGATAGTATATGAAAATAGTATTGATAATAGTATGGAACTTACAGGTATATGACATTTGTGGTTGTCTCAAAACATGCATGTGTGTAATTTTGTCAGGACTTTAACACAAATGATTCTTATGTTTATGAAAAGGTTCAGATATCAAGTGTCATTATGCACTAAACTGTAAGTTTACATTATTTTCTGTTGAAAAGAATGCATATCCATTATTTAAACTTTAATAATTTGAAGGAGTTTGAAAATAATATTAAAATTAAATGCAGAGAACCATATTCTTTTCAACTGAGTTTCAGCATGGAACTGAAAAAGGAACTGAAAAGTTATAAAATATAAGCAATTCCAAACAACTCATTGTTTTTATTTCAATGATGGTTAGCAAGTCAATACAAGAATAAATAAATTAAAAAAAAACTGGATAGGTAACACTGAAAACTTCAGCTTCAATTGAGCATTCAAAAGTAAGACATTACAGAGAGATTTAAATTTAATCAAATCACATTTAGAAATTTTACCTGAAAAATTAATAAACTGGAAAAATGTGGTCTGCCCCTTCATGAGGCCCTACTAATCCTTGAGAAAGCGAAAAATGAGCTTAATATAGCACTTGTGAAGTATGTGGTGAAGTTGAGTGAAAAACTGCATAGTGTTTTACAAAGGAATCCTGGGTTTAACATTTTAAGCTCTATGAATTAATACAGGCAGGTTGAGTTTTGACCTTCCACTAGAAATTTTGCCAGAGTTTGTTAATTCTTACAAATACTATAGACATTGAGAGGTCATTTCCTACATACAAACTCATGCTTTCCAATAGTAGTCATAAATTTACTCTGGAATACTTGGAGAAGATGGTCATACTGTACTGCAGATTCAATTACAGATAGGAGCAGGAGGACATATCATTGGAAATTTTAAATGTAAGTCTGGAATTCATGCATGTTTAATGCATATATTTACATCTTTAGTGCATATTTTACATATTTTAGCAGCATTTTTACATGCATATTTTAACTGTTTTTAATGCATATAAATCCTAAACCTATGACAATGGCTCTGCCAAAACTGCATGAGAAACAACTCAATTTCTGTAGGAGTCATCCTCCATACAGTCCAGATCTGGCACCATGCAACTTTTTTTCTCTTCCCCAAAATGAAATAAAAGATACAATGGCCAGATACAAATTTTAATAATTTTATCATGTTCATTCTTAAAACTTCAGAGTGACCTTTGTACTGTGCAGATAAGGAATGCTTGTGATTGTGTAGTACTTGAGTGATTGTGATGACATATCAGTTCAACATGTATAAGGAAACTGTGCCTTATGTCTGTTTCACTTAAAAGATACATACAATACACTTGGAAGTATGTAACAGATGTACTAAAATGTGAATTTGCATCATGCATACTATTAAATACTCATCCTATATTATGGTTTATAAAATTGTAAAAGTTCAGTAATAATAAACAGGAACACTAAGTACAGAAAGCACATTTAATGAAATATTGTACATTAAGTAAAAATAATGTGTTTCTAAAAGTATACCTCAGAACATAAGTTTCAAATTTTTCCATTAGTTTTCTATTCAAACAAAAGAGCAATGTACTTGGAAATATAGAAGTTTACAATGGTATATATTTGATGCCCTTTAGCTTCCTATACTTAAAAATGTCATACCTTATATCTGACGTCAAAAAATGCTATAATAAAGAACTATTAGCACACTCATTCTATTTGTTGCCAGTAAAAGGTGGGATAAAACTCAGAATCCAAAGTCATGCTATTCAGGTTTGTGGACTGTTCGATGCATTTCTATCCAATCATTTGCTGCAAGGAAAAAAAAATGTGTACATTAAGAAAGGCATACAAAAACTGCAGATCCAAATACTCTTGCAGTTCTGCACCATGTTACAGAATTTATTATCATGAGCTTTAGTTAACAGCAATGCTTTTTATAGAAAGGCCATGATGAAATATTGCAATATGGTCTTACTAGAGCATATTATCTCTCACATGGATAATTATATTTATAAATACAAACTGCATTCTCACACAGTGCTTTTCAATGAGGTGGGTGACAACAAGAGATACTGAATTATGGGTACCTCTTAAAATTTTATAAGAGTACTTAGAAAGCCCATGTTTTTATTGTAAAAGAATTTACCTTTGAGGTTGGAATGCAGGCATAACTGCATGCATCCATCCAGTTGAGGTAAACATTGTTACCAACTAAGACAGTTAGAAGTACTCAGTATTCTATCAGACATACTGAAAGGATAGCAGGTTTTGAATAGTCAGCTGTGAGTCTACTAGTACTTTTTCTAAAGAAGCAAATTAAAAATGTTTGCAATTTTACTCAAAACTTGCACTCCCTTCAGTTTGCTTTAGTACATTTCAAAAGCAGTGGGCAGGGTAACAGTGGGAGCAGGCAGTGGTAGTTCTGCTAATTACTATCTGACTTAACAGGAAAAAGTACCCTATGCCACACCTTAGCCCCATCACTAAATTGAGAACCTGGCATTAATCAGTGGTAGGTAATCGTTACGTTATTAATATATTCAAAAAATTTTCTTTTAACTGAAATATTACATAATACATCAAAATGAATGCCAAGAAAAATGCTAAATGACTACTCATTACAAATACTTAACTGTGTTATAATGTATCACTATGTAAAATGAGCTAATTGATCACTGTATGCATGTTTAACTCCGGAACACAAAGACATTTTTATCAAACAATTTATTTGCAAAATTTGCAATAGATGCTCCAAGTGTCGACTAGAAAGTGATGAATAGCAGTTTTACATTTTGGAAGAAGCTTAAGTGATTCTGGCAGTTAATTTCTTCTTGTGTGGTATGTTTCCTTCCTAGCACCTGCTGTCAATAATGATGACAGCAAAAATGAGGATCCGGATATGAATTGGCAAGATCTAAATAGTATGATTGCATTCACACAAAAAACAAAACTTACTGCAGTATCAAACAAATCTGTCACTATTTCTTCAATATTTGGTATAAATTGACAAATTTCAAAAACAAAGAGCACATAATTTAATAAATACAAATGGTATATAAATATTAGTGCTAATATGTAAGAAAAACTGAAATTGTAATTGCAGAGAATCTAAATTATTAAAAAAATGTTTAACATGTATTAATTTACCAATAATAGCCTTAGAAGTATGATGATAAGTAAAAAAATGTTTGAAAATTTTAAATGAGGCAAGAAAAAACTTTCAGCAAAAGCTTATATTTTGCCGCAATTACAGTGAAGTTTTAACACCAACAGAGCATTTTAGCTTAGCAGCGAAAGGTTAAGCTGACAGCCCATGTGGCAGCAATGTTCTCTATTAACAGAGCGAGGTGTAGAGATTACCTTGAGCAAGATTATTTGCATATTTTTTTAATTAAACACAGATCTAGAGAAAGGTAACGATATATTCTGCAACATGTCGGAAACGTGCTCTGCAACTGTGATATTTCAGCTCACTCTTACCTTCACACTCTTCTGAGCAGAAGAAACGTCCTTTTTCCCACTTTTCTTTTTTGCACAGAGAGCACTTCTTAAAGGTCCTTTGCTTTTTCTCCACCTTCTTGCAGAAGTTACAGACTGTTTCAAAGATAAACATAGTTTTATAAAGATTGAAATGATTTTGGGATAAACTTAGCCTAAACTTACCAGAAAATACATTCTCTTTTACATTTGAAGCTAGCATTATAAAAGCTTGTATACAACTTTTACTCAACAATAGGAGAGACTTGGCAATGAAGCAAGAACAATTGCAGTGGGTAGAACTGTTTACTTCTTTCTCATATGACGATGATGGATGGATGATTATTTAATGAATATATCAACGTGAAGCCAGATTGGTGACATTCACGCAACTCAAATGGAAAAGGACTGAAACATATGCTTCATGGAGGTTTGTCCACATTTTCAGTGGATGTCCGATGGCTAGAAGTTGTGCCCTAAAAGTTCTGTTATGGTGGCTCATCTGGGGTCTCAGGAAAAGTTCAAATTCATGTGGCAGTATTTTAAAATTCATGAGCCGATGTTTTTGTTTCATAACCAAAATATTCTCCCAAACCATGAGTGCTGCCTGGTTGTTTATGGTTTTTAAGATTTATGTCCATTTTTAAACCTGCTCCCAATTATAGATAAAATAAAGGATTCAGAGTTCGTTGCTCAAACTATCTAAGAATTGTACAAGGAATGACTACCAAAACACGTATGGATTACAAGCCACAAGGGAGAAGAATTGTGTGTCGACCAACAGCAACGGAAAAGTTGAGGACAGAACAGGAATTGTTCCTACTCGTGAAGACAGGAAGGCCATTTCTATTTCATAATGTAAGGTCCAAAAATGGAATGCAACTGTCAATTTATCTGTTTATATTGGTTTGATATTTCTGGAATGTTATTTTAAGCTGATATTTTATCTTCCTTTTGTTTGTCCAATGTAAATTAAATTGCAGTCTTTACAATAATTGCATGCCTGATTTGTGGTTCTGGTATAGTGTCATTGATGTCTGTTTTAAGGGCATTTTGTTTAGGTTGAACTGGTTACTCAATGCTAAATTTATATAATATTTTTTGAAAACCTTTTAAAAGGTTGGTTGGGTGGTAAGTAACCTTTGTATATTTACATTTTGATTTTTGTATGGACAGAGTGGTGATTCGCTTTAGTGTTAGCTTCTTCTTTTGCTTTTCAATCCCCCCCCCCCCTCCACCAATTATGTCTGGGTTGAAATAGTTGATTGATGCTGTTTGGAGGTATTCTGTGTTGTATTCTTCTGATTTGAGCTGAGTGCTTTCGAGTCTGTGCACCAAGTTATTACCTTTCCATTGCTAATCCTGAGTTTGTTTGGAAAATCTATTGTTGAAATGGAAGAAATTCTGGTTGATGCAAAGTTTGGTCAATGTATGGGAGTCTTCTATTGCATCTTTGTTTGACCCTATGTTTTGTTTTAGGTGCTTCTAATAACTCTTTGATTGGAATGCTGGTAATAGTGATTTCACACCAAAAGAGACTAACAAATCTATTGCAAGTGTATACTGCTGCAAATGATTTGTTAATTCTGAAAAATCCTTTATAAAAAGATATTTTGTGCTCAGGGAAGTTGTATTTTTTGGCAAACCATTTTGATAATTTTTAAGTTGGTGAATTTATACACTTGACTATTGGTTTCAGATGTCCACACAAAAACAAAAATGTATATACAAAATATTAATTTACCACCAAACACAGAATTTAAAAAAGCATCAAGCAGCCAGTTTTACATACATAATAATATTAAAAAATAAATAAATAAATAAACAAATAAAAAAAAATCAAAGATAATCTACACCTTTGAACCAAAAACTCAAGAGCCTACAAAATTGATTGTAAATATGGCAATTTAAGTAACAAAAAGAAGATTAGACACCAAGTTAAAAGAAAATTTCCGGTCTATCAGACAAAAACAAACAAATTGATAGTTGCACATCATTTTTGGACCTCACACCATGAAATAGAAAATGACATCAAGTTTTTAAAACCCACAAACAATCACGAAGCATTCATGGTTTCATTATAAAACACAAAGACCTACTAATGAATTTAGAAATACCACCACATGAATTTCAACTTCTGAGAACACTGATGTTTCCACCATAATGGCCCAGAAAGCACAACTTCCAGCCTCTGTTGGACAACTGAAGAAGTGGACAAATGTCCATGAAACGTTTTGGTTGTTTTTCCGTTTTGAGTGAGGTGAATGTCATTAATCTCTCAATGTTAAACTATTTCACTTGCTTTGAACCTCCGAGTTATATAATTATTTAATGTTAGCAACCACCAGCATTGCTAGAACTTCCGACAAACAGAATATCTTTCAATTTCTGTTACTCTGTCGGAAATATGGATTTTTGAATGAAATCTTCCAATTTTTAATTTTAATTTCTCTTTTAAAATTGGTTTTCAATTTAATTTATTTGTTTTAAGTATGCCAATTTTTCAATTTAGGAAATGCTTTATTCAAATGAAATTTAATATAAATTTTAGGAATTGTATCGAGATCAGATTCAACTTGGAACATTTGTGATTACAACGCAAATACGTAATTTGAGTTAACATAAAGCTATCAGGAAATCAGTAGAATGTAAACAAAACTGTACAAAGAGGATGATAAATACAATTAACAGTGAAACAAATTTATACTTTAGAATTAGGTATATTGCACCAAGTAGTGAAGACTAAAATTAGGCATGGACAACAAAATGGAAAAGACAATTACAATATTAATTTGGAACAATACCATACATAGCAACATGAAGAGGAAATTCTATAAAGCAATAGCACTATATGGTGCAGAGCTATGGAAGGTTTCGAAAATAAATGAAAATAAATTAAGATCTATGGAAATGGACTATTGGAGAAGCTGTTGTGTATCTAGACTTCACAAAATAAGAAATGGAACTTTACGAGAGCAGCTGCAAGTGAAAGCAGTGAACACAATAATTGATTCTAAAGAAGGTTAAGGTGGTATGGGCATCTTAGAAGAATATCACCAGAGAGATGGCCATTAAAAACTACACAATTGGCAGTCTCTTCAGCATAAGAAGAGAGGAAGACCGTGACTGTTATGGATGGATGGTATGAGACAGGAATTTGAGTTTAGAGTTACCTAGTTGCTTTAGATATGTAAATGGCAATAACTCTAAGAGTGTTTTAATGTTTTCAAATGCAAGTTCCGATCAATTTTTGTAAGAACACTTTGTGAGCAAGTTGTCATGAGTTGAAAATTTAATAATGTTGAATTAAAATTAGCATACCTATAAATCACCATAAACAATGGAATAGTGGCTTTTGATGAGCAAGTTGAGCCCTTCAGAGATACTACTGCGCAAGTTCAGTGCCGTAAATTCACATATTTTATTTACTATCAATACTGTATCAGTTTTAACCATTTTTACATTATAATTACAGATATGGATTTTTTTGTCATGTATTATCAATATTGGTATCCAAGTAAATCTAATGAGACGAGGCTTTTAAGATCACCCAAACCTGGGACAGGATGAAAACTTACTTCTTTGGATAGGATGAAAACACTACTACTTAATCATTGCACTATACTGGCTCATTTTAACAATCTTGCTGCAAGAAATACAATTCTGAGGGAAAAAACAAATACTGGTCCCAGTGATGTAGCAGTTTTATTACATTACTAGGATTACACAGCTGCAATACAAGCAATACCTTGGCAAAAAAACTGACAGAAAACATCTGGGCAAGTTAAGAATGCAAGTGAAAAAATCAACTTTCCTATATCTCAATTTGACTATCTTTGTTTTTTAATTGGCTGTAGAATCATGCATTCTTTCCATTTCTATTTGTGCAAGTACTTCTCCTTTCCAGAAACATTACACATTTTGTTATGGATACAAAGGGAATAGTGAAATGTTTTAGAACTGCAAATTACCTTAGACCTTAAAATTCCAAAGTTCTTACATTCCACAAGATACAACTGAAAATTGCACAACTTAAAAGAATGCCTAAGTAAGTGGACAATTTGAACCGTTAATAACAAATATCTTGGAAATGCTGATACCACAATAAATTATTTGAAATTGGTTAAAAAAGATTTACATTTTTATGTAACATGGTCTATTGCTTAATTATAACCACTTATGCAAGATTACATGCATTTTGTTTGAATAAAGAAGACTAAACAGAAGTATAAAAAGAAATTTCACGATATAAATTTTATTTGTCAAGTACATATCTGACATGTTTTTGAATCATCTCTCTCTCTCTCTCTCTCTCTCTCTCTCTCTCTCAGAAACACACACACACGGATACATGGACCTTTATCCATTTAAAAACAATATTTTTTTTTTTTCTTTTAGGTCTTAAACATGTATTTTCAGTGAAATCTTTATACCAAATTTTTGGGTGAAATACAATACCTTCTGTACCTACTGAACAAATTTAATTCTTCTCTTATATGGATTTTCTTTTGTCACAATCATTTTCAGAATTTAAACTTTCAAGTTTTGATCTTTTTTTTTTTTTTTTTTTTTTTGCCTAAGACCAAGCCATATAATAAAACAGGGCTGATATAAATTTATTGAATCTCCCTTGTCATTTTTCCTTTTAGTATTTGTATTATTGCTCCAAATAACTGTTGGATATTACTTTTTGTGTCATTATAAGGTGTATATATAAAAAATAAAAAATATAATAAAAATATATATATTTTATTTTCCTTTTATACCCTGCTTTTGACTGCATAATCATATTGGCAATATTTTCCTTTGCAATTTATTTGCATATTGGCAATGAGTAAACTTGTGTACTATTATCAAAGAGTTTCTATTTATATTCTTCTTTGAAGAAATCATCTTCCTGCAGTTTTCCACTGAGTGCAACATGACTAGCCCAGTTTTGTTTTGTCGCTCTGGGCAGCATGCATAAGCCTTTAAACATTTTCTTTTGAGACTTCCCCCTTTACCTTAATGCAAATTAATTCTATGGGGTTATTGACAATGATAAGGTGGTAAATGAATAATTTGGTGTCACAGCTATTGGATGTAGCTCATGCTTATTTTTCTTATGTTTCATATTGATTTACTTTTTGTAGAAATTCTGCTCTAGTTTCAAAAGGGTGAATTACTATGTTATGATTTGCCAGCCAGTTCTGAATATCTTGTTTTATGCAATTATTAGGAGATTTTTTAAAGAGTCTAGAATGGTAGCTTGCATTATCGATGTTGATGATGGACCCCTCTTCTGAAAAATTTGTTCATGAAATTTACATTCAGTTCAGGATGATAATCAACATTTTTATTCCCTGGTCTAGAATAGAAAACCCACCTACGTTTGTGCTGTTTCTGCATGACAAATTATAAGTTTGTTTCCTTTCCTTTGTTTCGAATTTGACATATGTTTTGCTTGCAATAGTTCTGGTTTACCCACATCTTATCAAGATAAAAATGGGGTACATTTCTCTAGATTCCCTAAGCATATGCATAGTTCTTAAAAATCGTGCTCACATAGCAACTGTATTACCTCTTTCCAGCAGGAACTCTCACCCAGCATTATCTTTTATTGTATCTGAAGCCCACATTTTCCAGAATTAATTCCATTGAAGTAGAACAGCCCATATTGTCTATTTTTTCCTTAATATGAACCAGTAGTTTAATAATGGGATACTCACCATTGTCGTACATTTCATATATTGTGCATCAAAGCATATCTTTTTTAAAATCATTTCAATTGGAAATGTTTTCTTTTTTTTTGCTTTCTGGCATGCTTTTCTGGAAATTTAAATAAAGACTCACCACTTTCTGTATTAAGAGTTTTGCCCTGTTTCACAATTCTTGACACACTATGTACACTCACATTACACACTTTGGCTACGAGTTCCTGGCTTTGTGAAAAATTTATCTGAATATGCACTTCCTCAGATGACAATTCCTTGAACAAAATGTACACTTCAAAAATAATATTTTGGCTTGGGAGCAGAATTCTTTGCCCTTAATGCCTGCATCACTGGTAGCAGGTTTTGAAACAGTTCACAGAATGCAAAATTAAAAACTTTATGCTTACTATAATAACTAAGGTTTTTTACGGCCGGTGTCCAGCAGATGAAGATTCACCAGACGTTTCGCCCATAACTTCGCTGAAGATGCCCAGCAAAGTTATGGGCAAAACGTCGGGGGTGAATCAGCATCTGCTGGACCACAGCCTAAGAGCCCGGAACCTTCATTTTGTGATTTATGCTTACTGAGACACACAGCAATTAAGGTTAATGTGCCTTACACACTGGTTTTGAACAAAACTTTAATGACCTTGTACACATTCCTATGGACCTCAGTGGAGCATATTAAATTAATTTATAAAAGACACACACAGTTCAACAAACATTTTTCAATGTCTCACTGGCTACTGCTAACTGCATAATGAAAAGAAATGACATATTGATATGGTTGGAAGTTGAACCATCCTGTAAACGTAAGTGCGAAATTAAGCAATGTTTATTTCCGGAACAATAACTCAAGAAGTAACCAATATACAAACATGGTTTTGTACAGGCTACTTCTTGTACATACCCAGGCATATTACATCAAATTTTGCAATGGAAGAATCCACATAGGCATGAATTCTAAATATCATTTAGAAATAATTAAAATTGAATATTTGGAAGCTTAAAATACCTTACATAAATTAGAAAAATTACTAAATAAATATTTGTTACATATTTTACTTATACATGGAAAATGTCCAAATCGGGATGTTTACTTATGGCAAAATCCAAGTTAAATCAGAAACTGTATGAAGGAGAGTTTTCATGTGTACAAAAATCCAAAAGGAAGCATAATTATGTTGTAAATTGCAGTCAGAATAATTGTATGTATATATTTGTAAGTGATTTGTATACAGTTACTATGTGTACATTGTAATTCTGCAGCACATGGAATGACCGTCAGGTAAGTAATGGAGAAAGTGTAAAATTCAACAAAAATAAATCTTGCTTTAAACTGTGTTAAAGTCTTTTTGCATTCGCATCAAACTGAAACAAACTAAATAAATTTGAAAAGAAATTTTACTTTATAATTTCAATAGACTGGCCCTCTCCTCAGTCCATATTCTGAGAAAGCTCTTATGGTACAAATAAAACTTTAAAATTAATAATTATTAACATTATTAATAATCTTCATACACCTAGCCGAAGTTAATGAACCCAACTCTAATATCTACTGAAATAAACGTATTATTGAAGCAGACAGAGCTTGTGCTGTGGTAACCGTACTAGGCAGCACTGCTTGCCTATGATAGGCCAGTTGCTTTAGATGAGGCCTTACTCCATATAGTGATTGTCCTGTCCCTCATTGGCTAGACTGAAGTACATATTTGCAATTATAATGAGGCAAATTGTGCTCCATGAATGATGGCGAAAAAAAAGAACTATAAATCAATATGGAATCAATATCAAAATATTAGTTCATTTATCCACACTTAAGTATTTTCTTGAAGTATATAGATTACATTTGTAAAGGTAAAAAAATTGGAATCTATGTAGTTGAAAAAAATATTTATTAGTGTTGAACCAAAGTTTTTTAAAGACTTTTTAAATCAAAACTGGGCTAAATTTGATTATTTTGGGAGGATAGGCCTTTTTCCTTTTTATTTATTTTACTCAAATACACCCCTCACAAACTTTGACCAACGTTTTTTCTCACATGACCTTAAAAGCTAAAAGAAAGCATCTTGGGCAACACATAAAGCACTCCTATAATTAACCATTTATCCCAATGCTCAAAATAACTACCCAAAGAATTATATATCTAACCTTTAAGTCTTGAACTGTTGCCTTTAATTGCCTGCACCTTTTCCTTCTTTGCAGATGATTTACTTTTATCTTCAACAGTAATGGCACTTTCTTGCTGACATGCTGCATCTTTGTTTATGAAACAGGAAAATCAACATTTTTACAAACAAGAAGAATCTTCATATTACAAATATTTATCAAAAACCCTTTAAGGAATAGATTCTTACCATCTAAATCTTTTGATTCATCTTGTGAGGTCTGTTCATTATTCTGATCTGAAATCATGATCACTTTTTCCTCTTTTATGATGCTGGTTTTCTGCTGCATGGGTTCTTTAGCCTTTTCATTTGATATCACTCTCAGTTTTTCCTCTCTTACTGTCACTTCACTTGCCAGCAGTACATGCTTGTCTTTCTCATTAACTTTCTGCTCATCTGTTGTAACTTTGTATTCTTGGTGCATGGGATTTTTCTCTTTATCATCTGAAATCACTATCAACTTTTTCTCTTTTGCTTTGACTTGGCATTCCTGGTGTGCTGCATCTCTGACTTTAGCCTCTGAAATTGGAAATAAAATTAAACCAAGTACAAAATAAGTTAATTAATAACATTAAATGTTCAAGGATTTTATGTAACTTTGTTTTAAAAATTGCCCATGGTTTAAGTTCTTGTTTTTTTTAAACTATTTAAACATTTAATGTGAATATTTTATTTTACAAAAAAAAAAAAAAAAAAAAAAAAAAAAAAAAATAAATATATATATATATTATTTCAGTCTAAAATATAAAAAGGTTTGTATTTTATAGGCAACTGAAAATGGTTTGCTGTAGAGACAAGTACGTTGAAGTATGCACTCAGTTAGGGAAGAGGTTTGGGCATAAATTGTACAGCAAAACTTTGTTTATGCCTTTATCAGGGAGCTTAGGGAGAGAGAAGCCTAAGTGTGAAAAATGTACATTAGGTAACGAAAAAGGGGTGGAGGAGATGTAAATTTTTATAAACCTTGTATGAAATGCACTGTACATATAAGAAAACTAATAAATTCTGGGTTGTGTGCAATGACTACTTATGACTATACCTAACGCTGAATGAACTATATACATCAGAATAGTGTCTTTGCTGGATGCCAGATGTTTACAAAAACAAGAAATGAAAATCACACAGAACACACAGATCAAACACAATTATTATTTAAAAGAAAACAACTCTCATATATATAGAAATGAATTGCCGAAATGTATGCATGCGTATCACTTCCGAACGACTGCACCAAATTGAATCAATTATTTTTTATGTTGTGTTCATTATTGTCACGATAAGGTTTGTGGAAAAGAAAATGTTTAAAAATAATACAGGAAAGTTTTTTAAGTCTCATAACATGAATAAAAACAGTGCTAAGGTAACGCATTTCGGTTAATAGCTGTCAGATGGCAGCACTACCACGATTATTTGTTGCTAAATGGTTGTAGTACAGTTATATACTTCCCTTCCCATTCAATGTCAAGGCAATGCACCATTTTATTGAGATAATGATGCACCGCAGCATATTTTTATGTATTAACTGTCCTTTCCTTAATCCTAGCATTTAAAATAAAGAAGCAAAGAAGGTTTCCTGGCTATGAACACCTAGAGTAAGTGCTTCTTTATTTGCCACTAGACGGCCAAAGTAATATTCTTCCTACCCTGTTAAGGTAACGCACCAGTTTATCATGACAATGGATGTAACATAGCAGTGAAATTCAAATACATTTTTAATTTCTCTACACGTAATATGTATATGGTGTATAGAGAAGGTATTGTAATGCAACCAAAAATTGGATACCGAGATTTCACAGGAAACATATGTTTTGAGTCCACCTGAATCCAAAAAAAGAATTTCTGGCAAAAAGTCCATGTGTGCGTATGTGTTCAGCATAGCTCAAAAATGAAAAGACCGTTAAATACCAAACTTGGAATTTAAGTTTGGTATCTTTCAAGGACGAAGATATTCAAGTAAATACATTTTTGAGATATTCCATGTTTTTGGTTTCAGCTTAAAAAAAAGAAAGAAAGAAAAAAAAAAAAAAAAAAAACCACAACAACAACAACAACACTTTTCTCATACTGAATTTGTCAATTCATGTCCATAGAAACAAAGGAACTTCAATCACATAGCAACAAGCTTTTGACTATCACTTTGACATAGGTACTCTGTTATTTCGCATCTATTTACAAGGAAGCATGTAATAAGATAGCCGTAATATTATTTTCCCTCTCCATCCAATGTTAAGGTAATGCAATAATCCTCCTTGGAATCTGAAAATGGCAGAGAAATAATGGGACCAGGATAGTATACTGTTTTATTACCTATTGCAGATATTGCTTTATTTCAGGTTATGTGGTGAATTCAAATTATTAATTGGAAAAAAAAAATTAATAAAGGATCCACATTTATTTTTATTTCCATCTTTTCTATTATCTTATTTAACAATTCATGAGCTAGCTAAAGGTGATTTCATCAGAACATGAAGATAACCCTGTCACCATCACACTGCAGTTGCGGTGCTCTTAATACATTTATTAAAGTAATATTGTGGATTAAAGGGAGAAATTTAATACACAAAGCTATCATCAAATAAAAGCTTATCAATTAACTAACCTGATCTGCTTGCTCTTTAGTTATGTCATTGTTAGCCTAAAAAATGACTATTTTGAGATAGAGGAAAATAAAGAAACAGGTGGAAAACAGGAGTAAAGTAAAGAAAGAGATTTGGAAGAAGCATAAATGTTACTTTGTAAAATTTTCCTTTATGTAATTAACTATTTCAGTACCCGACACACTATGGAAGCGCTGCCATTACTGTTATTATACTAACGGTATCCTTGCTTAAGCACGCTGTTAACTGCAATGTCATCCTTATACCAACTGTATATGCTACATTATGTACATCATTGTGCTGTTCAGATGCAAAGGCATTATTAGACATTGGCAATGGGAAAATTCCTGTTGACACTTCTACTGCATGGACAAATGCATTCATTTAAGTCAATCAATTCCATTATTGATCCAAATGAAGTCATCAATTTTCCAATTAAAGCTACTAAAATCATAGCTCAAAGGCAAGCACATGCTTATTCCAAGAATATCACTAATTACTTTCCTTTTGAATTTAAGTGTGTTCAGTTTCCGATGCACCTTGCATTTGCAATGACAAATATCAAGGTCAGCCATTAGAAGTGTGTGAAATAAACCTTGAATGGGCAGTTGTACATTGTGTGCTGGAGAGTGGGCAAACCATTGGCACTACTTGTTTTCTCCGAAAGGAAAAATGAAATATATTGTACATTACAAGGCATTACATAAAGCGTTGTCAAATTATTTTACTGTAATTTTATTTCATTGCATGGTCCTACCGTAAACAGAAGTTGTGATAAGAGGAATTTCCTAAACCCACTGTCTACAAGTGTTTTATATATATATTTGCAGAGTTGATTCCCCCTCCCTCCCTCCCTTTTTTTTTCCCCCTCGCTACATCACTTATATTAATTTACAAGGGAGTGATTTTCATTTTCAATCTAGGGAGCATGATAACTGTATCGCACATTTCTCCGAGATATGACACATAAGAAAACATTTGATGGTATGCATGGCATCATTAAAATTCACAAAAAGAGTTAATAAATGGTGGTTTATTGCCTGATGATTTTAAGAATTACACAAAGTGGACAAAAAATTTGGGCCATGCTGTTATTTTGCTGCGGTAAAACGTTTACTATGTGAAATAAATGGAATTCTACCATCAACATTTTCTTTGCTTTCTTTGGCTGAAGTGATAGGCTCATTGGCACGGCATGAAAAATCATTTGATTATTTGTTACGTAAATAAACAATGTAATATGGTGTCAGTTGACTTTCAAGAATCAAAAGCAAACCATGAAGCACAAACAATTTCAAAGATTTTTAGTGACCAAAATAGAGGTGATGTAGAAAATGTGTTCAACCCATTATGGCGTATGGAACAACTGAATTCTACACAAGATTTTGGTGTAGTAAATAGTTTGCAATGATAGTACAGGAAATTGATGCAATTAAACATAAAACTGAGTGGTAACCAACTTAGTTTGAAAACTATACTTCATACTTTCACACCATTACTTGTATAACATGATTTATATTTTAGTAACAAAATCCTCTCTTCGGAATCAATACTTTTCTTGATATTTTTTTCATTTCAATAAACCCTTTTGTCTACTGTATAATATGCATTATATGGAAGAGAGGTCTCCAATATATTTTTAAACAAAATTAATAACAAAAGAAAAATTTGAAAATAAAATTAAAAATCCCAAAATAATATTTACGTATACAAAAGCTTACTACACAGAAAGTTCAGACTAATCAAATGAAAGTATAGATATTTCTTTACCAAAACAGCTCTGGTGTTCAAAAAATAAATTCATGTAACCCGAGAAAGAAAAAAAAAATCACCAAAAACACACACACGTAAGTATGATACCACTATTAATGAAAAAAAAAAAAAAATCACCAAAACACCACACACATATAAGTATAATACCACTATTAATGAAAACGGCATAAAGCAATTGGATACAAATGTAACGTAGATTACTGTACAATTTAGCTCATATGTTGTTGCATAGTTGAATGGTTGATTCACATTGTATCTGTCGTCTGGTTACACCTCCATAAATCCAGTTTGATAAGTACACCAATTATTTGCATGTGTACAAGGTCTGTTGTTATCGGATGCAATTTCATTACTGAAGCTAGAATATTTATTTCTTCCTCTGTTACGTTGATGCCGGAAACTCTTTCATGAAGGTCCGAAAATTCAAAATCACTCGCTTTCTTCCTATACATTGCGAACTGCAGCTCTCATTTTCTCCTCAGTTAGATGATGCCATGTTTCAACCAGCATTAACAAACACCAGCTAGAGAAATTAAAATTGGAGCTAAATTAGCGCTTTGAAATGAACATAAGGTCCTGGAATGCTCCAGAAAACCTTTCTCTGTGGCAATGACATAGAAATCACACAGACTTTCCCACTGGAAAGAGTTAAAACATATGAAAGTGTCATCATGATAAGATTGTGATATGCAATTTTTGCAGAAGTTTCGAATCATGATCGGCATTAAAGGGGTTACGCAAAGGTCATTCAGAATGAACAGCACTTCAGAGGCTACTCAAGATATACATTTTATTTGTCATGTAAAAATCTTTAACATACAATATTCTAATCAGAATCATTACAGCAATTTTTGTGAAAAGCAACTTTTTTGGAAAAATGTTTCATGTAAAGAGTAATTTGGGCTGGAGGGGATTTTTTCTGAAAATTTTGTCACATTCTTGGAAGATGCTGAACTTAATTATCTGGTTTGGTATTGAACGACTTTTCATTTTTTACTAGGCTGTTTAAAACACACATGAACACATGGTTCTTTTTTTTTTTTTCCAAAAACGCTTATTTTGATTCAGAGACCCTAAAACTTGCATTTTGAGGGAAATCATGATTCACATTTTTGTCTACCTATATAAGATAGAGCAAGTAAAAACTGAGAAAAACTCAGTACAGAAGCTTAATAAATTTGGCTAATGATGCTAAGGAATGAAGTGGGTATAACATTGCAAGAGTAACAAAAAAATGGTTCATAAAAATAAAATGAACAAAAATTATGCTAAGGGCCATTATACTTTAATAACCATGGATTGAAATGTCTGGTGGCTTAAGGGTTTGACAAACATTTTCTTAATGGGGGTTACATTAACTATCAGAGTATGAATCATGACTGAAGGCCCATAAGTTTAATATGGGCAATAAATTAGCAAGCATGAGCCATGTGCACACACAAACATGCATGCAATGCCACCTGTTACATGATGTATTTTTACATTAATATCACTTCATATTCAACGTCTTTTCTGTGCTACAATTGAAGTTGTTCTAATAGTTTTGTGGTGGCTTACCAAGAAAGACTTTTAAATGTTTATTAGTCATAGATATGGACCAGCAGAAGAAGAGGCTATTTTATGTGGTAAGTGGTGTTATTCGTTACAAAAAAGGAAATTTATTTTTATATGAAAGCAAGATTGTTTTGTGCATTATTGATTTATAACAAGCCCTCAGAAGACAGGCTAAACAAATGTAAGTCCTAAAAGAAATCACTGAGATGGTAATCAGGTTTATTTGTGAAGTCAGTTTTTTTTAACACTATGCCACTTATTTATGAGGGACTAGTTTTGAAAGCCATTGCTTTCATTTTCAACCTTAGGGGTCTGATTGCCATTATTGCATGTAGCTGTCTGCAGTGCCCCTTACAATACTTTTTTACAAAATTCTGGCTGTAAAATGCTCAAGTTTTTTAACATTTCAAAATGTACTGTTTCTCTATACACTGTTTCAGCTCTTAATATCCATAAACAAACATTTTGAGCCAAGTTTTCCATACATTTTACTATGTGTGACTGTGTCACAAACTCTCATAAGTTGTTTGGTTTGTCTCAAAAATAGTTTTACTTCGGTCAGATGCCTTTACCACTGTTTCCTTTGGAGAGATTCAGAGTAGTAATTTGTTGAACACCACAGGATCCAAAAGCAGCAGTTATATTAGCTATGAAAATGTCCTCCTTTACATTCTCATCAGCAAAACCTTTTTATTAGGTCTACTAAACATTTTGCATGTTCAAATTTGAATGTACTTCATCAGAAATGAGGAATATTGCTGCACCATTACTTATTTCCTGCATTTCCTCCATTTTAGAGAATTTGACAATCAGTGGAAAATATTCAGATAAAAAAATTGTATTGATGTGGAGAACACTAGGAATCCATGTCCTAGTTCTGACTGTACACACTTAGTCCCACGATGACTCCAATTTCACCCAGCTACCAAGAATTGCATTTGCAAACAGTATTCACCATGGAAGGGTGCCACCACTGCAGTCTTTGCTGACACAATAGTTAGAAAGAAATGGAGGTAAATGGATTGACAAGGAGTTTTGAAGGAATGAAGAAACCTCCTCAGCATTCACCTAATGATCCAATAAACCCCAAAGAAACCCATGGGGTCAGAAGGATCAGCAGCAGTTATTGAACCCACAACCTCCTGAATGCCAGTCCTAGATGAAAAAACTGCCCAAGCCATCTGACTCCACACAAAATTGGGTACATTGGACATTTCTCCCACTTCTCATGAAATTTGGATACAAATGCTTCCTCTTACATGCGTTTAAGAGCAATTCTTAGTTTTCATAACCCCTTCATTAAATTTTTTTAAGCTCTACATGCCAAACATTACCAATAAACTTTATGAATGTTAAGTGGGAAGCACAGTGAATAACAAATAAGCCAATATCAAATAACTTCACCGTGCTTCCCACATAGTATTAATAAATTTGGAACATCAGTTCACCCGGAACAAAAAGGATATACTCTGTGAGGACAATGACAAGATAGATGCATTACAGGTAAAACCATTACATTTGAATCCAAACTATAATTTGGAAAACAGAAGACAAAGAAAAAAATTAAACCTTCTTGAAACTAAGAGAGAAAAACAGGAAATTAGTATCAGACATCCTATTTATAGACAACTGCCTAAAATACAATGTAATACCCAAGTTTGTCCAAAAATTATAAAATTGAATGGAAATAGCAAAGCCCAAAAAGCAGCAGAGAAAAAAGACAGGCCTCTTTTAAAATTAGAAGGTAAATTAGGGTATACCATGTGGAAAAATTTAGAGAAGAATTTACTTCAACTACCTAAATGTCAAGTTAAGACAAAAAAGAAACATACTAAACAGAAAGTTCAGATGCATACAAGGGAAACAAAGTGCAATAAATGGTAGGGCCAAAAAACAGAAAAATGCAAAAGAATGTAGAAAATTTATTTACAGAATCCTTCATTAAACAAGAGCTATAAGTCTTAAACAAAGGCTTGAAAATATGCATGATGTTCACTGTGAACATGGATGAATACATAGCAGATGTAGAGACAGCAATTTTCGAAAGAGCATTAGAAGAAAAAATAATAATCAGAGCAAAAGCCAAACCCTTTTTAGACCGATTAATTGATAAAGAACCAACCATGGAATCACCATACAATAAAATTATCAGGAACCTCAATAGAAAAGACATATAGGCATTATATATGGGCAAAGAAAGGAAATAAGTTTCTGAACAGGGACCAACAGGATATTGAGAAAACTATGGATACCTTGTTACAGGGCGACAAGTTTAAAAAAAAAAAAAAAATATATATATATTTTTTGTAAAAGAGAGGTAGGACAGTGCTGTTCCATTTTCCTGTTAAAGATAGAGTAAGAGTGAAAGTGAGTTTGCATTTATAGGTAGTCAACTATCAGCTTCATTTAACTCAACATAGTGTACCTTTTTCTTAAAATAGATGGAAAATCCTACATTTTCATACTCCTGCAAAGTCTTTCAAATGAGGAACCACATAATTTAGCAAACAGTTGTAAACATCAACAAAATTAGCTTCCTTCAGGTCATTTCAATGTACAAGTTGTACCAAATAAGTTTGGTGAATGGTCCCATTAGATAAAAACCATTATGGTTAAGATACATATGCGCTAAGAGACATATCATCAAATGCCCCCATTGTGCAAATCAAAGTGAAGCAGTGGTGCATGCTGAGACCCAGTTAAAGAAGTCAATGTGATAACTCGTGCTATTGGAAAATGCAACGCAAAATGTATAAACGTGTTACCATGAAGTTTTGGTTCAAATAACAGCAAACAGCGACGGAGATTCAAGTAATGTCTAATGCAAGTGTGTGAGAGGTTTAAATGATTTAGAGACAGAAAGGAAGATGTTATGGATGAGCTGCATCCAGGTTAACAATCAACAAGCACAATTCCAGACGACATTGAATGAGTGAGACAGATACTTGCAGAAGCTACCAGGCATCTTTAAGAATGATAGAAGAGTTTAAGTTAAATAGGGAGACAGTATAAGCATTATTGTTCACAAACATTTGAAAAAGTAAAAGATTTGTGCCTGATTTGTACTGCACACACCGACAGATGAGCAGAAGCTGACTTGGGTAAAATGCTTGAAGATCTCCACATAGCTGACTGGAATCTCCAGTATTTGGAAACCATCATTATAGCAGATGAGACCTGGTGGTACCAATATGATCCAGAGACCAAGCTACAGTCATTGGCAGGTGTTTGTCTTCCCCACCTCCAAAATCCAGGATTAAGACACTACACTTGCACTATCATTCCATTGGTCTCTTGCCATTTTCCTTAATTTGAAGCACAACTTCCTCTTAATGTATTGTATGTATGTATTCCCATGACACAAGTTCTCACACCCTCATCCTAACTAGCCTGGTTTATAAATAATGGGACCATTACTGAACTTGTCAAACACATCCTGTATATCAGCCCTTCATTAAAAATCTGAGTACTTAAATTTATTTAACTGTTCCCACCCCTAAGTGACACACTCATTATTTACAAATTTCTTAATAGTAATCCTGCAAAATAGAATATGGCATATGAAATTTTTTTGTCACAGATAAAAAAAAAGATAGAAAAACAAATTATTTTGGGTAGATTTTGTTTCATTATTCAACATCTCCTTTTAGCTAGATATACTTTTCCCAACATTTCTCCAACTGTTTTAAGCCTTCCAAAAAGAAGGATTTTGGAAGGTCCTAAAATAGGCATCTGGGAGATGACCTTCGTTAGACGTGAAGTTTTTTGCCGAGCCACTTTGGAAATTAAAGAAGTAATTGGGGATCAAATCTGGTGAATACGGTGGATATTGTAGTAATTCTAACCATAATTCTACAATTTGTGCCACTGAAACTGTGCAGGTGTGCACTCTTGCATTATCTTGATGGAAGATTATCTTTTTCTTTGCCAGATGAGTGCATTTTTTCTCGATTTCTCTGTTCAACTGGTGCAATAATGATGCATAATACTCTATTCATCGTTCTTCTTTTCTGCAATCAACGTAGATGATTCTGCTTCCCCCCCCACCCAAACAGATACCACCTGTCTGCAGATTGCACCACCTTTGCCTTCTTTAAAGCGATCAATGTAGATGATTCCGCATGCACCCCCTCCCCCCAAAAAAGGATACCACTTTGTCTGCAGATCGCACCAACTTTGCCTTCTTTGAAGCTGGTTTTCCATTAAAAACCCACTGTTTCGATTGTACTTTTGTCTATGGAGTATAGTAGTGTATTCAGGTTTCATCCACAGTTATGTATTGACGCAGAAGTTTGTCAGGATTGTGATGGAAAAATGTCAGCTTCCAAATCGATCACATGATTGCATTTATTCTCCATTCAGAACAAATGTGGCACCCATCTTTCAGAGACCTTTCATACCTAATTTTTAGTGCAAAATTGGGAACACTGTACTTTGTGTTACGCCTGGAGCCTCTATTATTTTCTGAACATTGATTCATCTCTTACTCAAAACCATATCCCAGATTTTGTCAACCATTTCAAAGGAAGTCACTTCTACTGGATGTCCAGAACGATATTCATCATTTGTGGGTGTACAGCCTTATTTAAATTCATTGATCCAACTGTAAATTGTTGCAAGTGCAGAAGCAGATATGCTATGAACTTCATGCATTTTCCATTTTTTGGTGTTAAGCCTTTTCAATAGAAGTGGTTAGTCACCACACAAAACTTGTTCCCCCACCCCATTTTATAAAAAAAGCACAAGATTAATGATTCAGTCGGCTATGGCAGAGAAACCATGTGATGGACATAGCTAAAACTTGAACTCAAAGTAAGAGACAACGGTTACTAAATAAAAAAATTTTTCGACATTAAGAGTGCAATTTCTTGGATTTTCTAACGACTTATTGAACCCCCTTGTAATTTGGGCATCATATGCGAGGTATTTGATGCTCCATCAGAAGACAAAGCTGCTTCAGTTTGCAAGGTAAAGAAATTGTACAAAGAAGAACTCAGCAATAATCAGATTTCTATCATATATTATATATCTATATTATAGTGCATCTCCAGAAAAAATCTTGAATATGGGGAAGGGAAGAGGAAGAAAACAAAAGAAAAAAAAAACAACAATAAAATAAAACAAAACAAAACAAAATGATATGCTAGGGCCATCCAAGGTGTTCTTTGAAAATGTAGTAAAAGTGACAGTCTGAAAGTTGAAAATAATGTTATAACTGATATGAGTTCTTTTAAATAAGCTCCAATTCTTTATCAAAGTAGAGCATTCATTTTTCAGGATGAAAAATGTTCTCTGACAGGTGGCTGACAGACAACCAATACCTTGAAAAAGCATCTTACTGCTAGTTGAAATTAAGAAAAGTGGAAGTATGTTATGTGATAAATTACCATGAATAGCTATTTTCAATAATTAAGAGTGGGATTACTCTATGTTTACAGTTTTAATTGAAGCTTAATTTAATTATATTACTTCCTATTTATGGTATTTTATGTGTTGTTTTGCCTTCCTTTTTTAACCAAAATAAATGTCTGGACTCTATTATCAATAATGGAATTAAACTCGCCTTTCTCCACATGTGCTTTTTGTTTGACTGCTCTGTTCCACTCTGATTCTGAAGCGTTGATAAACTCTGAAAAATAGCAATGATAGAGATAAATGTGCTTTGAAAATACTTCATATAATTCATATATTATTTAGGTAAGCTAGTGATGTGAATTTAAATTTAAGAGAAGTTTTAAGTCGAAACAGAAATACTTATATTGTTTTGCTGTGACAAGTTTAGAGAACTACAATTTGATCTCATCTACAAAGACTGGCTGCTGCTGTTGGCATCTTTTGTATGTTGGTTGTTTGTGTTGACATCTAGTGGCTGAGTGGTGTGCTTCCATAACTGATTTGGTGGTAACAATTCAAAATTCATTGAACTATGTTCATGTTTCATGACTATTTTTTTTCTAAAATGTATTTTGCAGACTTGAAAGAGTGGTGGTGCAGAACTGGTGTATAACGGCAGACTTCTCCATCTGTTTGTTTTTGACGTATCTCAGGTGTTCCATTACTCTGGTCTCCAAATTTCTTTTTCTTTTTCCTACACAGATTTTGCCACATTCTCAGCAAATGAAAGTGGGTTTATTTAGACTCAAACCTTCTCTTAAATTTACTTTTGACCATCTAGAAAAAAGTTTGTGATGTTGAGAATAGAATATTCAGAAAATATTAATTCTAATGGTCATTAATAGGCATTTCTAAGCATTAGAGCAAGGATGAAAGTAAATTGTGTTGCATTGTTATTGGAATTTACACAGTGACATCTGATTGCAAACCACTCATCCTTCAGTCTATCTGCATTTGAAGACAGCACTTGCCAGACTGTTGTTAGCTAGCAATCAGTGACTCATGGCCATTGTTTACACTCATTATAATGACAATGGTTTGAGCATACAGCCAAATAAATTGGCAGTAGTATATTTATCAAATTTGAGGTGCTTCCAGTTCAATTCTATCTTAAGGAAGTACCATGTGGTGTACGTGTTGTAGCTAAAATGCATAATTCTGATGCCAGAGATATTTATGATTTAACACTTTCCTAAAGAAAATAATTGACTATATTGCATTGCCACTAACTTTATGTATAAATAAATGTTTTATTGAAGGAACATTTTTTAATAAATTTAAAATGGCCAAAGTAATACCAGTGTATAAAAAGGGCAACAAATTATGTTTGAAAAGTTATACACCAATATCTCTGGTAGCAGCATTTTCTAAAGTATTTGAAGTCTTACTCTACAACCAATTGTATTACTTCCTTGAACAACGTAATGTTTTACTTATTGATCAGTTTGGTTTTAGATTTGGTAAGTCCACTATTGATGTGTTTCGATTACTTATTGATAATATATTTAATACCTTTGATTGCATTACTCATGGTGTATTACTGGAGATATACAATCTCTCGTGAAACTCAGGTACAAAATAATCTATGTACATATCCCAATATTTCTGACCCAATAATTTTTTACTTAATGATTCAAAATTTCAGCATGTAACATTTACTTTAAGTAATGTTATTGTGCCACAACTTTGTTCCAATGAAAAGGTAATTTACATAGATACATTTTTAACATGGGAATCTCATAATACATTTTTATGTAGGAAATTGTCAAGGGCTGTTTCTGCTGAGGAATTTAGTTAACTGTATACCATCTACATATGTGCTCATGTCATATTTGGCTTATTTTTAAAGTATAATTATTTATGGCATCCTACTTTGGCGTAATAGTTCCCATATTCAAGACATTTTAATTTTATAAAAGAAAGCAGTTAGAACTATGGCTAAGGACCTTTCAGGACTCTTTTTAATCCTTATTTTAGAAGTTTTAATTTTGACTGTTATAAGTTTGTATGTTTACACCATATTGCTTTTTAGCAAACGGAACCAGCATATGTATGAAATTCATACTTATAACACCAAAATGACAGCCTATCATTTGGCATCCAAATCAGCCCTTTATGAACAATCTTAATGGTTTAAAATTAATTCCAATTTACAAAAATTAACCTATGAACAAAGGCCAACTCTAAGCAAGATATGAAAACTTCAACTTGAGAAATTAAAAGCCAGTCATTCGGCCTTGTTACTACTTTCAAGATAAATTACACTTGTTTTATTTTTCTTTACAATGGACCTAAGTATTTGTTTGGCTCATGAAATTACAGAATGCACAAGTTATAACACTTATAATAACAATAAAAAAAAGATGGATAAACAAATGTTTAGTAATGTCTAAAGTGAAATATAGAATATCCCATCCCATCCTCAACCACAGCAAAATATCTTTTACATAGAAAAGAGCTAATTTATTTTCTGTTTTCTCAAAAAAGACTTAACAATATTAAGACATATATAACATATTTTAAGTAAAAAATACACATCTTGAGTATTCTGCAAATTTTGTTTAGGATATTTATATAAAAAGTGTAGTTAAAACTTTCTGCCAATTGCTGCAGATTTCTTCGTTCTGAATGAGTGTTGTCTAATTAGTAAATTCCAAGGGAAAGAAAGCATACCAAAAACTACAGGTCCAATTAAAGCACCAAGTACGACAAATACAACTTCTTGTTTCATCAATTATCTGTAGAAGTGTGTCATTGAATTTATTAATATTTCATTTTGTTTTGTTACTTAAGTCATACTTTTGCTTCTTATGACCATGCAAAGAGTGAAACACATGATTGACTTTTTAACAATCTCATTATATTAAATATATTCAGCCTTTGTTAAAAGAGTAAATTCAATTTATCACTCAACTCATTAGGTAAACTATAAATTTACAATAGACTCCATCACTTACAGCTATGCACACTACAGGTTTATCCTTATCTGTGCACATGTAGAACAAAATTTGCTTATATCCCATTCTTATCCAGCTCTTCAAATTCTTGTGAACTATACACAGGATTTTCCATTTTTCAAAATCCTGAAGATTGAGGCTAGGCAATAAGGTTATGTGTTGAGGTTATGCATTTGGTAATGCATTAAAAAGCCTTATTCCTACTATTTTATTACATTTACTTGTCTTACTTAATCTATGGTAAGGCATAATTTGTTTATGCTTCTTATATTGTAATAATGTATTTTTTTTTCTTGACCTATGATTATGCACATTTTACTTTACATGTATAAGAATATTTTAAAAATATTAATTTACTATTGTAAGAATTTTCAGTTTTATACAGAATATTTTAGAATGATCCATTATTTTGCATCTGATAGAATTCTGATAATATTTTTTTGGATTCTTGGCACCTTTGATACACGTGAACCGTTACCTCATAAAATATATTACCTAAATATCCTGTGATAGAAAGAAAACTAAACCATTCATAGAAAATCCTTTAAGATGCCTTTTTTTTAGGTTTACTATTAAAAATGCAACCCAAGATTACTATATACAAGATCTATATGCAGATTCCATTTCTTATCTAGCACTATTCCAAATATTTTAACTATTTCAGTTGTAGTCTTGCTTGTAACACTTGAATTCTTTAGTGTGGAGAGTATATATTTTGTGTTCTTGCTTCATTCATGTAAAACCATTATTGTTAAACCAAATTTGTGCTTGCTCTATTATATTATATGCTAATTGTGATAGTATTTCATGATCTGTATGGACCTTTAAAAATGAGGTTATCTGCATATACAACAGAATAAGCCGAATAACATTCGGATACATCATTAAATCATCAGCAAGAAGAGTAAAGGTCCTAGCACCAAGCCTTGTGGCACTCCTATTTCTATTTCAACTGTAGCTGAATGGAACTACTGTATATTCTACTATAGTTGAATGGATCGTTTTCCATTAACTGATACTACCTGATTGTGATTCTTAATCTATAACTTAAAAACATTATGAACTGCCCCTTTATTCCATAGTTTTCCATTTTGTTCAGCAATGGATCATGTTTAACACAGTCAAAAGCTTTACCCAGATCATACAAGGTGCTCTGAGCTTAGCTTCTTTCTTCAAGAGCCTGATTGATCTTTTCTACATACTTGCTAACTTTAAGTTAGCTGATATTGATTATTAATAAACAAATTATCTTCAAGATATTTTTGGAGTTGATTTTTGATCAAACATTCTATTATCTTGGCTATTGTTGAGAATACTGTAACTGGTCCTCAACATATCACCCTTTTTGTGGATTGGTACTATCTTTGAAAATTTTAAATGTTTTGGGAAGATTCCTTCCATAAAATATCTATTTATACCAAAGGTCAAAGGAATTACAATATAACTATTTCTTTAATAAAATTATTGGACATATAAATGTCTCTCGTTCTTGAATATTTTAGTCTACAAGTCCCTTGGACTAATATGTCATTGTTATCTAGACATGCCATACCTCTTGTGGAAAGTGTGTCTGCACAATGGTAACCCCATCTGTAGTAATAAATTCAACAAGTCTATGCATGATTTCTGTCACTTCAAATAGAGCATTAATATCCCTGCAGATAATTTACTTACATTTATAACTTATCAGGTACCTTAAGACACTTCAAGACTTTCAAGAAATTTATTTTCATCCCCATCAAGATATCTGTATATTACAATTAGTTTATACTAGAATTAACCCTGATGGTTCCAGGACTTTTTCAGTACAAAAACCTTTTAAGCATAGATTTTTCACCTGTAATTCACAGTGGGTACAAATTGCTGCACTCTTAATCTTACATTTACTACAGAAATAATAGTTTTGTAATGTGAATCCGTCAAGCATTACATATCCTATTTCATCTTCCCCTGTGACTATAAGACAATACCAAGCTCTTCTACCATATTTATAAGGCACTGAATTAAAATATTTATTCTATTATAATACTTAGAGACTTACTAGTTTTGTTTCCAAGCATCCACCTCATCTTTTACTAATTTTTTCTGAACCACACAGCTTATTGCAAAGCAATTCCCGAAATTTACATGACACCCTGTTATTTTGATGTACTCTGCCAAAGTCTTGAGCATTTAACCATAAATTACCATCGACCACCAAATGATTTGTATTTGTACACATCACATCCAACTCCTGAATTCTTATCATTTTTCTCATACTGACATCATACCTACTGAGAATTTCACTTATAATGTTTGTCTTAGTTGACTGTCACTGAAGAGTGCACTAAGTCCCTCATTTCTCCCATTATCATTTCTTCAGCTACTCGACATTGTCTAATGTTGACTCAACATGCAGGAACACCACTCTTAGCTTCTTTCTTTTAAATTTATCTGTTCAACCTAGTCTCGCAGTTCACTCTTTTTATGCTAAAAAGCAGCCTACCTAATACCTTTTATTCTTGCATGATTCTTCTGCAAACTTCAGCATTAAGATTCCTAACACTAACACAGGTTTTTTATCTATTTTAACTACACACCAACTTTTTTGGATCGATTCTGACACTGGCCAAATTCTGCTCATTGAAGGCAATATAGTCTTAACCTCCTTGCACTGTCCCCCATCAATCTTCTTTTTCAAAACCAAATTCCCCCCTCCCCCCTGTAGAACATTAATTTTATTTATTGCAATCCAGAGACTCCTGGTCAGCATGTTGATCACCACATGTAACAATGTTATTGTTTTGTTCTCCCATTGCATCACATCTTCAGTTACCATGAGCACATTGCTAGTACTTCACCCAGCTGATAACTCAGGATTTATTATTTCCCAGATGTCACCTTCAGTTTTTCTATTATCCTGATCCTTTTTATTAGAGCTGAACTTCCCTGACGAGCGACATTTGTTCATATTTTCTTTATTTTCAAATGATAACTGTTTCTGCGATCGCATCACTCTCCCACTATCCGCCATCTTGACAGAGGTCAAGGCATTGTCACATTAACTTAAGATTGAAAAACAAAATCTTCACCAAAATACTCGGCTGAACTATAAAAGGAGCCACTTTTTTACTTTCCTTTTAAACAACTCTATACTCAATAATTTATCACAATTAGGTAATTTATTGTATACATTAATGGCACTTGTATCATGATTCTGCTTTGAAATTCAGCCTTGTAAAAGGTACAATCAAATGTTTTAGGACTTCAGCCTCCTGAATTCCTCTTATATTACAACAAAATATATAAAGAAACTATTTCCGCAAAAGGTTAATTTCATTCAAATTAAGTAAAAAAGAAAAATGAGCTATTGTAAGAATAGTTTGTATAAGGTATGTTCAAAAATGCCTATGAACTAATTATGAAATTTTTGTTACCCAACCTACCTGAAAATGCAATTTTTAAAAGGACATCATTATATTTGTTACTAGAGAAAAGCTCCAACAATTCAATCCATTTAGAGTGTTTGTCTCCAAGAAATTCCAGGATGATATTTTCAGTAAATTTTAAAAGCTTGTTTATGTTTACTAGCTGGAACCAAATTTGTTTCAGCAATTCTTTCAATTCTATAATTTTCCCTGGATGCTCCTGGGGACATGCTGTTACCAATGCCATTGCTGTAACCTGCAAATAACCATTTTAATAAAGTGTTTCATTACACAATAAAAATCATACTTTTGTTAACAAACATTAACCATGTCACCACATTTCAAGTCAAGAAATGAAGTAAGAGAATCTTTGCATGGCAAAATTTCTAATTACTTATACAGGGTGGCACACTAGAACACTAAAACTCGGCCTGAGTGCAGACTGCTCGACCAGCAATTATATACAAATCGTTGACTGCCATGAGCAGATACAACAAATAGATCAACATGTAATAATTAGATAATAAAAATAAGCTAATACAAAGGTCTACATTTACTGAATTGATCTGGTCTTTTACATTATATTAGGCACTGAAAATGACCTCGTGCTTCAATGTATTTTAGTGCACAGCTTAACATGTTAACCTACACATTGTGAAACTCTGCTGCAACAATACTCAAAATTTCATTACAAATATGTCCTTCAAGTCATCTGATATTTTTCTGGTGATTTGTATACTCTTTGCCCTTTAGACTGCCACATAAGCGATTGGGCCTGGAGAACGCAGTGCCACATCCTTTGCAGAGTCTATTCTTCTGTGAATCTTTCATGTATTCGTGAGATTAACTTGCATGAAGTGTGACTGATCACCACATCCTGTTGAAAGACAGCATGTGTACATTCAAGGGGGAAATATCTATGTTTTATTAAAGCCAAAGCACTATCTTGTAAACCTAAGATTGTTTGTGCAGACATATTCTAAAAACATTCTTTCTAGCAATACGGGGAAACTTTGATTTAATATTAGTTCTTGTTCTGTATTTGCTCTGGGCCTCAAATAGAGTAAATTGTATTGTAGGTTGAATTGAATGTAAGGCAAAGCTAACATTATAAACTTCATGTGGGCATTAGGTTCTCAATTTTAATACACATACACAGGTGAAAGTTACAATAGTTTTTGAGGCTGTTACTATCTAGAAAACCCAAAGCAAGAACATTACAATTTTAACTTCGGCTATGCAAAAAGTAAGTTGTGTTAAGGTTCGGAATTAACATTTTGGTTTTTATTTACAAGCACAATAATCTAATTTATGAATAACATTCTTAAAAATTTACATATACGCAATCAGTACTTACTGCTGTTTTAAAAAATATGCAACACAAAATCTGACTTGCTAACAAGGCACACCATCTCTTTCACTGTGAAGAGGTTCCTCAATCATATAGGGATTGTTATTGATCAGTATCTGGTGTTCTGAGAGTTCACATGTCCTGTCAGATGGAACCAGGCTTTACCACTCTTGAAATAAAGCAGCAGATCCAACATTCCTCTCTAAATTGTTTGGCATAGCCATGTAAAGTAATTCGCAGATCCTGTATTATCTTCCTCTTTCAGCTCTTGGAACATCATTTTATAGGGCTTCATACTTGTATGGTACAAAACACATTAACAAGACCTAAGCAAAATGTTGTCAGGACAGTTTATATGCCTACTTCTTTGGACTCTGGATCATTCATGCTCAAATATACATGATCACAGATGGGTCTTGATTCTCTTTTGAATCTATATTATGCCACTTTGTCACCAAATGATGTATACTGCTCTTTGCTGGTATGGAAATGTCTTTGCAAAAATGTCCCACATTTATTTTAATGAACTGGTAAATACATATGCTTCCACTATTGTGATGCTTTCTTGAAGAGAATACATCTCGCACATGTCTTAACCAAGTCACAACTTTTGTATTAACAATGCAAAATATAGTGGCAATAGCTTCAGAACAAAAGCCATTTGGTTCGCAACAATGAGCAGTCTAGTGCTCAGGACCACTTTCATAAACCACTCTGTAAAAGCTTGTGTTCAAAGAATTTTAATGTAACAGAAAATATAATTATTTGCCACCTAGCATCATGTATATAAAAAAAATACAGTTTTTCAAATTTGTGTACCCAGTCAAGCAGATTATTAAATTTAATGAAAAAATGAAAGGAATGTGTTGTGCTTCTGGAAAAATTAAACTACCTCAACTTGGAGAACCGCCAGAGACATTACAAAGTTGCTCGCAGGATATATTGCCAAATCAAAGCATTTTCTATCAAACATCAGGAAATACAGTCATGCTTCTAAATGTCATTCGGCAAAGAAATCTTAGCAGTTTAATTCATGTCAACTTCCAGAGTCAAGGAAGAGTTTATCATAGCTGGCTTCCTACTTCCATTCCCAAATGGTCAAATCAAATTCCTACAAATCAATTTCATCCATTGGCAATGATGACAGCAATTGACATGACATGATGACATCTGATGCACACATAATTTTTTTCAAGCTGACAAAATGCCTGCTGGTTGGTTCTCCAATCATAATGAACTTTGAATTAATGCCACCCAAAACCCTCTAAGAGATTCCTCACCTAGCACCAGAGAGTATTATTAACCACACGAATCAGCAGCATCCCCCCAGAGAGGGACTGGCACGAACAGTGGGAAATCACTGAAGATGGGAACAATTCCCAAAACGCTCTAGTAAGTGTTTTATGTGATGTAGCATTACAACTTAACTCATGTATTTAAACTGAAGACATCATTCTTTGACTTACTGTATAAACCTTAATAAGATTATTTCATCAGTAAGTTTACTTTTGCACCTACATTTCAGTCCCTATCTTGACCATTATTTTCACCTTACAACCTTTTCACTAATTATCACTGTCTGTAGGACAAACTATTCAAGTATTGGAAACCTTAACTATAACAAAAAAGCACCTTAAAATACATAAGATGGAGATAAGAGTATTATTAGCTTAACAGGATAATAAAAGGCTTCTTCACAAATACCTGAGAATGATAACAAAACTAAAATGAGAATGGGAGGACTCAAGATTTTCGTTTACAACAGCTGGTAACAAGAATGGGAATGCATTTTGGATCGTCTTTCCAGAAAGTGATGCAAGATTTTTTCTAGGTTCAACATGAGCAGAATATTTGTTTGAAGTATGCCTTTACGTGTTATTATATAATATGGATTTCAAATCATCTTTTACTATGATTCAGGATGGAATAAATGTTCTTTACATAACTCAAGGCTTATAATTCTTTCTTTATTTGCAGGACATGTAGCCATTTTGAAGAATTCAATGTAAAGTCTTTTATCCTCAATTAATTACACTAGCTATAAAGTTTGTCAATAAATTACGATGGCTCCATTGCATTAACTATAACACCATGTATACTTTTTGTCCCTAAATTACTAACTAGCCGATTACAATGTATGCTTAACTCGCTCATTACCTAAGCCTAGCCTAACCAAATGTGTACTGGCTAAGCACACTTAACTAAGCTTAGCCAAACTCATTGCACCACAGGTACACCTGCCTAATAGCTTACTGAAGTTTCCGAAAAAGTTCTGCTAAACGATTTTTGGTGTCGGGATGCCACAAATACAGATGTGAGCATCTAAATGTTTGCGTTGAATGCCAAACCCCAGACAAGTGATGTAGCAGAGCTCACCAGTGAAATTCAACATTATTGGTGTGCATTTTTGTCACTGGATCTACAAAATTCATAGAATGATTTACTGCCTGAAGGCATCCATATATATTGTGCTGGTGAACTCTACGAGCTCTGCAATTAAATTGTAGAGCATGTATGCCTCCCAGTTATTAATTGAATATATCACCATCTGAACCTTATTTGTTTGCAGAACTGTCATCCCAAGGATCCACTTGTCCTTAATGATGTATCCTCCGATGGAATTTCCATCATCCAATTTTGCATTCATTGATTTGAACGTGACTGTGATGTCAAATTTTCCCACTCTCAAAGAGTATTAAGTATCGATAAAGACCATGCACACTTCATGACAGAAACTGAACCAATCAAATACTCACACCTCACACCTTGGTGTCCAAATGAACACCCTATTATTGTCACCTTATATGGGTGCTTGTATGCACAGTGTGTAAGATGAAAAGAATTTGCCTGTCTTTTCAAGTTCAATTCTATATTAATAATAATCATAATAATCTTTATTCACCTTTGGACTTGCACATAAATCATGGCTTCATCAGTATATATATATTTACAGCAGTATGTGCAAATAACAGTACTTATAAATTTATATTTTTAAATTCTTGAATTATTTTTAACATTTTCTTTTGTAATTTTAAGATTTGTGGACATGCACCATACTGGAATACCATAGGTTAAAATGGAGTGAACATATCCAAAATAGATCTTGATACACTTGTGGTAAACACTTTACTTGTTACTCTGAATGCATAGCAGATTTTGGACAATTTGCTATCTAGATAATCATTATGGTGTTTCATTTAAGCTCCTAATCTATCCAAACTACTAAGAATTTTGTTTCATTGCCTTTGTTTTTGGGGTGACTATCAATACAAATCTGTAGTTCTTTACATGTTTTACCTGGGCTGAAGTTTTTAAAAGTTGTCTTATCTACATTTAAGTAGAGCTTATTTCCTGCTAGCCAATTATGTAGGATTATGTCCTTTCGATTTATATAATTTTCCAGGGCAGAGAGGTTACTATTTTTATGTATAATATTAGTTTCATCTGCAAATAAAGTTATTTGAGTGTCATTGTAATTTGATGGCAAGTCATTTATATAAATTAAGAACAAAATAGGTCTCATAATTGACCCTTGTGGAGCTCAGTCTTTTAGATGTTGATTTACAGATATCTACAAAGAAGTGTATAGCATTCATAATGGACTTACCCTTTTGAAAACCAAACAGAGTGTGTGAACATACATTATTCAAGAAAGGATACCACTCTATTATACATTATCCGTTCAATTATCTTGAGCACACAGACAAGATTAAGATAGGTCTATGATTTTCAGGATTATCCCTGTCTCCTTTTTTGAAAATGGGAAGTACTTTAGCTATTTTGAATATCTGGGGAAAAGTACAGAGCTTATTGAAGCATTACATATATCTGCTAATGGCTCAGCAACATATGTTATACAAGCTTTAATTGCCAAGTCAGGTATACCACCTGAGCCATAGGAATATTTATTTTTTAGTTTTTTCATGACATCAATAATTTCAATTTTTGTTACTGGACCTAGATAGATCAAGTGGATGTTTTCCTTACCGCATATGTGGGTTCTTTATGTGTGGATTGCAGGGAGTTGCCAACCATGTTTGAAAAATGGCTTATAAAAGTATTTGCTACATCTGTCGGTTTCTGGGCACCCTTAAGATTAATTTTCTCATTATTAGATTTAATTGTTCCTGTTTCTTTCTTGACCATCTGCCAAAGAGCTTTACTTTTGTTTGGTGATTTAGAATAAACCTGCTGTTAATACTGCCTTTCATTAATTACTTTCTTAAGTGTGGATATGTATGTTTTGTAGCATTTTTTAAAAATCTCATTAGTTCAAGTTTTATTTATTTGGCTAAGCAATCTTTTCTTACTGCAGGATGTTAACATCCCCTTTGTGAGCCATCCAGATTTCTTTCACATTTTTTAACCCTTTTTAGTGGACAGGCAAGATTAAAGCAATGTTTAAATATGGTAAGAAACAGATCACATTTTTCATTGAGATGTCTTGAACCTAGCAGAAAATTCAAACAATTTAAGTGTTCTTTGCTAAATAACCTCATATATTATTTGTTCTGTTATACAGTTTCTAAATTAATGTGCATATGCAGCAGAATCGCATTATGGTCTGAAAGACCAGTGTCTATATTTTCACATCTGTGAGGGGTGGAGTTTTCCTTGATTATAATTTGTCAAGACATGTTTCAGAAGTGGTTGTTATATGAGTGGGTGTGTTAATTATGGTTTTTAAATTATGTGAGTGAATAATAGATAACATTTCTGCTGTATACTTATCTTTTGATAGAAAATTTAGGTTAAAGTCACCACATATAATTAATTTGGCTTATTTTTCAGAGTAACAAGTAATATGTCAAATTTCTCTAGAAATGCTTTTATACATCCATCTGGAGCCCCATACACACAAGCAAGTGTTAATTTACTTTTCTTACTGTTTGATTCAATAACTGCTTGTTCAAAACATTTTTCTTCAATAAGGCAATTTGTTTTATTTATTGTTTTAAATGACATGCCATCCTTAACAACTATTGCACTTCCCCCCATTTTTAACTATTTTTCTACAATATACATTCCAACTTCTAAACCCTTTGACTTTATATAATGGAATTTCATATTCATGCATTCAATGTTCAGTAAGGCACAGAAAACTGACTTGTTTGAATAGTGAGGCCAGTATTACATCTCATTCATCTATTTTATTTTTAGACATTGCATGTTTAAATGCAAGAGAGTTAATTTTTTTTGCACATTTCCTACCGTATCTGAAGTTGCAGTAGCATTACTTACCCTGATTTGGGGGAAAAAATCTAATTTATTTTCAAGATTATGTTCACCAACTAAACTGTCTGTCCATTTCCCTGATTTTTGCACATTTGAATTATTTTACTAATGATTTTACCTAGTTGATGTGACCTCTTACAGTTTAAATGGAGTCCATCCTTTCCTAGACAAAATATGGCTCCTAGAGAATCACAAGCCCATTGAATATTTGAATTAATGTCCTGTATAAATGCAGAACACTCATCTCCTCTTATTGTTACACTGTTCGCACTATAGTTGCTCCACGGAACTTCTTTGCTGCTCTCATGTTGTCTTATATTTCCCCCATTACTTCTACAGAAGAATTATTCCCACAAATGTCCTTAGTGCCAATATGAAGTACCACAGTTTTCAGTTTATGGGCTTCCTTTGTGCTCAATTGATGAATCTTGTCTTTAAGCTGTGAGGATTTGATGCCATTGTACACTTCCACTAGCACCAACTTCCACTTCTACAGTTTTTAATATGGAGTCCCCCATTACCAGTACATCATCGTCCATACACGATGACGTCTGCACTGTTATAACAACACAATTGTAACAAGATTTCAGCTCCCATGTGCTATTCTAACACAGAATAGAACTCGTTGTGTATCTAATGATGTGTGATATTGCTTATAAACCGAACAGACACTGCATTTATATCACCATCATTTACTCTTGGGCTGCCGTTGCTTTCTTCCTCTGTGACGTTTTGGTTTACTTCCGTTGAAAAGATGTTCTCCAGAGCATGGTTGTTTACTCTCTTATATTTAGTGTGTTGTGGACGCCTGGAATTTGTAGTAAAGGATGGAGTACTAGAAGAATGAGGGTACTCACCATTATCTGATTTAGTTAATTCGTATTTGTTAGATGTTGTTACAAAGACTGTTGGGGTTCGCTGCTTTGAATTTATGCATTACCTCCTTGGAGTCTCCGTAGAGAAATAAGTTTCATTCAGGCTCCACAGTTACTTTTCCAGCCACTCATTAGCTGCTGCTAGCTTCTTGTTTTCTTCTTTTAATCATTCCACCTCACCATGAAGCAGAGAAACCATTTTTTTCTTTGGTGCATAGCGATTCCTATATTTTTCGTTGCTAGGCTCTACTGTACTGATATTTATGTTGTATAGGTGATCTGAAAGTCTTATTTTTATTTGCCCTTTTCTCAGCAAAATTCTGGACAATCTTAAAATCGTTCTGTTTAAGTGACGCCGGGCATTCTTTCCATTTATTGCAACACGTGGTAGCCATTGTTCCTACGGCATATATTATCACCTTTTGCGGCTGTTTGTGATTGATAAACATCTCGCCTTTATTTCTACAACTATATTTCAGTTTGATGCACCCTATTTTATATTTTTGCCTTGTTTTGTAAAGTACTACTTTAATAAAGTACTGAAAACTGAAGTGGCACTATCCACTTGTTTTCCCTCATTATAGAGAAAGAGAGAGAGAGAGATCTTATTAATAACAAAAGTCACAAAGAGTAGGGCTTTATTTTAGCTCTATCTACTAATGGGGTGCGAGAACACAATGTTCTTATTCTCAGCAGATCCTCGTCAAATAATAATTGAAGCCTAGCCTCTGAATCACTGAGGTAAACCGACACATCTCTTGATTAATTGGACAAACCATTTCTAAAACTATTAGAAATGCTAAGAATGTCACCAGTAACATACCACTTTCCCTTCTCACAATATCACAAATTCTGTTCGATTGCATCCCTGTGGTTGCAAAGCAATAAAACCCAAGAGAAAGTATGGTTAGGAGTTATCAAAACTGACTGCTTGTTCATAGCTTGCAGATGATGCTACACAATTTGTCTGTTTCTTGTTTGCGCAAACCTTCAGACTTAGAAGGTCTCGTATCACTTGTTGAAAAGAATATCCCACTTCTTCATTTGGTAGATTTTATACATTGAAACTTCATTTACTTTAAACTGACAAATGATATTTTTTCACCAAATATGTTTCTGTCAAAGTAATGGAGGCTAACCAATGTCACAATTTGAAAGAATTTCAACTATAGTAAGCTTTAGCACCTATTTCATTTTATGGAAGCCTAGAATAGAGAAGAGTCTAATATGCACAATACACCTCTAATATGCCTGCCTGGGAACAAGATTATTGAAACTTGAGGTCTTGCTTCCTGTTCCCTGGAAGGCTTCCTGTCAATTATGAAGAATCCCACTGAAATACATGTATTTCAATATTGTCATTCTCATTACCATTCTTGGATGTTGTGAACCAGCAAAACGGTTTAATGGATGATTTCTGGTGGACGTTAACATAGCTGTAAACAAAGGCTGCCAGTCTCGGCATACAAAAGAAAAACAGCTTATATGAAAGATAAATTAATAATAAACATGGATAAGAATTCCAGAGTGCACAGAGATGCTTATGAAAGGAAGTTATTTGACAATACTTTTTTTATTAAAAACTCCAGAAGCCTAATCACTCTCTTTACTTGCACTTTTAATAAGTTTTCTTTACAGCATTTTCTGCACAATTAGCTGTACATTTAATACTCAGAGTTCACATGATTGCAGTATAAACAAATGTTACACATGTATGAGAGTTGACATCTCCAGGCTTTAGGACTTGCTTTTGGAAACTTTTGGCATTTTACAAAATTAATTTAATGCAATTTACAAATATTTGACGTTTTAAATCTTTTCTTACCAAAGTTTCTATTAAATCCTTATTCAACTCTACTGGTACAGATATCTGGGATGAAAAGTTTCTCCACATGAGCAATAAATAAAACTTCTGGAAAGCTGTCACAATCCATTCAGCATGAGCAGCACTTCCAAAATGCAGCTCCATCTCTGGTTTGCAATCAAAAATTGGCACATTCCAAACTAAAAACAAAACAACATATTTGTTTTTTTTTTTTCTGGAAGAAAAAAATTTGACAAAAATCATGAAATGTACTCAGTGTCTGCACTGGATATTTTACATATTCATATGTTTTTATATGATTAGGATATATCCAGCAATTACAATTCTGCATGAAATTTAAAAAGAGGTGATATAAATATTAGGCCACAATTTATTACTCATTAATTGCAAGATTATTATAGCTATTTCATGCAAATTTGAAAGGGGTTTTAGAGGGGAAATATGCTATATTTCACTAGGACAGTATTAATGGTGAAAATGGTTTCATACTTTAATTACACATACAAAAATTAAAAAACCTTCTACAACATAAAGAAAGCAAAAGAGGATTTAATGATGATGATGATAATAATAATAAATAAAAAAAAACACACACACACTTTATTTGTAGCTCAATCTACTCTTTACGTTCTCCACCATATATTTAGTAGGTATAGTAGAGTTGAATCCCCCAAAAATTTCATACTAAAATTTAACTGGAAATATATGTTGAGGACTATGAATAACAAAAAGGTAAGAACCTTTTTTAGAAAAAGGTCTGTGAATGTGAACAGCATATCTCAAAATGAAATTGCGATAAATACCAAACTAAGTATTTTTGTTCATTAACTTGGTATTGTTATTTCCAAAGATGTAAAAAAATGTTCAAGAAAATCCCCCACTCCTAATTACCCTTTTCATGAGACATTATTCAAATTATTTTCTCAAAATTTATTCATTATTTGGATTAAGCTATCATATATTAAGGATATTTACATAAGAAATAAAATGTATATCTTGAATTTTCTGGGAACAGCCTGAACAGCCTACTTCATTCATTGTATAATCTGTATGTTAGACAAGAGATGAAATCATAATACACACATAATTTAATCCTAAGAAACTTTTTTGTGACAAACTATTCTTTCAGATCCTGTTGACATTTTTCACAATTACATGGAATGTGTATGAAATCAAACTTCAAATTTTATTTGACAAATATAAAATTGAATACAAGGGAAACATATTTTTGGGTATATAGGAGAATGAAAACCTTAAATAGGATAGTCATAATTGCCAATTAAAAACTAAACTCAGCTGTATTTGCTATGTGCTCAAATGTTTAAAAGCTATATTAAACTTAGTATGAGTAAAAAAGTACATTTGGGTCATTTTCAGAGCTGATTAAATATGGTATAAAAATCTCAGATTGAATACTTATAATCCAGAAGAGAGCTATAAGATTATTAAGTGGAATAGTAATAATTTCTATAGACTTTATTTTACAAATCCTAACATTTTACCATTAAAAGGTATCTTTCAGCAGAGGTTCTAAATCACACTAAGAGATACCAAGGAGAACTATGCACAAATGCAGATATCCAGTCCTATAATACAAGAACAAAAAATTTGATGTGTTCCATTCTCATGACTTTCTATTCATCTCTGTAAATAATTATTGTTATTAAGGTTATTTTTTCCTCTAACACATTCTAATCGAGATAAACATTAGCAGAAACAATCTTATTACTTAGTTCCTTATATATAGAAGCTAGTTGCTATGTGACTGAAGTTCCTTTGTTTGCATGTATGGCCAGGAGTTGAATAATTCCTGTATGAGAAAAGTATACATTTTTTAAAAGCTGAAACCAATAACAAGGAATATCTAAAAAATGATCAACTCCACGAAAAAATATATATAACATAAATTGTGTGTTTTAATGTGCTCTACAATTTTGTGTGTCAAGTTTTTTCTATCTCTTAAAGTTTAGCAGTTATGCAAAATTCTGTAAAATTCATCCAGAATAAAGTAGTCTTCAGAGGCTATTCCCAGAAAGTTCAAGATATACATTTTATTTATCCGGCAAATATCTTTATTATACAATATTTTAATAAAACTTGTTGGAGACATTTTTGAGAAAATAAAAAATTTCAAAATTTTGCCCATGTTTATGACAGTTTGGGGTGGGGGGATTTTCTTGAAAATCTTCACGTCACATCCTTGGAAGATATCAAACTTAAATACGAATTTGCAAAACAATAATGATACTAGTTAGCCTTGCTCATTCATCACACTTGTTTTGAGCAATAGACTGTCCATGCAGGGATGAAGTGTTTGCAGACAAATGAAACATGCTTGTAATTCAGGTGCCACCTTCAGCACTGTTGTTCCATCTGATGAGCCATTACATAGCTGTATACAGAGTAATTTATTTTATGCCACATTGCATTATGATTGAGAGAGTAGAGCCAGTGATGTCACTTTAGGAAACCCAGAGCTCTAGTTTTCACATTTCAGTACGGTTTATGCTTTCAAGAGTTGCAAGAGTGATCTGATTTTTGTTGTTCAACTTTTATTAAGTATGGATGTGGAACATTTTATATAAGAAACTTTCATTAGTTGGGATGATACCTAAGAAAATTACAAGGATTGTGACAAGAATCAAATTTCCAAATATACTGTCAACCAATCTTGTCTTGTTTATAGTAGTAATACAGATCAGTACTAGCTCCAGAACAAAGTATGGAAATAGGCTGGTAGAAATTATTTCCTCAAAAGTACATTATTGATTTGATGCTTGTTGGTAAAACATTTTTTATCATTTGTTAACACTAAATGTATTTTCATTTTGAATATTATTTATTTCTTGAGAAGCAAATTCATTCAAATACAACATGATGTTTGATCCAGCTGTTTGCCAGTAAAGTCTTCTTATTATTATTGGTTATGATACTAAATTTGAAATTTCCGTAGGTATGCTCAGAAGAGTTTTGAATGTAATTTATGGAACTCGAAGCATTAACATGCAGCTGTTGTGTTTATCTACAAATATATTGTGAATGGTGTTGCTCATGCCTGTGCTTTTGCTGTATTATGTTATAACTACATTTTCTTTTTAAGGGACCTTACAGTGCAACCATAACAGGCATAGCAGTAACTCAACTGCAGATGCCACCAACAAAATAAATTGTTCAAAGTGATCTGCAATCTTATCATGTCATGCTTTGAGATATTCAGGTTGACAGAGAGGAATATTTTCTTCACCATTATGTCCAACAGATCTAAATTAGTTACTTTACTTTAGTTACTTATATTTGTTGCCAAATGGCATCAAATGGATAAATTAATTATTTTTTCGTTACTTTTATTACCACTAGATACTGTGGTAAGGAAAAGGATACGTGGAGAAGAGAGAAATTTATACAAAAAATGCTCTATAATACACTGTATGAGAATACTGCTAATTTCTGGATTCTGTGCAATGACTTAATTATGGTGAGCATGCACAATGCTAAATGAACTTTAACATTCGAACAGTGTCTTCATGGGATGCAAGCTGCTATCTAATAACATTGCTAACGTAAACAGGTGCAGATTGTGTGGGGGGGGGGGGGGAATGTGATATCCTAAAAGAAATCATATATATGAAACTCAAATAGTGTTTAACATAAAATATTTATCATCATAACAGAAAAAATAAAAAGAATAGCAATAAAAATAACAATTTCCTAAACATGCTCCTAAACACATTGTCCAGGAGCCTTGTACTTTTATATTCAAGATTTTTTTTTTTTTAAATTTAACATCATTTACACCGACTTTGGCTATTGGCATTAAGAAAATGTATATTTTTTACGCGAATTAACAATGCAATACAATGTCCGCTTACCCCGAGCAACAAAGGATTAGTTTTGTATTTTGTGCCCACAAACTATCAGTTTCCAGGAAGAAAGTATAGTCTATTTCTAAGTTTTTAGTTGTGAGACTTATAATGATCAAGATAAAGAATGAATTTGTCTAAACCACTCTCACATATGGAATGATCAAGATTTCTATACAAGATTTTGATGAATCACAATAGTTCACAACGATAAGAAATCTATACTTTATTAAATACCTTGTCATACTCATACTGTTGCATATGTAACAAAATGCTTTATATTTTAGTAACAAAGCTCTCACCAGAAACAATGATTTTCTCGATCTTTTCCAGTATCTCAAAATTTACAGTATTCAGAATTGTCAACAGCGTCTCACATTATTCTAATGGATTCTTTGTGTTTCAATTTTTCCCCATGTTTGACAATTTTTTTTTGTCATTTTACATATACATTGCTGAAAACCCATAAAAGCATGGAATTCATATGCTCTTCGTGCACAAGCATTATCAACTTTTCAGTTCCAAGGAACAGTTTGGCTCAGTGAAGAGGAACATGGTTAGCCGAATGTGAAACTTGCAAAATATAAATCATAGCATAACCCTAGCATTAGTTGCATTCATTTGTTTATTATGTGTAAAATATATAACTGAAATAAAATTGTGTAGTTATTATTAGAATTCTGGCAGCACCTTAACAAAAATATATGTCAATGTAAAAGCAGCACAAATATGAAATTAGTAAATGACATTTTACTATAATTACATTGTCTAAAGTTAAAGAACAATTACAAAGAATGCTGGCGCAGACTGGAACATGGTATCGAATGACCATATACACCGAGATGTCAAAAGGATAAGGATTTTGAACAATGAGGAACTGCTGTGATGTTCATCTCATATTCATTATTGGTAAGCATGATCACTAGCAATATCCACTGCACCCAGGGAATACATTGCAATGGCTAAAACTGCTTTCAATATAAACAGTACCCAACTGATAGAAAAACTATTTAGAGCTTCTGAAATGCTATATCTGGAGTGTAGCGTTATATGGAGCTAGAAAGACAATAAGAACAAAAACAATGTATCTAGAGTGCTTTGAAAAGTAGTGTTGAAGGAAAATGGAGAACATTTAATGAACAATGACTCTTGCTATCTTGCATTCCATACAGAATATTAAAGCCATCAAATAGGAGTAAAAACAGATTACACTCAAATTGCACTCTTGAAATAAAGTAACTTACTTCGGTGGCTGTTGCCACCATTTTCAACGGAGATTCACTGATGAACTCATTGTAGCGTCCAGTGGAGGTCTGCCTTCCAGATAGATGAATTTTGAGATGAGTCCATTTGTTTGTAGTATGTCAAAATTTATGACCTTGTTTTTTGAAATTAATAGATTTTACCAAACTGTTAATCCAATTGGATTCTGCACTAATTTTAATAACTGAGAAAATTATGCTTTCGAGTCAAAAAATGATGTGCTACAACTGAATTATCTGTCTGTTTATATTTTAAATATCTAATGTATTCTTTAAAGTGTTCTCCGATGTTTCATTTTGTTTTTCCTATATACCTTTTCACATTCCTTGCCGCTGATTTTATATATCCCTGATTGTTTCAATGGGGGGATTTTATCTTTTGTGTTTGTATGGAGAAGGTTTTTTAAACTGTGCTTAACTGGGGCTAAGATGATGTTCCATTTTTTGAAAATCTTTTGAAAGGGTGGTGTGCCAAAGGGTGGTAAGCGAATTTTTTGTAGCTGGTTTCTGCTTTTATTCTTTTTAGAGCACTAATTTTGTTTACTTTCTTCTGTTTCATGAATTTATTAATCTTCTTCTTTACCAAATGTTCTGTGTAGCCATTCTTTTGTGCAATTTCTATGATCCTATTAAGTTGTAATTTGTATTCCATCTAGCTTAATGGTAGTTTTACCAGTCTGAATGCAAGGCTGTTGATCATGGCATTTTTTTATGAAATTGAGTTGTAGCTGTTGTTAATTATGTTGTTTTCTGTCTATGTTTCTTTCCTATAGATTCCAAATTTTAGTTTGTCTTGGTTCCTGATTATTTTTAGTCCAAGAAGGAAACATGCCATTTGATTCTTTTTCTATTGTGAATGCGGTGGAGCTGTCCTGAAAATTTAGTAATTTAAGGCTGTTCTCAACTACTTTTTTGTTTACTATTGCCACGATGTCTTCTACATATCTATACCAAGTTTTGTATATTTGTGGGTAGGCTGTGGTTATGTGGATTTCTAAATTACTCGGTATATGTCTGCAAGTATTGGGGATAATGGATTTCCCATGGCTAGACCATACTTTTGTGTATAAAATTTACCTCTGAATGTAAACTAGGTTTGTTCAATACATAATTGTGTTATCTTAAGTAAGTCTTTCCCTATTTCACCAGAAATGTCGGTGATAGTAAGCCATTTTTTCAGTAACGAAAGTAGTTTTACTCTTGGCATGCTGGGGAAAAGTGATACATCAAACGAAACCAACATGTCATCATCACTTAGGTCTTTTTTGTTTCATTTGCCCTATTAATTGAAGAAAAAAAGAAAAGAAAAAAAAAAAAAAAAAAAGAAAAAAAAGAAAAAAAAAATATATACTTAAACTGTTGTACTGTGGTAGGGTTTGGTGTTTACAATAGGTCACATTTTATTTCCTGGTTTATGTATTTTAGGTAGTCCATATGTGCTTGGTGTGCAGGGGTTACTTGGAATTAGTTTCTTTTTGTTGGCATCACTGATTAATTTTACACTGTCTAAGGTTTCAAGTTAAGGTTTTGTATATTTTGGGGTGGGATCTTTTGGAATTTCCACATATTCTTCCAACTGCAAAAGTTTCTCCATGCTGTTTTCATAATCTGATTTGTGCATCACTACTATTTTATTTCCTTTGCTGGCTTTTGTTTAGAAAACCTCCTTTTTGTTTAACGGTTTTAGCTCTCTCCGATGAGGATTGTGTTGGCTCTGGAATTTTTTTAATTGTTTTCTGGTTGGTCAAAGATAAACATTTCTATGTCTGCAACGTATTCGTCACCATCACGGGAAAAACTGATTCACGTATTTAGGCCCTTGTTCAACACTTCTTTTTCTTTCTGTGTGATGGATTCCTTGGATAAATTAACAAAAATTGTCTTCATTATTTTCGGTTTGGCAATGATAGCATGCATTATCATTTTGTGTTTGTTGCTTATTAAAGCCATGTTTAGAGAAAGAAAGGATTTTTGCTAGATGCCATTGAAGGAAAAATAAAGTGAGAAGACTGGGCAGAAAAAGAATTGAGATTCCAGACAATCCAAGAAGAAAAATGGTGGAGACATAAAAGATGCAGCAGAAAATAGAACAGTTGGAGAGTGGGATTTACATGGGAGTACATACCTACTTTAAGGTAAGGATGTGCACGCTCCCACACATACAAAATTAACACTGTTTTGCCTTTAAGAAATTTGGGCTCAAGATAGATAATTATCTATTACACAGAAGTATGAATATTGTTAAAAACAGCTTATTATGCATATTTTCTTTCATTGATGATCTATGAAATAATATTTTGGGAAATTCAGTAAATGTTAAAAAAGTATTCATTATGCAAAAAAAAAGGTAATAAGAATAATGTCAGGGGAAAGACAATCAACTCACTGCAAACCACTCTTCAAAATATTTGGAATTTTACCATTAACCTGTGAATATATTCTAGCCACATTGTCATTTGCAATAAATAACCCAGAAAAGTTTACAAAAAATACAGATATTCATAACAAAGAGACCAGTCATAGCCAAGACTTACGTAGACCAACAAATAATTTGTAATTACTCCATTAAGGGGTTTACTACAAAGGAATAGTTTTGTTTAATTCAATTCCCTCTTCTATAAAAGAATTGCAAACAAACAAAAACAAGTTTAAAAAGATACCTTATTTATTATTCACACCTTCTATACAGAAGAGGATTTCATTCGATCAAAAGACACTGGTAATAATGTAACATTGTAAATATAATAAACATGAATATTCTAGGAATGCAAATATATGAGTAGGCTTTTGGAAATAGATATCAAATTGAAAATCATGCAAAACTGACACCTCTGAAAATTCATTGTCAGAGTTATTATTTGTACATAAATGTATTAATAAGTATGAATAAATGTATTTGTTGATGTGATCTAGATCCTAGAGTTTGGGCTTTGAGTCTAATTTCATAATAGGATCTACAGATTGCAATGTTATGTATATATGTATGCATGCAAGTTTACATGATGAAACAATAGACCTATACAAGGTTTCAGCAGATACATTAATGACATGTGTGAGACGATACATTAATGACATGTGTGAGACAAATTAAAACAAAAATTTATTAAAAGTACTTGAAAATGCATTAGGACAACTATTAAAAAGTGAGACTAATTTGAATGGCTTTCAAGTGAAAAATAAAATAGATATCCCAGTACACAAAATCAACTTGCCAATCAAGTTATCAATAAGCTCTGGTAGCAATTGTATGTGGTCAGAAATTCAGTCATGTTTGGAAGGAGCTTTCATAATGTGAACATACATCTGGTAGTGGTGTTACAGTTCTACTGAATAACAAACTGGTTGCTGTTAGGCGAATGATGAGTTACCTGTGTGTAACTGACAGCACCTTCAGAAGTATTTGTTGAGTGACAGCATTTGACATACTGCAATCATTTACACTAAATTTAAATATAAAACATATTTATATTTAATTAACATAGCATCTAGCCTGTTCTATATGTTTCATTCTTTTAGATATTTAAGATAACAAACATGGCAAAAGTAAACAGGGCCAAAATATACACATGGGAATTTGGTGAGGAACATCTTTCAATTAAGGAAGATAATGTATATTACAGAGTCATATAGACATTAAATCAAAACAGAAATATATATTCCAACAGATGGTGACCTCATTTTGGGCAGTCAGCATGAAAGAATAAACATTGATGATGCCCCATACTTTCAATTTGCACCAATCACATCATGAAACGTTGGAGAGAAACTTTTCTAAATACAAAAACTATCTTAACTAATAACAGAAGGTGCTTTAACTTCATACACTAATATGATATATGATTTACTAATGAAACTTTAAAATGAGCTAAGTACATGGGAAACGTATGTTTTTATTTCCTACTACTATAAGTGAATCTTGTTTTATTATATTTCCGAGACTGATTCTGCTGCAAAGAGAAACTTTTTATTTTATTGTGAGTGGAATATTTTGTTTTATTTTAGATATTTATGCTTACATACACAGTACAGCTATAAGTTGTGTCAGTAAAATTTAAACGTGCTATAGTATGGAAATCTTGAATAAAGAAACGTGGAAACATGCAGCTGCGAGTAACCAGTTTGCAGTGTATCAAGAACAGGCAAGAGAGAAAGATGGAGTGGGGAGTATACGTATATCGTATTGCTGTCTTGGCATAATTTTGTTGTGGAAAACAAACTAAGGGAGTTTTTTTGATGCTGAAACCTCTTTGCATCAATGAATGATTTGTGTTTTGGACAATGACATGGTTTAAAGAAATGGGTGCAACTTGCGTCAAATCTGGCCGCCCTAGGTATGTATGTACAAAAGAAGTTTTGAACATTGTTCATGTAAGGATTTGATGCAATCCTTTGCATAAAAAAATAATTTTTTCTCGTGAAATGAACATCTCTTCACAAACAAAACACATTGCATTTGCTAACTGAAAAATTATTGGAGATATGCCAGTTTTGATTCCAGGCTTTGTTAACCATATATGGGTAGAGCTAAAACACAAGGCAAAAACCACATAGCAGTAGTTGTCAACCAATGTCTCACAGTTTATTGCTGCTGCTGCTGACTGGCCTTGCAAAAGTCCAGACTTCAATCCTTTGGATTATTCTGTGTGGCAGAAGCTTGAAACAATACCATGCCAAAAGAGGCACTGCAATAATCAATCATATCAGCTGTCAAGAAAATTCCACTGGACACAATTCATATAGCTATTGATGAGTGGCCTCAATGTCTTCACTGCTGTGTTGCCAGACATGGCGATCACTTCGAATGAGAGCATGTTCATTTTGTAGCACTTTTTTTTTGTAATCTTTCAGAATATATGTATATAAATGGATTTGCATAGCTTTATTTAGTAGCATATGCATTGAAAGTACTGAGAGCACTTATAGCAGTACAGTGTAGAAAATATTGTTACATTTGTATGCAGAAATATATGTTTAAGAAACAAATATAGACACAAGTGCTCTATTAGCATTAGCTAACGACTTTCACCAGACTGTACTGTTATTAGTTAAGACAGTTTTGTATTTAGAAAAGTTTCTCTTAACTTTGCATGATGTGACTGGTGCAAATTTAAAGTATAGGGCATCATCAATGTTTATTCTTTCATGCTCTCTGTCCAAAATGAGGTCACCTACTGTTGGAATATATATTTCTGTTTTGATTTAATGTCTATATGACTCTGTAATATACATTATCTTCCTTAATTGAAGATGTTCCTCACCAAAGATGTTCCCATATGTATATTTTGGCCCTGTTTACTTTTGCCATATTTGTTATCTTAAATATCTAAAAGAATGAAACATTTAGAACAGGCTAGATGCTATGTTAATTAAATGAAAATATGTTTTATATTTAAATTTAGTGTAAATGATTGCAGTATGCCAAATGCTGTTGCTCAACAAACACTTCTGAAGGTGCTGTCAAGTACACACAGGTAACTCTACTGTAAATGCAAACGAGTAGCTCTCCATATTGTTTGAAACCAAAAGCCTAGTTATCAATAATACTGCCATTGAACAGTATTCCTAATTCATTGTGCATTATGAATCAAATTAACCAACATCCTTTTGATTTCTGTTCTCATTCTGTTTTTTCGCTCCTGGTTTATTATGGAGAAGCCTTGTGAAGAGACTCACCTGCTTTACAGTGCAAAATCATCTGTTCACAATAAGCACCAGCTTTTGAGACAGAATCACAGTAGTCCCACAAGCGTGGCCCTACTCTTAAATCTGAAACACCTGGACGTAGCAAACTCAGACCTAATGCTAATGCTGCATTGGTCAACAATTGCTCTATAGTAATCTGCAAGAGAACATTAGATTAAAGTAAATGTTAAAACTCAGCGCTTCCTAATAATTCTATTATTTAATTAATCCATCCAGAAAATGTACACTATAAACTAAACATGCTGTTATACAACCCCATACAAGTGAAAATAAAAAGGTTTTAAACAAGAACTTTATTCTGGTATTCACATTACTATAGTTTCCAAATATGACAATGAAATATTTTTTATTAATGCAACCATTATTGTTTGCCAGCGATTAACAATGTTGCAATACCTGGGTAATTATTTGTTTGTAGGCTGCATCTCAATGAATGGTCTAAATAGACACATACAGTATTGAATGAGACTGGCAGATGAACCAGAGGAAAATTCAAATTGTAGTATTTAGGGGTAAATTGAGAAAGTATGAAGTGGAACAAAGAAGCTATAGAAATAAATTACATATATTGCATATACTACAAAATATAAATTATAAAGAAATGAGAGATTCTATACATTTAAGGTGCTCATAGACATTAAAAAGAATAAAAGAAATACCAGGCTGCCTATATACAGATGTCTTTATGGTAGGGGCTATATGAATAGTGCATTGGAATTTAAATTACTTTAGTATACTGACATTCATTTCAAAGGTTAAGGGAAGGATCGCTTCTATATGAACAGTAATACACCCCTGACTCATCCCACTCTATACTCTTTCCTCATGTAACAACTTCGATGTTGCAGCCCTATTCATAAGTTTGGATCTCCATATACTCCAAGAATTGAATAATGACGTTAGCCCCATGTGTGGTCAGTTTGTGAGAAGGATATTTTGTAGTCCCATGCATGGCTGCCATTCTTGAAGTTCTAGTCATACTTTTGGCAAGCTAACTATGACAATTAACTTTACCCCTCCTGAAGAAACGTTGCCATGTGATCAACCTTAAAGAAGAATGAGGCAACTATTTTCTTGCCAACCCTTCATTGACACTTTTTTCGGTGGACTGTTAATCAGGATATATCCACACAGATGATGATTGCAGCTTGATCTCGGGATCAATCTGATAAGTTCACATTGCATCATCAATGACAAAGTCATAATCCCACCTAGTCCCTTCCTCTGAATCTTTTCAGCATTTCCCCACACTATTCACCAAAGGCATGTTTTTGCTCATCTGCCAAATAATGAGGTACTCATCAGGATGAGAGTTTTCTCACATAAAAGAATCCATGAAACTTTGTCAAAGCTGCTGGTGAACCGACCTGCAAGTCTGCTTAAATTTCTTTAGATGTATTATGATTATATCCCCAAAGTATTTTTTCAATGGCTGCAATGTTTTCCTCTGTCTCTATCATTAGATGCCCACTTCCCTCAACATCTTTCCAAGATGTTCGGCCCCTACAAAAATTCCTGCGACAATAAAAAAACCTGTAGCATAGGAAGGAGTAATCCCCAAATGCCTGTTGCAATTGTTCAAGACTTTGGTATTGATTTAACCCATTTTTAAAATCGTAGAAAATCTTTGAGCAAAAAGGCTCTTTCCATCTCCATTGCAAAAACTTGAATTTGTGAATCTTGGGTTGTTCAACCTTACACTGCTGCAATTCCTAGTGTGAAAGAGTCACTACCTCATCAGTTTACTCATAAAGGGTGGGAGCTAACCTATCCTGAATTTAATTCAAGTGGATCAACTTTCACTTTCTCACATCAAAATTTTCGTAGTAACCCTCAAACATATTTTCATGGATTTGATTTTTCTATTTCTATTTCTTTACTATCTCCATTTGTAATACATAATTCACAAGGATCGTCAGATTTATTACAAAACTAAACATATAGTAAAAATAATAAACAAATAACATGAGTATATACAGTTCTATGCACTGAAAATATGATAAACCACCACTGAAAAAATGACAATTTTTATAGTATTAATACTAAAACAACAAGCTCCTTAACTTGGTCAAAATAATTATATTGTTAACACTAACAATATGAGAATTTACATTTCTAACAAAACTTTCACATTTTCAACAGAATATGAACAGCATCTTGAAAACTTCTATCTAGCAAAATATAAAAGAAAATCTGCTCCTTGTCAGGCCCACTTGCATAATTTGTGTAATGAATCTGAAAATTGAATTTTGTGACAAAGTGCAGAACTTTGACGCAAATCAACACTTTATCATTCTGCAATTTTCTATAAAGAACGATTCCTCCCAGGAAGGTATAAACATAGGAATCAATGGCCTGATTCTTCAATTACTTTCTGCTACCAACATTATAAACTGTCACATAACACACTATAGTAGAAATGAGACTCATTAATTGCTGTCTAAAGCCCTATTTCTAATTGATAACATCGCCCTCTGTGGGGTAGTGGTTGCCCATCTAGCCTCATATACCAAAGGCCGTGGTTTCAAACCCGGAGGAGCTTTATGGATTTTTTCAGGAGTAAAAATCCTTAGCATGGCTTCCCTTGGAAGGGAAGTAAAGCTGTTACAGCATGTAAAACAAGCTCAAGCCAGTTAAAGAAGCCTCTGAGCAAAATTAAGCAGTCTTTCACACCCAGTTATAGAATGGTATGCTGAGAACCACAGTAGTTAAAGAGCATTCATAAATAAAAACCCTTTATTTCTTTTATAATTGATATAACGTGTTAACCCTGTATAGTGCAGGGAGCATGCCTGCTTGCTATTAAGACAAAATCCAGCGAGTTGGTGATGTCTGATCTATTTAACAACTGATGCCAATTTTATATTCTGTAACACATGACTGTGAACTGCCACTATAAATTAGTGAACAGGAAGGAGAGCCATTACCAGCAGAAAAGAAAGCTGAAGATTGTCACAATCTACTCCATGTTATGTATACTTCAAACATATTATAAAACATTACCCATATTTCAAACTATTACCTTGTAAAATTATTCACGATTGCACATACACTACTGCTTTTGAAATCTCAAAAGTTGTACAAATATGACTGGCAGATGAAATAAAATTAGTTACAATTTCAGCCTATACACCATGGTAGCTCAGAACTGTAACTATAAAAATGGTTATTTTTTGTTTATCTATTTATGTAATTGAATCAAGGCTGAGAATAAATATTCAGTATTTTATACCCTCTGGCTATAATATATAACAATAATTCCTGATGAGAGAAACACCAAGAAAGCATCATATGACTTCTCTTACAAAATATAAGTAAAGCTACATTTTCTAGGAGTCAAGTTTATGAATATAAAATTGAGTAATTTATGTACACCTTTAATTATTGAGGTTCTCAGCATTCCATTCTATATTGGACATGAAAGAACTCTAAATTTTGCTTAGAAGCCTCTTTAAAAACACTTGAGGTTCTTTGCCATAAATCTTTTAACAAGGGACCAACAACCTTACTTCCCTTCTGAAAGAAACCATGCTAAGGATTTTTATGCCTGAAAAAATCCACGACCCCCAGGTTTGAACCATTACCAGAGGCTAGCGTATTACCCCTAGACTATGGAGAACTACTTACCTTGTTTAGGAGCTAGCATAATGCAATTAATTATGCATTCACTTAAATGGCTGGCTTATGAGTTTTAAATAGAGTGATAAAAAGCTAGTCCTATCTGTTAACTATATATTCACATTTGAACAAATTTCATTCAAACTAGAAAAATTTGCATGAAGTTCAGCCATAATTGCAAAAAATAAAAAAACAATTTATAATATTAATCATAAATCTTAATTTGTTGCTTACCGCACACACAGGATGTGTAGTTCCATATTCAGAAATCAAAGTGTTAAATGTGGCACTGAATTGTAGTTTTGCTGCCAGTATACCTGTAATATTCTTCTTACAGATCTTCCTCATCTGTTCAATTGTGAATTGTTGAGGCCTGTTTCCTGTTTTCCAAGTATTCTTCTCCTTCTTCCATTCAAAGTAAGCATTACGAAGCCAATTAAGACGATATGCCAACAATTTGACTAAATTGTGAACAACAATTGGTTTGAGATCCACTTCCAATGTCTTTCGAACAGCAGCTGCTTCTTCTACTAGTCTGTTAAGATAAGTGTTAAGTTGTCTGTAATAACTTTGCATTACTCTAAGATATATCCATTAAATGTATTCAATAATATGTTATACAGGTAAAAATCTTATATGTTCCATTCACATGACTTTCTCTACCTGTCCTGCAGACAAACTATTCTTACAAAACATTCCTTTACCTACATCATGATAATTGAGATAAACTTTAGCGGAATGGATCTTACTACTTCTTCCTTGGAAGCAGAAGAGAAATAAGGGAACACAGTAAGCTAAAGCCAATCTTTTAAAATATATAGGACATAAATTTTAACATGAGCTACATTATTTCTAAGGTAATTTGAGTAAATTATGGACACTATAGTTTAGTTTAACTTAATTCAACCCCCCCCCTGCATTTCAAAGATGTTCAGCTTCATCATCTGCAGGTATTTGACTCTCGAGTAAATGAAACTATAGTGCCCATAACTTGCTCAAATTACCTTCAGAATAATTAAAAGTTTTACTGTATATATCATATCATATACCCACTTATCTTATGACATTGTTATCAATCTCTAATGGTTTGCTTGACATAATTAGAATTTTTGAGAATATCAAAACTTTTGAAAAATGTTTCATGAAGGTAATGGGTGATTTTCCTGAAAAACTTTGAGCTGTATCCTTGAAAGATACCAAAATTAAATAATAAATTTTGTATTTAATGGACCTTTTGGTTTCCAGTTCTATTGTCGGACCTTTTTCTAAAAAATATTCTTTTTGATTTGAAGGGTTTCACACTGTCTACTTCCAGGAAGTCTCTGTATATCTATGAGGGCAGTCTAGAAAGTAACCTGTTTGGAAATAAAAATTAAACCACGAGATATAAAAATTCTATATGAAAAATACACACTTTTTCCTATTTTTCTACATATTCTCCGAACAAATTCAAGCACTTATCATACCTTTTAACAGTCTTTGAAATACCCTCTGCATAAAACTCTGCCGCCTGTAAACGTAGCCAACCCGTCACAGCGTGATGAAGCTCTTTGTCATTGCCGAAATGCAAGCCACTGTTTCATGTATGGGAACAGATGAAGATCACTGGGAGCTATATCCAAAAAATTTCGGGAAAATGATCGGAAAGTTCCGTTATTGTGAACCGACAGTTCTCAAGAACTATTCCATTCACTTTGACCATCAGGTCATCATTGACAAGAGCAGGCCTACGATTCCTGTATTCTTCATGAATGTTAGGATCATATACTGCACACAATTCACGACAAATTTCGGCTGCTGAGTGATGTTTTGCCAAAAGAAATCTTATAACACAGCGCACCTCACACTTGGCAGGATTTTCCATTGTGGTGCTCATGTTTTAAAGCTATATCTCTCAAACGCGCAACAGTACAATGCTGTTCCTTAGAAAGCTAGAAGCATACTGACCACTGTGCACACTGATGTGTAGAAAATGGTGCTACTCCCACCACTTCCTGTGCTACGCCCAACGGCAGTTTCTTTCTGGATTGTCCTCGTATTATGTACACTGTTCATTCATGGGGGGTTGAAAACATACATAACTAACATTATTTGTACCTGACCAGTTTCAAGAGCTGTTGCTCTTATCTTCACAGGATAATTAGATGTTGAAATGTGGCGGTGGTGGTTGTGGTTGATGGTGGAAATTTATTAAGTGGTTTTATTTAATAATGAAACTCTTCTGGCAAGTATCCAATACTGTGTTTTGTAGATTTCAGTAGTGAAATGTTCAGTGTGATGTGATTAGTGTTTCAAAAGAGGCATGAAATTTCAAATTTATCCAGCTGTTTGTACTTTACGTGTCTCATGTGCTCTTTCAATCTGATCTCCAAGTTTTTTGTTTTTCCTATATAGATTTTGTCATATTCTGTGTAATTAATTTGACGAACTCCTGTATTTTGTTCTGTAGTATTGGATCCTTTAAACTGTTGCAGTGTAATATATTAAATAAAGCTCTTAAAACTTGTGTAGGTTTCACAAATACAGTAGATTTAATTGCCGAGATTTAATTAATGAGATTGCAACAAACCACTCCCACAGTATTTCATTGATAGCCAGGTTTTCAGTTTTCTTAAGCTCTCTCTTCATTTTCTATTTGCACAGTTTTATCATTTCATCAAAATTTCCAATTTCTTCTTTAGAATATTGTAAACTTGAGTTTTGCCTATTGAACACCTTTATGATCTGCTTGACACTCAGTTTATCATGTTCACTAGCATAAATTAATCTTACCCTCATGTTAACATCTAGCACTGTTTTTGAAACAATGGTGGTTACTGCTGAACTTAATCGTCACCTCTAAGTTTAGAGGAACCTTAAAGTGCTGTTAGACAGGTCATTATAGTGCAAATTGCATAGGACATAGACAACAATAAAAAGACAATTAGCCGTGTAGATAGTGGTTAAACTGAACTATGCAGTGAAGGAAGACTGCAACAAAATTTCTCAGTATTCATTAGTGCACCCCCCCTCATAGACCAGACATGTAGCAGAATTCGACATAAACATCACATCTGTAGAGCACACAATGCAGGCTTTCACAGGGTGCCTGAAAATGTTCCGCTAAAAGGCATACTTTGATTTCTGTTCTATTAGATAGTTTCCATTAATAACAAAAATTTGGTCTGCTTTTCACCCATAAATTCACAGTACCATGAAATGTTTCCATTTAAGACAGATTTCAGTTTAGCAAAGGGTCTGAAGTTTTACAATAGTTTATAGTGAAAATTAATCAAAAATACTTGTATCACTTCACAAAATAATATAAAGTTTTAATTTGCAATGACTATCAAAGTACTAAACAATCTGCTGCTTGGTATTACTCTTCTCATAGTAAAAGACCAATCATCTGCCCAAGAAGTGCTACTACAAGAAGAAAGACGAAAACAAATAGACAAAGTCTAAACCAAGGACTGACTGGTTGACTGAATACTCTGTTGCAGTGTTTTTTGGCAGACTGGAGAAAAATTAATTATAGATAATTGTGCTCAAATCATATGACCGATGATGACCAGTAGGTCTACCGGTTTGACCCTTAATGTCTGAATCATCTTCACGAATTCTGACGAGGGCAGAATTCTATCAATGGTTGCAGCAACTTGGCAAGGTGTTTTGCAAGATTGAGACCCCCAATAGTGCTGACGATTGGCCAAAGCGGCACACCCTCCTTGTGCACCTTGGGCAAGCCATTTAGTCTCAGAGGAACAACTGCAGGTGTGGTTATGGTTTCACCTGAGAAATTGTGTCTTCCTCAGAAGAGCTGAAGTTTTTTTTAACTATAGCTGATGTAAGATCTAGTTTTAGTGGTCGATAGGCTGGGTCTTGTAACATTTTTGCAATCTTGTTATGGTAATCCTCACAAGAAAGAACAACAGCAGCATTTTCCTTGTTCACTGGCAGTATGAGAACACACTTTGTCTCGTAGAGATTTCAGAGCTGCTCAGTCCTCTTTGATGTTGGATTTTGGCACGGCTGCTTTCTTTATAGCCAGGAATATTTCCTGCCTGATGTCAATCGCAGCTTCCTTACACAATGTTTGAATTGCTTATCCTACCCCGCAAATGTTAATTACAGGAATTTTTTATGGAGCCGGTGCAAAGTTCAATCCCCTCGCTAGTACTGTAATTGAGGCTGAGTCCAGCGCCTTGTCTGACAAGTTGATGACAACTTTATGGTGCTCTAATGCTGCTGGGGGATATGTGTTATGGCTAGGCAAGTAAATTTCTTGATTTGTCTGGCAGTTGATTTTGACAGTTGTAAGTCTCCGCACGCTGTTGTCGAAGCATCAATTCAATCCCGATTCGATGGCAAGACACTAGAAGCAATTTCCAGGAGAAGGGCCATTAGGTCCCGGTCAATTTTATTAAAAAAATATTGTGCATAATGCAGTCTCTCTCTTACCAGTGTCACACTGGTGCCTCAAAGGATCATCTCCATTGTTTTGTTATGGACTGTGTATTTGCAATGGACACCATTGGTCCCCAGTCAATGCCTCCCATGCCAGACCCAGGCCAATCACAGAGCGACATTTGGCCGGTCCCCCCACCAGGAGTCTTTACATCATTCCCTGAAGATGAGAGTAACATTAGCTCTTGAAAGCTCAAAAATCATTCCAGAATTCACCTGGCTGATAGCACGAAAAAAGTTATTTTCATATTGCTGCCAGAAAAGCTTCAAGTCATGGTTCACACAAGTCTATGGCAAGTCTAACACAAGGAGTAACTCAACCCCTTCCATCTGCAAAAGATGCCAGCCTTATCTCTGGAGGATTATAATTTATGCCTGAAGTTTTATGATTGGGCTTTCAGGCAGCCACAAAATTGTTAACATTGGTGATCACAAGTGATACCACGTTTATCAGGGTTGGACCGATTTTTAACACAAGAATAGTGTTAGTAGTGGGCATTCGGTCTCCATCATGTTGGAAGTGCATTTGAATCTGAACATCAAGCAGCATTTCTTCCAACAGGGCTTACAGTACATACCTCAGAAATGTTTAAGTGGCACTATGCAATTGAGGCTGGAGGTATGGCCCAATGACGTGGTCATAGACAATGCCAGCCTCTGATCTCATCATTGGCCCATACCTCCAGCATAGCACCACTTTAACATTTCTGGAGTATGTACTGTAAGCCCTGTTGGAAGAAATGCTGCTTGATGTTCAGATTCAAATGCATTTCCAACATGATGGAGCTTCTGTGTATTATGCAATACATGCATAGGTATATCTAAAACGAATGTTCCAAATCACTGGATTTGAAGATGCCGTCCTACTGTGCCCTGGCCACTTTGTTCGTCAGATCTCAGCCCAATGAACTTTTTTTTCTGGGGTCATCTGTAGACTGGTATATTCATCACCGATTGATTCTGAAGAGACATTGGTTGCCTGCATTATTGCAGCCAGTGATGAGATTTGCAATGCACCAGAAATGCTCAACACAGTTCAAGAATCATTTCTGGATCCATGTAAGAGGTTGTCATTTTGAGCAATTCCTTTGAAACTTGTGTTTATCTTGATTAGTATGATATATATAAAAATAATCTTTCATGAGGAACGTTTTTTATGGAAGAGCTAGAAAAAGTCATGCGAGTAGCAAACATAAGATTTTTCTCTTATTTTTCACAATTCATAGTTTTTACTGCTCACTTCCTTTGCTAAGTTTTGTGTGTGTGTGTGTGTGTGTGTGTGTGTGTGTGTGTGTGTGTGTGTGTGTGTGTGTGTGTGTGTGCATGGAGTATTTACATAAAAGTCACTACAGTATTTCAACTTGATTAAAAATTATGTATTTACATGCTTAATAGAAGCCACTACATAATCTACATACTACAATTTGAATTTCTAAAATTGAGGAAAAATATCCTCACATAATGGACACATTTAATTTTTAACAAATCTCTGGGCATACATTATTGCAATGCTTATAGTATTGCTTAACCTAATTTTTAATAACAATGGACAAAACCGGCATTGATAAGTTACAAAAATTAAAAACATTGCTTTAACTGTGGCAATGTAGGTAAAATTTTAATTAGGTAAACGATTGTCAGCTTCCCATTACTACCTATTCAAAATATTGAGAGATGAATACCAAGATAAAATATTGGTCTATGGTGCTTGATTTAAGTATAGAGTAATAAATTTGCCAAAGAGAATGGAAATAAGATTCGCCAGTCATGAATTCATGATTTCAGAGTGTAATGCATGCATATGGGCGAAGGAAGCCCTATGAAGACACCAAAAGAGCCCAGAAAATAATTTTGTGGCCCAAAGAGCGGTAAATATCCTGAGTTTAAATAACTTTTGAAAGAAATTGGGATTTTTCATGAAATGCTGCAATTTAAAGCAAGAGAAATAGCACAATGTATGAGTATAAGTAAAATGAGTTCAAAGTGATTAGGAGTTGGAACTTCAATTTTATGAGACTTTCACTTAAAAGGCATACTTCAATTTGCCAAAAAAATGCTGTAAGATTTTGAAGTCCGCCTGGGTAGTGTGGTGATAGCAGGTCTGCTTGTACATTCGAAAGGTCGTGAGTTCAAATCTCACGGTGAGCTACCTGAATAAGGTCTTTTTTGTGGATTTCCCTTATCCTGAGAAGACGAATGTCGAGTAACTTTAAGCTCCATGGACCCTGAGATCATTTGAGCAACATTTTACCATTTCATTCATCGTCCAATATCACCATCCAGGTTAAAGGATGTTAAGCTTAAAAACAAATAAATAAATTTGGAATTCCATAAGACAAGAAAGACTATTCCATAAGAATGTTATTAAGACAAGAAAGAACAGTTACTTATCTCAATGCAGATCAGACATCAATCCTCTTTGATATGCCATCCAACAACTATGAGCAAGGAGAAAAAATGTATTGCTATGAACTACACGCTGTTTTCTCAGTAATGCTTAAAACTACAGCAGTTGGGAGAAAGCTGGCACCTTATATAATTTTTAAAAGAAAAATATGCCAAAAATTAGATGTCCAGCAGGCATTCACATTAGATCAATGAAAAGCAATGGATGAATAGAAACATGTAAAAGATTGAGTGCAGACACTATGAAAAAATCTGTTATTATTGTTATTACTATAAAAATCGCTGTTAATCCTGGTAGTTTGACTTTAGTGCTCTGGCCACTAGATGTTAAGTGTAAACAAACCATTTAAGGATAACTTAACAAAGCTTTATATGAGTTGGTTGTCACATGGGAGTTCTGACTTGATACTAAGACATAATGGCCTACAATAGAAATGGTGTGCGAGTGGATTGTAAAGGCATGGAAATTGATAAAACTGGAAACCATGGTGAAAAGTTTTTTTAAGATTAGTGTAACAAATGCTTTGGATGGATCACAAGATGACACTTTATGGGAAGAGGATGGAAAATGGCAGTAGCAGTGATACAGAGTCCAAAAATGATCCAGACCAACAAAATATGTTGGTTTTCCCAACCTAGCTTTTTGTAGTTGTTTTCCTCGCATAAAGGATGAACTCTAGCCCCCCCCCCCCATCTGCAAAACAGTGAATCCATTACACGCATAAGCGATATGAACGTTAAGATGGGCAACTAGGGACCTCTTTCCCACCCTGAAAGTAAAGATGAACAGAAAATATATTTCTTATAGTTTTTTACAACTTGAAAATCAGTTTATGCCTTAAAAGCAGTAACCAGGATGTATTTCTGTGCAGCACCAATTTAAATTTTTTTTAAAAAGTACTTGCACATATTGATTAATGCCATGTTTCTAGAAACTCTGTAAAGAACTTCTAGCAGTTGCTGAAAATATGTCGAATAATTACTTACAAATTCAATGTTACACCTACTTTTTTGCACAAAATAGCTCTGTTAAGCAGTTATATTATTGCTATAAACCGTGCTTATTAAACTATTTTTCTTCTTCAAAGATTTACAATGTTTTATCACCAAAATCAGGGGGGGGGGGGGGGTCCTATGCATTGTCGATGATGAAATATAAAATATTTAATCGAGATGATCATGTAAATCAAGACAATTGGAAAAGACCTTTCCTTAGTGCCCATCTGCAATAAACTGATTCTGTAAGTATAGCAGTGATGCCAACCAGAAGATCCTATTTAAAGGGGCATTTTAGTGGGAATGCCAAAGCACATTACATATGGTTTTATTTGCATCACACATATACCTTATACAATGTAACTTTGTGTTTATTCATTCCTAAATAAGTGATACAATATCTTGAAAGTATACAAATATATACTTTTTAAATGGCAGAGGATTAGTTATATTATTTCTCAACTCTGTCATTGGCAGGCATTGTACTATGTATTCTCTTGTACTTTATGGCTTACAAGAGAACTTGATACCCATTTGCTTAATGCGTTATCAATCTGTTTCTGAATAAATTAATTCTTGTTTTAGTTCACAATTGCATCTTCTATCTCGCCTATGTCTCGGACACACTGCTCTTACTCATTCTTATCTTCTGTTCGGCGATCTTCCCCTCAAGTGCAAGTATTGTCACTCTGCACTTACAGTCACTCACATTCTCACCAGCTGCTGTTTCTACGATGATGCGAGAACTAGATGAAGTATTCCAGCAAATATGTTAACCACTCTTAGTGACCCAGCCTTCTCGAAGAATGTACTGAACTTTCTAAATGAAACACATTTATGTAAAGAATTGTAAAATTTATTGTAGTTGCGATTTGACCTTGTTAAAGTGACACTAAACAAAATTATTAAAAAAAAAAAAAAAAAAAAAAAAAAAATTGCAACAGTTTATTACCCTTTTAATAGATAGTATGTATATTGGGAGGAAAAATAGCATCTGGTGGTTCTATCAATTTATCATACTTTAGAAATTGTTCCAGGTTGAAATTTGTAACACTAAAAGATCACTATAGGTTGATGTTACTAATTCCAGCTCAGAATGAGTTCTAATTCAAAACACATCACAGTTAGTGAGATCTCTATGCTAATTATAGATATCCACAGTATTCTCACCTGAATTCAAGGACATCATTTAATGGAAAGCAGCGCTTTGATGCAGCATTTTCATCCTCCTGACAAGCTTCAGTTACTTTGAATTGCTCCTTTGATACTAACTGCATAAGCTGAATGCGTTTCTTTTCAAAACATTCCAACCATCTGAGTCGAACTGCTGGATCAATGAGTTCTATTTCAGTAGGGACACATATGTCTGAAAATAACAATCATGTTTTCATAAGCAGACCATTTATAATTTCATATACACAACTTAGATTTAAGTTTCAGAAGTTTTAAATACCCATTTTATGGAACTTTCGCTTAGAGAAAACAAATTTAATACCTCAAACCAAAAGTGGATATTTGTGAACATGTTAATTTATTAACAATATTTACTCCTCTGTTATACAAAAAAAAAAAAAAAAAAAAAAAAAAAAAAAAAAAAAAAAAAAAAAAAAAAAAATAATAATAATAATAATAATAATAATAATAATAATAATAATAATAAATAAATTTACTTCTTTCTGTGTTACATGAAATTTAGTTTTAATAGATTACTCAATGTTATTAAAACAGTAACATTTTCAATATTGGTTTTTTAATTTTATAATATGTTAGTTATTAATTAACAAATTTGTTTTGAAAGCTAATTTAGCCTTGAGTCAACATGAAATTGAATCATGCTCATGATATGCTCAGCCCATCATGAACAAATTTCTAATAGGTTGTAGCCATGGATAGGATATGTTAGTTCACAACATACATCAATACTAAAGGGTTGTCTAAAACAGAACCGGAAGAGTGAATTCAAAATACAGAACACAAATAATGGGCAACAACATGTTATACATAAGACCTTTATTTACATATAACAGGGATATCTTTGTCTGCAATGTTGCGTAACATTAGAAACTGAATTGCATTTGACAATGAAACAGATTAGCTTTCCAAAATAATATTACATTCCTAAATAAATTGCCAACATATTACTCATTGGGATCCAATGTGTAAGTCAAAAGTTTATTATTTTCACATTTTACATTTACTTGCACTAGTTAGTGTTGGCCAACTTATATTGGAGCCAAAGGCATATGCTGAACCAAGTTCTTGGCTACCTCTTTCTTTCCTTTTTCACTTGGCAATTATAAACCCATTTTTGTTCTGGATTTAATGTAAGTTATCCTCAATGCAATGAAATGTATTACATACAGCAAATAATAATAAGACAAAAATATAACAATTGTAATTGCTCTACCTAGACCTTACATAAAAAAATCTGATGTTACACTCACTTGACTTTCTCTAACTACTCTACAAACTTCTTACAAAAGATAATTCTTTTTTCAACACCATGCTAACCGAGATAAACATTAGCAGAATTTTATTACTTAGTTCCTTATATGTAGTCTGGAACTAAGGGATTGCACTAGGCTAAAGTGATAGTCAAATGTTTTAAAAGCTGTTGTTATGTGATTGTCATTGCAAATCGCTTCTTTATTTGGCCAGGAGTAGAATAAAAGAAAAATGGACACTCCCATCTGAGGAAAGTATAGCAGTTATTCGGCTAATGTTTTGTGTTTGAGCACGCACCTGCTAGAAAATAAGTCTTGGAAGACTGCAGGTAGAGGATTAGGTATTAAGGCTCTTTAACATTGGTGTCCATGCTGAACTTAATTGTAGGCCTTAATACCTAATCCTCTACCTGCAGTCTTCCAAGACTTATTTTCTAGCAGGTGCGTGCTCAAACACAAAACATTAGCCGAATAACTGCTATAAATAGTTTTCTACGAAGTCCGTGCCCATGTCTCAGTCATCTTAAATACCAGGCCATAATATCACGCGAACCAATCAGATGTGAGCTTCATCCCAGCTCTTATAAATACCAGTCTCCGCAAGCTCAAACCATCAGTTCACCCTGAAGACGAGGAAGATGCACTTCTTCGAAACGTTGGTGTCAAGCCAAGTTTTTACCTGGCTAGAAGCCCGAGAAGATTTTGAATTAGGATAAACAATTTTTATCTTTCACGGTACTATTATGTATGTGTATATTTCAACTATGGCATTTCTTCAGAACAACACAAAATGTCAAAATATTTTTCTGCAGTAGGATTGTTTTATGGAATACTACTGTCCTCTTAAATTTTAAATCTTGCGCTCGTGAATTGCATTCTACAAAAGGACCAGTATCAGTATACTGATGTTTCCCCACGTGTCGTGTTTTTCCGTATACGGTAAGAATAAAACATTGTACGAGGGCCTTTCAGAAAGTAGCCTCCGGTTGATTGCAAGAAATTCACCAAGTTAAATAAAAATATTTTAATATATACATCTTACAACTACATCTTTGCACTATTTTTCTACATAGTTTCCATAACGATTGAGGCACTTATCGTATCTGTTCACAAGCTTTGAAATTCCCTCTGCATAAAAATCACCCGCTTGTGCCTGGAGCCAGCCTGTGACCGCATCTTTGAGCTCTTCGTCGTCATCATTCATATGCATGAAGAGGTGATAATCGCTTGGTGCCAGATCTGGGCTGTAAGGTGGATGGTTGACAACGTCCCACTTGAAGGACTCAAGAAGGGCTGTTGTTCTGCGAGCAGAGTGAGGACAGGCGTTATCGTGCAAAAAAACGATACCGGAAGTCATCATACCACGGCGTTTGTTCTGTATAGCCTGTCGTAATTGTTTTAGTGTTTCACAGTACACGTCTTGATTAATGGTCGTCCCACGTTCCATGAATTCAACCAACAACACCCCTTTTGCATCCCAAAACACCATTGCCATCAATTTTCGGGCAGAAAAATCTTGCCGGGCTTTTATTGGTTTGGTAGGCGAATTTGAATGTGCCCACATCTTTGATTGTTCTTTTGCCTCAGGGTTCACCTACTTAATCCAGGTTTCGTCCCCGGTCACGATTCTGTTTAACAATGGTTCACCTTCGGCCTCATAACGTGACAGAAAGTCTAATGCAGAGGCCATTCTTTGAGTTTTGTGGTGGTCGGTAAGAATTTTGGGCACCCATCGTGCACAGAACTTACGGTAACCCAATCTTGCTGTCACTATCTCGTACAAGAGAGTCTTAGAAATCTGTGGAAAATCAGTAGACAACTCCGACATTGTGAAACGTCGGTTTTCACGAACTTTTGCATCAACTGTCTGAACGAGTTCGTCCGTGACCAATGATGGTCTACCACTCCTCTCTTCATCATGAACGTTTTCTCGTCCACTTTTAAATAAACGTACCCATTCACGGACCACTCCTTCACTCATAACTCTTGGTCCGTACACGGCACAAAGCTCACGATGAATAGCTGCTGCAGAATATCCTTTGGCTGTAAAAAACCTTATAACAGCACGCACTTCACATTTGGCGGGGTTTTCTATTGCAGTACACATTTCAAATGGCCACAAACACTAAACTAGCGCAGGTACGACTTTCACTCGACCACGGCTTGATGCCGACTGACCTGCTGAGTGCGTGAATGCACAGATGGCGTCGCTACTCCCCCCACTACCCACACTGTGACCGATCGGAGGTTACTTTCTGAACGGCCCTCGTATAATATTGTGAAAACCTGTAGCATATGTTAATTGCTCGTCATTCCAGTCACACGATTTTCTTAACGTTTCTTACAAATTAAAAACTTTTTTCCAAGCTTTATTACATTAGTAAATATAAACCTGAACATAATCTCTACTCTATTTCCCGCTCTTTGTTACAATGTAGCAAACAAATGTTACCAACATGCTCAAATGTCATTTCGGTCACTCACGTGACAGGATTGACGAAGCAAAATGATGTGTTAAACAACACATGAAATTTATTTAAATTCTTAAATATTCCACTTAAAATCAAATACAATCTGTGATCAGAGAGTCAAGACAATAATGCTTAACAGCAGTGATCCAAAATTCCCGTTATTCTTTATTTTAGAGTTGCAAAAGTAGAGAAAGAATCAGCAAATTACAGACACCAGAAACAGTTGGCTGCTGAGCGATAGAGATGAAGAAGGGCATAGAATGAGTAAAGAAGATTAGGAGAGGAAGAGGCAGAAAGATAGATAGCTATATAAAAGAAAGAAGGGAGAAGGGACTTTGAAATGTATTAAACAATGATCTCCCAGAGAACAGAGGAGTAAGACAAAAGCATGGAAAACAGCAAGCAAGAAATACAGGCTAAAGAAGAATACTGTGCAGACTCCCCAATATTCAGATGCAACACCTCCTTCATAAGGATCTTCTCAAAAAGAATGCGGAAGACGGCAACTCAATCGGAGATGGTCCAAAGCATATGGAGTAATAAAGAAGCAGGAAAAAGAAATAAAAGAATTGAAAAGAAAACTAGAAAAATATAAGAAGAGGTTACAGAGAGAGAGAGAGAGAGAGAGAGAGAGAGAGAGAGAGAGAGAGAAAAAGAGGAAAAAAGATATGTCAATATCACCTTCACCTAAGAGCAAAGTTAACATCTGATTGGAAAACAAAAGGTTCGAGAAGGAATAAAACACCAGTAGTTTATTGGCTATGCCTTGGACAAACAGCTAAAGCACCAAACTGCTTCCACAAAACCATGAACTAAAGGGAGACAGTTAATTAACAAGGCTATAGGAAATGAAGTAGTAACAAAGTACAGAGTACAAAGACAACTGAAACACATTTATTCTTACAGAATCAATTAATTACTTAAAGTCAGAAATGACTATATTGCTATCAATTACACAAGAAAAATCTCATTTCTAAAGATATTATGAGCAACATTGTGAAATTCTTCAAAGATGGTACTATCATACCAGGGAAGGAGGACTATGTTAAGCACAATGGAGTAATAAAACAAAGAAGAATTTTACAGGACACAATAAAAAATTGCTTTACTAAGTTTCTGACAGAAAATCGGACTAAGCATGGGCTCATTTAGGAACCATTTTACATAAACTGCAAAGAACTTTCCGGCCACAAGCAGAATTGACTTCTTTTCAAATAGTCCAGCTTCACAATACAGAAACAAAAATAATTTAGCTATGATGATCGCAATCATACCTGGTACATTTTCCGATACTAATGAAATTACATGGAACTATTCAGAGGCAAAGGAGCAGTAGATGGAGTTGGAGGTATGCTAAAATGCAGTTCCGATATCTTCTTTGTATTTCACGGCAGGGAGAGTTCAGTAGATGTCGTGTATGTACCAGATACTAATTTTGAGAAAATGAAGAACACTTTATTGAATTATAACATGCCCTCTATTCCCGACATTCTAAATACTCACAGATAACATGGGATGGAGCCATATTGAACATGAGAAGACTTATTTGCTTCACATGCACTCCTAGTGAAGTTTGTGATCATTTTCATTTCTCTGCAATTCCTCTTGTTGGACTAGGTCAAACAGAACAGTCTGATTCTGGCTCTATCCAGTGTCCAAACACATCAAAACAAATTCACATGCAAGATATTTACAGCTCTGAAGACGAAGAAGCAGCAGCACCAGCAGCTTCAACTGATGTAATTGAAATGAAAAGCTTGCCAGAAATAAAGATGGGAGTTTTCGTCATCGTAAGTTTTGAAACTAAAAGATTTGACCAGAAATATCTTGGCTAATGCATAAAAGATTCCGAAGATGAAGTCGATTTTTTTTTGAAGCAGAATACTAAAGAAAAATCATCATATGTTGTCAATGAAAGAGAAGTTACTTTCTTTATAAAAACCAGCCAAATTGTAAGTGCAATTCAGGATTTAAAAATAGAAAATAAGGGCAGAAGAAAATATTTCAAAGTAACTAGCGACGTTGAAGCTCTTTTAAATTAACTGTCAGATAAATAATGTTCTTAGTTGTATTATTTTTGGTTTGAAGCTCTTGTAATATTAGCTTAAAATGGGTGTAATGTTCCAGTTTGTTTATTATCATTTTATTTTCAGTAAAAATGATAATATGTTTTAAATTTCAAATAATTGCTTTTGTCTGAATTTCATTACTTCAATCAGGATGTAAAATTATTGGGACTAGAATAAATTTAAAGCATTTATAAAGAAGCACATTACTACTGTTATTGATAATACCCCAGAGTCATTTCGGTCACGGTTTAAATATATAACAAAACACCGGGATCATTTAAAAAAATTATTTACCAAATTGCTTAAGAAATCTCTTTATGTGATGTATTTTCTAATAAATCTAAATTTATGTCCGATATTTATTTATTCTTAAACAATTTGAATTTATGTTCAAAAACATAACTGATTTTATAATAGGTGTTTTTATTCTACAGTATAAACACATTATTAACAGAACCTCATATTATTTGGATGCTTGTATTGATTGCTATATTTTTCTTGTGCTTAGAAAAAATGTGACCGAAATGATGTAAACCTCCACCTGGTTTCAATCAAGATAGCATAATTATAAAACAAATTAAATTTCAGCTTGGCCACTAAGATCAGGTGTCATAACACTAACAGCATACTTCTGAAATGAAAATAAAAATAATTTATCAGAGTTTAATTTTGAGAAGTAGGTATTCTGAAATTATACCACTTGGTGACAATGGCCCATAAGTACTTCACAACTGAAACTAATAAGGAATACCTTGAAAATAGTTAGCTTCACGAAAAAAATGTATATGACATAACTTGTGTATTTTAACAATACCTACAATTTTTGTATACCAAGTTTTTGTATATCTTACGGTTTACTACTTATGTAAAATTGAAGCAAAATTCTTCCAGAATAAACAGGTCTTTAAAAGCTATTCCCAGATAATTTAAGATATACATTTTATTTGTGATAGAAATGGCTTTAATATGTGGTATTTTTATCAAAATCGTTAAGAGCCATTTTTAAGAAAAATAACATTTTCGAAAATTGTTCCATGTAAAGGGTAGTTAGAGGTGGGTGGATTTTCTAAAAATCTTTGTCACATCCTTGGGAGAAAATAAATAGCCCCAATAGTTTGCGGACTCTTGAGCACGCAACGAACAACTGCCCAAATGAAAAACACGACAATTCAAGGTATATTCCAAACACTTTGAACAATTGAACTTCAGATTTATTGTGATTGTGACTACTAGGCACACCTGAAACTGAACACGCTTAAATTCAAAAGGAAGTTGGTTGGCATTAGTGGTATTCTTGGAATAAGCAGATCCTCGACTTTGAATTTCCCTATGATTATAATAGGTTAAATCAAAACTTTCATAAATTTTTGGCTGATTGAAATTGTGCAGCATAACTATCACCAAGTCAACCTTGAGCTGTAAATTATGTAGTAATAATCCTGGTAAATCCAATGAATTTAGAAATTCAGTTTTATAAATGACAAGTTTATTTGGATCGGCAATGGATGCATTTGTCCATCAATTGTACTCTGAATATTTATACTCACATCATCTACATTCTTATTAGTTGCTCCTAAAATGGCTCAACCAAGTATAGTTTTAGTAATTTGCACCAATATTTGGGAACACTTTTGATATTAACTCTTTCTTTGACATGAAGTAACAAATATTTGGTGGAAATGAAATGAGGCCAGTAGAAGTGTGAACAGGAATGTTCCCATTACCAATGTCTAATAACTGCCTTTGCATCTGAAAAGCACAATAAAGCATATATAGTTGGTATCGCAAAAAGGGATCACCCTCCATGGTGTAGTGGTTACCATGCTAACTTCCTTCGGAAGGGAAGTAAAGCCGTTGGTCCTGTGTTGTAGATTTATGGCACGTAAAAGAACCTCAAGCCTAATAGATAGCCTCTGAGCAAAATTAAGCAATCTTTCACGCCCAATACAGAATGGGACGTTGCGGACCACAGTAGTTAAAGAGCGTCCATAAATAACACGCCATTTACATTTTTTCACAAAAAGGACAAAGTCATAGCACCCATAAGTTAGTGTGGAAAGGATGTCATATGCAGTTAACTGCATGGGTAAGCAATTATGACATTGGCATAACAGTAATGGCAACGCTTCCATAGAGTGGCAGCTAAATGCTAAAATAGGTAATGAATTACATTAGGAAGAAAATCACAAAGTAACATGCATGATTCTTCTGAAATTCTTTCATTCCTTACTCCTTATGTTGTCCACCACCTTTATTTTCTTTTGTCAAAACAGCCATTTTTAAAATTGACAATTATATAACTAAAGAGCAAGATCTTGTTAAGCAATTGATAAGCTGTTATTTGATGATAGCTTTGTGTATTAAATTCCTTCATTTAACCCAAAGTATTACTTGATCAAATGTATTGAGAGCACCGCAATTGTAGTGTGATGATGACGGGGCATCTTTATGTTCTGATGAAATCACCTTTAGCTTGCTCATTTACCATGTAACCTCAAATAACCAGCATCTGCAATAGGAATTTAACCTAAAATGGTTTACTATCCAGGTCCTGTCATTTCTACGCCATTTTCAGAAGCCAAGAAGGATTATTGGTTACGTGCATACTTTATAACTTGTTCATTTTAAAGAATTACAACATAAAACATACTTATTTGTTTATTTAAATGTGACCAAGTGAACAATAGTCAATACATAAGAAATATATTTGATTTTCAGTGTTATCTTGTGTTATTGACCCCATAACTGAGTGCATTCCCTTAGCATTGAATGGGGAAGAAAAATACAGCAGCACCATGGCCATCTAGCAGCAAATAATTATGTACTTTAGACATTCGTCGCCAGGAAAGCTTCTTCATTTTTAACGACAGGAGTAAGGAAAGCAGAGTTATAGCATAAAAATGTATTTGAATTTCATTGCTGCATTGCGTCATTGTCTCGAACTTTTGTGTTACCGTAACACTGAATGGAGAAGAAAAGATAGAGCAGTACTACGACCATCTAGAGGCACATAAATAATTACATACTCTATTTGTTCGTCGCCAGGAAAGCTCCTTTGTTCCTTTATCCTAAACGATAGAAGTAAGGAAAGGACAGCTAATACATAAAAATGTATTTGAATTTCATTTTGAGTTGCAGCATTGTCTCGATAAACTGGTGCGTTACCTTAACATAAAATGGGGAGGTAAAATATAATAGTACTACAGCCATTTAGAAACAAGTAAATGTGGTACCACTGCCATCTGGCGGCTATTAACCGATTGCGTTTCCTTGGCACTGTATTCTGATTAATATTATTAGACGTTAAACATTTTACCATATGATTTTTAAACATTTTCTTTTTCACAAACCTTGTTGTAATAATAATAATAATAATAATAATAAAAAAAAAATTTGGTGTAGTCATTCGAAAGTGCTGCATGTACTTACATTTCAGCAATTCATTTTCACTTTCTTTAGCTCCATATGTACAATGTACATAGGGATAGAGAAGTACTGTGTTCCACCAAAAAATTTGATGTCAAGACTTCAACAGAAATACATGTTTTAGGACCACCTGAATAAAAAAAAAAAGCATTTTCAGAAACAGGTGTGTGTGTGTGTGTGTGCGTGCATGTGTGTGTTGTGTGTGTGTGTGTGTGTGGCGAGCATAGTTAAAAAATGAAAAGACGGTTAAATACAAAATTTGGTATTTAAGTTCGGTATTTTCCAAGGATGCGACACAAAGATTTTCAAGAAATCCCCCCACCCCTAACTACCCTTTACATGGAAAAAAATTTGAAACTTTTGTTTTTCTTAAAAATGGCATTATCAGTATTGATCGAATACCACATATTAAAGCCATTTCTATCACAAATAAAATGTATATGTAAAATTTTCTGGGAATAACTTAAAAAGACCCATTTATTCTGGATGCATTTTGCTTAGTTTGACATAATTAGTAAACCGTAAGAGACAGACAAAAACTAACAACACAAAAAATGTAGATCTTGTTAAAATACACAAGATATGTCATATACATTTTTTTTCATGGAGCTTACCATTTTTGAGGAATTCCTTGTTATTAATTTCTATTGTTGAGTACTTATACTTTTCTCAGACAGAAGAGTCCGTTTTTCTTTTGTTCTACTGCTGGTCAAGCAAAGTAGTGATTTGCAATGACAATTGCATAATGACAACTTTTAAAACATTTGACTATCACTTTAGCGTATTGCATTCCCTTAGTTCCATTCTACTTATAAGGAACCAAGTAATAAAATTCTACGAATGTTTATAAGTCATGTGAGTGCAACACATCAGATTTATATATATAAAAATCTGATGTGTATATATATATAGATTACATATTTACTATTGCTCCAAAAATTGTTGCTATTGTGTACTTTGGTATATTTTCGCAATGTATCTTTATATTTATAACTAAGGAAATGTAATCTTGTGTAGGACCATTTATCTTATGAATTAATAACATACCTACCTGTCTTTTATCTTGAGGAAATCTAAAAACAGAGATGGCATTATGTTGCCAAATATATTATTTTTTTATCATTATGTGAATGTTGGACACACAATATATTTCAAGATCGTTATTTACATCTGTTTCAATATTTTATAGAAGTTTCGAATTCATCAAATCTATATAACATTTGCTTAACGTTTTAATTTATTTTTAAATTTATCTTTTGAAATTTTAGTCAAGACTTTAATTGAGCTTGACAACCTATTGTACAATGCAATCCTGACAATTGGTATATTTCTCACATAGGTAGGAAAATCTTGGGGAAAAGATGGAAGAGCTTGGTAGACGAGTGAGGCTGTGACCAATGCCTAAAAGACGTCAAGGAAAAGCTTAATGCCCTGGAGGGAAGACTTGACGACAGCAGCATAGAACTGAATGTGATGATGGAAAAGATACTTGACGGAAGCCTGAAAGACCTGAAGGTCCAGATGATAGAAAGCAAAATAAAATCTGCATACAAGTTCAATGGAAGACTTGTGAAGTCTTCCACTGATAGTTTATTGCCATCGGCATCATTTGTTGACACTATTGAGTTAGGTTTTCAGTAGAAAGCTGCGTTTGCCATGCATAGGCAGCTGTATGCATACTTGTATATCTGTTTCACAACATGAATGAGATGGCACACATACTTGTATATCTGTTTCACAACATGAATGAGATGGCACACCAACAGGTTGTGAGAGACTGGATGCAGACTTATTACAACCGACACAAAAGGTTTCCAGCAGGGTGATTTGGTAATTGTTATGTCACCCTATGCTGATATTGGAACCCTGCCCCAAGCTTCAACAAGCATGGCAAGGGCAACAACTTGTGGTGAAGACTATAATTGATGTCTTACTGCATTCAGAGGCAGGTAGTATACCTAGATCATTACAATAAAGCTGGTTGAGACATCCAGTCCTAAGAAGGGACTAGTGTGACTAAGGCCTGCAGTCATGATTGCTGCACAGTGTGAGTGGCTTGCTTCGAAAGTTATAGCTGATTGTTGCTGTGCATTGTTACACCTGCATAGGTGTAAATGTGTTATCGGCAAGTTCTTTGTCATCGAAGGTATGCATTCTTGCACCTGCAGTAATTTGCATGCATGACTTCACAATTATGAAAAGGAGAGAACAAGCCCTGGCAAGGGTTCAGTTTTCAACTGGGAAGTGTAGCATGCTACAGTTGAGTCAGTTTTGAAGGGATATTCATTGCGCACAGTCGTAACCATTGCCCTAGGTATCAAATCAGAATTGTACCACAGAGCCGGTTAAAACCCATGCAGCTCGTAAGCCACGCCACTCGAGAGTATGGCAGCAACAGTCTCGTGTATCGAGAACTGGTGCTCATGAGCGAGGCGGCTTGAGAATTCTCATAACTACAGACCGAGTAGTTGCCATATGATCCATGGAATAAATTAGTCATTTAATAACTAGTGACCGGAATTTTAAGTTTTAACCTATTTTTCCCCTTGCAAATTAAAAAGCTGCAAAGTACTTTTATGTTTCAAGCGATTTTGGTGCTAATCTTATTCAGCCTAAAAAAGCTAAATTGGACATTAAGACCTAAAATTTGCTAAACCCAAGTTTTATATTTTTTCTTCAGTTCATTTGAATTAAAAATTTTTGTTAGCAATTTGTTTAGTTTTGTTTTGAGTGTACATGTGGGGTTATCCAGCCTAGAAAAAGCAATGAAAATTGTTTATAAACCTAAAGTGGTTAAAAGATGATAAAAGCCTAAAACTGCATTTATAAAAATGCTAAAACCCTGGGCCCTATTAGAAACACAAGATGACTCAAACATTGATATTAATCTTAATGACACACCTATCATTTGTGTTGCCATGTACATAACTTATACTCAAACTTCAGATAAAACCGAAAATAAAATTACTTCATTTAACATAAATTTCTTAGGAGTAATGAAATATTAAAATACTTATTTGTAATAAAAGTGGACACCACGCACATTTATATCGGCAGATTCTGTGATACCACATTTTAGTTTTTAACCCCTTCTCTAGCGTGATTTATTTAAATGTCCTCACTGTTAGTAGAATATTTAAATCTTATATCATTTAAACAGACAAAATAATAAAACTTACAAATTTTGGGCAAATATTGCTTTAGTATAAGTTCTCGTTTAGATAAACATGCACAATTTTATCAACTTTTGGCCCATTTTAACAATTTTACAGACAATTTCCTAAATACATATCAGGTCTTTACGATACTGTAGAATCACCTGAAGGAATGGTATAGAGTTCTCATCACTTCTAGTATGTTATGTCTCGATGCTGCATTGGCTTGTACCCGTCAACACATGACGCATAAGTTTTGCATGTTACTGCAGCTGCTGTGATCTTGAATAAAATGAAACTGTCTAGCATTGCAGTTTATAAACGGAATAACACTTCATCCTATAAAAACAGTTTTAGTGAGCAACAGGTTTTTCAAGTTATATGATATTATTAGCAATTATTAATATTATATTGATTTTCATTAGAAAACCTCACGGATGTCAATCTTTGTGAACCTACAAGACAGTGTCTTGTTAAGTAATGTAACAGCTATCTTTCACTTAGAATCAGCAGCAACAAACTTCTTGGATGACTGAACTACTCCGCAAACATGATACTGTAGTATATGGCCACGTGTGTTTATCAGAGTGGATTCTGAATTCAGCATAGTGAATACAGTCTTGATTATCTAATTGAACACAAGGCTTTGTGTTACGTACGACATTTTAAAAAAGAATGGTTAAATAATGAATAATTAAAGGAATGGTTGTTAGAAGTTAACTACTAGGGAACCTAGTAGTGCGCAGTACCAATATTGGCAATGCAATGGAAATGTGCTCTTGTCAGGTTTACTTTTTCATGGAAGGAATTAGAAACATCTAAAAGCAGCTGAACCCTCTTTAACTTCACAGTAAAAAATACCATTTCAGCCTATCAGACATGTATGAACATGCAGCTGCAGAAGCTGTTCTCACGTTGTTTGTAGTTTCTCACTTCCCTTGATCATCTTCCAGACCTGACCAAGAAATTGTTCCAAAGTGCTGACCTTGAGTTTTAATTTTTATTTTTGAAAGAAAATATGGAAATTACTAATTTTGATGGATTTTGACAGATTTTTATGAGCTGGTCTGACAGAAAAAATAATGTCTTGGCAACTTTGGTGAGCAATGCACTCAACCTGATCCAGCCAAACACTTATTGTAATAAAATTTAGGTCAAAATAAATACATGCACTGCTTTCGGTTGTTCACCTTCCTTTGATAGTTGAAACGTGAATGTAGGGGAGATGTGACATATAATTACAATGAGTATCTCTTTACTTTCTGAGTAACCAAGCTGCGCCGGAATAAATATACCTACAAAGTGTTTAAAACCAACCAACACCAGGGAAAAAGATTTTGTCCTATTAAAATAAATGTGCATAGATTAAGGGCGGATAACAGAATTACTGCTTTAAATAATGTATATATACACTGATTAATAACAAAACTACAGATCATTTGCATTCTGACTCTGCGAGCTTCCGCGCATTATACCGCAGTCTTGCTATTAACGAGACTTGTGAGTCTTATGAGTAAATGAGAATCTTGTAAGTTTGTTAGTCAACTCTCTTCCTGCCAGCCATATGCTCAGCTCCTCTACTGGCTGTGAGAGGCACAGCTAATGGCAACGAGAAACGAGCGAGACTGAAAGCTGTTTTGACCAGCTCTACCCACAGTATTTTTGCATAACCATTGAATAAAGCCACTTATTTGTGGATAAATTTTCATTTGTAATCAGTGGAAGCTGTTTGTTGGAGTAATAAAGAAGTGTTGTGGGGATTCTTTACATGTGATGCAACATGTTAATATATGGAAGTATTTTATTAATGGAATTAATACCATATTGAAAAATTGAAAATGTGGAAGGAAAAATATTTTAAGGAAAATAATTAGCTTGTTATTATTCTGCGAATATCAGAATATTGAATTTAATCTGTATTTTAAGTATAGTTTCATTTGTGATCGGAATCAATTATTTAAAAAAATTCAAAAATTATATTTACATTGCTACATGCATAAGCATCATAAAGGAGGAAGTTGTTCCCTCTAATATACCACATTCCCAATTTATGTGGATATCCATATTTAAATATTCATCAAGTACAATAGGCTTATGCAATAATTTTATGTGCACAAAAGTAATTCATTTATAGAGAAAAGGAAGTCTGTACAACATACTTTCTTAAAGAATATTTAATAAGAAGAAAAATGTAGAATAAGTTTTGAGCTTACATAAGAGTGTAACAGACGCTCCACTTTGTCATTCCTTATTTGTCAGCCTTCATGTGATCATCATTGCTCGGCACGAGAGTAGCATCCGATGCATTTAGCAGGAATGCATGCTGTTACCATGCTTGTGGAATGTTTTCATATTTTATCAGTGAAATCATGCAGTGTTAATAATTGAATTCAGTGGTATTGAAAAATATATAAGTACATCATACCAGTGAAACTAGTGTTTATCATTTATAAGTATATTATTACCTGTAATTTATTCTTTCCCTCGCAACCACATTCTTGAGACAGTAAGAATACAAATAACCACCAGTGTTTGAGTTATGTAAAAAGAATTTCAATTAGTTCGCCAATTAAGCTAGACTGGGGGACATCACAGTTTTATCACTGTAAGTAAAGATTTTACGAACCCAAAACAACACATGGAAGATATCCTTGTTATATATAGTGACTCCATATTGCCAAATGAACTACTCAATATGATTATTGTATTATGGCAAGAAATGTTTTAAGTCCAAAGGTTCAGAAATGTGCAACAAGACAGAACTGAAGACTGTGAGCCATATTGCTTCTTGGATAGCTGCCAACTTGACATCATTTCTAAAAATCAGCCAACCTATGCAAATAATCCCCAGACATTTGCACAACAAACTGTGAAACACCATCTGGAAGCAATTAACAACCAATCATTTTTTAAAAGTCCAGATGAACTTTTTCAGGTTTTATTGCTTTACAAACACAGGGATGCGATCATGCATGAATTTATTGTAGTGCGAGAAGAGCAAGTTGAATTTTACTGGCGATATTCTTATAGATTACAAATGATGATAAAGGAGCGTTTGGTTGGAGACCAATGTGTGAGTTCACGGACAATATTCAATTGGTTTGGTCAAGAGGGTTATAGCTCTGCCGTGAAGTATGCATATTCTCTTACAATAAATACCAAATAGCCTTTGAGAGAAAAAATTGGGGTTCCAGCCACATCGTTAAAATCGACAAATGTAAAATAGAACGTCAGAAATTCTACTGGGGAGTGCATTGTAGATGGTATCTGGATCCTTGGGATGATAGATGTGGAAACAAATGAGAAGCAGATGACAATATGTCCAAATAATAACAGGGATGCAAACATTGTCTACAATGTATTTGCACAGCACATAGAGTTCACCAGCACAAGCTCTACAGCTGGCAAGCTCTACAGCATCGCCTATCCAGGAGCAGCATTCGATACAAACATTTTAGATGCCCACATATGTGAATATTTGTGGGACACCAAAAAACATTTAGCAGTTCCTTTTCAGGAACTTGTAGAAGGCATTAGGAAGGTATACCCTGTGATGTAGATATTAGGTTTAGGCTAGACTTAGTTAATGAGCAAGTTAAGAGTTTAGTGTACATAGCTGGTAATTTAGGAACAAACGGTACAGATTAGATTAGCTAGGCTTAGTTAACCAGTGATTGAAGTGTTTGGTGTACATAGCTAGTAATAGGGACAAACATGGTTATATAGTTGGTGCAATAACGAGTGATCTGTACAACTAGTGCAATTACTGATAAAATACTAATGGTTGCCTTGCGTTATGAAATTCAAAACGAATAATTTGGCTGCACTACATTCTTCAGAATGGCTACCTGTAAGTCCTTAAATATAGAATTATAAACCTTGTTACATTAAGAAAACATTTTCCGACAAAATCATATTAAAAAGGTGATTTTAAAGGAATATAAGATAGCAAAATGTAAAGCTGTACTCTAAAGCCAGTCAAGCCAGCTTTCAATCTTTTTAACGTTTCTTGCTCTCGCAGCCAGTAGAGGAGCTCAGTTTAAGGCTAGTAGAAAGAGATGACTAATGAGCTTCTCATTTACTCTCAAGACTCTCGTTAATAGCAAGCTTGCAGTGTAATGCGCAGAAACTTGAAGCATTAGAATGCAAATGATGTATAGTTTTGTTATAAATCAATATGTAAAAGTATTAAAAGCAGTAATTCTGTTATACGCTCTACCCTAAACACATTTATTTGAGTAGAAATACCTTTTTCCCTGGCGCTGGTTTGATTTAACACTTTGGTAGGTATGTAGAGGCTTCTCCTCTGTGCTACTTAGTTGCTCAAAAATAAAGACACACCCATTATAATTATATTTTACATCTCCCTTTGACTTTGTGACTTACATTCACCTTTCATCAAATGAAGCTGAATAGCCAAAAGCAGTGCATGTGTTTATTTTGACCTGCATTAATTACAATAAGCGTGTTCCGCTGGATCAGTTTGAGTGCATTGCTCACCAGAGATGCCAACACATGTTTATTTTTACCCGCAGATCAGATCATTAAAAAAACTGTCAAAATCTATCAAAATTAGTCATTTCTTTATTTTCTTTCAAAAATAAAAATCAAAACTGAAGATCAGTACTTTGGAGCAATTTCTTGGTAAGGTCTGAGAGATGATCAAGGGAAGTGATTAACTACAAACAACGTGAGAACAGCTTCTGCAGCTGTAACTTCATACATGTCTTTAATAGGCTGAAATAGTATTTTTGACTGTGAAGTTAAGAAAGGTTCAGCTGCTTTTAGATGTTTCTTATTTTTTTCCATGAAAAAGTAAATCTGACAAGCACACATTTACATTGCATTGGCAATATTGGAACGCGCACTACTAGGTTCCCTGGGCACCTCTAACAAACATTAATTATTTATTATTTAACCATTCTTTTCTAAAATGTTGTACATGCCGCAAAGCCTTCTGTTCAATTAGGCAATTTAAAAAAAATAGTACGCTTTAGCACTGCATTCACTATGCTAAATTCAGAATCCACTCTGAACACAAATGACCATATACTACAGTGTCATGTTTGTGGAGTTGTTCAGTCACCTGAAAAGTTTGTTCCTGTTAGCTCTAAATAAAAGATAGCTGTTACACTACTTAACAACACTGTCCTGTTGGTACACAAAGATTTACATTTCTGTGACAGTTTTTCTAAGAAAAATATTTATAATTTACTTAATAATTGCTATTAATATCCATCAAAAATCTGTCATCTGTGAAAAATAAATTTTGCCCATCACATAACTTGGCAACCATGTTGCGCACTAAAACTTATGTATAGGATGCAGAAGTGCTATTCCATTTATAAATTGCAACGCTAGACACTTTTTTTTAACTCCAGATGACAGCAGCTGCAGAAATAATACTAAGTTGATACATTACAAACTGTATTGACGGGTGCAAGCCAACGCAACATTGAGACATAACATACCAGAAATAATGACAAATCTATAGCATTCCTTCAGGTCATTCTACAGCATTGTAAAGATTTAGGAAATAGTCTATAAAATTGTTAAAATGGACTAAAAGTTGGTTAAATTATGCATGTTTATCCAAACAAGGAGAACATATGCTAAAGCAAAATTTGCCTAACATCTGAAGTTCTATTATTTCATCTGTTTAAATGATTTGAGATTTAAATAGCCTACCAAGACATTTAAATGACTGAGGCTAGAGAATGGGTTAAAAACGAAATGTTTTATCACAGAATCAGCAGATGTAAATGCATGTGGTGTCCACTTTTATTACAAATAAATATGTAAATATTTTATTATTCCTAAAAAGTTTGTGTTGCATGAAGTAATTATATTTTTGGATTTATCTAAAGTTTGAGTATAAGTTACATACATAGCAACACAAATGATGGGTGTCATTAACATTAATATCACTGATTCCAATGCTTATGTTAAACAATGAGTCATCTTGTGTTATTAATAGGGCCCAGGGTTTTAGCTTTTTATAAATGCAGTATTAGCCTTTTATTACCTTTTAACCTCTTTAGGTTTATAAACAATTTTCCTAGCCTTTTCTAGGCTTTTAAACAATTTTTTCCTATTTAAGCAAGTCGACGACAAAAGCCTTTTAAACATAGTATAGATAAAAATATGAAAACTATTTTACTTCTTGGAAGCATGCTATTTATATGTACAGTAATTTAAAACAATGTATTTCACAGTAAATGCATGCTAGAAAATTGTAATTAACATATCAAGCACATATTTTTAATATATAGCACTCATATAAAATAAAGTTCACTTGGCAACACTGTTGCTATACACAGCCAGTCACATTTGCGAATTTTCTGTTATGTTTTAATATATTCCTATAGGCAGAAACATCATAAGATGTCATTGGTGCATACTTCATTCGAGCAATTTCTATACTAAGTACATTCTTTCCCTGGATATCCCCACATGCACACACAAAACCAAAACTAAACGAATTGCTAACAAACATGGCTAATTCAAATTAACTGAAGAAAAAATTATATATTTTCTACTGAGGTAAAAAAAAAAAAAAAAAAAAAAAAAAAAATTTAAGTTTAGTGAGTTATAGGTCTTAATGTCCCATTTAGCTTTCTGAAACTGAATAAGATTAGCATCTAAACCGCTTGAAACATAAAAGTACTTTGAAGCTTTCTAATTTACAAGGGGAAAAAATGAATAAAACCTACAAATCCATTCCCTATTTATTACGTAACCAATTTATTCCATGGATCATACGTCAACTACTCCACCTGTAGTTAGAACTCTCAAGTTGCCTTGCTCATGAGCACTTGTTCTTGAACATGAGATTCTCGTTGTCACACTCTCGAGAGCGGCTTACGACTAACGAGAGAGAGCAGCACAGGTTTTGACCAGCTCTACTGTATTCCAAAAAAAATATTCCAGACACGTTAAAATCTTGCATCACATGTAGAAAAGAACAGCCAAGTGCTTTCGTTACAATAGATTCCAAAATCAATGCCAGAGGGAATATAATGAATATGATAACTTGCCATTTATCTGTTATTTTGGGGCCATGAAAGTAATAAGCAATTTATCACTATCCTGAAAATTTTCAAGACGTTACAAATAATTATTTGAGAGGATAGTCTTATGAGCTGTTAGTAAGCATCACCATGTATCAATTTGTGTGTGCCAAGCTTGGTTGAACCTGCTGCAAAAGTGTAGAAGCCATTTAAAAATAAAACCCACACATACACATGCATGCGTGTGCAATGCATGTACATGTTCACATAGACTGTCTTTTGCATATTAAAATATACAGGAGGGGTCCCAAAACGCTTCTCTGCATAGCCCCTAATTTTATATTTCTCCAGTTTCATACATTACAGAATATTACAAGCAAATTTTTATGCTGAATAGTTTTCAAATTTTTATAATTCTATGCAACAACAATCACTCATTTTAATTTTTATCAGCTTCTTAATAAATGAAATTAGTTTATTGGTTTTGAAAAATCTACCACTCAAAAACATACACATACTTACATGCATGCATGCATGATGACAGAATAAGGGCAAGAGTTGGGAAAAAGATGATTTGGCAGGAGAGAAACTGAGGTAGCGAGAGAGGGATAAACATTGCAGTTAATAAGATAGTTGGATGCTGAATTGTGAATTCTGCTAATAAATGAATTTAAAATGAAAATATTTTAAAATAAGCAAATTCCAGCTCAAGCTTCAACTCTATACAGAAGTTTAGATAAATAATCACCTTCAAGTAGCATTTAAAATGTGTGCTTTCAAACTTCTTCCTACCTGCCAAGGAATCTTCGCAAGGTGTATTCAAATTTCTGGATTTAATATGGTCTGCCAATTGCAACAGTTTAGTTGCATTCTTAACTGTCAGGTCTGTATCATCTGTACATCTTTTACGAATTTCTCTAAATGCATCCTTGAAGAAACGTGGAGGTGGGACTGGTTGTGCACAAGAAACTTTTTGTACCATGCTGCTTAGCTTCAATCCTGAATCACTCAACATGGCAAGACATTCTGCACGGTGGAGACGTGCCAATGCATTCTGCAATAGATATACAAGCAGCTAATACAGTTTTGTAAACCTTTTACATTAATGCATCTATTTTTATGTCATTGTTATATATACTCAGCAAATATTAATGGCTTTTTACAACATAGTCTATCTTTTTATCTGAGCCTTAATTAGGATGATCATTTGTTTTTCCTCTTAGCCTGGACATTAATTTTTTTTTTTTTTTTAACAGAGCAAAATATATGGGCACAGTTTCTGAAATAACTGTTTATAAACAAATTACCTCTCAAGGCCAATATTAATGTAAGGTTAAATGAAGATATCCAGAAACCATACATTTTATTCCAGCACTTGCTGTATCATTTAAATTATGTCCAATTTTAGATCCATCAGTATAAATATAATATACACATATATATATATACTCACACACACACATATATACATATATAGATACATACATATATATAGCCAGAAAGTACATTAAATTTGGAGTTGTCATTAATAAAAATTAAAAAAACATTTTTAACATTTGGATAGGTAGAGTCAGACTGAAAAATTCAATCATAATCACATTTGGGAATTGTAATCTTTTAATCTTATTTAAAAACTACTGTTTTCATTTAATTTTTGTTCCTTTCCTGCGAAAGAAATTTGGAAGGTAACTTAATGAAGAAGCTTATGTCTTGAAATCATAATGAAAGGGTTAAATCCCCTTATTAACTTTGTTACTTAACTAAACTTTTAAAAGAAACATTTTAAGCCCAAATAAACAATAAAAAATTTAAAGATAAAGGTAAAAATCTCTTAGAAAATCTGTTATATTTACAGAATAAATATCTTTATTATTTATGAGTTTTGTTATATTTTCTTCATTGGCAAGTTATATTTTATAATTGAATCATCAAACACAGTTGCACTCTATAGCTTCTTCACCTTTGTTTGTTATTCTGTTTTCTTATCTTCCAGAATTTTTAATTTGGAATTAATCTACTTGTGTACTGATTTATCAATGGTGGTTCTTTCTTGGTCCCAATGCTCTGTGTTTTCATGCTTTAGGGTTTCCTTCTTCCAAATGTTGAACCCCTGAAGATCTGGCCATCAAATCTGTAATAACTGTTACAGTGGTTGATTTTTTGGTATATTGTTTTCTATTTCTTTTGGGCACTTCCTCATTTCTTAATATTTCAAATCTGTCACTTGAACGCACATTCTCGGGATCTTAGGAATGTGGTTCATGGCAACTGCTTATCAACACTGTCTGTAAAGTTCTAATTAGTGTGATTTCTTTATGTTTTCAGATTTTGGTATTTTTATTTCTAGGCAAGTGCTGTTCAGGTCTTTGTTTAAGGAGATGTAATGATGCTAAAACTTCTGCTTCATGTATAAATTGATGCTGACTGGCTTGAAATTCCACATCTTCCTTCTCCTTCTGTTCTGGATTTCCTACTGAATTACTTTCTTTGCACTGCTTCCACCAGCATTAATATTGGAGTTACAACTTTCTTTTTCCACTTCTGTCGAAATTTTATTGACATTTTTGTGTAAATGTTGAGCCATGCTATGCGTGATCCAACTGCCGCAAGAGGCATAACTTACACGAGTAAATACGGTAATTAGGAAGACATGTTAAAACTGATGTCAATGAAGAAAGATTTTCACTAAATAAGACAATTTATCTTCACAACAAAATGAAAACGAAAAAATAGCAAATATATGCTTTACACCATGCTATGAATCAGTAGGCTTACCTGGCCGGATATGTTACAATCCTGCAACTCGCCCAAGAAATAAGCAGCAACAAAATAAACTTCACTGAAATGCTTGAAATCCTCTGTGGACTTTACTTCTCTCATAGCTGGAAAAAAAAAAAAAGAAAGAAAGAACCTGTGTAAATTATTACACTCATAAAAGAAAGACATTTACATTATAGGTGCCAGCACATGACAAAATTATAGCTCAACCTCATTTTATTAATATATGTTCCACAGACCCATTCATTTTATTCTCATATGCAGCATATAATGTTGACAGACATTTCTTTTCCTATTACTTGCAGAGCTTTTCTGCTGACTAATTTTACTATTCTCATAAGTTGCAAGAAATCTATTGTGACTGTGCTATATTCGGGTGCTCTCATGTTCACCTTGGTATGCAGTGGTAGGGCTGGAATTTAGTCAACATGAAAGCAATGCACCAGTAAATGGAAGTCCTGGAACTCAACACATCAGTTGGTATATGCTAGAAGCAGCCACAATTTTCCGTAAAGTTCTGCGATGTATTTATCACTATAAAATAAAGGAAGAATTTCAAACCAATTATGTGCAGTTAGTTGTGTGTCCTGATTCAGGCTTCGACTGGAGTGCTAGTGCAATATTGCATGCAAGCAGTGATGAAAGAAAGACATCAAGTGTCTACACATTCAAGCATCCAGTAGATTGTTTGCAGCAATCAATAAAGACTATTTTGGAAAAATTTTTGAGTAAATCAAGAGATTTGTTTCAATATAATGTTAACATTTATTTTCCTAATATTTAAATAGCTTTCCTCCAAAGGATGCTTTTTCTGCAATTAATTCAAAGTATACCTCTGGCCTGGTTACTAATAATTAAACTAAAATTACTGCAATTATTACAATATAGTGAATCTATTCTTTTTAGGGGAGAAGGATTTATCTGATTTCTATAAATAGGACTTTGATGCCAGACCTGTTTTTGTGATTACTGATCATATTTTTTGCTTTTTTAATCTACAGGAAATAGGGTCGGTTAAAAGGAAAAGGTAGCAAGGTCCCGCAAAAGCACCTCGCTAGTTAGGTATTAAGGTGCTGCTGCTAAAGGCAGGTGCAGTTGAAGGAAGTAGCCAAATGCCTGTTAAGCTTACTAGAACACTTCAGGAAAGGCTTTGAATAATTGAAGTGGAGAGCAAACTGTTTAAAGAATAGTTAACACAGCTGAGTTTGGCTCTTTCTCCAAAGATATGTTGGTATTATAAATTTGTTTACATGATTATTCCATGCTCTGTAATCATTTCCCTGCATCCAAATTTGTCTTTACTTTCTTTCTGTTCTTTTCACTTTCTCTACACGTACTCTACGAGGTATATAGAGAAGGTATTGTATTGCATTAAAAATTTTGATACCAGGATTTCACCGGAAATAAATGTTTTGGGCCCCCCTGACTAAAAAGAAAGCATTTTGCGCGGGCGCGTGTGTGTATGTTGACAGCATAGCTCAAAAACAAAAAAATCCATTAAACACCAAACTTGGTATTTAAGTTCAGCATCTTCCCAGGACGCAAGAAAATCCCTAAACTCCCAACTACCCTTTAGATCGAAAAATGTTCCAAAAAATTTTGAGTACAATATCTTATATTACAGATATTTACCTGACAAATAAAATGTGTATCTTGAATTTTCTGGGAGACTACTTTATTCTGCATGAATTTTATGAAATTTTGCATAACTGGCAAACTGTAGGAGATAGACAAAAGCTCACCTAACAGAAAAGGTAGAGCTCGTTAAAACACACAATTTATGTTAATATACATTTTTTTTCGTGAAGTGGATTTTTTTTTTATATATATATATAGATATTTCTTGTTATTGGATCCAGCTTGAAAAATCCAATCCTTTTCTCATTCGAGAATTATTCAACTCCTGTCCATACAAACAAAGGACATAGCAACCAGCTTTTGACTAATACTTTAGCCTATGCTATTCCCTTATTTGCCTTCTACTTGCATGGAAGCAAGTAATTAGACTATTTCAGTTAATTTTTTCTTGATTAGCATGAATTGAAAAGAAAAATAAGCTTTTTAATAATTATTTTCTGCAGAGATGTAGAGAAAATCACATGAATGGAACATCAGTTTTTTTTTGTTTTTTTTCGTTTCTTCAAATCCTTTTTAAAAAAAATAATAATAATAATTCAGATTCCACTGTAATACAATTGGAAAGACAGTTTAGTATAATGACTTCAGTAAGGATTTAGTAAATGGTTACATTTGCCATACACACTAAGATCTCTGAGGGAAACCTTATTCTACAAAGCGATGCATACTGGACGTGGACATAGGGTCGAGTGCATTACCTTCAATGAGGGGGGTTGATAATGGCAATTAAGTTCCACAGCTTTTACTATGGCCTCTAACTTGGGCCTTAGTGATAATTCACATTAGCTAGTTTTGTCAGCCATTCTCCAGCCCTGACATTTTGCGGCGAAAGGGTGATAGAGGGGTGGTTATAATTGCCAACATATATGAGTCTAATCGAAACAGATTATCAAAATGATGAGATTGATATATATTATCTTTAAAATATTGAAAACCAGCTTCTGGTTCTAACGTCAAGCAAGGTCGTCAATAATAAAGCATTCTGTTCGGATACTACTTTTACATCTGTTGCACACAGTAACTGTTACATTGGCAATATTAAGAGCAACCATCGCATGGGTTGTTAAAATTGTCTGCCAGCATCAATCAGCATTCTTGCTGTTAAGCGGGCTTCAAGTCTAGCAGCATATTACCAGCTCTGTTTTATAAGGACCATGCTGACTCAGTTGCTTTTGATGTTTGTGCAGGTGCAGTTTGTTTACTATTTTGTGCTTTCGTGAATACTGTGTTGAGTGTTTAAGTATTATTGTTATAGTTATAATAATATGGCTACTGGTTCATCACAAACCAAAAGAAAAATCGGCTCTTAAAAGAGCCATAGCCATGAGTTTACATTCAGGCTTCATGAATATTTTGAGAAGGAGCGGGACAATGGTGGACCACTTCTACCTTTGACCAAATTGTTGGATAGGGTTTGTGATGCACTAAAGGTTGGAAAAACCACTGTGAAGAGTGTGACAAAGGAAAAATGCCCAATTGATTTTAATACAGCATCTGCCATTCTGCATACTCCGGTAAAGCAAAGGTCACGAGCCAGCCCTAAAACCATCTTAATGTATTTCAAAAGGATGAGATTAGGCAGCATGTGTATCAATATTATATGAGAAAGGAAGTTTCTATTCATGAGAAGCTATTGTACTCTCTAAAGAGAGTTGGCTTATTCAATGATGGAAAAAGCCGCTTAAGTAAGGTTCTAAAAGAACTTGGTTTTCGATTGTAAGAAATTTTCTGCATGGAAAATTGTGATGGAAAGAAGTGACATAGTTGCATAGTGTAGCAAATTTTTAGAACTAATCCCAAAAAAGTAGCCTGGCTTGATGAACATGGATAAATGCAGGACACACAAAGACACGGACACATGACACTGTTGCAGGGACAATGAAAGTGCCAGTTGGGAAAGAAAGTAGACTGATTTTGCTTCATGCTGGGATAAATGCAGGACACATGACACTGTTGCAGGGACAATGAAAGTGCCAGTTGAGAAAGAAAGTAGACTGATTTTGCTTCATGCTGGTGGTGCACATGGTTTTGTTCCAGGGGCAATGCTCTTATTCAGATCAAAGAGCACTCATGATTATCACGAAAAAATGAATAGACCTGGTTTCTAGAATCTCTTGTGCCAAATATCGCTCCATATTCCATTATTGTTATGAACACTCCACCATATCATTGGGTTCAATTAAACAAAGCATCGACAATGAACGACAGAATGTCATTCTGCAGTGGTTGGAGAAGAACAATATACCAGGAGTGTCTGCAGAAATGACGAAGCAGAACTCATGGAAATTTTTAAAGTGTAGAAGCATCGCTTCTGTGCCCATGAGAGAGACCCCATTGCTGCTACTGCTTGCAGCCACACTGTCACTGGACTACCTCCCTACCACTACCACTTCAATACAATTAAATTAATTTGGGCAGAAGTGAAAGGATATGTTGTAAAACATAATCAAGCATTCCATATTGCTGATGTTGAATTAATGGTGCAGCAAGGAATTCACCAAGTGACAACAGAGAGGTGGAAAAGTGTATGGATCACACCTGGAAAATCCTGCAACAAGTGAGGGAAGCTGACGGTGTAGTGGAAACACATGTGGAGGAACTAATAATTTCACTCAGTCCTGACGGCAACACATGCTCCAGTGATAAAGCCAAGGAAATTGATATTTACAAGGTTTGCAACGTTTGCCCAATCATTTAAGCGTAAGTTGTTAAAGTTAAAGTAGCAGACTGTGGGAGTCTCTCTTCTGGATAGATGAATTTTCAGACAAGTCCCTTTGTTTCTGTACGTCAAAATGTATGACGTGTTTTTTTTTTTTTTAAATTAATAGAATTTCCCTAACTATTAATCCCATTGCATTCTGCACTGATTTTAACAATAGGGATCTCTGTAAAGATTATGGTTTTGGGTCCAAAACTGATGTGCTACAGCTGAATTATCTGTCTGTTTATATTTTAAATATTTCATATGTCTTTAAAGTGTTGTCCAATGTTTCTTTTGTTTTCCCTTCATAAACTTTTCAAATTCCTTGCAGCTAATTTCATATATCCCTGATTGTTTCAATGGGAGGATTTTATCTTTTGTGTTTGTATGGAGGTTTTTTAAACTATGGCTATTAACTGGGACTAAGCTGATGTTTCATATTTTGAAAATCTTTGGAAATTTTTGGTGTGCAAAAGGGTGGGAAGTGAAATTTTTAAGCTGGTTTCTACTTTTATTCATTTTAGAGTGCTAATTACCTTTACTTTCTTCTGTTTCATAATTTTATTAATCTTCTTCCTTACCTAATGTTCTGTGTAGCCATTCTTTTGTGCAATTTCTATGATCCTATCAAGTTCTAATTTGTATTCCGTCTGGCTTAATGGTAGGTTTACCAGTCTGAATGCACGGCTGGTGATCATGGCATGTTTCTGTCAAATTGGGTTGTAGCTGTTATTATGTAATTCTCCATCTGTGTTTCTTTCCTATAGATTCCAAATTCTAGTTTGCTGTGATTCCTGATTATTTTTAGGTCCAAGAAGGGAATCATGCCATTTGATTCTATTTCTATTGTGAATTTCATGGAACTGACCTGAAGATTTAGTAATTTAAGGCTGCGCTTGGCACCTTTTTTGTATACTATTGCCACTATGTCGTCTACATATCTAAACTAAGTTTGTATAATTGTGCGAAGGCTGTGGTTATAAGGATTTTTAAAAAACAAAAACAAAGTCATAAATTTTGACATTGCACAAACGGACTCATCTCAAAATTTATCTATTCAGAAGAGAGACATCCACAGGCTGCTACCACGAGTTCATCATGGAATCTCTGTTGAAAATAGTGGCAACAGCAGCCGAAACATGTCAAAGTTACTTTATTTCAAGAGCGAAGTTTGAGTGTAATCTATGATTTTATTCTAATTGTTAAAGGTTGTTTAATAGTAATTAAATTAGAATAATTTGTTTCCTCGTATATGGCACTCCAATTGTCTCCATGTTCTACTATCCTGAAATAATGTATAATATACATTCTCATATTATCCACATACGTTTTAAGAAGTAGAGATTTGATCTGCAAATAATATGTGCAACGTTTTAAATGCACGAGTGTTCCTCTGCTTGAAATTCCTGTTAATGAACTGGCAACATCGTGTTTCCCCCTCAAGAAATGTCAAGAGCCGGAAAACAGCTGGCAAGACTATAATGAGAGAAAGCCTTGGTTGGATAGGTCCAGCTGAAAATTGCCATCACAGAACTGGGAATTGAACCTCGGCACACAAGCAGCAAACAAAACAAAGGAGCCTTCTGGTGCTTGGCATTAATACTATGATCTGCAAATTGAAAAATCTGATGGGTTGCATTCACATGACTTTCTCTACATATCTGCAACAAATTGTTAAAAAGCTTATAATTCTATTTACTTCTTGCCAATCAAGATAAACGTTAGCAGAAATAGTCTTTTATTATTTGCTTCCTTGTAAGTAGAAGAGAAATAAGGAAATACACTAGGCTAAAATAAGCCAAATATTTTAAAAGCTGGTTGCCATGTTGTTGAAATCCACTTCTATGCATTGCCAGAAGTTGAAGTATTTTGAAACGAAAATCAATTAGAAATATTTAAAAAATGATCAATTCCATGAAAAAATTGTATATGTTTTAAATTGTGTATTTTAACGAGATCTACATTTTCTCTGCAATTAGTTTATTTCTCTTACAATTAAGCAGTTACGCAAAATTCAGCAAAATCGGTGCACAATAAAGAGGTCTTTAGAGCTATTTCCAGAAAATTCAAGATATACATTTTATTTCTCATGTAAATATCTGACATACAGTACTTGAATCAAAATCTTCAAGAGCCATTTTTGAGAAAATCAAAATGTTTTAAATTTTTTGCATGTAAACAATAGGTAGAGGAATTTTCTTCGCATCCTTGCAAGATATTAACCTTGGATATATGAAATTTGGTATTTTAGTGACTTTTTGTTTTTGTTCACATATATGTACATGGACCTTATTTAAAAATGCTTTTCTTTTTATATCATGGACCCTGAAACATGTACTTCCAGTGAAATCTTGGTATCAAATATTTGGTTAGAGTGCAATACTTTTCTACCTGCATACCATGTACTATGTAGAGAAAGTAAAAATGAATAACAATTATAAGAAATTACAACTTTTATTTCTGGTAAACAAGTAATGTCATTTAGAAAATTCACCTAATATGCTTCAGCTGTACATTGGTCCCAGAAGATACTCAAGAAACCATTATCTCTTTAACCCTAAAAACAGATTTTCTCTGAAACCTGCTAAAATTCTGTAAAAAAATATAAGACAAGGATATACCAGATCTAAGTGTTCCAAAAATGGTCTTGTGTACAATGGAAAAACAAAAAGCCTGTACCTCAGATTGGAACAACATTAGATAAACCTTAAATACCAGGGTCATTTTGACAAGATTTAAGAATTGCCAATAATGATCATTGCTAACACAATGCAGTTCTGATGCAATAATTAGCTATCCTTTATGAGTAATAGGTGGTGTTTCAGTGCTCTGGATGGGGAGAAGTGTTGAAGATGACTTACTGTTGTTTTCATGAAAGAAATTTTGATGGACAAAATAGATTCAAGCAATAATAAAGTACTGTGTAAAGAAAGGTATAAAAGCTAATTAAATTTATGCAGACTTGCTGAACATATTGGGAGACACTGCTCCTTCATATTCAACTGCTGGTAAGTGAACTAATTATTTAAATTTGGTCGGGAGAGCAGAGAAGATGGTCTCATAGGCGTGAGCCAAGATATGTTGCCACCCTATAAATGGTTCCCATAAATGGTTAAAAGAATGTCCATGAAATGGTCTTAGGAGGGTTGCTGACTGAATGTGTGAGGCTGAAGCTGGAACAATATTGAGTGAAAGGGCACTTCACATTTGACTGAGAAATTGAGTATGAAAATATCCTTTTAATACACGATAAAAAATGCATTAGAGTGCAAATTTCGGAGTAATGTTTGGCCTGTTTTCAGAAAAACCCACAAGGTTTTTTGTAGCGGTTCATGACCACAGATAAATGGATCCACCATAATACAAGGCCTCAAACTAGGCCAGTTAGAAGGTAGCATCCTATAGTTTAATTCTAGACTAGCTTGTATCCGCAACTACAGGGCAATAGCTTGTTTGGTTTTCGAATGACAGAATTTTAAACAAGACAACTTTAGAGTTTTCAAAAAAATGGAGGATTTGGAAAAATGAACCGTGATTAAATACTTCCATCTGAAAGGCTCAACGCCTAAATAAATCATGGAAGAAATGGACAGTACTTTGAAAGACTACTTCTTCATACTCAATGATAAAAAGGTGGGTTGCAGAGTTTAAAATGGGACATACGAGCACTAGTGATGAGCCTCGCACTGGATGCCCTGAAGAAGTGACAACTCCAGAGATCATTGAAAAAAAAAAATTATTGTTTAGTACTGGAAGACCACAGATTAAAGTTGTTTGAGAGAGCAAAGGCTACATATCAAAAGAACATGCAGGTAATATTTTAAGTAATGTTTTGGGCTTTCACAAGGTCTGTGCAAGATGGGTGCCATGTTGGTTGATACCCAATAAAAAGTTGCAAAGAAAAATTGTTTCTGTTAAGACTGTGGAGCTCTACTGTAAAAATCCTATTGAATTTTTGAGACAGCTTATTACCACGGATGAAATTTGGATACATCACTACACTCCAGAAAGTAAATCACAGTCCAAACTGTAGATTGCACCAGGTATAGCAATTCCAAAAAAGGCAAGGTCAATTTTGTCAGCTAGCAAGATCACGACGAGTGTTTTCAGGGATGCACAGGAAATTGTTTTAATTGATTACTTGGAAAAGGGTAACAGTATCACTGGTGACTACTATGCAAGCTTACTGCAACGTTTGAGTGATGAGGTGAAAAGAAAAACACCTCATTTGGGAGAGAGAAAAAAAAAATTGTTTCATCATGACGATGCCCATCGTTCAGTCATTGCAATGGGAAAAATGTGTGAATTAAAGTTTGAATTACTAGAACATCCACCCTATCCGTCAGATCTAGCACCCATTGACTACCAGCTGTTCCAAACTTCAAAAAATTTCTTAGAGGACGAAGATTTCGCAGCAACCAGGTCATTGATGCGGTAAACAGCTACCTTGAGGATCTTGACAACTCACACTAGAGAGATAGTTTAAATTAAATTAGAACACTGATATATGAAATGTCTTTCTGGAGATTATGTTGAGAAATATTTAAATGCTGTTTTTATTGAAAGGCAAGGCCCGGGACTTATCAGCCGACCCTCGTTCAACAGAAACAAAACAACTGAAACAGCGGAGCAAGCCTGATTCTCCATCTCCAAAGAAAACAAAGTTAATTTAGTCACCAGGAAAGTCATGGTTTTCTGGAATGCAAAAGGGATTCTGCTGATAAGATTATCTTCCTAATAATCAAACAATTGCGGGAGAATATCACGCTAACCTCTTGACCAACTACAGCAAAAAGAGGCAGGTTTTACAGGAAGAAATTCATCTTCCACCAGGACACTGTGCATCTGCACACATGTATCACTGTCATGGCTAAAAACCAAAAATACAAGTAACAGTCTAAAACAACCTAGTTAAAAACTGTATACAGGTTCTGCAAATTATTTGCCTTAAAGTGAGTGCCATGAAGGATTTGTTACTTGAGAGTTGCTATTTTTTATTTGTCTCCTAGTCCACCGTACACCTTATTACTATGGTTATTATATATGAATGGTGGACCATGCCCTACATCATGATACTATTCCCCCCACATCCCTTAATTATAAAGTAAGGCAATACTCGTCCCTCGTTTGAGAAAAAATTGTTCATTACCGTTATTAAATAAAGGATGATGTTGCACTTTTTCTTCTTCTTTAGGAATCCATCCATCTTCAACCAACAAATCAATCATTAAAATCTGTGGTTCACCTCCTGGTAGTCTTCTGATGCCTATGGGAAAGAAAACAGTTACATAGTGCTTAGCTGAACATTGAATATGTAAACATAACAAAAACAAATTAACTAATAATATTAAATCTTATTTATCAACAACATACCATCTCTTCTAAGAGTTGCTTCTCAATCTTAATAGGTGCAAATATAGGCAACTGGGTTGCTAACTTATTGCTAACCAATTCACTGACAACTTTAAACAAGGCAGTGTGAATGAATGCTACATCCCCACTTCACCATATTGTATATCTACTCTATTAACTTGCCAGAAGTCTGCAAATTGGCCATCACAACTGTAGGAATGGTGACATTGAAGAATGCAACTCAACATACACATCGCACACAGAAGGAGAGGGTTCCTAAGTTGCAATGGTAGTGTGTGCTTGATATGTTTATAGAGATTGAGAGCTTTTACATATATTTTATTTTATGTTTCACTTCAACTAGATTAGTCTCGCATACAACTAATGTTTTCACATTTACTGAAAAAACAATAGAGCACACAAATCAATCGCGATCTGCTTTTAGATTTTTAAAATCTTCAGTTGTTTTTCTGTTAACATGCAATCTCCATTTGTAATTTTTTCAATGCTTTCATTTTATTTTCCACAGCAGCGGTATTATCTGATCTATCAACTTTATATTGCTCCATTTGACTTGTACACACAAGTCCTGAAAGTAAGATGTGTAATGCAGTGCCTTTATTTTATGCCAAGGCTGTGAATCATGCTAATGCATGTTCTGCACAGTCTCTACACTACAAGGATTTCCATTCCATAACTCCTGCATTACTTACAAGGGTTAGTAACATATGTAATGAGTACTGGAGTTCGTATCAGATCTCCTGCATATGGCAATAGCCAATAGGAGCAAGCTACAATAAAGCGAATCATGCACTTGTGAGTGACAGAGATAGTAGCATGCAGTACATTGTGATACCGAGGGCTATTCAGTGGTACTGTAGATTAAAACCTTAGTAAAATTTGACTATTTAGTAAAACTAAATAAATGATAGAAATGAATGTACTTGCTTACTCCATTGGGATGGCGAGCTCAACATCACTCATTCTTAAGGTGAAAGATTTAGAACCTTTGTAACATATTTTTTCCTGTAAAGAAGCTATTATCTTTTTTGCAGTAGAAAATTTGCTATGGTTCATAAAATTCCAAGACTGTTCAACAAACTACCTGTTTCTCAAAATCATCTAAGATTGCCATTCTTTTTGGTATGTTAATGTTTTCTAGATGAAGCAATAACTGTAGCAGAACCTGACTCACTTTTTTTTTTTTAAATACGTCTGAGCAGATCTGAGAAAAAGTGAATTGATAGACTCCACATGCTATAGCAGTTAACTCCTGAGATTTTTAAACTCTAGTTGGCATCTTTCCTAGTCATTTAAGTTTCTTTTAAAAAGTGCATACACCCTATAAACAACTTTTTGTGCTTGATTATGTAAAACACTATATTTAAGTTCTCGTCTTTAGCTAACACGATCACTTGCTTTATTTAGTGATACGTTGAAGGCTTCAACTTCATAGAATAGCTCATTAATTATCTGTTTTTCTCCTCGTCAGAGTGTTTAAGTGTGTATTAAGAGAAAAAGGAAACATCATGATACATTAGTATAAAGGATAATCACATCTATGTTAATAGCTCAAGGTCATTTCTAATTTCATTTCTAATTTAAATATAGTTGTGTGTATGTAATTTATAGAAAATTATGCTCTTTTTTCGTACATGCTTGCTTGAACATTCTCTTTATATCTGATATAAGTTTTAAGTTATAATTAACTATTAGTATACTAAGTGAGACGTGGCTAGCTAACTTGGCGATGTTGCACGCCTGTGATTTCCTACAGCCATGCAGCCTCTGAAAGTCACATGCAGGTTTGACACAAATTATAACTCTGTCATAAGTGTTGTTGAAAGCGGTATCCTCTGTGAAAAATGTTCTTGACATTGTTGGATATATTATTATTTACATGCGTATGTTCATAATTTCTATATATATAGACACACAGTGGGGTTTCAGTTTTAAAAGTTTAGTAGCTGTATGAACAGACGTATGTGAAACACCCACTTGCACTGCAACATAGCTGAGAAACTTGTTGGGTAAGCATTCCAATGCAGCACCAATTTTGTCTAGCTTTTCCTCCATTAGAACATGACTTTTTCACTTCTTTGGTTTAGCAATACCGTTCTAAATTTATTAACAAAACATTTCACAGTGTGTCTACCTGGAACTCAATCAGGAAATTGCTGCTGAATGTGTATACATCATTCCATTTTCACATATTATTGTACATAAAAATACATATATCAAGTGTGAATTTTTAGGCAGGCACTTCCATGGACTAATAAGACAATAACATTCCTAAGGAAATCACACACAACACAAAGGCAAAACAATGACAGCCAGCACATAGCTGATAAATATAGCTTTGCACAGTGGCATAATACCAAAGTTCCTGCTGTCAGAGTTGATATGCATATAAGCAGGTTGTGGCCTGGGGATAAAACGAAGGCATGGTTGTTACTCAACTACACAACAGTGTCTACTAATGATTATTTATGACCTTCTAGATTTTAAGTTTTATAATGTGAGTGCTTTCCTATTTGTTTAAATTGAAACTTTTGTTACATTTATGGATAATGCTTTTAAATATTTTAAAATATGCAAGGATATCCTACTTGTATCATGATTATGGTCTTTGTTGCAACGCTCATGTTTAATGTTTCACTTGTAAATGGCAATCAAAATGGAGTTTTATTTAACCGCTATGGTTCAAAGTGTCCCATTCAATACTGGGCATGAAAGACCACTTAATTTTGCTCATATTCCTCTTTTTCAGGTTTGAGGTTCTTTTACGTGCCATAAATCTATGACATGAAACCAATGGCTTTACTTCCCTTCCGAAGGAAGCCATACTAAGGATTTTTACGCCCGAAAAAATCCATTGTCCTCCGCCAGATTTGAACCTGCAACCTTGGTTGAAAGTTTCTTTTCCATTTTGATTACTTCGAAACAGACATACCAAAGCTATGTTGAGTCCACCGCTGCTTGTTTACATTTGAGGTGTGTTCACTGTATGAGAGGGGGTTGAAGTAGGACAACCTACTGTTTTGATCCTGGCAGAGTATTAAGTCTTATCAGATAAAAACCATGCGCTCTTCTCTTGTTATCCTTAAATTCTTTTCCCCAACATTGTCCAGATTACACAAATAATTTCCTTCCCTCCCCTATTCACAGACAGAATGCTCTTTAATATCTACTGAGTCATTCCATTTTAGGCTAGATCAAGATTTTAATTGTTCAATACCACCAGACTGAAAGACCATAGATCTAGTCGCATGTGCCAACGCTCTGGTCCCTTGAGCTACCATGGAAATTTGCCCACACATTCATTACAAATATTTTTCAAGAATCCTGCTTAATCTTTTAAGTGACCTTTAATAATGAAGATACCATACCTCAAACACTGCTGATAATGCTGAAAATTATTTTAATTTATAAGCTGCTCTTATTAGTGTTCATTATTCACACTAACAGAATATTTAGCTCTTTTTGCTTGAATTAAAAAGATGCCCATTTATACATTTCGTTCCTACATTTTTTCTAAGTGCGTTAACTAATATTCATCAAGCACCTTCTTCATGGATCAATGACATCTGTAAAGGTCGTTCATTGTCCTGAAGCAGTTGAGCAAATTGCAAGAATTGAGTTCATGAATAAAAAAAATCTTCTCAGGCCAAAAGCCATGTTTTCTCAAGATTCCCCTGGCTGATAGTTTGAGAAGGCTTCTATTATACCACCACCAGAAAAACAGCAAGTCATGTGCTTCATCATAGAATTGCTGGACTCATGCACACATTTTAGAAGCAAATAAGTCATTTTCTTTCTGCATGCACTCTAGAAAATTATTACTTTGACAGGAATAAGAATTTTGAATTAATGTTAAGGCTGCAATTAATGCAAACATGCCAACAACTACCTATATCTTACCAATCTCAGAATGGGTATGTACAAAAGAATGCACATAATATCACTATGCTTGACACCTTATGAAAATGCCTCCAATTGTTTAACTGTTACTTTTGAAAGCTCAAGAAACTGCCAATGCTAGCACCTAACTCACTGCTGTTGGTTCAGTGTCGTAGATTTACTGCACGTAAAAGAACCTCAAGCCTGATAGAGAGGCCTCTGAGCAAAATTAAGTGGTTCTTCATGCCCAGTATAGAATGGGACGCCAAGAACCATAAAGGGCATCCATAAATAAAACTCCATTTACATTTATACTGCCCAAGCACTGATGCTAAAAGAAATGCACACCCCTATATACTGTAAACAATCAAAATGTATTAATTCAAGAATGGAAATTAATTATGTATTTTATAGAAAACCTTGGGTGTTGCGCTGTTACCAAATCTACCTAATGCACAACTTGGAAAATAAATGGTGATATCGCTTTAATAGTCTTCCAGGTTTGTAACAGTTAAAATTATTTAAAATGTGTACATCATACACAAGTGAACAAAATGGAAAGGCTGAATATCTCAATCATTAAAATTGTAGAGAAGACACAAAAAATGTTAATTAAAGCAGGGTTTTGCGGCAGAATCAACTTCCATTAGCTAATTACCTTCTTAATTATTAAGTGAATATACACATGACAAAACTTAGGAAATCTGGGCTGGGAAAAAACCCAATCCAAGCATCTTTGTATTTTTGGATAGAAAGCTCATGTATTCATACTAACAAAACTCTTTGAAGCTTGAACAAAATTGCTGAATGTGTCATGATGGGCTATTCCTTGGTAGCAAAGCCTTGTATGAGACAGTGAATTTGTAGAAAGTATCATTTCTTAAAATCAGAAAAAGGTTGTTTAGCTCGAGAATCTTTGTGAAGAAGCAGATAAAAGTCTATATTACAGAGACACTTTCAAAAGAAAGTATGATTGAAAAAGATGATACTCAACTGTAACAGAAGTTGATAGAAAATAATGAAACAAGGAAAGGGAGAGTAAAGCACCTAAACCATGAAGATATTTTTTATGTGACAGATGTTGAATTTTTAGATGCATTACTGTGGAAGAAGTTCTCAACAGATCAAATAGGATGAACGTGCCAAAGCAATGATGCTGAAAATAAGGTAGATGGAAAATCAAACTTGGGAATTAATCAATTTATAAGTTAATAATAAATTCCAAATTATGTTTAAAACTATGCAAGATGCTGAAGGCAGAATTGTGCAGCACAAGGTTCATAAAAAATCAATCTTTTTAAGTTTATCATTTAATTGTTACAATGTATGGAGAAGGTATGATGAATAATAGAAATGTGCATAAGTTGTGCAGACTGTTTGATGTAGGAAGGATGAATGTTCAAGAGGGGAATCAATCTTATCAACCTATTGGCATCAGTGAAGTTGACACAAAAAATGAGAAATTTCCTAAAACTGCACTTCACCATTGACAAACCTCATCAACACTTCCTACAATTTTCAAGGTCAGTAATTTATACAATTGTCACTGGCAAACTTACTATTCTTTGTAATATTTGGACATTAATTCAAGAATGGTGAGGAGCTAGTCACATTGTGACAGTTGATGAAACATGGATTGCTTATTATACTCCAGGGGCTAAGCAACAATTCAGTAAGTGGCATTATTCAAATTCTCCCACAAAACCTAGGAAATTAAAACACCATCAACATAGAAAGTCATGGCTTTACTTTTTGCGCTGGAAAAGTTGCTTTGGATAAACTTCCTGCCAGAATCAATGAAAATAAATGCAAAACAATCATGCTCTTCAGATCCACATTTCAGCAAGGACAAGGGCACAATTCAATGAGTTTTGGTGGAAATTACTGGACTACCAATCCTACAATCCTGATCTGGCACACTCAGACTTTCAATTTATATTTTTCACAAAACTTAAGGAATGTTTTGGATGCTTATTTCTCTTCCTTCTGCCATGAACCTCCTCTGTCAGTTTAAATTCCTGAGTATATAGCTACCTTATAACTTAGGCCCTCTTTCTTTTATTTTTCATACATGCTTAATTTTCCTCTTATTTTTAAGTTGTACATCTGAATTTTAGTAATCTTTAGTTTCCAAACTTCTCAATATTTATCTATTGGTTGCAAAGATTGTTTTATTACACCATCAGTTATGACCGATCCTACTTAAGTCCATCGCAAACAGCAACTTGGGAATCTGTAGTTTGATACATCTGAATATGTATGATTTCAATATTGTGTGTAGTGATTTCATTTTCATACAGCTGAATTATATGATTTCAATGTTGTGTGCAGTCTGTGTCTGTATACAAAGAGAATTGGAGCCATTTCACTTTTTTTTTTTAAATTGGAATATAAATATCACTCATGCATGCTTAAATAATTCTAGAAACGTTAAGAAATGTATCTGCTTTTGGAGGATACATTTCTAGGCACCCAGGTTGTGAAGGCCTGAGAATAGAAACAAAGAGCCTGAAGAAAAATAGCATAAACATATTGGATTACAATATCTCAGGAATGAGAATGGGGATGGATTCTGATTATCATATTGATGACTAAGCGAAAAGTGGATTTTGTGCATTGGTGATATTATTGTAGACATTTTCAAATGCTTCCAATTGAACATTACAATGTCAAACTTTGGAGAAAACATTTTCTAAATGCAAATTTATTACCAGTGCTATATTTATCTGAATGCAGGACCTCAAATGCAAGATGACCCCCATTTTTCAGAACTTAATTTTGGAACTTAGTATCATATTCATATATATAAACAGATAACCTTTTAAAATTAAATTTTAAGTTTTCCCATACATATATATTTATAAATGAAATTTTAATTTTTTTTTTTTTTTTTTTTTTTTACTTAATATGAATTTGTGTAGAAATTCATGTGATGGGTAGGAAATCAGGAGAACATAATTGATGTACTGGTTTGAGTTTAATCAGCGCAACTGAAAGAACTGAAAGATAATTTTCTACTTTGACAACATACCTAATATGTAACCTGTTGTAAAATTTTTACCTAAATTAATAATTCACCTTTCAAGTGGGATGGAAATGCACAGTATGTATGCGATGGTAGATGTGACTACAAAAATACAGCTGTAATGACAATGATGAATGATTTTCTATTTAAATAACATACTTAATATAACACATCATATAATTTATTACCCAATTTAAAGCGCTTTAATATTGTGACTGGGAGAGACAGAAAGCGAAAGCAGAAATGTACCAGAACATCTGTGCTCGGTGGTGATTATAAATACAATTTCCCATTAAGACAACAGATGTCAAATGTTTTATCTAATCCAAATGTGCGCATAATTTCATGTTTTGAGTGGGAGAGAGACAGAGAGGTAAGTATATGAAGGCACAAGACGGTAAGATATATGAAATATATGCAATGGTAGCACATGATTGCACCGAGGTGGTGGTGGCAGTGTAGCTGTGATCACTATCAACAATGTGATTTTCTATTAAGGCAACATATTTAATATAATATATGTAAAACATTTTACCTAATTTAAACTTGTACATAAATTCATATTGCAAGCGGGAGAGCAGCAAACAGAAATGTATGGGTATATGTCCGGCAGGAGAAAGGGAATGTGCAGCTAAACTCTCTCTTTCTGCTTGACTGTTGGCTTCCAATAAAACAATACATTCAACAATACTGATGTGAAAGGAAATCCTCTAAACTTATTTTAGTCTTGGAGGGAAATATTTTTTTTTTCCGATGAAAATGAAATGAGACAAAATCTGAAGTTGCAACCTAGATGGTAATCTATACCATTTCCCCCAAACTTTGCCACTGCCATATCTGTGATGTCTGAAACACTTTTTCTCTCCATGGTATTTGGAAAACATATCGAAAATGCACAAACCCCTTCTACAGTTCTAATTTGGAAAAAAACAGGGTTTTGTTTTGGATAAATACAGTATTTCAGATTCATCTAGTCGTACCAAGCTTCATTCCTTTATTAATAATGTATATTTAAGTTATTTGTTGTTCTTTGTCAATTTCTACCGTTTTTGCAGTTTTGTATTTTTGTTTATTTGTTTGAAAAGGATTCCTGAGCTCAAAGCTAGTATTAAGAACATTACATTTCCGCTTTTACGATTGGACCAAGAGAGGGAGACTGGAGTCTGAGATAAAAGAAGGAGCTTACTATTCATGTATCCGATTTAACTAGAAAAATCTGTATGCGAGTCATCAATGCTGCCACATCTGTTATAATAGTGTAATTATGCATTTCTATGTTCTCACTGGTAGCACACAGGATGCAGAAGTTTATGTTTATCAGTGCAAGTGTTCAAGGACCTTACCACCAGGGTAGAAAATGTTTATACAGCAATTCCTCTTACTCTCTTCTCAAGGCTGAACAGTACTACTTTTTTTTTTTCTCATGTAATACACAGTTTTGAGTTGAATACACAAACTATAGGTGACAATTTCGATAGCTAGAAAAACTATAAAGGCAATGGATCAGAGGGAGACTGGATAGATGTTTGCTGGAATTTCTTCCAATTTTATTTTCACAGCTTAGTACCTGCATCGTTACACATGCCCTTGAATATTTTTTACAGGCCCCCCCAAGGAAAGAGAGCGCTGAAATGTTACTTTCTTCTATCCATTCCCAGGAATAAGGAAAGCTTCCCATTAAATGTAAACCCTTATATTATAATGTATACTTTCACTTTTTGTCCTCAATCTGGTTTCAGTTCCATAAAAAAACAGCATTTATCTTTTTGATTTTAATTCAATACTTACCTTGTACACATCGTTTAAATGCTGCAAAATCATAATCACTTTTCTTATTATTTTCTCTTGCAGATTCAGATTTGAAGTTTTGTATAAGCTGCAACAATTAAATGAAAAAAGCTGTTTAATAATATGTCATTACAGATTGAAATATATATTGTATATTTGTAAAACTTGCTGGCACATAAAAATGAATACAGTAAAAAAAGCAATAAAGAAATAAGAACAAGTAGAAATGGACAATTTATTAAAGAATATTTGCAATAAAGTAGAGCAGGCATATAGATCACACCAAATGAATAGAGAAAATATTATGAAAGTTTGATTGGTGCGGGATTTCTTAAAAGCAGCAAGTTAAATTTGAATAGAAATGCTACAAAGATTGAATGTTTTAACAGACAAGTATCAAGACTGAAAAAGTTTCCAGAGAAATTGGAAAATGTTTTAACTAATTTATTTAGCAAGGTATATTAGCTAATAACTGGAGAATAAGTATTGCTGTCCATAATATAAATGAAAAGGGGATTTGAATAGTCCAGTAACCACAGAGGAATCAGTTTGTTTTACATTTTAGGTATAATATTACACCGGCTCTCTAATTTTAGGAATGTTTGGAATTATAAGGGCAGTAAAGTAAATATCAAGCAGGGATTAGAAAAGCGAGAAGGGCTGTTAAACTATAATGCCTTACTAAAGTATAATGTTATCTTCAGCTGTCCAGGAAGGCTTCACACATAATTCAGTATGGAACCAAGTTACACTCTTTGTAGCAAAATTTCAGAATTACACCGAGAACTTATCAAAATTTTCAAGTCAATTTCAGCAAGTAACATTGTATGAATTCAATGCAAGTGAATAAACAATGGAATGGAATTTCTATATTTTCATTAAATATTTCAATTCATTCCGTTTTTCTATCATGTAAATGTAAGTAGATCCAAGCACTTAATAGTAACATCTTATTAGAGAATATCCAGCACAAAAAAGTGGTAGCAGAATGTGCAGCTGATACTACACAGATAACAAAATTTTGTTTCACCTTAGTGTTATTTAGGACATTGAACTGCTGCATGGATTGTATATTTATATATACAGCATAATAGCATAGCATGCAAGATACACAATTCCATTTCCACTTGTTTTTCTTATTAGCATTATCAGAACGAAAACTAATATTCTTTTTTGGCAAAAGCTTTGTTCGAGCATGTGGAGTTACAAATTCACGTAATGGCATCGACATTGTGAATTCACTTATTCCTGCTGCTTGCTGTCTTGCCATTTGCATTCGAATAGAAACAAATTTCAGTCTTGGGTGTTAAATCCATAAGTGTGGTTACATATACATAATTAATCCAATATTAGTCTCTTATGTTATAATTATTAATATTTTGTAAAGAAGCTAAGGAAGATTTAACATGTTTTTCCAAATGGCAAATTCTTGACATCATTCAAAAGAGAGTTTCAATGGCTGGAATTGATGAATTGACTATTACAACTACTTCTTGTCACAGATTTAAGTCATGTGACCTATTATACAGAACATTTCTATTTAATGCAAACTCATAAATTGATGCAACAAGAATATTCACAAACTGAAGCACTTTTTTCAGACTATCAAAATTTACTAAAGCTATCATTGAGCTATATACATCAAATATGCAAACTCGATCGGTCAACCAACCTGAAACAATTTCTGAGCCTAATGTAATGCAAACAAAGGAGGTGAAGATGGTGCCCTTATCTTTGCTAGTTTTTCAAATCTTTGTAAATCTCGCATCCCACATAGAGATTGGTTACTTTTAGTGAATGACTCTGATCAAGTATTACACTTTCTGCAATTTATATTTAAACTAGTAGATTTACATGCATATTCACCTGAACAGTTGGTGTGTATTTTACACTTTGTTGCTGACCTTAACTAAAGGAAAGGCACACTTTTTGCTTCATGCAGCAATTAATAATCAGTTCCTTTTGCTACAGTTTCATATTTCTGTATTTGATATTTTTTTTTTTTTTTTTTTGCTCTTCAGTGTGTATGTAACATTGGCTACCCATTACTGTTCACCTCAATCACAGACTTGAGGAATTATTGGTGTATATTCAGCAAATTAAAGGATTGGGCTTGTATTTAATTTGCCAGATATAAAAACTCAGATTTTCAAATTAATATATATATATATATATATATATATATAAATAATATTCATACTGGGGTATTATATACCTTATCTATTCCATATACATTTTCTGAGTTAGATAAAATTATATTTTCAGTGTAACAGATTGTGCTCTCAGCTCATATTACATCACAGCCTTCATTTGTAATAGTTTCAAGTAGTGGGTTGCCTACATTGCATTCCAATTTGGTTTCTTTGGAGTAGAAAGTGGTTTCACCACAATTATCTAATGAACCAATAGTTAATGCTAATCAATTTGATAGGTTCTAAGAACATGGCTATGCTAGGTCCATATATATTGACTATAAATAAATTTATGTCATAGCAGGTATTCTTCCGTGTGTGAATTTATTGCAACAAACCAGGTCACGCAGTTAAGTACTGTTTTCAGAAACAACACAATGAATCATGAACAGAATCTGATTATACTCCCGCAGCTGAATCCTTGCAGTTGACAGTTCAGGTGTTTTCATGTAAGGTTGGCTATGCTGCCTTTATGGCGTTGCCATAGTAACTAGTAAACTACACTAACCACAAATGTCTCTATCGTGTGTAAAGACAAATACAAACAGTGTACATAGTAAATGAATGCTGATAATAATAAAACTAATTTGTTTGTTATTGTTAATTGAAAATAATAGTGATACTATAACGTAAGAAGCATAAATCACGTATTTACAACAATTTAATGCAAAATAGCTTAAAAGTTGAAAATGAATCTGAACAGTGACTCTCACCTCACTTAAAATGAAGTTTTCAAGACACATGTTTGCCCTCCTACTCATTTTCAACTATTATACTTGAACTATCTCACTTGTCTCAAACTTCTGAGTTATTTAATCAAGGAAAATAGCTGTTACAATGAAAGATATAACAAACTGATTTTCACCAGTTTAGGATTTTATGACTCATTCCATCCAAGTCTCCATTGTCATCATTCTTGGAAACATCGTCATCATCTACATCGTTATCTTCACCAAGACTTAGCATTAGTGGTTCACATGCACTGATGATTCAGTGTAATTTCTGTGCTTTTCGTATTATTTTGTGCACATGATTCATTGTCTTCTTCCTTGAAATCCTGTCCACCCTTGCCACACCTTCCTGCAAAATTCTATCCACCTCTACAATTGTAGAAGTCTTGTTATGTTCCTTCACGTACAAACACCAACACTATCAACAATAACAATATAACATAGCTTGCACAGAACAATTCAACACGCGTGTTGGAGTTCACAAACTGAGCACCAGTTGGAAATAGCCAGATATTGCAACAGTGCAGCATTTAGATTTCCATTGTCTAACGGACCAACTGGAATGCTGCTTTGTAATTGGTTCAGAAAGTCAAATGGGTAAAGCTTTTCCTCTGGTTTTTTTTTGCGAGTGTACCAACTTAATGCCCAACTGTCAAGTGCAAAGATTCAGCAGCAGGGGTATAGCAATGATTATTCCTGCAAAGCATTCCAGTATTTCTGGGGTGGAATGTTTATTATTCCTCTCTTACACTTTTATGCAGTAAGAGATCTACTACAGTCTTGATTGATTCTGTGCCTCTTTCAATGTTATAACTGTAGCAATTTATTATTCCATTCCGTAAAATTTAAGGTGAAAAATAGCTGTATCAGCAAAGTCTTGTGTTACTATTTTTGATGAAAAACTATCAATTTTAGATTAGACTCAGTTACCATTTAAAGATAGGCAAATTTCCTTGGAATGCAGAGTTCATTATTGTTCATTGTTTGACTTGTGAACTTATACTAGAGAATTCCATTTTTTTACCAAATCCCATTTGTCGTTGGATTTTAATAAATTTTACTTATGGTTCCGTTAAGTGATACTATTTTCTTGAGGTAAATTGCATTCTGTACCCTCTGTGGCAATGTTAAAGATCCAGCATCCCCATTTTCCTTTATTACATTTAGCAGAAAAACATTGAGCAACTTTTACAATTAACTGTTGATTTTCCGGCTGTTTTGTTTGAGCGGTTGGATGCATTAAGGACCTGAAACATACAATTTGGTTATGGATATTACACCTGTTCTTTCTCCTTACTATCTCGCACTGCCAAAACAGGGTATTTTAAGTGTGAAAATTATTGTTTATTAGGTGATGCATTATTGAACCATCAACAAGTCCCTATTCTAGCCCATATTTTTTGGTGCTTAAGTCAGAGACTTCAGATTAGTAATTAAGTATGGGCAGTTAAACTTTGTCTTAATACTATGCCCCTGCCAGCACTGCAATTTAATGCTCGTAATTTTTGGGGACTTTTCGTTATCTTTACGATGGGCTTGAAACCAAGCATCAAATACCCCTGGATGATGCCACGAACTGCCTTCTGTGCTCCAAATAACCTCTATCAATTTTATTGCCTACCCATGGGATTGACAAGAGGTGCTCAGATTTTATCTAGGTACGAAGATTTGTTATTGCAAGTTTAAATTTAAATTTGTCTTTAATTATTTAGACTATTCATCATATTTTCAGTCCCATCTTGTTCACTCATGTCTAGTTTTTTAGCATCTTAAACAGGCAGGCATTACAATTAGTCCGTCCTAGAAAAAATTTGTAACTTCATAAATTTCATTTATGAACCACATTATTTCTCCAGAAGACATTTCAATTGATCCAGAGAGGACTTGGGCCTTGCACTGTATCCAATTCCTAAGAATGTGATGTTAGTATATTTTTAGGGATGGTACCTTTCTTTTCTAAATTTATACCACACACTTGAATGCATTGAAACACAAGAATGAGAAATTATAGTGGATTTTGCTACATCAGACAGCGTTTGAAGAATTGAGATCAGCCATCAGCCATTTTAGCTATGCCTGATTTTACCCAGCCATTTACAGTTCAATCAGACGTCTCCTGCTTTGCTATAGCAGTGGTCCTCCTTCAAGTTCCTGGATCATAAGTAGAGGCCTATTGAATGTTTCATGTTGTTCGACTGACAGGAACTGTTCTTTTATGAGCTGGAAGCACTTGCCATCCCATTGGCCTGTGACAAATATCAACCTTTTTAGAACATCTTAATTTAATTTGGAATGTGCTAATCAAACTATTGCGTGGGTTTTGTTTCATGTCAGAAAGACTGGGAAAATTGTACATTGGGCTATTAAGTTAGGTGTCTTCTCAGTACAGCACATTCATAGTTCTGAGAATGTAGTTACACGTTTTGCTCATGTCTCAAGGAGATGTTACTGACATGTTTTGCTCATGTCTCAAGGAGGAGGTTGCAGCAGTATCAACTTTGCCCATTGATTTTTTTTCTTCCTTGGTGGATCACCAACATACAGATTAATGTATGAGCCATGTTTACAGGGAAATGTTCCAATGGGATATCAATTTCAGGATAACATCATATATACTAGGCTGCTTAGAACCCAGAAATTTTGCATCTTGCTGTCACAGAAACTCGTTCGGTTTGTTCTGGGGTATTTTCATGTTGCTCCGTTGGGAGTCCATTTGAGGATATATAAAATGAAAATCTGTCAATATTTCTTTTGGTGTGGAATGTAGATCAATATCGATCGTTTCATTCCGGAGTGTCCTATTTGTCTTCAGTCTAAACCAGTTGGTAATTAACATCTAGATTTAATGATGTCAAAAGTAGCACTGTATTCAATGAAGTAATTAGTTTTTGACTTTATAGGTCCTCTCCCATGTTCCTCTCGGGGATATACTTATTTAGGAGTTATTATACATGGATTTTCCAAGTTCATTTGGTATTTCCCATTTGGATTGTAACAGATACTTGTATTTCCATGCTTTCCTACATTTTTGGGATGTTTGGTACCCCAAAATTTATTGTATCCGACAATGTTCCTTCATGCATGTCTTTTTCAAACTTTTTTGTTTGAGTGTAAGTTTATTTGTACTTTGCCATAGTATCCTAAACTTTCTTTAGAGGAACAAATAAATTGCTCTTTGAAATCCTTTTTCATTGCATTCCATTTGGAAGATCATCAATGGGATACATATTGTCTGACTTTCAATTTGCCTTGAATACTGCATGACATGAAGTACACACAGATATACCTTTTACGTTAATGTTTTGTTTTCGCCCTACGTGCCTATTATCATCTAATTTTTTACATTTATCGGAATTGCTTCCGGATGAAGCAATTGTAATAGAGGAGCCATTGGTAGTGCAGAAAACTGGCAGCAAGCATTCATTACCTTAAAAAAAGATCAGTTAATTAGGGTGCAACGCTATAATTTGGTATGTAAGGCTATTGAATATCAAGTTGGGGGCTTAGTTCTGTTAAGAACTTGCCTATTAAATGATGCAGCTAAGGTATAGCTGATAAATTGGCACCTCATTTCCATGGTTCATTTCCTATTCTCCAAATCGTCGCTCAGGTTTCTTATGCATTGGAACATTGTAAATCTGGGAAGCGCACACATAACAAATCAATTCCATGGCTTAGGGCCGGTTGTACGAACTCGGAATAAATCCTGGAATAGTTATTCTTGGAATACACTATTCACGGTATAAATGTGGTGCTGGGTAGTACGATGCAATTTTATTCCTTAGATATCTATTCCACTGTTTGTAGATTTAAAACTAATGTTGGCTATATTGCGAGTCATTCATGGCCAACTTGATACATAATTGCTGCTTTATTTTGCTGAAAATTTGCATTGTTTTTACAATCAGCTGTTCCTAAACTATGTATTATTTCTTATTTTAACTACTTACGATATTATGAAATAATTATGAATGTTCACAAGCGTGTTCGGATGTAGAATTGCTATACACTTTACAAAACATAATCACACATGTATACTGCGACTTCTTGCGATAGGCTAGAAATATGGGAGTGAAACCTTACCGTATGTGCAAAGTTGTATCTTGTGCTGATATATGACATATTTCCGTTTCTGTACTCAAAACAGCTAACGTACTTAACCTGATTTCTACATTTTATTCATTAAAATACTTAGTAAGCGAATTTTGAAAATTACATTTTAATTTTGCCAATGGCACTATCAACTTAAGATATGCATAATTGAATCGTTGCACCAAGATAAGTACAAAAACAATTTGCTATACAGGTATTATTAACCAACAGAAATATTAGTAGTTATGTCGAATAGTACATTAAACCGTTCCCATTACAGTTAGCACTTTGATGATGGTAATATTTAATACAGCAGCTAGAAATTTTCAACCAAATCAATAAAACCGAGAACATTATATTTTATGGAAAGGTATTCTCTAGTCAATCAAAATTGTCTCTAATGTACTAAACCTACCACATATAATACGAAAAATTATGAATTTATTGTAAAATAATATAGCTAGATTTACGAGCTCTGAAGGTGTCTTCTAATCTGGGCATCTCCTCCCTAAATCACAAAGCTTGTAGTGTTATCGTTTTTAAACTTGCACATAATTTCCAAAATCTGAATGTAGTACAAAATGTCGCCAACATTAATACTTGTTTTTATTAAAATCTGGACATTATTACCAACACGTGCTTCACTTGGTCATGGTGCAGATGGAGTACAGCAGGGTACTCCATCTACACCATGACCAAGTGAAGCACGTGTTGGTAATAGATGTCCAGATGGAGTACAGCAGGGTACTCCATCTACACCATGACCAAGTGAAGCACGTGTTGGTAATAGATGTCCAGATTTTAATAAAATTGACAGCTTCACTGTATGTAATGGCTTTTTTAATATTTAAAAATAATACTTGTGGTTATCTTACGTTTTGAAGTACATTGCCCTAGAAGTAACCTATCTTCTGTATTTCGTCAATAAAACATAACCTCACTCTTTACAACGCTATGCATTGTGCTGGTGAATTGTTGCTTGGGTTAGATTAAATTTAATCGTTTCCATAAAAATAGAGGTATTTTGATGATAAAATTGTAGGTAGATATTACTCTTTTATAAATGAAACTTTATTTTAACTATCTTCTTGTAATATTTATCTTATGATATTCTTTCTCAACTTTAATCTCACTATAGCCGTGTACATTTATTGGACTATCTCTACAACATATTGTATTTAGGTATATGTCCTAAAAAACATATTATAAAGAAATTAATCGTTTATATCAGTCAAATATGGGTCAAAATTGTGTCGCGTACCCAAGCATCCATTTTCCTTTTTATACTCTATTCTCGGAATAGCGGCTTATCCCCGCAAGGCATCATGGAATAAGTTATTCCAGGTTTATTCCCTTGATAGTCTCTATTCTGTTTTCGTACAACACAATTTAGCAGATAACCATGGAATAACACCTAACAGAGGTTTATTCCGAGTTTGACAACTGGCCCTTAGCCTAATAAAATTTGGCTCTTCCTCCTGCATTGTAGAAACTATTTTGACCCTACCCGAGCAGCTGCCTTTCTATCCTGCCAGGTTTTTATTTTCTTGATCTCTTACACCTTTCTCCTATCCTAAAACTCATTTTCTTTTGTGTTTATATGTTTAATTTTTTTTCTGTGTTTGCACACATCTGGCCCTCCCCTCAATATTCTTCATCCTGTAGCACAGCTTATCTTCTGCTCCCGTTTGCCTAGCACCTTTCCTCCTTTACATATGTAAGGGGGTACACTTATTTTCTATTGATGGTACTTGGTATGGGAGTAGCTAGTATCTGCGTGTGCGTGTGTGTGTGCGCGTGTATACATACGTCCTGGGATGGTTGTTTTGCATGTATAATTTCCTTTCACTCATTCATTTCTGTGGATTGGAGAGGGGACCTATCAATGTCAGAACAGGGTCTTTGCTGAATGCTGGTCACTAAAGTTGGGGTGATCTTTAGTGATCGCTGACATCCAAGGGCACTGTCTCAGCTGATACGAGGTATGTCCGCCTCTCTGCCAATAGATTCATGCTATATAAGTAATGATGTCATCCTTGCTGGAAGATGTAATGAAAATATCTCAATGCAGTTTCAGCTGGCCCGAGTATTCGTTATACTGTGCTATTTTGCTTTGCTACAGACTCTTTCTACATGTTGTAATATATTGTTGTGCTGTGTGTTAGCATGCTAGTGTTTTAGCTCATAGTTTGAAAATGGCTTATTGTCCTGCTGCAGCCATGAATGGAACAAAGTGGCAACAGTGACGACCTAGCAGCCACAAGCTAAGGAACTGTCAGGGATCACTATGGACCTCTGCAACTTTATGTAAGTACATCGCTAAAGCCAAACAGGCACATGCTATTTATACAGGTGAAATGTGCATAAAAATGGCTATGGTACACATAATTATGTATGCCTACAATGTATAATGCTACACACTTTATTCTGCAGATCCTGCAGAATTATTTGCAGAATTTGGCTATGATGGTAGAAATGATTTGCAGTTTGGCTGCTATGCGAGGCGCCCAATGACTCACAGCCTTTAGTTGGTTCTGTCTGTTTCTGCTTGTGCATTGCCGAATCTTCGGACTTAAGACCAATTTTGCTAATGTTTATCTTGATTAGCATGATGTAAATAAAAGAATAATCTTTTATAAGAATAGTATGCATTTGGAACAACTAGGGAAAGTTATGTGAATGGAACATATCAGATTTTTAACACTAATTTATGAGGGAGTACTTTCAGAAGCCATTGCTTTCATTTTCAACCTTGGGATCAAGACTACATCACATAATACTGTGAGCTGATATGCATTAGAAATTATTTAACTGTATACGGCTTCATTAAAATCCATAGAAACATTTGGTGGATGCTGATTTACTGCCTTACGGTTGGAAGAGTAACAGTGAGCAAATAAATCTGGAACAAGCTGATAGTATCATGCTGCTCTATACACTGCTTGACAATGGAATGTTTACTATACATGAAATAAACATTTTCTTTGTTTTCTTGGCTGAAGCAATATGCTCATTGGTGTGAAAAAGCATTGAGTATTTGTTATGCGAATAAACAATGCAATATGTTGGATGTTGACTTATGAGAATCGAAAGCAAATCATGTGCAACTAGTTTTCAGTTAGAAAGTAGAACAATCTGTTTCAAAGTTTTAGCAATCAAAATAGAGACACTGTAAAATACGTCCTAACCATTTTCACTCATGGAATGACAGAATTCAATGTAAGCTTTTGCTTAAGTGAATAGTTGGTAAAAGAAATGGACACAATAAAACATAAAAACAACTGCTAAGCAAAATTCAATTTGAAATCTATACTTTACACTTATATTGAATACTATCGGTATATTCATACCATCACACCTATAACTATATTTCATTAATTAAGCACACATAAGACACAATGCTTTTCTTGACATTTTCCCAATATCTCAAAGTCTAGAGTATGCAGAGTGTTAAAATTATCTCTCACCATTCTAATCCACACTTTATGTCATAATTTTTACTTTCTCTAGCCTGTATTTACAAAAATGTGATATCCAGATTTCATTGGAAAATATAAGTTTTGAGACCTTCTGAACCCCCCGAAAAAAGGCATTTCTAGAAACATGTCTGTGTGGAGAGCATAGCTCAAAAACAAAAAGTTGGTTGAATACCAAACTTACTTAGTGTTTAAGTTTATTATCTTCCAAGGCTGCAACATGACGATGCTCAAAATATCCCCTCACTCCCTTCTACCCTATAAATGGATGATGATTTAAAAATTTTGATTTTCTCAAAAATGGCCATAACGATTTTGATTAAAATGTATGTTTAAGATTCTCATTAAAACAACATTTGTCATATACATATTTTTGCAGAGTTAACCGTTTTCAAGATATTTTGAGTTATTTGTTTCAATTTTAAGGTACTTAACCTTTTCTCAAAAGGGAAATATCTTTTTCGTTTCTCATTTGTTTATCCCTAGCAAACAATAAGAATCAAATTTCAATTGTTTCACTTAGCAACTGGCTTTTTAAAGACCTGATTATCGCTTTATCCTAGTGTATTCCCTTATTTCCCTTCTACTTAAAATGAAGCAAAATTCTGGCAATGCTTATTTTAATTAGCATGACATATACAAAAATAATCTTTATAAGTAAAGTTTTTTATAGAATAGCTCTAGAGAAAGTTATATGAGTGAAACACATCAGATTTTTTTCTATGTTTTGGTGCTTTTCCATCACTTTAGTACATGTTGGAAAACATAGATAAGGCCATTTCAGGAGTGGTGCCAAATATGATTATATAAGCAGAGTTTTAATTGCAAAAAATATAGAAAATATATTTTAATGTTGTATGAAGCACTATTAAGGATGAGAATAAATATACATTCATTCCATCCATTAAAATGTTACAAATTAGCTTTTTGCAATGTTGCATCACTAAGTATACCATGTGTTGTTTTGGGTTAAAAAAATCTTTGCATAGTGATAAACTCTGATTTGCCTCGGTCCAGCTTCATCAGCGAAGTAATTGAGATTCTTTTTTAGAATAGTTCACTTATTTGTATTCTTGCTGTCTCAAAATCATGGCCGCAAGGGAGGGAATACATTTCATGTAATAAAATACTTGTAAATGATAGACTGGTTTCACTGGTATGATGTTCTTATATATCCCTTAATACCATTGGATACAATAATTATTAACACTGAAAGATGGCACTGATAAATTAAAATTACATTCCACTAGCATGGTAACAGCACGCATTCTCACCAAATGCATCAGATGCTACCCTTGCACTGGTATCCACATCATTTGGGGATGCATTATACTAGAAGGAACAACTTCCTCCTTCATGCACGTAGCAAAGTAAATAATATTGTTGAATTTATTTAAATGATTGATTATACTTAAAATATACATTAAATTCAATATTCTGATATCCACAGAACAATAACAAGCTTATTATTTTCCATCAATTATTTTTCCTTTGCCATATATTCAATAAATCAATATGGCAATTTCCTTCCATTAAAAAGAAAACACTTGGCTTCCATACACGAGGTCTGTTAAAAAAGTTCCGGAACTTTGTTCATAAAATGTTTCTACGTTTAAGTTTTGCTTATTGTGCATGGTCTCCTTCAAAATACTCTCCTCCATAATTGATACACTGCTCACAATGCTGTTTCCACTTCTGGAAGCAGTCTTGTTACACCTCTTTCTGGATCGCACGAAGCGCCATTTGCAAATTTTCTTTTATCTCGTCTGTTGTTGCAAATCTTCATCCTTTCAATAGGGTTTTCAACTTTGAAAATAAAAAAAAAAGTCTGCAAGGGCCAGGTCTGGAGGGTACGGAGGATGAGGCAGCACAGTAATATCGTTTTTTGTGCAATAGTCGCACACTAACAGGGATTAATGCACAGGTGCATTATTGTAATGCAAGACCCATGAATTGTCTTGCCACATTTCAGGCCGTTTTCTTATTACATTTTCTTGCAGGCTTCGCAACACGTCCCGATAGTACCATCGATTAACAGTCAGACCCTCTGACACGAATTCATGAACTAATCCTTCAAAGTAAAAAAAAAACTATCAGCATGCTTTGACATTTGACCTGGCGAGCTTTTTTTGGTCTTGGATAATCTTTGACAACCCATTGACTGAACCTTGGTCTCAACATCACAACTGTAGACCCAGTCTCACCACCAGTTATGATTCTCTTAAGGAATATCTTGTCCTCATTTGCGCGATCCAAAAGCTCTTAACAGATTGCGAGGCGATGATCTTTCTAGTCTTGACTCATGAGCCATGGGACGAAGTTGGCGGTAAACGATGCATTCCAAGATGCTGTGTCAGAATTTTATGACATGATCTAACTGAAATGTTACATTCTTCTGCAATCTCTCAGTCAGTCAGTCACTCTTCGATTGGCACGCACAATTTCATTGACTTTCCTGACATGAGTCGTCAAAGGGCGTCCTGAACGAGGGCCATTTTTAAACAGCGTGAACCATTCATTAACACCTCATACAGCTTAAGCACTCATCACCATAGGCTTCCTGCATCATTTGGTGTGTCTCAGTAAAAGTTTTGGGTTTCACACAAAATTTAATGCAGACAAATTGCTCCTCTAACTCTGCCATCACAAAATTTGCAAATTGTGCGACACAACATTCTCCTCAATACAGCAATACGATAAAAGACATACAACAATGAAACTTTCGGCAGTTATACCTCAAACACAAGCGTGTGCAGGGATGCCTATTGCATTTCGCTCCAATACTCCATTGGCGTGAAAGTACAAACATTCCAGAACCTATTAACGTCTCAAAAATCAGCACAAGAATTCTTACATCTCACAAATTAGAATGCATTAACTATTTGCTGAACTAGCTCCTTTATAGTTTCATAAAAATAGCCAAGAATGCTATTATGACAACTACACCTTGGCCAAAATATTCCTTAAGTGATAATATTTAATATCTATGGGATAAGGCCTGCCTTTATTACTGCAATATTTATTAGAAATTTATTTCCTCTGATTAAAAATTAGATATTAATAATATATCATTGGAAAGCTTACCTTTGTTACCTTCACTGCATACTTTCGTCCAATTTCAATATCTGGTATTTCTTCATTTCCCAGCCAATAATATACGCTCCTAAAAATAAAAATATCATTCACATAATATGCATCAACAAATAATGTGTCAAACTGTTTAAAATATGAAATTACAGGTTACCGCACCTTGCTTTTGTTCTTTTTCCTCTTCTTTTACCTTAGCCAATCTGCATGTTGCAAAATATTGTAATTCAAGTCACGTTAAAGACATAGTAGATATTTTTAAGTCTGGTCATTTGCACGCTACTTTTTAACCTATATATTGGCAATACTATCCCTCAGTTCTTTGTTTAATTGTAATTGTTCTTTACATCAAATATGTAATTTGGAAAACATCTGCAATTCAAAACATAGATTTTCTCCAAGTATTGTATAGATATATTGCTAAAAGGAATTATGAAGTTTGGGCAGATGAGAAGTATGTGAATGAATTGGGTCATACTTTGTTCAAGGTTAACATTTTTTTCTGCCAACTAGAGAAACCAGATGCCTGACTTCCTGCACATGTTTACTCTTTTGTTTTTTACAAATGTGAAACATTTTCCAATCTGCTTTGTTACAGCCCAATGCTCCTTTCGACTCCCCTGCCAATATCCTCCAGCATGCATAACAATGCCTCTTTTGGATTTATTCATCCTGCTGCCATATGCTGCCAGGACTGTCTCAAGGTACAAGTTATAATACAGTGATTATAAGATTGTGGTAGAAGAGGATAGGCAATGATGATCGAAAAACAAAACTAAAATAAAAACAACCTTAAATAAATATAAACAAAAAAAAAATTTGAGGAGTAATATATCCAGGCTTGGGATGCTTCACACATGGTAGCAAAATAGCAAAATGTGGATGTGTTGCACAATATATGGCTTTAAGAAGTGCATTGGTTTAAATTCTCACTTAAATACTACTTCATGCTTTAACAATTAATCTTTCTCTCATACGGCAACATCTTACCTCACACCAAAATTGTTTTTATTTTTCTTAGCGAATAAAAGGATTTTGTGTTGTCAAACTTTCTTTCCTAAGTTCTATTGTCCATAAAATAAATTCTCATGTCATCACTTATGGTATTTTAATTAAAGAGTTCACTAGACAAATCTTTTATCTGTAATCATTCAAAAGTATCATCTTGGAGTAGCCCAAGTTCAGATGGCAATGGTATATGATGTGTTGTATGTTCATATTAGGATTTTGAAAACAAGACTGGTAGAAAGAAAAGATTAGATGTACATATTTTAAAATTCCATCCTCCCCTTAAAATATAATTTCTAAGATTTTAAGCAACCCATTTTACTTTAAAAAGTAAATTAAAAATTCATTTAAAAAGTCTGCCAAGTTCACAAACAGGACTGAAAAAATACTCTGATATTTCAATAAAACTGTTATTGAAATTTCAAATAAATACCAAACATTGTAATGTCTATAACTTTGAAGGTGGTCAAAGATATCATGAGGGAGCATAGAAGTTAGAACTTGAATTAATTACACTTATTCAACAAAAATAATGGATTTAAAATAATAATAATAATAATAATATTAATAATAATAATGAGTAATTGAGTGAAAGTTAATTTGATATAAGCATGATAAGTACGTTAAGCTCTACCCTGTGAGGAAGATTACTAGCGACACCTGCCTAAATAAAATTTTGAAATCTTATGTGCCGGAGGTTGGGAAAATGGAGGCCATCTTGACCGATAATGCGTCGGTATTCACCAGCAAGAAATTTGTGAGGACGTTGGAGGAAAATAAATAAAATTGTACCACTGTTTTCAATACCGACCACAGAGTAATTCATGTGAGAGGGTACTCCGGGATATCACGATGTACCTCCAGGTAGCATTGTCGAAGAAGCACACCAGTTGGATGAACTAAATTCAAATTATAGAAGACATAATTAACCATTCAGTGAATCCAAGAACAATGTATAAGCCCATCGAGTTGATGCGTGGGAGGATGAATTAAGAACCTCTAACTAGAATACCCGTGGCTATACCACGTGAAAAGATAACCAAACTCACAAAAGAGGAAATATTCCCAAGAGCCAAGGAGAGAATGGAGAAGAAAGCGCAACGTAAGGTCTGACACAACAAGAAGAACAGAAGGTAATGGATCATGAACTTAGGAGATGCCGTCTTGGTGAAGGACACTGCAAAATCAAATGTGCTCCAGAAAGAGTACTCCAGGATGGAACACATATATCGCAGACCTTTCCTGATAAAACAAAGATTCAGGTCAGATACATAAGAGTTAGTTGACCCCGAGAATTCTAACAAAGCAATAGGACGATATCATAAAACCTTGTTGGGAAAACACAAAACCTTACTGCCAGACGTAAAACTGTAGACTGAGGCCTCCTTTAAGAAAATTAAAAAATGAGAAAGAGAAATTGCTATGGTTAATGTATGTGTACTTATATTTGTGTTTCATGTTAGCATAAGTGATAGATTTGTGTAGGTTATCTGTAATTGTTATGCGCTTGCCTAGTACTAAGTGTGCTAAATTGTAATGTAAACAGAATGTTAGGTTGACAATATGTGTAAATGCTTACAAGTATGGAGCTAGGATGATAAGGGAAAATAACCTGTTTTGACAGGCTTAAGTAACAGAATCCCCAGGTTATTGAGAGTAAGAGTGAATACATTGGAAGGTACCAGTACTAATGACCTCCAACGTAAACACTCTGCTGTGTACTTAATGACAGTGATGAGGGACCAAGTTCCATTAGAAAGAAAGAAATGTGTGAATATAAAGCCAACAGGGAGGGGGACAGAAGAAAACTACTGAAACCCTAAGTGCATAGGGTTCATAGAACCAGATTATAAAAAAAAAAAAAAAAAAAAAAAAGAAAGAAAAGAAGAAGAAGAAGAAGAAGAAGAAGAAGAAGAAGAAGGAGGACAGTTGTGGGCAAGAGACACCCACATATATGTCAGCTGTTGGAGACAAAATTGTAAAAAAGGAAAAGATTTCACATAGTTCATCTTTTCGTTTCTCCAATTGTGGGCATCTTGAGACGGATTGTCACCGAAGTGAATAAGTGCATAGCCTATATTTTAATTGATTAAATTGTTTAATTTAATTACCAAGTAAGATATGTATTTATTGTACATTGGATGTTCAGAGAGAAACGCTTTCCAGGAACAATCTAACTTCAACCCGAGAGTTCTCAAGCGACGAATTCAGTTGTTTATGCTATTTCTTTGTAATTTGCAAGAGGGGAAAGACGCTATTATGTAGTCACGTCTCCGAAAGAGAAAGTGGAGGTGACATATAAACAGGGGAACGACGAGGAAATTTAGGTCAAGAATCACGTGAAAGATGCATTGACCAATTAGAATTAATCACGTCACGGCAAATGCACACCCCAAGCTACTTTTGGCGCCAAAAATGGGCCAATGAGATTATAAGTTGAGAGTTTTGCACATGGGTAGAATTTGCTATAAACATAGAGTATTCACCCTAATTTTCAGCAGTCAGAATGTAACTACACGAGGAACCTGTGAGGGCCAAATCAAGAATATGCGCACCTTAGCAGAGTTATTATTGTGATGCACGCAGTTGGAATGTAACTCCACGGTAAATCTGTGATGCTCAAAACAAGAATCTGTGCAAGTATTGTCAAGTTCTTACAGTGATTCACACAGTTGAAACGTAATGTCATGCATAACCTGCGACACCAGAAATAAGGAAGCCATGGCAGAAAATTAAAGTGTCTACAATTATTCTGCACATAACAGTTGCACTTGTTGCCACGTGAATTCTGGTTACCTTTGTGCACATTATACCCTTGTTCAAGGAAAATTACCGGAACACAATTGCCCCAGGAACTTTCTCGGAAACGCTTGTGAAAGGAAATAAACCTTTGACTGAACGAAAAGTGCCGAAGCTTATTTTAAGTAAATTTCCCATACCATCTCCTTGAGATCACCGACACTCAATACCTGAGCTAGATATAAAGAGTTATCAATTGCTTATCGCTGAGTCCACCAATAGCTTCGAGAATCGACTTCAGCGCTGCAATGCAGGAAAGAGGACCAGTCGTCGCTGCGCAGCCCAGCACCAAAAGGTATGTCACCAATTCCTGCCACAAACTTAACACTTTCAACTTTCACAAATGTTCGCATTCTAAACTACCTTCAACTGCCAGATTCATTTGCTGGGGTGCACAATTTCAAAGTGATCAGTCAGGATATTTTTGAAGGTGAAATATGGCAAGTTTTGGCAATGACTGGCTTCAAGCAGAGGTTAAGTATACTTTTACGTGAGTAGACTTACATCTTCAAAATAAACTTTCAGAATTTTTAAGTTCTGATCCCTCAAAGCTTGTGTTCACAATGTTAAACAAATCTTTTAGTCATAAGAGCAATGTGGTAAATGCTGTAAATGAAGGTCTTGTGAAGACTGTCAACTGCTGCTTCTAGAATGCTTCAGTGTAGTCACAATTCTGAAAGCTTACAGACAGCTGCAAGATGCAGTCAAGTTACAAGTTTCAATTGAGAAAGTTGACATTGAAATGTCTACAGGCAATGAAATTAGATAACCCTGAATTTGCAGCTACAGCTCCACAAGCAGTATGGCTTCTGCGTTCCAATGTGGACGTGAACAACTATTTTCAAAGTGCAATGAGATTCTGACTGACTGAAGACACAATCTAAGCGAAGAAAACTTGGAACTCATGACAATGCTATCATATGGAGTGTGACTCAGTAATCCACTTGGTAAACATGTCAAGAATGCATTCATAGTGGGTTTTAGAAGTGCAATTAAAATGCAAATAAAATAAGTATATATGTATAAATAAGATGCGTGTGTTAAAGACTTAATATTTAGTATTTGCACTTAAAATAATTTATATATTAAATAATTTTCACTTAAAACCTAACTTTTAAATTGATGCATCACAAAAATGTCTCTAAAATTAACTTTATTACACTAAAAACCTACTGAAAAATAACACACAAAACCATAAAAAAATAACATGGGGAGAAAAAAAAAAAATACAACAAAATTTTCCTGTCTGTAGTTATAATATAGTGCTAACCCCATTAAATTGACTCCATATACAAAACATAATTAAATCTAACAGATACAATGTAACACCTACGAAAAGACCAGGAAGCTATAAAATCGACTGAAGATTGTGAGAAAGTATATATATATATATATATATATATATATATATATATATATATATATATATATATATATATATATAGGAAAAACCAGAACGAATATCAAAACCCTCATAGGGAACAACTAAGCCACAAAAAATATAAACATATTGAAAAATCAGTACTAGCATGCCATTTTTGGAACTTTGACCATAACATAAAACAGTGTCCACTTCTAAAACATGTTAAAAGACAAACTGAACTTGATACTTGCGTCAAGTGTGTGTGTGTGTGTGTGTGTGTGTGTGTGTGTGTGTGTGTGGTTTTTTTTTTTTTCCAAGCATAAGCCAACACTGATGAATTTTGAAATTCCTGATAACAGACAATATTCGTTCTGGTTTTTCCTATATATATATATACTTTCTCACAATCTTCACAGTCGATTTTATAGCTTCCTGGTCTTTTCGTAGGTGTTACATTGTATCTGTTAGATTTAATTATGTTTTGTATATGGAGTCAATTTAATGGGGTTAGCACTATATTATAACTACAGACAGGAAAATTTTGTTGTATTTTTTTTTCTCCCCATGTTATTTTTTTTATGGTTTTGTGTGTTATTTTTCAGTAGGTTTTTAGTGTAATAAAGTTAATTTTAGAGACATTTTTGTGATGCATCAATTTAAAAGTTAGGTTTTAAGTGAAAATTATTTAATATATGAATTATTTTAAGTGCAAATACTAAATATTAAGTCTTTAACACACGCATCTTATTTATACATATATACTTATTTTATTTGCATTTTAATTGCACTTCTAAAACCCACTATGAATGCATTCTTGACATGTTTACCAAGTGGATTACTGAGTCACACTCCATATGATAGCATTGCCATGAGTTCCAAGTTTTCTTCGCTTAGATTGTGTCTTCAGTCAGTCAGAATCTCATTGCACTTTGAAAATAGTTGTTCACGTCCACATTGGAACGCAGAAGCCATACTGCTTGTGGAGCTGTAGCTGCAAATTCAGGGTTATCTAATTTCATTGCCTGTAGACATTTCAATGTCAACTTTCTCAATTGAAACTTGTAAGCTTTCAGAATTGTGACTACACTGAAGCATTCTAGAAGCAGCAGTTGACAGTCTTCACAAGACCTTCATTTACAGCATTTACCACATTGCTCTTATGACTAAAAGATTTGTTTAACATTGTGAACACAAGCTTTGAGGGATCAGAACTCAAAAATTCTGAAAGTTTATTTTGAAGATGTAAGTCTACTCACTTAAAAGTATACTTAACTTCTGCTTGAAGCCAGTCATTGCCAAAACTTGCCATATTGCACCTTCAAAAATATCCTGACTGATCACTTTGAAATTGTGCTCCAAGTTGTTTAACCTTGGGTATAAATCATGGGCAGTAGGAAACTTGGATCTCTCATGATGTTACACAAATGCTGTGAGGTTATAGTCACATTCCTTAACAAACATTGCTTCAACTTTAATAGTGCTTATGTCGAATGGTTAAACTTAAGTCGAAGCCAAGGCTTCAGTAAAATTGTTTAACTTAAAAGAAACATAAAAAAAATAAAACTCAGTAGAAGAATCACAACTAATATTTTACAAAAGTTGTCACCACAAATAGTTCAAAATACCGTAGCAACACATGTTGTCATTGTTATCACTCATATGCATTATCCTGGTGAACATCCTTTTGCATGCCAACTTTGGTCTTTCTTCAACCTATTCAGGTTTCAAACAATCTAAAAATAAGGCATTATAGAGTCCAGTCATGTTTCTGCCTTTTTCCAAATAATATATGACTATGAGGATTGTTCCTTGGGAATTCCAAAAAAGTGGCCCTCACCTTACTAGCCGGCAAAATGATTTTTGCCTTCTTTCGTGCACTTTCACCAGTCTTTGTTCATTGCTTTGACTGCTGTTTTAACTGGTATGTAATGGCAGACCCACGACATCAACAGTCACAAATTGGTGAAAAAAGGCTTGTAAATTATAAACCAATTACAATTTGTGTTGAAAAGTTACTCTGGCTGCACTTTTCGACTAGGCAATTCAGACATGTATCTTGCACATAGTCAATTCTCTGTGCAGGATATTACACCCTTGCTTAGTTGAGATGCCAGCAATCTCACAAATTTACTTTATTTATTCTTACATTACTATATCATATATTTTGTGAACGGTATCTGTGGTAACTAATTGGACAGCCGGAGCACGATTTGTCCGGCGACATTTAAATTTGTTAATCTAACAGTAAATGGTCTTAAATGATGGTGCAGAAGCTATGTGAACTTTATTTAATTCTGTTTTGTTGTGCAGCAGTCAAACTCCCCAAAATGAAAATGTTTAATAACAGCACAAAGTTTTTTCTCTATTTTCAATTGCAATTGACACATTAACCAATTCCGACAAGTCGGAACCATATGCTATAAACTGTTGAAATCCTTTATACAATTCTTTGAATAATCAAGCTTACCAACTATGAGACTGCAATAAAAATATTCCATTCTTTCATGAAAATTTACCAGACTTATCATACCATTCTTGTACTATCTTGCAAGAAAGCTAAACGAAAATACCACCAATACTATGAACTTACATTCTCTACGGAAAGGCCTACACATGAAGTAGCTAAGATATTCAACTAGAATGTCATGCCATATAAAGCCTATAAACTTACCTGAAATTTTTTGCAAAATACTGGTCAATATTAGGAAGTGAATTTATTGCACTGAGATTAACTAATTTTCTTGAGGTATCATTTGAATGGTTCTCTCCATTTTCCTGTTCCTCACTACTCCAGCCATTCTTAAGTATAACTGTAACATAAAAATTGCTCTGTACAGCAGTACTATCTATTGCAACATGCACTACAATCTCTCACACTTTATTATAATATGAAAAGTACATATCTTGCAGGACCTGCCTTAAAATAGCATCCTATTTCATATGTCACTTTACAAATACTGTACTGGCAATTTGTAATATTTATTTCTAAATGGAAGCCAAAAATAATAATGCTAAGTCCTCATAAGATTGTCTGCCCAAATAGTATGAATTATACTTTCTCATAAGTCTAAATAAAGTAGAATAGATTCAAAACTAAAGACCTAGTAGGTAGAGAAGGCATCAACTACTTAATAGGTGTAGTACACAAATCGTAAAATCAGAATATAGCAGTGCCTCCTGATCTCATCTCTCACATCCTTAGATGGTCTTAAGTTTCAGGCATGGTTTAATTTAGCTGAAGGGTATATTCACTTGCATCTCCAAGATTCATCATTGCTGTGTCTCTATCCCATTTGTCACTACAGAAGAAACATCTAAGTGTATTATAGCCAAGAAAAGGTTTCTATATAAATTTCTATTGATTTCAAATACACGTAATTCCACCATTTTTTGGACAGAAAAGAAAGAAAGAAAGAAAAAAAAAAACAGCGCTGTCCTTAATGGAAAACAAACACAAACATCTTCAAAACAAAGATACGACATACACAAGTAAAAAGAATTTAAAGTGGACATTGAAATCAATATTTAAAACAGGTAAGGAAGCAAAAAAGAAAAAAGAATTTCCTTAAGTGTCTTATTCATCCGAATAGAAGATGACCTAAATGCAAGATTACCCCATTTTTCTGAACTTAATTTTGGAATATAGCATATCATGTATACATAGAACACTTCATAACTTAATTTCTAAATTAAATTTAAAGTTTTGCCACATATTTTGAACAAACCACTTAATTTAATTTCTGCAGAAATTCACATGAATAGGGTTAGAGGAAAATAGAAATGATGTACCAATATGTGTGATAGTGCCAACAGCATCTTGAGCTCAACTGAAACAATGATAAATAGCAAAATTTTCAATACACCTCATATAACACATTGTTATAAAAAATTTTACCTAAACACCTCATAACACATCAACTAAAAACTTTTACATAAAGAAATCAGTGGAATTTGTGCAGAAATTCAGATTTTGAGAGATCGAGAGGGAGTACAGAAATGTACAGTATGTGTCGATGGTATAACGTGACAACTGCAGTAACTGTTACAACAATGATGAATATGATTTTCTATTTGGACAATATACATAATATAAATTGATCATAAAATTATTTTTATACTATTTGAATGTGTGTAGAAATTCACAGTGAATGGGAGAGAAACAGAGAAGGGAGAATGGAAATATATCAGTAAGCTGTACTTGGTAATGACAGCAGCAGTTTGGCTGTATTGATAACACTGTTCTGCATTTCAAAACTTGTTTTAGGTTTTTTTAAATTTGATAAATGATTCTAAATGGAATTTTTTGTGCTGAATTTGAAAATTATCTCCATTTTCTCCCATTATGTCAAGTTTTCAAAATATTAATCACTAGAAATGAAATTACAGCTTTGTGAAAAGTAATAAAAATTACTTTCAACAAGAATTTTGTTATTTGTCACTAATTAATCATTTAGCCTTAATCAAACTTTTTAGTAAGGATAGCAAAAAGGTAGGAGAGTATTTGGCTTAAGTAAAAAAGAAATGGATGTGGTCAGCAAAAAAGAGAAGTAGATGAAACGTAAGTTTATAGGTTGTTTTAAGAAATGTTGAGCATGACTGTTGTACACTTTTACTATTATTATTATCATGATTAAAATAAATGTGCTAGATTATAAGGGAACAATTTGGAATATCTCACCCAGAGGTCCCGGGTTCGATTCCCCGACTGGGGTGGGGAATTTTTCTTTGACCAGAATTATTCCCTATCCCCCATAGAGTCTGGAAGTATGAATGTGAGAGTGAATGTGCGTGTGTTTAGTAATATAAAGTTTAACCCAATGTTCTGAACCTACAGTTTCACAAGTGAAAGCCCCCGGTATGACCATTGATGTTAGAGGAGGCTATACAAATGAAGCAAAAAAAAAAAATTAGGAATATGGTTAGTTAACAGCCTGAGCTGATGTATAGCCATATTCCTTGAATGGGTGCTTAGTATAAATAAAAAATTAATCATTACTTAATAGTTACACTTTCATAACCTTAACTCAATATTGCATTTCCAATTTTTTCCCCCCTCTTTGACTTTCTCGCATGTTGTTCATAGCAGTCCCTTATTAACATCCAGCAATAGAAATCCATCATGTTTAACCTCTACTTCCCTTGGTACCTCATTTCCATATGTTTTATATCCTTGTGAAATCCTTCACACTGTTCTCTTAAAATCTCCAAAATTAAAAGGGAAATAATTTAGATGGGAATGAAGGAAATGTACTTTGACACTCATGTTGCAACCAGTCTGTTTAAAATTTTATAGCTTCACTTTAACTATGTTAACATAATTTAGGTCTTTTTTATTTCCAAGCAAATTAAAAACAACATTTCTGAAAGCCTTCCAGGCACCCTTCACTTTCCGACTCGTAATATTCTCAAAGTGACTGTCCATCATCCGTTTTCAAATTTGTGGGCCAAGCAATACAACAGCTTTCGTTTTTTTATTAGGATAATTAAGGAAATGTGACACAAAGGTATTTAAAACACCCACTGTCTTTATCTAGAGTTTTCATAAATAATTTCATTAAACTTAATTTTACACGGAGAACATGCAAAAATATTTTTGAGAGATCAATAAGAGGATCATTTTTATATTTTTTTCGCCCAGTATTAAATTAGTAGTACATGGTCACTGTTCCCTTAGCCAGTGTTCTGACCTAGCTCTTCTATCTCATTCACATAAGATAAAAGGGTATTTTATGAACCTGCTGTCCAAGTAATAGTCCAATAATCTTGAAAACTCCACAGACTAGCCATAGATGGTTTTCATACTGCAGTTTTTATAATAAAAACTTGTCATTTTCATTTGTCTCTTTTAGAACAAAAAAAAAAAAAGGACTACAGGAATGGAGCTATATACAAAATTCTCCAAATATCTAAGAAGGGGCATTATACACAGGCACAAAAAATTTTAAATGTTAAAAAATTAAGATAGGTGTGGAAAACAAACAGACTCTCCAAAAACTTGCTCTCAAATGTATTTTATATTTATACCATGTACATTCATATAAATGTATGGAAAATGTTGAATGAGCAATTAAGATGATTTCATATGCAAAAAAAGAGTAGGATTTTATCTTGTATGGTGCAGGGTAACACTAAATGGTGATTAGGAATATTCCCTGTATATTAAACATCATTTGGGTTTTCTCACAAAGTAAGAAACTTGAAATTGGAAATTTGGCAATATATGCCTTTTTAACTAAGTTGTAGTTTGATGTAATGGGCTGCTCCATCAATCTAATAATAATAAAAACGGTACAGCACCTTCAAGAATTACAATGTTTAGTTTATAGACAAAGTCAACTGCAAGTACAGTGCGTTCCCTCAGCCCTCTGGCTGGTAGTCGCGATGCATGTTCCGCGCGTGATCCCCAGCTATCTGGCCAGTAGTCACGCTTAAGGTTCGCGAGCCATACTCCATGTATCTGTTTATTATTCTCCTTATTGATACTGTATTATTACTGATTTTATGATGATTATGATATATTGATTACCTATTGAATAAACACAATTATGTTTTATTTTCACAGTCAGTGTTGAAAATGGTGTCCTTTGGCAGATAAACATTCTTGGCACCTTCTGATGAAATTACCATTCACACATATCAGTTCTTGTTGTGTAATTTCCAGAATTTCTGTTCTTATATTGTTTTTAAGATTGTCTATAGTGCGAGGATTATTCCTATACACTCTATTTTTGAGAGTCTTCCACAGATAAAGGTCACACATAGGAAGATCTGGTGATCGAGCAAGCCACAACCCTTTTAGAGATTATTCTGTAATCAAAAACATTCTTGATGTCTTCCAAGGAAGGAAGCCTCCATAGTATGAACTGTGGCAGAATCTTATTGAAAATAGCCATATTCCCTCTCATCTGCATCTGTCAACATTGTAAAAAATGGCATGAGAATATTTATGCAGCACCTATCGGAATTTACGGTATTGTAAAATATGAGGTCTATTATCCGTTCAGCTATTACACGACACCATACAACAATTTCATCATGTAAAGGAACCTTGTGAATTAAGTGTGGATTTTCAGTAAAGCAATATCTATTGTTTTGTGAAGCAACATGGCCAGTCAAATGAAACCATGCCTCATCTGAAAAAATTATTAAATGTGGGTCAACAGTAGCACCAGTATTATTGTGTAACAGAACTGAAGAACATTTAGTTACAGAACTTTATACAGATGCCATTCTCTCGCAGTCGTAATTGAAGGACAATAATCACTCTGTATGGTTTTAATTTCAATAGTTTCATAGACCTATGTACTGAGGTTTTTGAAACACTAACTTCTTGTGCTACATGTTGTCAGGATTTATTCAAAGACCATTCAAATGCTTCACCAATTTCACTAAGTTTTTCCTTCTGTTACAACCCCTTGTTTCTTTTTACAATTTACAATATTAAATGATCCCGTTCTCTTTACTTTATTCACCAGATATCTAACTGTTTCTCTTCTTATACTAGGGTCACTTTAGTATATGATACATATTAAATACTTCCTCTGTGTTTTAAAGTTATGCTTTACATGTCATCAGCTAAGTGAAATGCCTAATTAACCCATTTCCACGAAACAAACATTATAAAGTTGCAAAAATGAATATATGGGGTAAAAGAAAACATGTAGAATTTCAGAACACAGAGTCAAAAAACTAGGTAAAACTGGTTACTGAAATAAGTGGAATATAAAACAAATGAAGATGATAGTAATTAAGCTTGGAAAACAACTAATGCATTTCCCCTGACAGATATATTACTCTAAGGCCCGGTTGCATAAAAGTTAATCTGAGTTCAAACACCTGAAATTGATTTCAAGTCAAGCTGAAACTTAGAATGTTGGTTGTATAAACAATGATTTTAGTTCAAGGCAACTTGAACTAAGATCAAATCTGACTGCTGAATTTTCTCCAGTTAACTTAACTGAACTTGGATTAGTAGAACTGCTGAAGATACATAATAGTTGTCCTTTCTTTAAACAAGGAAGAAATAAATAGTACAAATTTTAATACAACTTAAATAAAATGGTAACACTTGTTTGTAGTTATTTAGATAATTAGCCTATATATTTCACAATTCCCTTGCAGAATGCATTGCTTATAACCTATGCATTCATTGATTATAACCTATGCTAATATTTTCAGATGTCAGATTACTCGGATATCTCCGATGATGAGGATTTTGAATTTGTAAGGGCTCCTCGTGTTTTTCAACATAGAAGGAATCCCATCTTAGAGCTTAATGACAGAGAATTCAAAATGAGATTTTGACTATCAAAGCATGTAGTTGAAGAACTGGAGCATAGGCTACATGCACAATTAAGGGCACAAACTCGGAGGAATTATGCGCTCTATCCAATGTTTATGATCCTTCTTACATTACGGTTCTATGCAACTGGGAGCTTCCAAATGGTGATTGGGGATATCTTTAATGTAAATAAAGAGACTGCAAGCAGAACTATACACAAAGTTACAAGAGCGATTGCAGCCTTAAGACCTCATTTCATTAATATGCCTAGGGAAGAGGGTGAAGTAAGAAGGGTTATGCGGGATTTCCATAACATATGCAATTTTCCAGGAGTTTTAGGTGCAATAGACTGCACACATATCCCAATTATATCACCTGGTGGGAATAATGCTGAGATATACAGAAATCGCCATGGTTGGTTTTCTTTAAATGTTCAAGCTGTCTGCGACTCAAAACTTTGTTTCCAGAACGTTGTTGCTAGGTGGCCAGGTTCAGCACATGATAGCAACATTTTTAGAAACTCTAGAATTCATGCACAATTTGAAGCTGAAGAATTTCCCCAAGGTGTACTTCTAGGAGATAGTGCATATCACTGCTGTCATTTCTTACTTACACCTACAATGAATGAAGAAACTCCTGCAGAACGAGCATATAACAGGGCCCATAGAAAAACAAGATCAGTTATAGAAAGGTCTTTTGGCATTGTCAAAAGACGATTTCCATGCTTAAGAATGAAATTAGCCGTCAAATTACTTCGAGTTCCTCCCATAATAGTAGCAACGTTTGTATTACATACCTTGGCCATTAATGCAGACGACGACACTCCTGACGTAGACAGTGCTGTTTACAGAGGAAGGAGAATCTACCAGGAACTGCCTATACCTGATTTAAATTAGAGAAATAGAAGGGAAAACACTGCACTGAGAACTGCACTTATTAACACCACCTTCAGGTATTAACGTTAATTTATTATTTCATAACATTTACATTTGTTGTGATTTTTTAAGTTCAAAATCCAGCTTTAAAATTTTCATTTTCAGTTCATGTTTCTCCTCTAAGCATTCCAACCTCCTCTTGTAGAATTTTATCCTAATGTCTTCTTCCTTCCTTTGCTTTTCAGGGCATGATGGTCTGGTTGAACTGGCACTTGTAGATGCTGAAGGCTCTGGTTCAACAGGCTGTATTTCTTCCTCCTGAAAATTGCAGACCTCCACTAAGCCCTCATCCTGCGGTGAACTAGAGATGACCTCCATATTTAAGTTTGTAATAACTTTGGGATGGAAATCCACATCATCGTCGAAGTCACAATGAGCTGGCAAAAACTGCGGACTGAGTGCTGCAATCAGTTTGTGGACACTTTCGTCCAAGGAAGATGGCACAAACATACCCCCTCCTGTTTTGTAAAGTTTGACTTTATCTTCAGCATTTATTTTCTTTGTGCGCTTTTTTATGTTTTCATAACACAATCTTAAACTTTTGCAATTGCGTGCAATAACATTTCTAGAATTAAATTCCGAAGTTATTTCCTTCCATGTTTCCTCCTTTCTCTTTGTGGTGTTGCTGTCTGTTTTCTTGTTTTCTATTATATCTTTGTGTTTTAGAACAATATCTATTAACATATCTTTCTCTTCGCTTTTAAAATTAGCAGAACGCACCTTTTTCTTTTCTTGAGTATCCATTTTAAGGTTATGCTTTCAAGTCGCAGTATTGTAAACGGAGAAAAAAAAGAAAAGAAAAAAAAAAAAAGAGTAAGGGTGATTACGCATTTAATGAAGATAACGTCAACTTACTAACTGTTTTTGATAAATATGATTTAAATATAGAGTCAATTATTATGCTGTCTATATAAAATAAAACTATTTTCAGGAATAAAAGCCATAAACAGAAATTTCCATTTAAGTCTTTTTTATGTCTATATTGGTTATCCTGTGCATTTGAATCCAATAAACCCGAATGGTCCCGAAGATTCTAGAGTCCTTTTGATGCAATACGAAAATTGCCATATGTTTGTCATGTTGCCATATTTGATTTTGTGTTCCCGGATCAACAGTGAACTGAGTTCATTAAACTAAGATCAGTATTATACAACCCACGCGGAGAAGCAAACTAAGTTCATTTCTGATCTTTGGTTATTAATGAACTACAGTTAGCAATTTTTATGCAACCGGGCCTAATAGTTTGATATTCAAATTGAATTGCCAACTTCAAGGAGCTTCTTGACAAGTTCTATGTTCAGTGGCTTCCTGGCCTAACCGAACCTACAGAATGCTTTCTAATCTAATCTTAAAGGTGCAAAAAGATTACCTATTTCAGTCTTGTGCTTACCATTTAGGATTTTGTAAGCATTCTTCTCCAAAAACTGCATTACATTACCAAGTTTCTGTATTATGTCCGGTAGAAACTTTCGAAGACTGTAACACCTAAAAAATAAAAAGAGAAGGTATTAAGGACAAATACAGTATCATGTACCTAGATACTGAGCAGTATATATAAAGTCTAGAGGTCAAATATGCTCACTCTCTGTTTATAATTCCAAATATCAATCAATTGTACATATCCAAGAGATTTGGACTGTGAAGAATTCAGCAACAAAGAATATCTAACATGTGATGCAGTGCATTAGCATTGTACTACAAAAAACATGGTTCTGATTTGGCTAAATGCATGTGCTTGCAACCAATCCCTTTCACCCTATTTATAATTGTCTTGAGGCAACTTCTGTCGTCCATCTTTATTTGTGATAGAAAGTAGCTTCTCCTTACTTTAATCTACACATCAACAAAAGCAAAACCATTTAGTCTACTTTTATTGATTCTTATATATCAACACCTTGTGGTACAAATACTTCTGTTTAACACCATTAGGACCAACATTGGTCATTTTAAACGGTACTGTTTTTAATCTGTTTTCACTATTTCATTTCAGGATACTCAATGCATGAAATGGTACATTTTACTTTCTTTTTTTTTCTTCTTTGAGTGATCTGTAGGACTTGGCCTTTCTGTCAATACTTTATGCAAACAACTTCCACATGTATTTCCTCGTTCAATTCTTGTCCACATTGTACCATCAACCTCAGATTTGTTACTTCCCACAGCTGTAAAAATTTATTTCATGTAGGATTTGACACCCTCGATCGAATCTGCATCGCTTGCATGAGGCAGGGCCATGTAATTCTACTTATGACAATTCAGCAACAGTGTGGTCATTTGCCTGTTCCTCTACAGGTTTTTCAATCATTGTATTATCATCGATTCACTTTTATCTGATTAATGAGGAATATAAAATGGCAAAAAAATGGTGTGTTATTTATGGACGCTCTTTAACTACTGTGGTTCTCAGCGTCCCATTCTATACTGGGCGTGAAAGACCGCTTAATTTTGCTCAGAGGCCTCTCTATCAGGCTTGAGGTTCTTTTACGTGCCGTAAATCTATGACACGGGACCCACGGCTTTACTTCCCTTCCGAAGGAAGCCATGCTAAGGATTTTTACACCCGAAAAAAAACCATCGTCCTCCGCTGGGTTTGAACCCGCGACCTTGGGTATATGAAGTCAGCATGGTAACCATTACAGCACGGAGGGCGACAATGAGGAATATGTTCAGTATCATCATCAGTATGGGATAATCGCTCATTACTTAAAATGTTTTCTCCTGCTGGTTCACTGTCTAGTCAACGATGGAAATAATTCAACATTTCATCTTGAAGCTACATATGTGACATAGCAGTGATAAAGTATGATTTCAAAAGGTTTTACAATTCAATAAAGTGGCATAGCTAAAACATGTGTGCTCTCAAGCTAAACATCAAACTAGGCTTCTATAGTGATCAAAAACCTTGGATTACTCTCAAAGCGCATTGTTAGGTTACAACACGCACAAAATAATCACACTGATCAATCTGATCGGCTATGATTTTTCAAGGTAGAAAGTATGTATAATTTACTTAAAATCTACAATAAAAACTTTGAAAATATAGGGAATCACCCTTGTTCTATGTTAAAGAGACAAAATATTAAAGTGATAACACATCATGAGGTGATTTGTATAATTGAGCTGTATAATTTTTTATACCATTCAAAATGATCACTAAGGTCCTCCTGGTGTTAACAGTAATTTGTCTTCATATATTCATTGAATTTTAGGAACAGTTCCTGCTTTTAGCAAGCACATGCAAGAAAAAAATACATGATTCGGGACCCTCGCTTAAAGGTATCTGATTTTGTGTTCACATTCAATTTATTTATTGCTCATGAAACTTTTACAATAATGGAGTATTGCCAAAAATTACACACACACACACACACTCCAAATTATTCAATTGCACACAATCATAGTTACAAATCTAAAATTGACATCTAATAATAAATAACTTGTTTTATAAAATATACATACAGTTTAAGAAAGATTTTCAATTCTATACCTTTAGAAAACATTGACTGATAATAAATAATTAAAAAGCAATTTGTGAGTGCAAGTTAAAACCAGTCTATTTGTTATTTTACACATTTTTACATAAAATTATATTTCATTTTAATTTAATTTCTTATCTCTCTTTTACATGAATCTCACCATAAAACAGCAGAGGTTTTCTTGAATCTACTTTTGTCAATTTTTATAATGTTTACTATTTTAATGTAATAGTTCTTCCAGTTTGTATGGACACTTCTCAATTAAATGCTCTTTTAATTCATGGTGGCTTCTGTCTGATTGGGCGGAAAGGTCACGACACTGGAGTCGATATTACCCAAAATACATAATTTTCTTCCCAAGATGCAACATTAACACCCAAGTGACAAGTGTTACACAATGGAGAAATACTATTTTCCAAACTAAAAGGGACTTTACCGTCCATGTAGCTCATACGTCTGGACAAAAGAGCATTTGCTAATAATGAAAACTTCTCGCTCCACTTTCCAAGTTTGGCGTAAACAATTTTCGACTGCTGTTAATAAAAGCTGATTTTTACACTCTTAATACGTGAAATAATCGAGTATTGGCACTCTTTGAATATAAACTGATAAGCAATTAATACAAATTACAATGGTTATTATAGAGAAGCCAACTAACATTAATCACTACCTACTCACAATTTACTCACCCTCTGTGGTGTAGTGGGTTACCAAGATTGCAGGTTCAAACCTGACAGTGGGTGATGGACTTTTTGGACGCAAAATTCCATATCATGGCTTCCTTCAGAAGGGAAGTAAAGCTGGTGGTACTGTGCAATGTTTATTTGCATATAAAACAACCCCATAGCATTGGCAAAATTCCACCATTTTTCATCCACATATCATTATTTTGTCCTACAATGCCATTTGTGGCTGATGAGCTGATTCCTCACAATCATGATGCATAACAGTGAACTTACAAACTAGAAATTTAAATCCAATCAAGGAAACATCGTAATGATGACCTATGCGCATGAAATTAACTCACATTTTAACCTGGTCTTTCTTATTTGCATGTATCAATTTTTGACTCATTGCTAGAGCTGAATAAAATTTTCTTTAACAATACCTACTTAAGGTTTATTACTGCAGCTTGGAGTAACTGATCTCGTTGAACATAAGGTAAAGTTTACTTACATGCTAGACTGATTGTCCTGATTTTGGTGAATGTTCTCTGCCAGAATAATAGCTGCTTTAGCAAGAAAAGCTGCTTCCTCAGTTACATAGAATAGCTTTTGCAGTATGTTATGTAAATCTTCTTTCAGTAGAAAATGTCGAAGTGGCTTTAAGAAGCGCTCAAACTGAAATACAATATTTATCTATTAAGAAACACCTAAAAACTAATTTTCGTGTGTGGGAATTACAAAAATATATAGGAATACACTAATATGTATTTGAAATTTATATTTCTAAAATTGCTGTTACCAACATGTTATTACCAGGTCTTGGATTTCACGTAAATACATATTTTATTTGTGTCCTATTATGAACTAGAAACTGAGTTTAATGTTCTGGATATGTACACTAGACCAAACATTTTAAGTTTTATTGCACATAAAAATTCATATTTTCTTATTTTATTATATAACTAAATATTTTTCCTATATTCACAAAAACCACACAAAAATTGCACAAAGAAAACCTTTTTAAAATTATGTTAACATAATTTCACAAAATCACAAAAGCAGCAGCAGAATTATTTTTAACAAGTCAATATCCACTTCTGTAATACTGAATTACACTTGCCAGACAATGCAATTTGTTGTTAATTATTGGAAGAACTGATATGTCAGCTATAGTATCTCTTCAGTTTAAATATCCTGCTTTCCTTAGTTATATTAGCTTGCAAGATAAGAAGGGGAATCCCTACACTGCCATATGCTTGAAATAAATACATCTGTTATCACTTTACAGCCTGGCTAGTATATACATTGATACTTGATAAACTGTTAAGTCAATTACTCATTCTTTTGACATTTGTGAATATGCAAACTTTAGACCTTATTGTTGTGTTGGGAAGTTACATATCGACAGTTTTGACTTCACAGTGGATTAAACATGCCCTGAGTGAAAAGTATTGCAAGTTATCATGTGCATTAATATTAACAATATGCTGCCGAATTTAAGGTATGGTGGTAAAATCCTGTAATGTCAGCCATGTGTAAAGCTAAAACAGCACACCATCGTTTGGAAGTGATAAAACATTTAAGTGGTAACAAAGATGAGGCACTTTACAATAAAAAAAAAATAAATAAAAAAATAGAGACGATCTTTTATTAATGATCCAGTGGCAAATAGTTCAGCACAGGTCATTGTATTGTGAGGATTTGTGCAGAGCATTAATTTCAGTGGATATACCCCTCTTGAAAGTAAGTGAACTAACCTCGGTTTAAAACATTCCTGACAAAATAAACAAATATCGACACAGCTGATGAATCAACTTTGCGAAAACATTACCTTCCCAAGTTCTACGAAAAAACTGAAGAAGAAACATGTATATACAAATTTGTGCTAACAAAAAAAATAGGGTGAGCACAGATGAAACTGCAGATTCTACTGACAGGAAAATTGGAAATGTTATAGGGGTATAGAAGAATAATTTTGAAATTTCAAAGTCATCTTATCTTTTCTATTGACCTGCCTAGATATAGCTGCTGCAAACTATGTGACTATTGCCAGATTAATGAAGCAATGCAGATATTGTGGCTAAACAGTGTACAATATGACAATGTTTTGTTATATTTGATAAATGCTGCAACACATAAGAAAAAAGTGGCAGCAACAGGACTTGCAGTTAATCCTAAAATGATTTGTTACATGTATTGTGCAAGGATTGCATAAAATATGTGAGGAAATTAGGGTATGTATCCTGACATTGACAATTTAATTTCTAATGGGGAAAAGTCACTTAAAAGGATTGAAATTTGTCATAAAACCAAAAACTCTGCTGCCTCCCATGCCTGTGGTAACTTGCTGGGGAACATGGTTGGCTCCAATTCAATACTACACAGAAAACTGGATGGTTTTGCTGCTGTCATAACTGAACTTAATTGTAAAGATGGCACTTAAATCAAAATTCTTCAAGAACTTTTAAGTGATACTGTGTTAAGAAATGACTTAGTATACACTTCTGCAAATCTGTGTTTCATCTGTAATTCCATAAAGAAACTTGAATCAGTAGGAATGCCTTAGAAAAGCATTCAAGTAGTTCAAGGTGTGCGAAAAAAACAAAAACTGAATGTTCTTTCTGGTCCTGCAGCACAAATGTAAAAAGAAAGTGCAAGGAAGTGTTCGAAAATAATAGTTTATTTAACATAAGGTGAAGCGCTATCTTGTAAACCTACATTTGCTTTTGTACACATATTCTAAAAAAATTAAACTTTATTTGTGGAGCTTATCAAATTCAACATCTGAAAAATCGGAATATTCCTATCTTCTATATCATTGATGTCCAATAGTTTTTAAACAGTTCAAGTAGTTCAGGATGTGGAACAAAACAATATTCTTTCTGGTACTGCAGCACAAAATTTAAAAAGAAAATGCAAGGAAGTGTTAAAAAATAATAGTGGATTTTACATAATGTGTAAAATTTCAAATGTGTTTGATAGGCAACATGAAGAAATTGATGATTTAAATTAAATTAAATGGAGTTTAATTCATGGATGTTCTTTAACTGTGTGGTTCTCAGCATCCCATTCAATACTAGGCATGAAAGATAGCTTAATTTTGCTCAAAGGTCTCTTTTATCATGCTTGAGGTCCTTTTACGTACCATAAATCTATGACACGGGACCAATGGCTTTACTTCCCTTCCAAAGGAAGCCATGCTAAAATTTTTAAGGCCCCCCAAAAAAAATTGTCCTTTGCCAGGTTTGAACCCGCGACCTTAGGTATAAAAACTTAGCATGGTAACCATTACACCTCAGAGGGCGAGCAGAAATTATTGATGTGACTGAGTGACACAGAGTGATCATTTTCGAAATTCAGGGTATTTCTTGTGGCGATCATAAAATTTGAGGAATCGTGTGGGCATATACTGCATTTCTACAGCATTTGGTGATCCTTTCCAGGAATGATGTCTGGTGAGCACCATGTACATTTCTATATCAGTCATTCAGATCTTTAAAAAAGTATTTTGTTTTGGCACAGACTTTTTACTTTTGAGTTCTTAAAAAATAAATATTTCCCAAGTTTTTAGCACCTAAAAATCTGAGCCCTAGTTTTATTACTTAGCCCCACATTCTTAGGATCTGACCTATTATATTCCTGACCTCCTACACTCCAAACTTCAGTTTATTTTAATGTTTTAGTTACTTCAATTTTTATAGAGCCTAAATTGACCTAATTTTATGTTAGGACCTAATAAAACCTATTTTTCGTTATAGAATCTAAAAGTGCCTAATTCGGTTATTTAAGCAAATAAGAGTAGATTTATGAATATAAAAGTATTTTTAAAACAAAGGGAAACCGTTCAAATAAGCAAACTATTAAATAATTATATTATGAAATATACCTTAATACCTCAATACTTTACAACAATAACCTTTAATTAATCTGTGCACAACAATAATAAACTAATTAAAACAACCGCCGCCTTCAGTTGTCGTTTTCTAGCTATTCTCAGAAGAGGTGGTCAGTGGTACCCAGCATTTCTGAAAGGTGTGATACTTATATGCTGCAACAATAGGTGAAAACTAGAGGCAAACATTTTAATAGCGCTGTTGAGTAGTATGCATTATTGCTTCTTCCGTTATAGAGAGTTTCTAACAGAATATTTTTTAAAGTTTAGTGGCAAAATATTCAGTCTTCTTGCTACTGGTGATGATAGCAATCGTTTGCACCATCCCAAAAGCAAATCATTAATAAGTTCTCTGCTCCACGAGTGGATTCTGATAGACAAAAGCTTTTCTACAGATGGAAAGGTTATTTATTTTAACCCAGGTAGGAATAATTTCTTGTGTTTTTCATATTTTGGTAATTCTTCAACCTGCTATTTTTTAAAATACTGGAGTGCAACTTAATATATGCTTTCTTTAGACTCCATCACACATCCAAAATTATTTAATACTTATTTGCCGGTGGTGGGTATTTAAATTGACTAATTTTCTTGTTTACATTTAATTTACAGGTGCCAGCAGAAAAACGTTTTCACTTGGTGCAACATCGACAATCAGAAATTTATTCTGCAAATGCTGTTAGGAATGAACCTCAAAAGAAGCAGCTTCTCAACATCAAAGCCAGGCAGTTCTAAAGAAGCCAAAGCTAATTCAATTAACATGTGTTTATGTGAAGCTTTTACTGCCACCAATATACCAATTGCTACACCACAAAACCCAATATTGAAAAACTTTTTTCAAGAATTTTGCAACTCTTAAGTACCAGTGAGTCCACCTTAAGAAAGAATGTATTGCCCCAATTATATGAGAAAGCTATTGAAGACAAATGCACACATCGCTCACCACAACATTTGGTTAAGAGCGCACAAAACAATGGATGCTTGTGGTAGATACTGTATATCGACCGGTTTCACGACCTGTGAGCGTCGTGTGGCCGGCCGAACTTTTGTCGTGAAACTCGCCTGTCACGAGGCATGCTTGGCAACATTCTCGGTTTTGCAGTGTGCTATATAAATGAGAGAATTTAATTCGATTTTTATAGTCGCACAAATGGCTCGTGTTTTGAAGGTGGGATTTGAACCGGCTGCAGGGTATTGGACCACCACTAGCTTTCACGATGCTGTTAAATTCATAATGGCATATTTGGAAATGGAAAAATCAGTAAATCTTGTAATTCATACATCTGCCAAATATATAAAGGATAGAGAAGAGATTGTACTTCACATACCTGTGACTGTAAGTATAGTATTAGACATAGATGATTTACAAGTACAGGATTTTTTCGGGGAAGCTTTTAAAAAATTAACCGACCCTTAAGAATACCCTGATGCGTTCGGATCAGGAATGGCATTTATGTGCATCGATCGATGGTGGTTGAAGCTAGTGCTCTGTCAACCCAACAACACGGGTTCTTCAACTTCGAGGAACGTGCTGACAGCAGAACAGGAGGTTTTGGATGTAGACGAGGTGGACGGAAGAGTGACCGAAATCGTGGTATTGAAGACTGCAGATACCCTCATAGGATGCATCGCTCTACACCATACTCATCGGGCAGGTGACAACCCTAACCAGTATTGCAGAAATGTGAGATATTGGCTACGACGAGAAGCGACGTCCCACGAGAAAGATACTGCTTCTGTTCACATCTCGGAGGTACCCGCCTGGCACGCCGCTGCAGGAAGATTTAATCTAAGAATTTTTCATATCAGAGGTAATGTTCTTTATCATAGGCGATGCGAACCAGATAATTTAGATTTCGTTAATTTATATTACACACCTAATCAGAAATATAAATTAATAATTAAACTGGATGCATTCTTAAATTATAGGACATGCAGGGACAGGAAATTGTGTGATCATTGTCTTAAATATCACGTTTCAAATAAATGTGAAGTGGAGGTCGTAACAATTGGGCTAAACGAGAACAATATTGTACGTCCTCGGGCGAAACCCGACTGCATGCCACGGTTTGGTGTGCTATGCTGATTTTGAATCTTATATAGAACGGGAACAACAGCAGCACATACCATCTGGTAATTGTTGGGTTCCTGTATGGAAAGGTGAAGTAGTTAAAAAGAGTCTTAAGTCTTTTAATGATTGCAACAACGTTGCCAAGGCCTTTATTGAGGATATAATCGGTTATATTTACGATTGGTCGTGTGCCTTCGGAGTCAAGACTCCCTATTGCGGAATTTGTGGCAGTAAAATAGCCTTAACAGAGGAACACGTGTCCGGTAGAAAAAATTATATTCATGGTCGTCCCGGTTCATATCACACCAGATGCTGGATGGCTAAAGATTTAAACCTTTTTGCTGAGCCAAGTCGAAATCCTCTGTTGTCTTCTTCTGCACCGCTTCCAGGGCTGTAGTGGGTGTTACTGCTGCCAGCTTGATGCCTCTCTGGAGAATCGGTAGGATACAAATGACGCTTGGCGATCAGCACCAAAACCTCCTCGATTGATCCTCAGTGAGATGTGAGCTAACAGGAACCACTCTAACTAGCTCTTTATATTCGCCAAACTTATCTAGAAGATTTTCATGTTTTACTGAGTAAGAAGCTTCAAAGCAACGGAGTTGCTACTTCTCCGTTCAAACTTGGTGATTCCGGATACAAATATGCCTGCCAGCAAAATGAATCTGTCGTCAGTTCGGTGGTGTCAGTGGATTGCACTAACCATGCAGAGGGCATAGAGAGAGCCGACATGGCAATGTGCCGAAATATCTCATTCTCCACGTTTATATAGCACACTGCAGAACCGGGAATGTTGCCAAGCATGCCTTGTGACAAGCCAGGTTCACATCAAAAGTCTGGCCAGCCACACGACGCTCACAGGTTGCAAAACCGGCCGATATACAATATACTCTGTTGTTTTGAAGCTTTCTTACTCAGTAAAACTTGACAATCTTCTAGATAAGTTAGCTGAATACAAAATAGATATAATACAAATTTTTGGAGCTTCAGATGTCATCGAATATGACGTGGAAACAAACAGAGGGTGATGTATATATCCGGATTCTATCGATGATTTAACGCCTTCTCCCTTTACTTCTTTTACGGTCAGAGGAACGAAAAACATACCCAGCACACATTATGTAAAGTGGGATTCACACCCTGGCCGAGTTCATTTAATCCTAAAATGTATAGGAAAAATGAGGCTTTGGGTGACCAATGGCTCCAGGCAAAATATAACCTCATACAGCACCATTTTTTCACCATGGTTCCAATTCATAAATCGAACGGAATCTTGATGAAACAACGGGCATCTAGTTTGGTGGAACAGATTTTCAAATTTCTTTCATATTCCGTGACGAGGAAATATCTGCTATGGCTCCAATGGACGTGGCGCATCTGCATGCACGGGGATCATTGAGGTCAGGTGTACAGGATTTCAAAGATGCAAAGACTATACTTACATTTTTAACATAAATTGTATTGTACTCATATTTACAATAAAGTTTTTTATTTCTAAATATTTTTGTATATGTCACCATTATAACCAAGAGGTAATGTTCCATTCCTATCTTTCAATACTTCTCGTTTCCTATCCTCTGAAATAAGAGCTAATTTGCGTTGCTGCATAGTATATAAGGTGTGATTTGTGGAACGAATTGGGTACTGCTGCACTTAAAGTGCACGATTCTCAAATAAACATTGTTTGTAGTCCTCAAAGGATACAAGCTCTCATCTTGCATCAGCAATGGCTGTGTCAGTAATTCCCTTATTCCTCATTAGAGAATCACCCACCGTCCTCGAATCGCAGAGCGTACGTTTTTGCCCTGAGGCCTACAAACTCTATTATTCATTGGCAACCAGTCTCATCCGCCCATAAACCGGGAACCTTATCCATATTTTTGATGTGAATCACATAATTATCAGGAGCATTCTCAAAATCAAGGAAACGCAATAATTCCGGATCATTCGCCATGATTTTCGGTGAATGGAATTAGCAGTTGTCAAAATGCATAATCAAAGAATCTGTATCATGACATAGAAGATGTAACCTTTGGCAAAATTTAGATTTTAAATTGAAATAGAAGCGGTACACCTGCAGCTTTGCTAATTCCAATATGCTAAACCCTATTTGAACTGGTTTGTTTAAAACCACTTTATTAACAGCATATTCACATAAGAAATGTCCATCCACTTCTAGAAAATTAATCACTCTGTTCAGAAATGCATTGCATCGGCCTCGCAGGCTTTCGTCAAACTTTCACTACAAACTTCTTGTATTTAAAAGGATTTTCGACCGTCTTTCCGAATAAACTATTATTCATCAATTTGTAGGTGTCGGATAATGGTTTATTATGTCTGTTGACTCTTCTATTACGAACATTTGCCTGAACGTACTTCCTTAAATTGGTGCCTGTTCGAAAATCCATACGTTGTGAACCTTTTCGATTACGAGAACCATCCTGACATAATATATCAAATTTTCGCTATGTACCACATACCGGTTTTTGGGCAAAAATGCTGCGCATAACCCGTTATCACGATGAGGGGCTAGCGGAAACTCCACATGCCCATCGTCAAGGTCATCTGGATAAGACAAGTCCACTAGTGCAAGAAAGCAATAATCGCCCGAAGATGACCAACTTGCATAGTCTTGCGGTAGGTCAAGTATACTGCAAACCAGATCGCCAGGCAAATTATTTAGCGTAACCTTGGAATACAGTGCATTCACATCGAGATATAATATGTGTTCTTTCTCGATATTGCTGACCTTCGCATAACGTCTTATGCATTGAGAAATGCCTCCTGGATCTGATTTTGAATCAACATGTATAAGAATTTCTCTTTGATAATTTTGAAATCATTTGGCCTATGCCTCAAGGCTAGCTGCCATGTATATCCGGGTGCTCCCTGAAAATAAACGGGATCGGTTTCGTATGCGTAGAAGGCATTTCTTCGAAACAAATATCCGTCAAAAGCAGCACGTCCAATCTTAAATGATAATTGTGATAGTGTTCGAATTTTGTAAACCCCTTCGCCTTCCATATCCCGAAAGCACGTTCTTTATCTTGATAATCGTCATGCAGATGCGAATACCATGCATCATCGCTGCTAGGAAGAGATTCATTTAACTTATCTTTACTGTTGAACCATTCATAAGGAAACGGTGCTTCCTCCCTAGTGTCCCGACGGTGCATATTTAAAGTTCGCAACAGTCGTCGTTAATTGTGCCAAGGAGGAACTTAAGTAGTTATACGTATCCATAAATCGGAGAATATGTTTTACATTGTCCACGCTCACGACATCAAATTTCTCAAAAGATTTACCTGAAATTTGGATATCAGCAGTAAACCGTTGCACCACGTTTCTTATAATCAGATTACTATCATATCCTCGGAAATTGTGGAAATAAACTGCACAAGTATTTTTGGTTGCCATCCAGCATCTTGTGTTATATGAACCATGACGACCATCAATATAATTTTTTCTACCGGACACGTGTTCCTCTGTTAAGGCTATTTTACTGCCGCAAATTCCGCAATTGGGAGTCTCAACTCCGAAGGCACACGACCAATCGTAAATATAACCGATTATATCCTCAATGAAGGCCTTGGCAACATTGTTATAATCATTAAGAGACTTTAGACTCTTTAACTACTTCACCTTTCCATACAGCAACCCAACAATTACCAGATGGTATGTGCTGCTGCTGTTCGCGTTCTATATAAGATTCAAAATCAGCATAGCACACCAAACCGTGGCATGCAGTCTGGTTTCGCCCGAGGACGTACAATATTGTTCTTGTTTAGCCCAATTGTTACAACCTCCACTTTGCATTTATTCGGAACATGATATTTAAGACAATGATCACACAATTTCCTGTCCCTGTGTGTCCTATCATTTAAGAATGCATCCAGTTTGATTATTGATTTATATTTCCGATTAGGTGTGTAATATAAATTAAGGAAATCTAAATTATCTGGTTCGCTTCGCCTATGACAAAGAACATTACCTCTGATATGAAAAATTCTTAAGATTAAATCTTCCTGCAGCGGCGTGCCAGGCGGGTACCTCCGAGATATGAACAGAAGCAGAATCTTTCTCATGGGACGTCACCTCTCGTCGTAGCCAATCCCTCACCTTTCTGCAACGCTGGTTAGGGTTGTCGCCTGCCTGACGAGTATGGTGTAGAGCGATGCATCCTATAAGGGTATCTGCAGTCTTCAACACCACGATTTCGGTCACTCCTCCGTCCACCTCTTCTACATCCAAAACCTCGTGTTCTGCTGTCAGCACGTTCCTCGAAGTTGGAGTTGTTGTTGGGTTGACACGGTGCTAGCTTCAGCCACCATCGATCGATGCACATTAATACCATTCCTGATCCTGACGCATCGGGGTATTCCTCAGGGTCGGTCATTTTTTAAAAACCTTCCCCGAAAAAATCCTGCACTTGTAAATCATCTATGTCTAATACTGTACTTACAGTCACCGGTATGTGAAGTACAATCTCTTCTCTATCCTTTATAAATTTGGCAGATGTATGAATTACAAGATTTACTGATTTTTCCATTTCCATATATGCCATTATGAAGTTAACAGCATCGTCGAAGCTAGTGGTGGTCCAATACCCTGCAGCCGGTTCAACTCCCGCCTTCAAAACACGAGCCATTTGTGCGACTATAAAAATCTAGTTAAATTCTCACATTTATATAGCACACTGCAAAACCGGAAATGTTGCCAAGCACGCCTCGCGACAGGGCAGTTTCACGACAAAAGTCCTGCTGGCCACACGACGCTCTCAGGTCGTGAAACCGGCCGATATACAATAAAAGGCAAAGAAAGCATTGCCCTCAGGAGCAGCATTACAGGAATTGAGCAATCTCAAAGCAAACTGCTTTCACTTTGAAGGTGCAATAAAAAAAAATTGGAAGAATCATCTCTCCCCATGACAGAAGCATTGTAAGTCGTAAGGAGTTAAGAAAAAGTGGTACCTAGACCAAGTGGAAAATCTATAAAAAAAAAAAAAAAAAAAGAAGTTTGAAGCTGATTTGGTGCACAGTCCAGATTCAAGTTCGTAGCAACAATTGGCCTTGTTCTCTGTGGAGAAAACGTGCAGGGATCATCAAGTTGGAATCCTAAGGAAATAGCCGAGATGAAGTTCACACGTCTTAGCTTGTGGGTAGTGGAAAGCAGTTTCACCACTTTCATGCGCACTTTAACAGAAGACAGAAGGGGTTTTACACCTCACAATCTTTTCAAATACTTCATTTTTCAGTGTCATACTAGGAGTGCAAAATAAGTACTGAAAACTTTTGCATTTGTAGTATTTAAAATTAATTGTGTGTTTTTAAAGTATGATATTAAAGAAAAATGAGTATACTGAGTGTGTTTTTAAAGTGTAATATTAAAGCAAAATGAGTATACTTCAGTACACATGCGTGTTGGAAATTAAATTACGTGTTTTTCAACTTTTGCACAGTAGTGCTTGAATTTAATTTGCTAGTATATTGAATTTGGTACTTTCAAATACATACTAAAGTTAGAGTTAATTTAATTTTTTACAATTTAAAGTTAGTGTTTTAAACAAAGTGCCCAATGATTAGCGTGTGTGTATAAATATGAAGTATGAGCTAATAAAACACATTTCAGACTACAACATTTCACCTAAAGAAAGAATGGTTTCTTTTGACATGATTTCCCTTTTCCCCAGCATACCAATTGCCAAACTCATGCAATACCTCACCATTTGGTTAGAATCCTTCAATTTGCCACCAGAAGAAATAAAGGAATACAAAACACTCACCAAAACTTGCATTGACCAATCATACTTCATATTTCAGAACGAATACTACAAACAAGAAGAAGGCTTAGCTATGGGAAACCCTTTATCTCCTTTCCTAGCTAACTTATTTATGAGTCAGTATGAAATCCACATCACAAAATCGTTCCCTAACATCTTCAAAGTATGGTACAGATATGTGGACGATATTTTTGCTATAGTAAATGAGAAACTTTTAGATGATGCATTAAAACTACTAAACTTACAGGAACCAAAAGTAAAATTTACAATGGAGTTAGAACAACAGGGCACACTGGCATTTTTAGACCCAAAAATTACTAACAAAGATGGGAAACTAAAATATGGTATACATAGAAAAGAAACCCATACTGACAACTACATAAAAGCAAGTAGTTTCAACCCAAAAGCACACCAACATGCCGTACTAAACAGTCTACTACAAAGAGTAACTAAAGTACCTCTGGAAAAATCTGAATACTTAGAAGAACTAAACCACATAGTAAAAACAGCTGAAATAAATGGTTTCAACAAGGATTTAGTATTCAAAAAACTCAAGAAAATTAAACAACAAAATAAGATCACAGAAATATCCACCCTCAAACGAATTAAAGATGATGATAACTACAGGAGATTCACTTACCACCCTTGGGCAACTAAGAAATTCCAAAAAATATTTAAAGAACATAATATAACACTGGCACCTTACAACAGGTTCAGTGTAAAAAATTTGATTCCATCCCATAGAACAAAAAAAGACCCAATTGACAAAAAACCAGGCATCTATAGAATAAATTGCAATGAGTGTAACCAAGTATACATTGGCAGAAAAAAAAGAAACATAGGTACCCGTCTTAAAGAACATATTAGAAATATCAAAAATAGGGAAACTGAAAAATCTGCAGTATCGGCTCATTTTTGGAACAACCAACATGAAATTAAACAAGACATCCATCTTTTAAAAAATGTACAACGGACAGTAGAACTCGATGCATGGGAGAAAATATACATGAAAAAACATGAAGCGCACCTCATGAATTTTGATCGTCCCTTTGAAGAGAACCCACTAATGAAGTTCATCAATCCAACACCAGAGGGAAGACAGTCATACATCAAGGATCCTCGTGTTGTATCCGATAGTTGAAAGCAGTAGACAATGCATGTAACACGCATGCGAAACTAGTTCTGCATAAAAGTAAGTTTTTGTGAAGCACATGTGTGTATATTCGACTACCAATTAAAAACTACCTCTGATAACCTATTTGCCTTATTTTGTACCTCTGTTAATGTTTTACCTGTAACTAATGTTACAAACATCAGCTTACTAATTATCTAAAGGACAAGCATATCCTATATGATCCCATAGTGTTGGTTAGAAGGGCAAGAAATTTTGGTGCAAGGGAAATAAAGCGTGCAGAATCTCATAAAATGATGTAGGTTGTGATATAATACACGACCAGAGATGACCAAATTCAGGTATTGGAGTAGTATACAATCTACCAGGGGCATCAAATTTCTACAAACCAAGCTTTTATACATAAATAGAAAATGACACTGAAACCCTGAACCTGAAATACAAAATTTAGATCTAATTGATATCAGACGACCTTAATGCAAGGGTAGAGAAAAACAAATACATGTAGCAGGATTAGACAAAATTACAGAGAAAAAAAATTGGTAGTCACAGATGTACTTGAGAAGCTAATTGAATTTTATAAGGTCTTTAATCTATTAATGTGCAATGATATGAGGTAGTCAAATATGTCCGGAGAAGTTACTTTTGTTAACCAAAGGAGACAAAGCATAATTGATTACATGCTGTATGCAAGAAATTTAAACAATGATCTCACAGATTTTAAGGTTATGCAGGCTATATTGAATACCTACCATTTCCATTAATAGCAAAATTCAAAATAGTGAGAGCAAATGCAACAGGAAGAAGAATTAGAGCAAGGAAATACAAATGTTAAATGTGGTGCATAGAAGAAAAGGACAGTCTTGGGGAGCATTTTAATTTGAATAGAGGAAAATTAAACTCAGAAAATGTAATGAAGCAACTCAGGTGGGAAAAGCTGATGAGGCAATGTTGGACCTTGAACGGGAAGTGAAGTGATCAGATAATTAATGAAAATTAGGAAAACGAAGAAAATCATAAAAAGGAATTGGTATGAGGAGTATTACTTTTTAGAAAAGAAATGGGCGGAAAGAGCATTTGGGTGTTGTATAAAACATCTGAAGAACATTAGAAAAAGAAAACGTTCTAATAGCACGGTAAGGCTATAAATGCCTAATTGAGGAAAAAAGAGTGGAATGAAAAAATGGGCCAATAGATCTGAAGGCAGAAATAAGGGCAACAAAGTGATATAGGATTTGGTGAAACAAATAAGTAGGATAAGACCAACAGAAAATAAAACAGGCCTAAATAAATGGAGGAGTTATTTTAAGAAATTATATTTAAAGTAAATGGAAAATTGGTACCAATAGACTCCAGAATAAATTATATATTTATTTCAAGTGAAAAGGTTTAAATGGAATACCTCATAAGACAGAACACTATTAAACCTTCTGTTATGTACTTCCACAAGTTCAAGATTCTGGTTATAAAGTTGAGCATATAATTATGGTGGAATTAGGTTCAATGTATTTCTCTACTGCCAGAGCAAAAATTACATGTAAGCTATGTCACACAATGGCAAGTGGAAGGAAGTGATATTATATAAATGAACACTGCAATACCAATAAACATAAATCAAATGTTCACTTAATGGAAACTAAAGCGAATGTTGATCTGCCTTCCAACACAAACATACTACCAGGCAGGGAAAACACGTTCTGTAAAGAATTGTGTAAAATTAGGAAGTCTGCTGACATGCCTTTATACAAGCTGCAAAATTACGCGTTCTTTGCATTTATGGAGAAATATACAGGATGTGAACTACCCTCCAAAATAACACTACACAAATATGTATGTACATGCTATGAGGAGGTGTAAGCTGATGTACGGGAAATTGTGGCAGTATTACCAATTCTCTTGAACTGACTGAGAAGATCAAAGATATTAAAATAGAACCGAAGATAAACTGGTATCATTTGATGTTAAATCTCTCTTTCCCAGTATTCTGAAAGAAAAACTTTTGATAATGTTACAAAAATGGTTTAAAGACATCAATTTGGAAGAGAAAATGATTCTAGAGTATGCCAAACAGAAATTTGTACAGAACAGACTTACTTCACATTCCAGTTTAAATTTTATAAGCAACAATCTGGACTTCAATCCTTTTTTTTACAATTTTTAGCCTATCTCTACACGAGCCAATTTGAAATCCACATTACCACTGATTTCCCATCATCTTTAAAACTTGGTACAGATATGTGTACAACATATTTGCCATAGTAAATCATAAACATACCACAGATGCCTTAAAATTTTTGAATTTGCAGGAGATTACCATAAACTTCACTTTAGAAATTGAATCTGACAACACTTTACCATTCCTAGATTTGAAAATCACTAGACAGACAAACTTGATGTTGAAATCAATAGGAAAGATTCACATACCGACAACTACATAAAAGCAGAAGGTTTTAATTCCATGTCTCATAAACATGCAATAATTAACAGTCTCGTGTGAACGATAACTAACGTTCCATTGAGCCAAAGAGAATACAATATGAAATATACAAAATAGTACGAACAGCATAGAAATATGGTTTCACGCAATAACTTGTCAACCAAAAAATTAAGAGATTTAAAATACTGAGACATAAATACAATATAATACTACTAGCAATTAAAGAGAAGAAAGCATTCAGAAGATTTACACGTCATCTGTGGGCCACCCATAAATTTCAAAAAGATTTTCAGAGTTCAACATCATGCTCGTACCCTGAAATGGCTGCAGCATCAAAAATCTGATCAAACATCCTAAAAATAAACGATACCTCCAGGAAAGAAACCAGGTCATGCAAAATTAGTTGCTCGGACTGTAATGATGTATACAATGGACAGACAAAACGAAAAACAATTGTCTGATTTTAGAAACACAAGAAATAAAAAATATCAGCTGTAGCTGCACATTTTTGGGAGAAAAATCATGATATTAAAAATGAAACTAGTCTTCTAAACTCCGTAAACAAGACTGCAGAACTGAATGCATGGAAAAATATTTACATGTAAAAATTTTGGAGGAAACTTCATGAATTTTGATTTGCCCCATCAGAAGACAACATTCTTTTGTAACTTGTGGAATCCGCACCAAATTCTGCTAGTAGTCAAGACCAAGATGCTTCCAAGAATCCTACCATATGGCCATAAGAGTGTTTATTTTGAATCAATGTTAATTATCTTGCTTTACAGTGCGAGATTTCCAATAAATAATATATTATTCTTTATATTATTCTGTCTATAATCAAAGTATGTTTAAGGGAACAAGAAAAAGCAGGAAGGGATAGAAACTGGGAATTTGAATTAAAGGTAATATGAGAAATCAGGCTGGGAGAGTTATCAAAGTTAGAGACAAAATATGAACAAAACCCATCAATAAAGTGAAACTAGGGATAGGTCAAATACAAAAACAGGTAATATATGACAGCTTATGGGATAAGAACTTTCTGGTTCATTACAGAACTTTTAAGATAAACTGGGGTAAGGAAAATATTTTGACATTCATGTGCACTAGTTTTTCTAGCAAACATGTCATTTTCACGTCTTTGATTAATCAGTTAGCGATCCCATTGTTATACATATATTGACAAAAACACATCAGTGACTATCTGGAAACAGATAATTAAGAAATTGTCTACACTCCTACACAATTCATGTATGCATTCAAAATATGCTGTTCAAATGTGAATTTGATAACAGGTGTTTCCCTGGAGCAATAAGAGCATAACATTCCTAAGGAAATCTCACACAATATTCCAATTGTCGAAACACTTCACAACACAAAGTCAAAGCAATGACTGAGAAGGCTCACAGCAGATATATATTCCCTTGGCATGTCCTATGCCACTCCTGTGAAGTGACATAATGCCTTCTCAGCCAACACATATAAGGAAGTTGTGACCTTGGCATAAAATGAAGGCACAGTAGCTCTGACCTATACTTTCTTTATCAGAAATCGGTTATTTCCCATCTTAAATGAGCTGTTACCACAATGAACACAGGAGTTTTAGAAACAATTTTGTAAAGGACAAATTATTGAAAATATCATTTGCTCTAGTTTTAGTTTGAAAATTATCAAACAGGTTTATTAAATATATCAAATAAAAAGAAGTACTTTAGACAGTGGAGCACCATAATTAAATTTAAATGTAATCATTTTTATCTTACCTCACAGATTTTTATCAGCAGAACCTCCATCCAGTTAATGCACAAAGGCATATTCCAGGGTAGTCGAATCAAAGTAACTGCTGAGGTCCATGTAGTGCCATCATGAAGTGTGTCATAAAAATGCGAGTTCATTGATGATGCTGGAACATTACACACAATTGTGATACATATTTGGAACCATTTACATGTTTAACTAATTATTAATGTGGTAATGCTAATCCCCAACCTCTAGCAATATCTTATTTTTTTCTTGACATTTGTCGTTCCCCATGCCTTATGCTTTTTAGAGGCAACAAGAAAATGTGTACTCAGAATGTGGGAGACGTGCATCCTACTTTCAATAGAGTGGAAACAATAGGTTAAGCAAAATCTGTGCGTACTATTCATGAAGAAGAGAATAGCCTGCAAATACAAGTTAGGTGCACCCAGGAAAATGGCAGGACAGGAGAAAAAATAGGTACCTGATCATAGTTAGCTGCTAGCATTCTTTCCTCTCCTTGTTTTTTCATAATGGTGAATTCCTATATGGTGAATATTCTCATATTGTTGAATTCAAAAGTATGTGGAATTTTATTATGCACTAAACTAATATAGAAAACATCTGTACATGAGTTATGGTCCTTTCTGTAGAAACCTTTTACCTGCATTAATGGTGCTAGGGTGTACAGTTTTACCAATAATTATTGTATAATATATCACAGTTGCCTTCAATATATACTTACCATACACTGCCAAAACTATATGGCCAACAACAAGACGCACTGCTTCAATCAGGTCTTTTGATGAAAGTAGATGATTGGTATTAAATCCTGAAATAAACAAATTGTATGGTTATAATTATGTATAACATATATTCAAGAAAAGAATGGATACCACAAACTAAAAAGGAATGAACAAATTTAGAACAGTGATGTGGCCAATGAAACAGAAAATACCCAGATTTGAATTAGTAAAATAGAACTCTGTGTGTACATGTATTCATCAGTTAGTTATTAAATATATTTAACAATAATAGTACAGAGCTAGAAGCAATAGAACTGATATGTTAATATTTATTACAAGACATCATATCTACAGGAAAATACATCTTCTATCCACTTTTGCAGATTATATGGACACTAGCTATAGTATAATCTGGTCTTGTGCGCTGTGATCTACTGAGCGGCTCCTTCCCAGACGTTTCGTCTGCGTGTACGGCAGACATCTTCAGTGTCAGCGGTGAGGTCGAAGTATTCTACTGGATGTTTCAACTGCGACTGTGCTGGTTGCACTGTGGACCGCAGTATTTATATCAGCAGCTGGTGGAGAGGCATGCAGTGATTGGTCCGGGTTGGTGGTGGGCTGAAGTTTGCCGGCGGGGTGCTGGTGTCTGATTAGCTCGAGTGAAGTTCTTGATTTTAACTTTGGTTAATGCTGTTTGCCATATTCTGTTTAGTTTAAGGCCTTCCTCTTTGCAATTGATGTTATTTCTATGCTTCTGTATTTCATTGGCTTCCTGGTATACACATGAAAAGTAATGGGAGATCAATGCTAGAATATCTCTGTCTTTATACTGGATATGTTCCCCCTTCTTCGAGTATGGCATACTTCGCAATTGTTGATTTTTCCATCTGACCCAAGCGACAATTGCTTCTGTGTTCGTCAATGCATGTTTTTACACTTCGTTGTGTGGTTCCAATGTACACCTTGCCACACAAACAAGGTATTCTATATAGTCGTGCTGTGGATAGTGGATCTCTAGAGTGGCTAAACGGAGTGTATTACAGATCTATTTGGTGAGCTTGAAGATGGTGTCAACGTTGTGGCGTTTGAGTAATTTTTCACTGCTCTCTGTGACTGTTATGCTGTACGGGAGAAAAGCTTTGCCTTCTACTACTTGCGAGTATTGTGTACTGGTGAAATGTCTCTTAGCGTGTAATGTTCTTTTGATTTCGCGTTTTGTGTAGCCACGAGTATGAAGTGCTTTGTCCAAATGCTGAAGATCTTGGTGTATGTATAGTGGTTCACAGATGCGTGTAACTCAGTCTGCTAAGGTTTTGATCATGGAGTGCTTTTGTCTTGGATGGTGATTGGAATTCTTGTGAAGATAGCAGTCAGTATGAGTCGGTTTACAGTATACTTTGTGGCCTAGGATGCCATCTTCCTTCCTGTTCACCATGACATCCAAAAATGGCTATTTTCCATCCTGTTCTTTCCCCATGGTGAACTCTGATAGTTGATGCTATTGACATAGTTTAAAAATTCTGTCAAAGCTGTTTCTCTGCGACTCCAGATGACGAACATGTCGTCCACATAGGGCCACCAATACAAAAGTTTAAGTCGTGCTTAATCCAAGGCCATAGCTTCGAAGAGTTCCATGTAGAAATTTGCTATAACTGGGCTGAGTGGATTTCCCATTGCGACACCATCTGTCTGTCCATAGAATTTGTGGAAATACGTAGTAGTGAGAACATGGTTGAAGAGCGCCACAATGTCCTCTCGAAAAATCTGTTTAAGCTGTGTTATGGTTTCACCGACTGGGATCTAGCAAACAATGAAATGATGTCGAAATTAAAGAGTATGTCATTGGGTTGTAGGTTGATGGTCTTGAGTTTCTGAATAAAATGAGGGAGTCTTTGATGTATGTGTCTGTGTTTCAATGTGAGGTTGCAGTATACAAGCCAGCATTATACTACAGCTAGCATGACACTGGCTAAGAAAGCAAGAACTTTGATGAATGATGCTCTAAGAGTATTGTGGCCAGAAGGGGACAATAACAAGCTTCATGTCCTTCCTTTCATATTATGCATCATATATGTTGAATGATGGTGCAGCTCTAAAAACATATGTGCTACTTTCAATGTACATGGACTTTAGATGGCAGGAATGGTATGGGAACAGTTTTCTAAAGTAAACACTGATTTCAAAGTTCTAAAAAGGTATTTCTGAAAGCTTCCACATGAGTAAGCACTTTCAAAAAGATGTTTACCACCAGAACTAATTATTACCCATTGGGGAACATGGATAAACACTACTCTTATTTTATTCAGATAATTTTTGTGCCATTAAAGAAAATCATATCCATCATCGCCATTACAGCCATGCTGCCACTGCCGCTTCAGGCTATATTATCACACACATAATGTACATTTCTGTCTTCCCCCCCCCCCCCCCCCCGCTCTCTCTCTCTCTCTCTCTCCCTCTCAGAACATGCATTTCCATGCAAATTTGGGTTATTCATTTAGATAAAACTTTTTGACAGTGGTGTGTTATATTAGGTATGTTGTCTAAATACAAAACAATCACTTACCATTGTTTCGGTTGTGCTACCATTACCACTATGACCTTCTTTCATTGCATACATACCAGTAGATAATTTCAGTTTTCTCTCCTACCCACTATGTGAATCTCTGTGCTAATTCAAATTAACTTTTTTATATATATATAAAAGACTTAAATGCCCCTTAGTTTGTTCAAAATATATGGCAAAACTTGTTTAACTTCTCACGTCTTATTATATAGATATGCTCAGTTCGAAAATGAAGTTGTGAAAAATGGGAGTCATCTTGCACTGTCATGTCAATGTACAAAAATTATAATAGATAAATTAAATAAGAATTCCATTTCATAAAAAATCCCATCTTCTTCCTATACCACTTGAAGTTCATTCTGCTATCACAATAACACATTAAGTAGCAAAGAACAGCAGTTACTGGGCTATATTATCAGAGTGTTTGTGCCTATATACTACTGGTTACTTGGTACAAACAAATTTTAAATCCATTTACTACCGATACATTCTGGTGCACCAGAACCATAATTAAGACGAATGATAGGTATAGATAAACTCTGGGCTATCATACCAACATAAGCCAATTTGAATAGAAACTGGTTCTTTGTCATGTCCAAGTTAAAATATTTAGCACTTTGAACCTACCCAAAAACGAAAAAATGTTTCCTTTGCCATAAAATTAAAACAGCCTTCAGCTCTTGTACACTTTATGGGCAAATTGTAGGAGTTGGAAAACATTGGGAGTATGTTTTTATTATCAATGTTACATCCTGCTGTATAAAATTTGTAACTCTGCAAGGAAAGGATAGGAGGAAGTTCAATATACTTTTTAAGATTGCTCTGAAACGTTTCCAGTGCCATTCTCCTTTATAAGTTCTACAACTTCCCTACAGTTATTTGTACGTTCTCTTTTTTTTATTTTAACTCCAATTTGGGAATAATGTGGAATTAAGGAAAAGGACTCTTCAAAACTTGTATCAGTCAGCAACTAATTTTAACCACAAGATGTGCACCTGAAACAACATTATAAAAAAAAAAAAAAAAAATACACAAATATAATTGTAGCAAATGTCCAGTAGATATGAAAAAGAACAGAAGGACAGAGCAATCAATAAAATTTTTCTTTCAGCAATGCTTTTTGATAAGGCACACTTACCCCTGACAAGTTTCTCTAATCCATCTTCTCCATACCAAAAATTTGGACCAAATGCAGAATGGTAGAAACTAATGTAGGCCTGAAAACACAGAAGACAAAATCAATTTCTCTTAGGGAATATTTCACAATTTCCCGTTTATTTAAAATTGAAAAGCATTGCCAACACTCTCATATTTTGTTTGTAAAATATGAGCTATTGAACAGCTTCTTTAGAAAAGATGCAATTATTTTTTATGTCAATAACTTGAACAGCCATTTATTTCACAACAATTAATTTTCTAACACTGTTTTGTGGAGTAGAAAATCTAAGTGTTCTTGCAACTGACACAGAGAAATCTCTCAATGGTCACAGAGTTTGAAGAAACAAAACATATACATGTTGTCACTTATAATTTGAGCTTCTAGGGCAGCAATGGCAAACCTTTCTCAGATTATGTGCCTATTAAAGATCGATTTAGTATTTCTTTTTCTGTCGCATATATAGTAGGCAGAAAACTACTGCATTCCACCTAAAAATTGACAGATTTCGCTGGACAGATTTTGAGGTCACCTTCCAAAGATATCACTTAGAAATACAAAATGGTAAAATTTATAAACATAGAAAAAGCATATTTAAGATGGACTAGAACTCACTTTATTTCAGAATGGTTGGAGATTATTATGGAAATATATATTCTGTGAATTAATAATGCTGTATGCACACTTGCTTGTTTGAGCATAGTTAAATATGCTAACTTTCAATTTATGGAGTTACATAATACAACTCCACAGGGCTGCAATGCACAGGTTAGGTACCTGGTGGTTAAAGATTTTCACATCTACTATTATAGCAGGTTATTCTAATTAATGATACATGAAGTCCTTGCTTATTTAGACACTTATTCAATAGCTTTCAATTTCTTACAAATGCTCAATAGAGTTAATTTGTCTCCAATTCTTTTGTCTCACTATCTGGAGTAAACCAACTTTTCGTAATAGGATTGTTCCTAATTGTCTAAGTATATTTTTACACTATTCTGATTTGGTTTTATCAGCACAGCAATATCAAGCACAGAGAAAGCAAACATGCATCTAAAGCAGACCAATTAGATTATATGCTTCAGGTGCAATACATGGAAACATCGCCTGCCATAACCAGCAGTTATAAGAATACCAAATACAAGTGGCTTATTGTTAGCTGCAGGAATGATGGTAACAATCCTTTTTAACAGAAAGTTACAAAAATAAGCCTAAAGATTAATGAATATTCCATAAAATGAAATGCAAACAGATTTTTAATTTATAAAGCCCTCATGTTAGCTTACGGAGAATGAATAAGTACAACATTCAGGTTCAATTTTCTTATCTATTAATTAGAAATTCTTCCAGATCCTATCTTTCCATATATATTTTGCAACTATGCAGCATTAAACTGCTTGACTGCACAAACTGGCAGGATTGAAGAGGGGTCCTAGACAAACCGTTTGAGATAGGGAACCTATTGTTCCTTTTGCCAAATGTCAAAAGTTATGGCATATTTTCTGGATTGCACATCAACAGCCACAAATGTGGTCTGAGTCCTATTTTCATTCACAATGCCTCATTTGTATGCCAGTAGTTGAAGGAATGCAGTATTGATGCAAGTCAATACAATATTTAACCCTTTATTGCATTAATTATTTTGCTGAAAATGCTTTCTTCCTCTAATTTGCAAACCAGTATTTATACTCCTTTGCACATCACAACTGAAGCAACTTGAATACTATCATCATTAATGCAATACAAAATGGACTGGCCATCCATTCAAAGCCAAACATCGCGAGTTTAGGTTCCAGCTACTGCAGTGAAATGTGCCTGTGGTGAAGGATGCGGAGGACCTAAGTAAAATGACTGGTGTGATGACATGCTTGGATGCTGACAGGGTTACATTTGATTGCAGTAGCATGGATTTTGCTTTTTTATTTAAAAAAAAACAACAACTGTTTTATTGCAAAAATATTAATAATTTTACAATATAAAACAGCTAAAACTAGCCTAATTTTACTGTTGAAGGTTAGTGTAATACGAAATAGAAAAAAAGTCTACTAAAAGTACCAAAACTTTGTTGCACAAGTGCAATACCATGCAATAAAAAGGTTACTATTGTCAGGATTTGTAAAGTATCTGCTATTATGCCATTTTAACCTGAGCCACTGTTGTCCTGCAAGTCTGTGCTTCTGAAAATTGTTTCTAATGCCCACACGTGACTACTGTGAGAACCATGAATTGCTAAACATTGGGTTCATGTTGTAAAAGTGTACACAGTCTAATATCCTAAGATAATTTAAGCTGTGAACTTCAGGGCTCATGTGGTTTTTGCTGCCACATGGTACCATTGCAAGTGCTTAAGAGCCTCGCTACCAGATTAACATTGAATCAGATGAACAATTACTGACATGAAATTTTAACTTCTTGTGGTGAGGTTTACAAGAATCCTGGAATTTTTGACAGGATGCAAGGTTCATTTCTTCATAGGTGTAATCTCTGTAGGGATGTTGCACATCAAGAGGTTCCTCTGGTGATCTGTTGTATCTTGAGCTTCGGATATTGTATTATTTCTTAAAGTATCTTTCTATTAGTCTTTTATGCATAGATGAAAAGATAGAATGCACTTTCCTGACTAGTACATAGTTCTTAATTTGTTTTATATAGGTACCTGTTTTACTAGATCATTTTCAATTTAAGTTCATTTGACACAATGATAATATTGTTTCGTTAATTGTATACTGCACCTACAATTGATGTACAGAACACTGTATTTTAGGAACTCCTTTGAGGGGTATAGAGAAGTGTACTCCTTCAGGTGTTAAAACGCAATTGTTACTGAAATCTTCTCTATTGCACCTACGAGCAATGTAGCACCTACATGCTAATTGTACATTACATTTATCAGTTTGTCAATATAAATAAATCACATTGAGTAACACAGCAAAATAGGAATGTCTCATTATAAAATTCAAAAAAGGAGACAACATAAAAATAAATGTATCTATGGAGGCTTGAACCTTCAACTCTCTTACCATCTTAACCTGATATCCAGGTGCTAATATAGTACTAAATAATGCCACTATATGTACTACGCACTCTGAAATTCAAATACTCACATCACAATTCACAGCAGTTTGATCAGAGGTGTGCTAACCCTTAATGCATTTTATTCTGTAGCAAAGAATTTAGAACCCAGAGGCCACAGGTTGCCTATCTCAAAATGTTTATTTTGGACCCCTCTACAAGCCTGTCAGTTTGTATGGTCGAATTCTGGGAAAATGGTTGAGCTCATACAGTAAGTGAATGACTTGCAGACAAAAGTAACTGGAAGCAGAAGTTAGCCATGCCACTAATACAACTCTTAGATCTATAGGAAGTTAATAGAGTTAATCAATTTCTTCCATTGCAACAGCTACACATAGATCAGATTATTTTCTTGATGTAAACTATTTCTAGCCTTTCACATGCAATGATTTTAAGAACTTTTAAACTTTTGACTTACCTGAGAATAGGGGTGAAATGCATCTAGATCATCCACAAAGAAAAGACCACGACATATACAGATGTCGAATGCAAACAAATATGCTTCTTTGCTGGCGAACATTTTCCCTCGTGGCTGAGATGTAAGAATATATAAAATATGGTAACGTTTAGCTTGATTTTCTAGGTATGGTAGGATATCATTTCTTTGGCACTCTTGATCAATAAATTCACCAAGGACAGTATGGTGTTCTTTGAACATATCAGGCTTTGGAAACTGTAAAACCAACATAAAACCTGTTACTATGATTAATTTATGGCTGCCTTCCTTCCTTCTTCATTTACAATGGAAAATTTATTTCAATATTCCATTTTCTGCAAACATGCAAATTCTGAGATTGCATTTACATTATTTCATCCCATACTCATTGTTTATAGTTAAGAAAATTGAGAATTAGCCAAAATTTGAATATAAAATGTTCATGATTTACATGCATTCACATTCTAAGTACTACTATGAATTTACATTATTATTTTAATCACTACCACAAATTATTACTTACTCTAGCAGAATTTGTACAATGTACACCCTTTGCCAAAAAAAAATTAGTCATGTCTGGAATACCAAATTTGTCTAAGTCCCTCACAGCACAGTGCCTTGTATATTCCATCCATGATACAGTTGAGTAGCAGCGGCAACACATTTTTACAAGTTCCAAATCTTAATATTACTAACCCATATGATGAATAATCATAATCAAATACATAACTAATATTTCTTCCATTACAAGCTATCAAAATTAACTAAAAATATTGATAAAAAAAACATGACACAGTTTGTACGTCATTATTAAACCTGCTGCCTTTGCATGTGTGTTCACTGCACCACTGTGACTAAACATAGGTTACTCCTCTCGTGAAGGTTGCAGGTTTGCTTCTTGCATCTAGCAAATGTTTGTTTTTTTCCTTCTCTTAATGATGTTGAATCAACACAGCAAATATTTATATTAGATATAATTATTTCATACACAACATTTGAAAAAGTTAATAATATTATAGTTATTATGATGCTTCTTAAAGGGTTTATTCTACTGAACAGCAATATGCTGCATGAAAAACATGGTGCATAGAATGGTGCATAAACGTATCAAGTAAGATCAGTTCTCCCTCAATCATACCGCATATGACAATGAGATCATGCACAAAAGAGGGTCGGTCACTCCTTGCATTAGTCAAAGAATAAAGTTTCTATGCCCATGAAGCTGCAGCTTGTATTGGAGTCCCTGCAGCTACAGCACAGAGGTAGGCAAAATTATCCAGGGAAAGGACTGAACGCAGTCGTCTTGGTTCAGGAAGAGGTGTGTCAACTCCCAAAATGGATGCAGCTTTAATTGCAGTAACAGAGAGGAATCCTTTTCAAACTGCTTCTGAAATTGGCTGTTTGAACAGCTTTGTGATGTGTAAATGTTGCAGAATTTCATGCACAAACAGCAGCTAAAATGCAACATGTGACAGATTATCACAGATTGTTTCGCCTAGTGTTTGCAAAGGAAAATGCCAATCACAACTGTAATAATGTGATATTCTGATATGAGGTGACATTTTCTTCCACATTTACGGGAAAGATGATGGTCTATCATACAAAGGGGTCCCGATACGATGCAAAATATATGGCTTCACAATTCCATCAAGGTTATGGTCTAGGTGTGCTGTGCTGCTTGACGATACACTGAACAGTGCAGAGTACATGGCAATACTTGATTATTCCCTCTGAGGATGAGATATCCTGATGAAATTGTTGAATTTGTACAGGATAATCATCCTGTCCACACATCTCAAGAGGTTTCAAATTGATTTTCAGAGAAGCAGGATATCAGAGTGGTATACTGGCTTCTCTGTTCACCAGATTTGAACCCTACTGAGAAATGTGAGCTGAGGTCAAAAGGAAGCTGCACTCCAATTTACCTGTCACTGGACGAAGAACAAGAAATGGCTTATGGGCACCAATTCAAGAAATCTCAGATCTTGCTTCTTCTTGTCCACCTTACTGCAGGCATTTAATTTTATCTATACCCTGAAGAGTGAGGGCCGTTATATGGGCTGAGGGTTCATACATCTGATATTGTGTTTTTTTTTGTGTTTTAGAAGATAATAGTTTGTTTATACTTTTTTTTTTTTAGTTATTTAACATGAATGTTAGTAGAATTATGTTCTTGTGTATATAGATACACCTATTACTTCAAATACCAAAGTTATATTAATGCAACATTATGTTCTACATATCCAGTCATAATATTAACAAACATAATAAAAATGACAAGCAGTGCGAGATTTGAGCCTAAGATTTTATGAGTTGAAGCAAGGCTTTCTTAACCTCTCAGCCACAGTAATGTTCTGTGATCTGTTTTCAGTACTCATAAATTACCATTGCATTGTTTGTCATAGACCACTTTACAGTTCTTCTACATGCATTGTGAACACAGCTTTTACGAAGATATCGAAGCCCTTAATCAGCACATGGAATCTGGGGACAACTCATTTTTTGTGTCCACAGCTGTATATCACATTTCATATGAATTTGAAAACTTATAACTTGCAATCTAATATTTAGTGTTCTTCTTGGAGGAAAATTAAAAATAAACCTAAATTTGTATTGGCTCCATAAATATCGTTCAGGAACATTTGCAGTGCACTTATTTACATTGTTAATGTAGCACCTTCAACTCAAAACAAAAAGCTGGTAAGCACCAAATTTGATAGGTTATGTATCTCCTAGGATGCAATGGATATTTTCAGGAAAATCCCCACCCCACACTACGCTTTACATGGAACATTTTTCGAAATTTTAGATTTTCTAAAAAACCATTAACAATTCTGACTTAAATATACTTAAGATATTTACATGGCAAATAAAATGTATATCTTGAATTTCATGGGTATAGGCTCTGAAGCCCTCTTCATTCTGGAACTTCTTTGCATAACTAGTGAACTGTAGGAGCTAAAGTCTTACTACAGAAAAAGTAGATCACATTTAAATACAATTTTATGTCCAATAATTTCTTTCTTTGTAGAGTTAACCATTTTCAAGATATTCCTTGTCATTTGTTTAAATTTTCCAATAGTTATACTTTTCTCAGATGAGAAGTTGTCATTCTCCCTCCACTCTCTTGAACATGCAAAGTAAATGGAATTTCAAGGTTCTCTTAGCAACCAACTTTTAAAAGATTTGAATTATTACTTTAGATTAGTATATTCGGTCATTTCTGTTGTACCTAGGAAATAAGTAATAAGCACATTTTTGGAAATGTATATGATTAGCATGTAGTAGATAGAAAAATAAAGCTTTTGTAAGGATAATTTGTGTAGAATAGGTAGAGAAAGTTATATGTTTTAACTAAGTATTAACTATCTGAAGTTAATGTATTGTGTGTCATTTTAAATAGATAGAATGTTACAAATCATTTAAAATGTGTCCACAGTGTTTTATGATTGGGTTAAGCTGGCGTGTTATGTTATGGTTATGTATAATAGCTTCTTTTTTCAATTAATATGCTAATGGGCATCATCCTTTAATTATATAATTTCTACAGCAGCACAGAAAACCCTATTCAAGATCTACAGGATGCACAACATTTTTCAGTTGCTACAGGTTATTGTAACATTGGAAACCTAAAAAAATTTTCCTCTTGGTCAAGTAGTATTGTTCGACAGAAGAAAGAATCAAATCTGGTCATTCATTTTTAAGAAGATTCTGATGAAACTAGTGAAAATATCAGCAGGCACATTTTAAATGTGATTGAAAACAATGGTGCTAGTATTTGCTCTTTTGCTGCTGACAATCTTTGGCAAGAATGTGTCTCTTGTTTGTTTACGAAAATATACAAATATGTGTGTCAAAAGTGAAAGCTAGCTGTAAATTTTATGATACACTGTTCTTGTGATAGACATGTTTAGCAAGTTCTCAGCAAATACTAAAAGAACAAGTCAATTTTGGTATGTTAAGACATGTTCTAACCAGATGATTGCCACTTTTACCTGCCCTAGAATGTCACTTTTTAGATTGGCCTAAGATCATATTTTGTGTCAGAAGGGGAAGATGAGTGTTTCAAAATCATATGGAAAAGCTGATCATATTCTTCTTAATAGTAGAAAACTGTTAGAAAGCGAACATATGTTCAATGTGGATCTACAAAAGCAATAGTATCATTGAGAAAGAGAATCATTAATAGAAAATAAAAAATATTTGGGAGGAAAAAGCAATAGAAAGAATGAAGAACATGGAAAAGAGTAAGAGAAAAGTTTCCAAGAGAAGCAATATGTTTATGGAGAAATGACCTGTCATACATAGCTTGAAATTGGAAGTATCAAAATTACACCATTTATCCAAGTATTCTAAGTTTAAAGCAACCTATTCAGTAGAATTACTTTTTATCCCTTTTTGGAAATTTACTTTACATGTGTTTATAAAGTGGTTCATGCAAAAATTGGTCAATAACCCATTCATGAATATCCAATAATAGAGGTGAGGTGTAAAAATAAGAAAATTAAGAGAATGAAGTAAAAAAAATTTTTTTTTTTTGCACTTTGGGGCGTGAATCACAAATCATACCAGTATGGTCAACTCTAAAATACCATACCTTAGACCAGTGTTTCCCAACCTTTTGAAGTTCACGGCACCCTTGGGAATTTAAACACCAGGGGCACCCTTCCTTGAATTAAAACAAAATTAAGCTTAATATGTTAATTTATTGAAATATTATATAATAATCACGTACACCATAACATAATACAGTAAACTTTACTACAATCACTGAGTAAAAACACATCAATAAATTTTGTTCGATTAATGATTAATGTGAAACTTGTGATTGATGCTTAGAGCACAGATTGTGATGTCGGGTCTTACAGTTGACAGTGAAACACGCAAATCATCCTCAAGGATATTCAGTCTATTTCTTGCTTTGCATTTTATTGTCACCATAGCAGAGAAGGCTTGCTCGCATAGATAGGATGTTGAAAAGGGCAAAAGTGCGTTAATTGCTTTCTTCATTAGGTTAGGGTACTCCTCTCTCCGTTGAAGCCAAAAACTAGCCACCGACGCCTCACTCTTGGTGAACTTACCTTTTGAGTGTGAAATCAGCGCAAAGATCAATAAATTCATCTCGTTTGCAAGCAGTGAAATCTATTTCCTCTGCACTATCTACGATATCAAATGGTGAGACAACCCAGTCGAGATTCGTAGTGGAAATAGTTGGAAAGTACACATCTATTGCATCTTGCAATCTTGATAAGGGATCACAAATGCGGTCTTTCAGTTTACCCAGATCTTTATCTCCTGCCACATTAAGAAGAGATGGAAAGTTCGACAAATCTCCTTTTTGAACTGCAGACTTCCAAGAACTAAGTTTTCTTTTAAAACCTTTCATTTTATTGGCTGAGGAGATTATTGTTTCATGTCGACCCTGCATCGAAACATTCAGTTCATTCAGCTTATGAAAAATATCTGCCGGATACGACAGTTCAAAACACCAAGAATCACTTAGTAAGAGCTCATGAAATGTGTCATGATTTTCATCCTAAAAAAAGTTTTTAGCTGTTCTTTAAGTTCGAGAAACCAGTTCAATACACGACCCCGCGACAACCACCTTACTTTTGTGTGAAGTAACAAAGAGGTATGAGCTGCATCCGTTGCGCGACATAACTGTTCAAAAATTCTGCACTTTAAAGGTCGAGACTTCATATAGTTCACCATTTTCACAACTTGGTTAAACACTTCAGCAAAATCTTCATTACACGCTTTCACGACTAATGCTTCTCTATGCAGAAAACAGTGAGTTATAATAATGGATGGATTTTCATTGAGAGCTCTGGCAGTAAAACCTTTAATTTTCCCAGACATAGATGGTGCACCATATGTACATATACCACAACAGTCTTTCCATGAAAGATCATGGTCATTGAGATAGGAATTAATAGAAACAAAAATATCATGGCCTGAGGTTGTAGTCTCCAGCGGTCTACAGAACAGAAACTGTTTACTAATATCTTTTTCATCAATATATCTGATAAAACCAAGGAGTTGCGGTTTGTCACCAATATCGAGACTCTCATCTACTTGCAAAGCAAATGTTCTATAAGATTTTATTTTCTCCGCGACTTGTTCGTTGATATTGCATGATATTTCAGATATCCTGCGGCTGATTGTGTTGTTGGACAGAGGAACTTTCAAAATTTGATTAACTGCTCCTTCGCCAAGTATTGTTGAAACCATAACTTGACATGCAGGGCCAATGATTTCCTCTCCAAGAGTATGAGGTTTCTTTTTTTTTAGCTATCAGTTCTGTTACTTTAAACGAGACTTCAAGAGCAGTATCACCTATGGTCATTCTCTTTACCATTCGCACAGTTGTTTTCTTCTCCCCTTTTAATATATGTGAAAAATAGGATGTGACACACTAGGATGCTTTGTTGTAAGATGCCGCTTCAGTTTGCTAGGTACCATGGCCTCGTTGCTAGGTGTTTCGCCACAAACTAAACACACAGGGATAGGGTTTTCCTCGTTGTTATTCCACTTAAATCCATACGCTAAGTAACTGTCCTGGTATGTTCTTTTCTTTCGTTTGTCTTCTTTATGTGGTGAATTCGACGGTCCGGGAGAAACTGTGAGATTTGGCTTCTTAAAGCAAGCAGTAGGAGCCAACTGTTCACTTTCACGGTCCTGGCGTTTACGTTTAACAATGAACTTATCCATAGCTAAACACTGTGAATCAACGCGAGGAAGACAACTGAAAGCGCCAAGCGGCGTACACTTTTATATATTCATCTGTCGAAGACTCGGGAATGTTCGTGAGGAAGTGAGTAGTCTCGGGAATGTTCGGCAGGGTATAGCTGTAATGCCATCTGTGGGATACTAGTATAACTGAATTATTGAAATGAATCGACCACTATCACCATCTGCCGTGCATGAGAGTAATTGATTTGACTTATTTTATTTCAAGACCTTACCTTAAGGCTTCAGTAGAAGGTATTTTTTTTGTTTTGTTTATCTCATTATCTCGCGGCACCCCTTAGCCAATCACACGGCACCCTAGGGTGCCAGGGCACACCGGTTGGGAACCGTTGCCTTAGACTGTGCAGCCAACCAGACACATAACTACCAGTGTTATCTGATCTTATAATGCTGCGCAATTAGTTAATTTTTTTACACCGCAAAAAATAAAGAAAAAAGAAAAAAAGGGGGGGGGGGGGAATTGTAAAATGCATGTATCTACACTCAATCAAAACCTGTCAGCATCCATCCATGCCATCAAGTTGATGGCTTAGTTGGGCCCTCCCCATCCTTTTCCAGTTTCTCTTGAATGTAGAACATACATTTTCCCTGGATTCGATCCCATTATCCTTGGTTTGATATATTATTCATTGCTACTGTGCCTTAGACCATATAGCCATAAATCCAGATGTCAAGGTTTGTATTATTTCATGGATTTATCCATGTTATTTGTTGGTAAAATGGATTATTTAAGTAATGCACAGGATGCCATATTACATCCATATTACTGAACCGTTTCAAGAGGTTGGTCTCTTATTATATTATCACTTCAAAAATTACCTTAACATAATTTAAATTATTTTTAAGAATAATTAGTATGAATGAAGCTGCATATAATGTTACTCACCACTAAGCGCTCATCCCACCAGGCTATGTCAGCTATCTGGATATTTAGTAGAAAGGATAAAGATGAACCCAATTCTGTTTGCAAGTATCTTTCATAAATATTTGTTTGTATGTGTTTCTTTTGCTGCCAATTCTGTGGTGGTTTCCAGAAGAGTTTTTCTTTAGCAGACAAAGGTTTGGCAGTCAACCATCGTTGCAAGAGTTTCATTAGACAACCAACAGCATGAAGATAAAGTGGAAGCTGGCAAAAAATCTGCAAAGTTGAATGCAAATTCACATGGCATTTTATCTTCTACAACATACACAAATTTAACACAACCTGCAGAATTCATTGATAAAAATAAATTACTCATGGATTCTATTCTTCAGCTCAAATAGCACTTGCTGTATACAAAGGTGGGGAGGTTTTAATTCAACAAAGCACATGAACACAGAGATTGGTCCGATTGCTCTGATTGGTTTGTAAATGAAGTGCTTGTCACAAGGATGGAAATAAGAATGGCAATTTGTGTTATTATTGTCTAAAATGTAGAGTGGAAATCTTAATTCTTTAAATCATGTTTTCTTTGTGTTTGTATTAATTTATTTGTAATGTATATTTTTTTTTATTGGTAGGCTTAATCTTTTTGAAAACCCTTAGATTGAGAACACTAATTTAATTCTATGAAATAAAAATAAACAAGTATTAAAAGAATATATCAAGCCTGATAGGATCAACTTTTAAATAGTGCACACCTTTTCAAATAAAGGTTAAGCATTCAAGATTAGGTATTCTCGAAATTACAGGCGAAGTAGTTTGATGTATGATCTGTAGTATAAATGGGTTACGTAATAACTAGGGCCTGGATTTTTGTAAGTTAAAATGTATCAAGTCGATTGAGTACCAATATGTGAGTCTTATTCAATCTAAAAAAAAGCTAATTAAGACCTAAAACTTGCTAAACTTATTTTTTTTTTACATAATCATTTGTTTAGTTTTGAGTGCACATGTGGGGTTAGTCAGGGAAAGAATTTATCATGATTTTTATCCTGGTATAAAAATTGCATGTATGACATCTTGTGTTGTTGAAAGATCTTTTTCTGCCTATAGGAATTATATAAAAAAACAGAAAGTTTGGAAATTTGGCTGGTTGTGTATAGCAATAGTGCTGAAGTTCTGTTTTATGTGAGTGCTAAATATTAAAAATACATGCTCAGTTTTTTAATTAAAATGTTCTAGCATGAGTATACTGTGTAATAAATTGTCTAAATTACATTATATACTAATTTCACTCTTCTGTAAAATAATAGTGTTCATATTTTTAGCTGTATTTTGCTATGACAGATGTTTGTCGTCTGCTTCCTAAATAGGTAGGAAATGTATTTAAAACTCCTTTAAAAAGGGGGGGGGTCTAGAAACATTGTTTTAAAGCATAAAAAAAAAAAAATTATGAAAATTGTTAAAAACCTAAAGAGGCTAATAGAAGATAATAAAAGGCTAAAACTGCTTTATAAAAAGTTAAAAAACCAGGCTCTAATAATAACAAAGATCAGCTATCGTTCAATACTACATATATACCAAAGGCATTCATAGAAAATGGTTTTAATCAACAATATTAATCGTTAATTACATTCCTGTATACTAGTATATAACTACTTAATACTCAAACATGTTCAGATTACAACCGAAAATAGAATTACTTCTTGCAACAAACATCTTAAGGGTAATAAAACATATAAACTTTTTTGCAATAAAAGTACAGACCACATACACATATCTGCAGATTCTGTGATATCCCAGTTCGTTTTAACCGTTTCCCTAGCTTGGGTTATTTAAATATCATCCTTATCCTGGTAGGCTACTTAAACCTTAAATCATTTATACAGATGGAATAATATAACTTAAAGAACTGATTATGAGAGTATCGGCACATTACACTGAGTCTTCCTATGAACAGGATGCGCAAGTCTTGCAAGTAATTGAGAATCTCATGCACTCGGTCAAACTCTCTGCTGTCAGCTATGTGTTCAGCTTTGTCTAATACATGCTTAGCAGCAGCAAGAAATAAGCGTGAATAAAAGCTGACTTGACCGGCTCTAGAATGTACTATACATATAATTTTCAATAAAACAGGAATATAGGTTTTGAAGCAACATTTTTATCTCTTAACCACAATTGCTTTCATTTGCTTGGAAGCACAGGGTAAGCAAAGCTTGAAAAAATAGAACAGCTCACAAAACATGTGACATTGTCCTTCATAAACACAGGAAATGATATTATAACCTGCACCTCACAGAGTAAGTGCATTTAACTTTTTAAATCACCACCCACTAATACTAAAATTGCACGTTTTGAACCACCACCATTTTAATGTTTAACTATGTAATTATTAATTAGCTATTTCATTTAAATTATTTTAAAATATTTCTCCATCCTGTTTAGCAGGCAAGTGTTAAGGATAATTATAATTTCTTCCTCTTCTAGGATGTTACATTTCTTTAGCAATACTGTTAGTAATTTGCAACTAAGTTTAGCAATTCTTACTGCAAAAGAGCAACATGCGTTTGGAATAGTCCCAATATCTGTACATCTAATGTTTTTACTGGTTAGGACAGATCATCTGTATTCCAGCCATTCATTGCAAAGTTGTTGAAAAAGTGCACTTTCAGTGTTTTCACTACAAAGCTATGCTAAACTGAAATTTCTATTCCTAGTTATGTATTTAAAAAGTTCCCTTTTATATTTATTCACAATATTTGCATTATATCACCTTGGTGATTAAGTGCAATATGCAGCCACATAATTTTTGGAGACAGTTAATTGAATTTACAGCCTCTTTACAAAATCTGTATGTACAGTCTTACTCTTGAGGCAATCTTAAGTAAGACATTCTTAAATTATAAACAAACATCAGTTTAAAACTTTGGCTGCCATTCAGTTGATCATAAATGTATCTTGAATCAAAGAATATTAGGACTTCTGCATAGAAAAATTTATATATTTGTTGGATTGTAGTATTTTACAAAATTAAAATAGATTCTCTGGCTATATTGTGTGCGAGTCTACTTAGTGGTTGCATATCATTACAAAATGTATTGCATTTACTTTTATTCTCATCATTATCTTCACTTCACTAAAACAAATTGTTACAGTGCATCTATTCCAATGACAGTAGATAGGTAGAAAAATATTAATTGGGGTTATGTACAGAGATCCTTTCTTAAATTTTATAAAATCAAATGCCAAATAAACATAAATTAATGAGTTGAAATATTAAAAAAAATTAATTTTATACTCTACTCTAGGTTAAGTGCAGCTATTTAAATTAAAATTAGATTTTGCTGTTTAGCAAGTGGGGAAGGGGGAGGGCATATCCCTCTACTCCAGGATGATTTGGCATATTTATTGCTTCCACTTTTAAGCTTCTCAATCCCTTAACATTAAGTCTAAGGTTCTTTAAAATAATATAGTGTAACTTTAGATGTTTTTATCCATTGCATGTGGCTAAGAAATAGTATCTCGTTTCAGTAAATTTATTCTACTCTGCAGTGTATGTTACCATTAATAGATTATTACTCAATCAGAGGGGTGTGCATTTGTGTTAATGTAAGCAATTTTTATTTAAAACAGCGTGGTGTATTCAATGAAAAGAATGAGTCAATTTTTGTGACAAAAAACATCACTTGATAATTACTTACTGGGACTGCTTTCGGGAATACTTGTCCCCATTTTCAACCCCTAATTCCAACTGAATCTTGCTTCATTGGTGTCAATGATGAGGATGACGGCCCATCACTTGTGGAAGCATCTGGTGCTGGATCGATGAACTTCCAATGGCAGCTGCATGATGGCAAATTAAAATTATTTTTTTTCTTCTTCCAGACATCTAATTCTGTAAGTATATAAGCTGATTTTAACAGCTTAATATTCAATATAATTTCATGTCCCGAAGATCAGAAGTGATGGGTAACTGCTGATTTTCATTTGTATTTTAGGTTTTGCATATGTTGTTTTAATCTAGTTTCCATAATTCTTTTTGTCCTTCCTATGTATACTAGTTTACCGTTTGATCTTTCAATTTTAAAACTCCTGGTTTTTTGTTTGCAGGAACAGGATCCTTTAATTTTGTACATAGTAGCTTCTGAATGCTGTAGTTTTTTGGAGTTAAGGTGAGTTATAATTCTTGAAGATCTGAAATTTGCTGTATCCCACGGATAATAATGACGCTCGTGAACAACTCCTACACCATCTCCTCTGACTGTTGAAAATTTGACTTCAGTTGACTACTGCTGGATGTGGCCATTTATGGTTCCTAAAACAGTTTTGCAAGCCTCCCAGTCGATGCCAATGAAAGAATGACATTTTAAATGTCTGTAGCCTGTCCCTTGAGACTGACCATCAGCTTTTCTAGTTCCTCCTCTACTGACAACTGATGGCAGGTGATAGCAAATTGTTGGCAGAAAACCTCAAAAGTTGATGTTCCTCATATTTGGGTGGCTTGATGCATGGAGATGTGTTGCATTCTGACATCTAGTTCCTTCTGTCGTCATCAAGCATCTTTTCCACAAATTTTTATTTGTAAAAATCTATCCCCACCACTGAGATTGGACCTGCAACCTTGTATTGAAAGATAATATGGTAACACTGCGCTGACATTTACATATACTATGTTTATTTTTGAGGTAAAAATTGTGAGGAAGGTATGGATGGTATTCTCATAGTATAATGTTTATGTAAGCATATTGAGGAATGAATCATGAATTTGAGCGACACTAACTATATGAAGATAATAGCTATTTTTTTAGTATCATAGACACAGGATTTTTGCTTAGGCATGATCAGAAAATATAATTGTCTAATTATAACATTAGTATTTGTCTTTTTATATATGTATCCCAGCATAGTTAATTAGTAAAATTTTCTCATTCAGCTACATAAGATCATCACTGCTGGGAAGAGGGAGAAGCATACAATTCACTGGAATCTTCAATATGGTCAGACTTCATATGCCTGTAACTTCGGTATTTATCTTAAATTTGGTGTTGCTTTGATAACACCATGTTCCATAAATAGTTTTAAAATAAACCATTTATTTCTCTGTACATCCTAAATACAAATGTCTTTGAACCGGGTAGGAATTTTTGGCAGATTTAGGGCTGTCAAGTTTATTCATCAACTTATACCAGTGACTGTTTTGAAAGATGTATATTGTGTATGTAATTTATCTATATGATAGCAAAATTTCACTGTTTTTGTTTTTATCACACTTGAATGCGAACTTAAATGGCTATTATGGATGAGTGAAGCTGTCACATTATCTGAAGCTTAAAATGGAATCCACAGAAATACTGTAAGTTGCACATTGAATCCTATTCAAGACACCATCTTCCTCCTCCACCACTGCTAGTAGAAAAACTTTGAGCATTCCATTTTCACTGAGAAAATGGATGCAAAGCTGTGGCATTAAAACTACTTAAAAATATCCAAGTACTGCAGAATGAGTTCAAGGTAACTGAGAAACTGAAAAATAATATTTTGTTTCTTACTTTGGTTGCAGACGATGAATCAGATTTAGAAAACAATCTTGTGCAACATGGAGTTGGGTGAATAGCATCTGCTGAAAAAAGAAATAAAAATTTAATTAATAGCAAATAAAAGCTGGACGTCTCAAGGTGAAATTACTCAACTTATTGAGGAGGGGAAAGCTAACGAAGTGATGCTGTATCTAGAATAGGAAGTGAAGCTAGCAGGAAAGAAAATGAAAATTAGGAATCAAAGGAAAATATAGAAAATGGTTGGTATGATGGGGATTGCATTGCAGTAAGAAACAACATAGAAAGAAATTTTAGGAGATGGAAACAATTAGAACTAGTTGAAAAACAAAACTTTCTAGTACAGAGGTGGGGCTACAAATGTTTAATAAAGGTGAAAAAGAAAGTGCAGAGTGACAAAATTGGGCAAAAGATCTATGAGGCAGCAAAAGAGGACAATAGCAAATCGATATGAGAGTTAGTAAAACAAAAAGCATATAAAACAAGGGTTTGCAGAATAAAATTGGTTCGAATGATTGGAAGGAATATTTCCAGAGGCTATCAGATTGAAGTAATGTGGTAATGTAGACAAAAGTAATAAGGGAGTTCCATAAATGTGTCGAAACAGTAGACCAGAGAATATTGAAGAAAGTTAAAAAATTAAAAAGTAAGAAAGCTAATGGAATATAACAAGAATTCTAGAGGGTGCTGTATAATGAGCACTATTAGTAAAGCTGTTCAATGTGCTTCTCGAAGGAGGGAGGTTTCTATAAAATTTGAATTGGGGAGTGATAGTGCCATTTTTAAAGGGAAGGGGAGGTGAATAACTCAAGCAATTACAGAGGCATTAGTCTATTATCAGTGATAAAGTGTTTACAGAGGCACAAGCAAAGCGACTGCAGGAATGGGCAGAGAGGGAGAAAGTAAATTATCTGATGCACAAGAGGGGTTTAGAAAAGGAAAATAGACAATATTTTTTATAATAAGAATAGATAAATAACTAAGTAGGAAAAGAGGTAAGGTATACTTATTTTTTGCAGATCTATAAAAGGCCTTTGATACCATTCAAAGGAATGCACTTTGGCATAAGTTGAGAACAGAGGGAGTGAAAAATTTGTAGGAATATTAGAGAGGTTGTATTCAGATAAATTCTGGATTAGGCTTGCCAACAACAAAGTAATGGATACATTAAATCAAATTTTATTTAATTTGCTTATTGATGACAAACTTCAAGAAATAGCAAAAGAAAATTCCAAATGCACTCGTGCGCGCGCACACACACACACACACACACACACACACACACAAAATAAATATAAACAAATATATATATTATATATACATGTGCGCGTGTGCGTGCGTGTGTGTGTGTGTGTGTGGGGTTTAAAAATAAATAAAAGTAAATCCAAAATCATTATATGTAAGAATGGGAATAAACTCAGTAGAGAATAGAGATAGTAGTTAGAGGGGAGTTAATTTGAAGTTGTAAACAAGCTTGATTACTTAAGAGTAACACTAAATAACATGGAAAATGCACAGAGCAAAGAAAAAAATGCCCTAGCTAAGGGGAAAGTAGCTATTAACCCTGCTCTCCTCATGTGACATCTGAGAGACTCCACATGAGTTATTTTCGCATATTATAAGAAAATGGATGGTGTCTCCTCCTACCTTTCAGGGGAAAGTAGCTATTAACCCTGCTCTCCTCATGTGACATCTGAGAGACTCCACATGAGTTATTTTCGCATATTATAAGAAAATGGATGGTGTCTCCTCCTACCTTTCAATCATCTAATCACGCATATGTAGTCACAGCCACAAGCATGTCAGTCCCACATTGGAACTCAAGTGTGATTGGAGTCCGTGAGACGCCACACGACCTTCATTGTTATAACGGTAATTTTGTTTCTTTTGCATTTGGCCTCACTATTCGTGAAAATTCTTACACAAATACAATTCTTAAAGACACATTTTTATACTTATAGGGTTCACATGGATTTGAAGAAAGATTTAATCCAAGTATTCCAGAAAATATGACAATTATTCTTGAATTGGTACAGCAAGAAATTAGTGATTTAAGAGATTTACGATGAGGAAGGAGACGTAGAAACAAGAAAATAAAGCACGGATACGGAACCCATGAGCTGGCAGAAGATTATTTGCAGTTTTGGTGGCAGAGTCAAATTCTTCCTAAGAAACTGAAGATAGAAATTACAAGTATCTTTCCAGACTCTGAGAAAACATGAGAATCTACAAATGTGTGGTGAACAAAATTATGTTCAACTTACAGTATGTATAATAATAAGCTGAAAATACATTGTGCTTTCAAGTGCCTTGGCAACTACATGGAACAATTGGATTTGTTGCTTGTACTATGATTAAACAACAATGGGTTCTAGTTCCTTTCTTGGCTATAGTGTCCTTTGTTTTTATTATTTAGAAGCACACAACTTTAATATATTACAGTTAATTTTATATTTTTACTAACGTTTCTGAAGTTGTCCGCTTATTTCTTTGTGTATTGTGCTTTCATTTATTGCAATTGTTGAGACACAAAAATATTATTATTATTATTATTATTATTAAAATTTATATTTTATGGGATACCTTTTTTGTATATACTTTGTACTCTTATCTAAACATTACAGACCTGTCTCTGTAAATTTAATTCTTTGATTGGTTGTAACAGAACGGTCTCGTTAGAAATCCTACTTTTTTCAAATGTAATGTATATTTTGAGCTAATAATTGTTATTTTGGTTTAGATATTTTCCCCAATCACTTTTGAGTATATGTTAACTGCATATACATAACTAAATTAAAAGGTATTAATAGTATTGGCATCTCTCAAACGCCACGCGAGCTACTACGTTTATCCCAGCCATGCGAGAGGAGCAGGGTTAATAGCACAAGAATCTGCTTAGAGAAAATATCAACCATGAGAGTAAACTTATTAGAGAGAATGCTACAGTGAAATCAAGACTGATGCACGGAATAGAGATTTGGGGGACTGAAAAAGGGTGGGAATGTATAGATCAAATTCATAGAACCTTTTGCAAATATTGGGATTACCAAGAGTAGCTCCTAATGAGGTAGCACTAGTTGAATTGGGAAGAACTGGGAAAAAGGAATCGGTGGATAGTAAAATATTGGAATAGGATCCATGTATTAGAGAAAGGAAATATAATCAAAGACTGTTTAAGGGCACAAGAAACAGCAAAATGGGAAACAAGCTGGATAGATCAATTAAAGGAAATTGTAAGATAAATTGGATTGGATGAGCTAGCACACCAAAAGACAATAAGGGAACAAAAACTATGGAATAAAGTGAAATCTAGGATAGACGACAGAGAAACAAGACTAATAGGTATGAGGGGATAAGAGTACTTTAATATTATATTGGAGTGTTAAAAAGGAATGGGGAAGAGAAAAATACATTAAGTTTGTGAAAAAATTAAGAAAGAGGATCTGGCATAGACAAGAACAGAAAGTGTTATTAAAAGGCCTAAAAGCTAAAAAAGATCTATGACCACTATGTTGCAACGTCGATAACAATTTACACTATAATTTGAGTGTGAGGAAACCATTATGAGGAGAGATAATATGGGAAAAGTTACAGGCAGATGTATTGTACTTAAAATTTTTTGGAAATAGGAAAGAATTTGATACAAATAGGTTATAATACAGGGAAAGTAAGAGAGGAACAGGGAGCAAAAAACACCAAAGAAATAATAGAACTGAAATAGGTTATAATACAGGGAAAGTAAGAGAGGAAAGGGGGGCAAAATCACCAAAGAAATAATAGAACTGATGAGGTTATCATTTATAGAAGAGAAAAAGAAATTAAATTGGTAGGGTTTCAAAATGTAAAGAGGTTAAGTACATGTACATAAATAACCAGGGTGTTAACTTGTACATCAAAATCATCATCCCCAGGAAAGTAAACTATGCATATATGTAAGATGTTTATAACTTGAAAAGATGAAATATATTATTTATATCTAATAACTGGACAGTCCACAAGTCAAAAATGCTTATGTGGATAATAGTTTTCATTAGAACTGACAAATTCCAAATAGAGAATACATACACACAACTATATTGAAGTTATACATAAATAATTCCTACAAATGGAAGGGTCTTTTGCAATCCTAATAAAATCTTTTATTTCTCAGCTCCATATTTTTCAGACTTGAATTGACCTTTGACCCTTCTAGATAATAATATACACAGGTTGAACTCGGCACTCAGACTTTATCCCCCACCAACATTATTTTCTTTGGGATTTGAGGCATACTATCAAATTCTGAAGCCCTGTATTTTTTTTTAAACAGAACACAAATCTAAATTCACTAAGTGCTAATGGAAAGAATAAGGGATTTCCAAACAACAAAATTGTCTTATAAGTTCAACAGAATTTAATGTATATTTCCATTCACATGTTCATGTTTCATATGCAACATTCATCCTGATTTTAATTTTACACAATACTTAAAATTTGCAATAACAAAGTCATGTAATTAATCAAGACCTGACAATCTTGTCAGACAAAATTAGCACTAGTTACTTTCTCTACATAATACATGGATAGAAAAGGTATGGCACTCCACCCAAAAATTTGATACCAAGATTTCACTGGAGCACGTGTTTTAGCGTCAACTATATTAAAAAATATATTTTTTTTAGAAAAAGGGCAATAAGTCTGTGAATATGATAAATTAAAAACAAAAAGCTGGTAAAATACCAAACTTAATATTTAAGTTTAGTATCTTCCAAGGATGTGACACAGAGTTTTAAAAAAATCCTGCCACACCAAGCTACCCTTTTCATAGAAAAAATTTTGGATTTTCTAAAAATTGGCTACAACAATTTTGGTTAAAATATTATATTAAAGATATTTAAATTTAAAAATGCACATCTTTGATTTTCTTGAAATAGCCTCTGAAGAAATCTTTATTCTGGACAAATTTTGCATAATTAGTAAACCCTAAGAGATAATACAAACATTAACCATACAAAAGAAGTAGATCTCATTAACACATACAATTTATGTCATAAATTTCTTTTGTGGAGCTGGCCATTTCAGAGATATTTCTTGTTATTGGTTACAGTTTTAAAATATTTTAAATGAACTAATAAGTTTTCTCATACAGGAATTTGCAAAGAAACATTTCAATTACATGACAACCAACTTTTAAAAGATTTGACTATTGCTTTAATCTAATATAGTGCCGTATTTTCCTTCTTACAAGGAAGTGCCGTAAATAATAAAAGACAATTTCTGCCAATTTTTATCTTAACATGAAATAGAAGAATAAGCTTTTTAACCATAATTTGTTACAAAGATGTAGAGAAAGTCATGTGAATGCAACATCAGTTTTTGTTTGTGTGCCACACCTGAGCTACAATACACAACATCAAACATGCTTTGCAAATTATATATATTTATTTTATACTTCTCAAGAAAAATGCTTGAACCACTGAGCAGAATGCCAGCAAAGAAATTTTAGAGTATTCTCAAATATCAAGAAACTCACATGCCCTTAGAAAAATTCAACAACTTGACTGTTGACTGTTTTAATATAGGTATATATTTTTTAATATAAAATTTATTACAACATATTCCATTATATATTGGTAATTCTATATCCCAGGATTATCTTCCTTAAATGATTATTTAAATGTGTCATAAACTATAATACTTTAGATTATTTTTTGCTTGATAAGCATTATACAAATCTGAAAAGGGATTTTTGCTCATGCTGATGTTTAACTGATTGAGATATTCACAAAGTAATTCAAGATTCTTTGACATCTTGATTTCATCAGCTGACAACAACATACAAAGTTAAAATCACAAAGCATTGGAATTTAAAAAGTCTAAAAGTTGCAGTAACTGCTGTTTTGGGTACATTATTGAGGTTCTCCAGGATGAAATTTTAGGCATGGACCAAATCAATTTTGGAAATTTTTTTTCCCCCTTCTGATGGCTGTTGAATTCTTGAATATTGGTTTGTTTTTAAATAGTAGTTTTACTACTATGGCGCCGCAGGCGATGACAATGACTCATAGAATGAAGATGGAGCACCCAGATAACCCAGAGAAAACCCACCCCTCCACCACAAATATCACATATGGTTGCTAGGGATCTAACCTGGGCTGTCTAGGTGAGAGGCAAGTGGTCTAACCAGTCTGCGACGGCACAGCCATGGTATTGGATGTGGTATATCTATCAGTCTGTGTTATATTGTTTAATGTGCAGTAGTTATACATTTATTTATATGGTCACAAAGTTGAAAGTTCTGGCAATAATTTGATGTGATATCATAAATCCCTTTTCACTATAGCTGCCTATTGAAATGTCATGCACAACAGCACACCAATTTATTTTTAGTTCATTGTCTTAATATGTCTTAACATTATAATGAGAAATGAGTTTCTCGAGTCATGTCTGGAATCAGGCCATATCAATTAAAGCTCAAGAAAGGTAATTGCAGGACCAGAAGAACAAACTAGGAATCTAAACCAAATAAATAGTACTTATTGGTGTAGTTGGTGTATATATATAGCATTTATTTTGGTGGATAACCTCACCTTCAGCTTAGACAAAGCATAAATGTCTGTCAAAGATATCTAGTTTTACTGTATGTCCGTCCTATAAGATGATCCCAAACAATCAATGGCCTGTAAATTTAGTTTTGAACAGTGAATCATCTGGATAGAATGTGCATTGTTTAGGGTAATGATCTTGAATATTGACAAAAACATTGTATTGGCTATACCATTTTGCAGACATTCCCACTATGTACAACTAAACAATTGGTACAGTTGCCTACGCCATAAAGCAAAAGCCTCCTTCAGCTATGGTTTTGCCTGTAGAACGTGCTGAATAAGAAACTCGCATGTTCTGCCAACAAATATTGCTGTAGATTTTTTATTTTGTTTTAATTAATTCCTTTGTTTGCTGTGAATATACCATTTACATAAGATACAAAAGGAAAATAATAAATAACATAAGAGGATACAATGTAAAGAAACATTGAACATCTTAATTGATTCCATATTTTCCTGGTTTAGACCTAATAAACTCACCTCAATGAGGATAAAACTGTGGCAATCAACTTTCAACACAAAAATAGCAAACATATCAATCAAGCATGTCAAACTTGGAACTAAGACAATAAATTGCAACCTGAAACCAAAATCTTGGGGTTATGGATATTTTTCAATCTCTGCTGGAAGAGTTAAACATAACATTTAACTTTAAATTAAGTAGGGCTTGTTTTATTTTCTATCAAATGTGGTCATGCATTACATTAGATGTGCTTAAAAGTTGCTACTTTGCCTACTTTCATTCACATTTACAATATGGAATAATATTATGGGGAAATAGTGTAGATAACCAGATTAAAAAAAAAGCAATGAGAACTATAGTGGGTGTTTCTAAAAGAGAAAGTTGTAGAAAACAATTTAAAAAACAGAACATATTAACTTTTCCTTGCATTTATATAAAGAAAACTTTAATATATGTTAAATCCAATCTCAATGATCTCATTAAAACTTCCGAGATCCATTCTCATAAAAAGCGGAATAAAAATAAATTGTACATTCCTGCTGATAAAACTAAACTATTTGAAACGCCATTTAAATATAATACTTTAAAACTCTATAATATGAGGAATATTAAAAAATTCAAAGCTGATTTAAATAAATTGTTTTCTAACAATTTTACTCAATTGAGGAATTTAACCAATATTGAGTACCTACAAATAAGTAGCTGAACAACAGAATATTTAAAAAACCAAATAAATGTTGAGCTCCATTTTTCAAAATGATGTATTTAATCAGTTGATCAATTTTTTGGAATTGTTTACTTAAGTAGTTCATTACAAATATGTTAATTTATTATGTTTACTATTTTACTTTTGCTGTATAACAACTCTTGTTTTTGTATAAATGACATAGTAAATCTAGGTCTACAAGGTATTCTTGTGACATATGCAAATATTTTCCATTAATACTATCAATGTGGCTGTATTTATTGTGTGTGTGTGTATATATATTTGTTCTGTTTTAAACTTGATGTGTCCAAATAATATGTATATGATTCAAAAGATGAATAAATATAAGAACAGTAGCATATTGGCTAAAATTACACAAATTTAAAAATCATTAGGTTTGTATACAAACATTTTTCTATTAAAAAATCCTTTAATTTACTCTGAAATTGTTTTGTACCATTTAATGTTTTAATTTTTGTGGGCAGATTGTTATATTACATTTCAAAAAGAAATTCTTACAATTTTTGGCAGTCCACTTATGAAAATAGTCAATGTCATTGTGTCTAGTATAGTAGTTCTGTGTGTCATCATTGAAGAATGCTTTATATACACAGAATGAGTAAAGTGAGATTTTGTTTTCCTTAAATATATTTACACAAGACAATTTTTTAAATTAAAAATTAACCCAATGCACTTTTTCTGTAGGATGAATACTCTATCCACATGTATCCTTTCCCCATATTTCTATTCCGTATGACATGAAAGTATAACCACATAACTTTTTTAATAAATTGACAAAGTATCTCATTATAAAAATAAATTTGCTAATTTTTTTTGTATATATGATCAATGTGAGCAGACCATGTGAGATTATTGTTTATATATAGACCCACAAAGTCTGTGTATTTATGTTTTCTATTTTTAATTTATTTATCTGTAGATTTATGTTTAAGTGTAATATTTGTAAGGTTGATTTGCATTCTATTAGTTTTATCCATTATGCATTGAATATTATTTGAATCAAAAGTATTAAAGTAGATTTTCTCTGACAGGTATCTCCCGAGTTAATTTACCTCCATTATTGGCAAGGCAGATAGAGGTATCATCTGCCTAGTATTTTATATTTACATTATCCACATTAGGCATGTCATTTATATATAGAATAAACAGTATCAGCCCTAATACACTGCCCTGGGGAACCCCATACTTGAAAACTGGTAATGGAATTATAATAAAGGTAATACAAGTTTTTGGGTATTCCATGTATACCATAATTTTCTAATTTTCAGATAAGTGAGGGGTGAAGTGAAAAAAAGAAATGCGAACTAAAAAATACTAGGTAGTTTTAGAATTTGCTAAAAACGAAGTGAATAATCTTTTACTAAAAACAGGTGGTAAATGCTAGGCTACCCAGAAAAGAAGAACATAATAAATACTAAGCCTTAGTATTTGCTAAGCCATAGCATTTAATTTACATCCCAAATTATGCTGAGTCAGCAACTCCCTCCTCTTCCCCTCTTTATAATTGCTCACAAATGCACAGTAACATGTAGTTTTAAAATATAGCACATATTTTACTTTTGTTTTGCAAATAAATTACACCATCTCTGCATTAAAATAGGCAAAGACCATTATCGTTACATTCCACAAAACTAGTGTAACAATGTGTAAGAACCTCAAACTGAGTCACACGTTTTAGTCTGAGCAGTGGCATCATCTGATGAGGAGACTGTAGATACATGCGCTTATACAGACTTTCAAAATACAAAACATCTGGATAGGGCTTTGTAGATGACATTGGTTGATAAACATTTGGTTAAACTATCTGAATCACAGACACCTGCTGTTGTTTCATCAAAAACAAGAGCCTGGAATATGCTGGCTGACAAGAACTCTAATGCAATTGGAAAGTGGATGTTGACCAGCTTAAGAAACTATTAAATAAATGAAATTGACCCTGAAGGGGGGGGGGGACATACACAGGCTACTGGAACAAAGCAATTAAATTGAAGCCATGGAAAAACCTGATGTTGGAAATTCTTGATAACGCTGAAAAAAAAGAAAAAAAAAAAAAAAGCAGAAGAAAAAGGAAGAAAAGAAAAAAAATCCAGTTTTCCACAAAATACCAGGAGCTTTATTTGGCGGGATCAAAAGAAGTGCTGACAGCAAAGCAGTAGTAGAAGATGCATGTCAAGGGATATGTAGTCAGAATGACACAACAGAGAGTATGGAAATGACACCTCCCTCCAAAATAAGAAGACAGCAACAGTTGCAGCATATGAAACTGAAGAAACAATGCTGTTATCAGTCTCAGAATTGCTAAGAGTAATTTTACTACAGCAATTCAAAATAAACAAAATGAAAATTGAAAGAGAAGCCAATAAGCAAGCATCACGTGATAAATGGACTCACGACTGATGTAGATTTGAAGGAAATTTTAGTTTTTACAAATTTGTAAATTGTTAGTTACAAAATATATACATTAATCATAACCGATCCTTAATACTTAGAGAAAAAATAAAAATAAGAAAATAAAGATTTAAAAAAAGGAAAAAAAGGGGAAAAAAAAAAAAAAAAAGGAATAACATGCTTTATACAAATACACTTTTAATGTGTGGGGCACGTAGTTCATTCTTGTACATTCGTACAACAGTGCATGTGGGTACTTGTATATTTGTTGCTTTATAATTGTTCTCTATTTTACCTAAATCTTTTGAAAATATATTTTTGTTTTTAATACATAGTGGGAAGGGATATTAATGTCCTCAGTAATTTGATAAGAGGGAGAGAGGTGCTTGGAAAAGAATTTTATTTCTAAGACATATATTAGAATTTTACAAATGTCATTTCTTTTACACAATTCTGTTAGCTATGATATACTGTAACATTTCGTTGCGTTTGATTTGTCATCTTTCCTTAGTCACCATGTTCTTGTATTGCTCATTGTAAACCTCATTATTTTCCTCTACTTGAACCTCGTTCTCATCAAAAACATCATTTAGACTCTTTACTACATAATGTAAGGCAGCGCAAAGTATCACCACTTTGGGAATGTTTACAAGTGGAACATGTGGATTGGATTTTTTTTTTTCGTTTGTCCAAATAGCCTTTGTTTACAAGTGGAACATTTGCAGTTGCCGAGCGTGATGAATTAAAATACCTTTCATCTTCATTTCCAGGTGGCTTAAAGGGTGTAATCACTGATATCCTAAACCCTGAATCACAAATATGCAAGTGGCACCATAAAATTTGGACATCAATCCTCTAATAGGGCTGCTCCGCCAAATCCTGGTGTCATGAACACTTCCAGGCCATTCAGCCGACATGCTTGTAAATGTTTCAGTTACATTTGGAAGTAGCTTGTACATTTATACTGGGATAACCCTTGAGATTTATATATTCATCTCAATGGAAGTTGAGTTTCTTAATTTCTATATGTGTCCAATCCAGTGCTCCGATTACTGTAGGCATTGAAAATCGTGTTTGCCATAGAAGTTGAGCCTCATTCATTTCATGCAGCATTGAAGGGAATTTTATCCAGTTGTCACATTTATCGACAAAGCGATACACAACACAATTTTTTGTTAAGGTACTGTGATAAATACCGAAATCAATGGAAACCTGCAATGAAGTATTGAATTATCAATCTTGCTTATCTAGTTGAAATTAAGTAAGAAGCAAATTAATTATATCATTCTTATAATTCATAGATTTTGCCATAAAATTATATCTTAATAGGGCTGTTACATATTTCAATATGCATTGATCATTCATCGAACTGTAGAATTATGTAAATGCTCACCTGGGCCAGCGTAGTAATGCAACAATACTTCCATCTGACGTTTTGGAGAAAGTGCACCGCCTCTAATGTTGTGCTCAAGCAAAAATTCAGTCCTTAAAAAATTTATACTATCTTTTTCAAATTATGATAACCTTTTAGTCATCAATTTGCCTATGCTCAGAGTATTTCTTCCTGTTGTGACATTGCATGAACATGGCCATTGCAGATACTAAGCAAAAAGCTAGCATGCCTGCTGGAAGACCTGAGAAAAACTTAGATTTTACTATCCCATTTAGTATTACCTAGGTCTAATCACCAGTTATGCCTAGTAAATGCTAGCTCCCAGATAAATCTTAGGTTTTATAAGCTTAACATGTACTTGCCTTTTAATTCACAAACTCAAGTAAATACTTAAAAACTGGGTAATACAAGCAATTACTTCTTTTTATTCACTTCACCTATGTGATCAATGTAGCCGAATGCTTTTGAGAGAACATAAAATGGGGCTCCAATCTTATTATTTTCTAACCTCATTGAAACCTGATGTGAAAACTCTGCAATCGCAGTAATTGATAAACCTTTTAGAATATCATGTTGAAATTCCTGAATTGTATTATTTTTCTTTAGAAATTAATCATCTGTTCAAACAGTTTATACTGTAAGTGTAATCAGGACAAAAATTGCAACCTGTTTTATATCTGTTGTATAAGAAGACTTAAGATTTTGGGCACCCTTTTTTACGCTTTAACTATTGTCTTATCTGCCGACATTATACTATATATAGGTATATATTTAACATTCCCTACTGCCTTAAATTGTAACATGATTCCAAAATGAAATTTTACTTACTCATAATTTCAGGAATATTTTGCAACAGTTGTGGAAATCTGGAGATGCTAACAACATCCCTTATCATTTCGTGGACTTTGTCAACACTGAAACAGTATGAGACAATGAATGCTTTTAAAAGGAAACAGTATACATTTAACATTATACACACAGACACCTTTTCTTTTATTTTACAGAACCTATTAGAATAGAAGTGGGATAATTACAGGAAAACTTTATTTTTACATTTTTCCAGGAGCTTAGGGGGAGAAAAAAAGTGCAGGGTGGCAAAGCTAAAATTAGCCTGCCTCCCCTTTGAATGTGAATCCATGCTCAACAATGGACTGTTTTATGCATTACTGATTTTTAGTTTTCTCCAATTATTGATTGTTAGCATTCTTCTATCAGCTTTTTATTTCATCAATGAAGTTAGACGTTTCTCATTGTATTCTACAAAATGACTTTCTCGATTGAAGAAGACTTGCAATTGTGGAAAAATATGTGAACAATTAAGGAAACTCACAAAATTTTTAGGTCAAATATCCGGATAAAGGACTACCACAAAGAGAACAATACAAATGTGTATAATAATTGGTGTGCCTAAAATTCTGCAAAATGTAAAACAGCAAAGAATTCCTTCAGTTTGCACACCAGCAGTGAAACAAATCCACACACAATACAGGAATTATTATTGGTGAGAAATTACCTTGTGATTGACATTCTGCCGACATGTGGCCGCCTTGGTGCGCTGTTGCCATATTTACTCGCGTGTCCATCTGCAGCGACAAATGCTCCACTGCTTCCTCTAAAATGTCTTCTCTCCATGCATACCCCTCGTATGTTTAACTATTTTTCCCCATTTCTCACTAGTTACCTCATCTATTCCTTTCCTGTATTTCACTAAACTGAAAAGTTTTGTTTCGGCTAAAGTAACCTCAACTTACTTATCACGGATGTAAGACATTTTGAAATGACAGTGTCACTCATGATATTTCTAGGATGAGAACAGGAGCAATGAATGCGATATATAAAAGGTAGTAACAATTATAAATGTAAATCCTTACGATCACTATGTGTAACACGACCCAATTTTTCACAGAATGCAATCAAACAATCAGATTACAAAGAATTGGTCAGTCATGCATGAGAACGAGCGCCTAAATTTCCCTGAACCACATATGTGTTGCAACGCTGATGACGTTACGTCTCTGACGGTTATGTATTTTTACACTATGATTGGTCAGCAATCTGACGAGCCCCTGCCAGCAGACGACACACCCCACAAGTGTCAAATCACAAGGAAATTTCTCACCAATAATAAAAGGCAGCATCAGCCATGAAGTTGCTGCCATCGATATCCCAGCTTTACACGGTGTGTATCTGAATATGCTTAAACATGCACAGCTCCAGGAGGTTCCTTCAACATCTTTTGTAAATGTATTTTTCATTGTAAATGGTAAGTCCATTTCAGCTCTTCGTTTCTGTAATTTCACTGCATTTCCTTTATATTACATGGCTATCCTGTATAAGTGTAATAATGCATAAGTGAAAGCTTGGATTATGCAAAGAACAGAGGAAAAAGAAAATTATACAAACCTGGTATCAAAAGTATATTATAATGCAGTGTCTAAGAAATCCAACAAATTCTAAGATTCTATGTGATGACTTAATTTTGGTGGCTGCTAAATGAACTATCAACATCAAAACAGTATCTTCAGTGAATGCCAATCTCTATATAATATTGCTATGTTCAATTACCACAGTACAGAGAATAAAAGTGAAATCTGCATAAACAAGCCAATCTGCACATTCTTTAGGCATTAATTTAAAATCATAGAAATCATAGCCCAGTGATATTTTTTAGTCAAAATTATTTTAAATCTTTAAATGAATTTAGCTATGAGAGCAAATTGAACAAACTATGCTGCAATGCAAAACTTTAGAAAATACCTGTCAGACATAAAAAATAAGTGACACAGGAGCAGAATATTTTTTTGAAGCAAGGTTGTACATTGTCTTTAATATGGATTTAAAACCCCTTTTTACCATGATGTCATGCCAGAAAATATTTAAAATAACTTACGGTTGATAATTATTTACCCGTGCATGTAGCTATTCTGAAGAACACAATGCAGCCAAATCACCAAATTACCAATTTTGAAGAAAACCAACAGCCTTATTGTCAGTAAATTACACTAGCTTTACAGTTTATCACCAAATTAAGATGAGTCGCTGTAGCACTATGTAATCATGTATAATGTTTGTCCCTAAATTATTAGCTACGTACCCTAGTCACATAACCCGCTCATTAACTGCACCAAGCCTAAATCTATCTGTACTGTTTGTCCCAAAATTATTAGCTATGTATACTAAATACTTAACACACTCCTTAATTAAACTAGCCTAAACCTAATCTCTACAACACAGGGTCACCTGCCCAATGTCTTCCACAGGTTCCTGCTACAGGATTTTTGGTATCAATATGCCACAAATATCATGTACGTGAGCATCTTAATGTTAGCATCAAATACCACCCCTTGATAGCCGATGCCATAGAGCTCGCCAGCAAGATTCAATATTATTTGTGTGCACATTTATTGGTGGATCTAAAAAATGTACAGAATGATTTACTGCCATGTAGGCAGAAAATCCTCCAACCATCAACCCATAGTAGTCCCTCCAGGCATGTATTGTGCCGGTGAACTATGTACTCAAGCTGTAAAGCGTGTTTGTGTCCCTATTATTATTCAGTCATATCGTCATCCACACCGTATTTGTTTCCACATGTCCAAGGTTCCAGTTGCCCTCTACAATGTTCCACGTATGGAATTTCTGCTGTCCTATTTTATATTTGTTGATTTGAACAAGATTTCTAGGACCACCAATTTTCCCTCTCAAAGTGTTGGAAACCATGCAGCACACTTTACAGCAGTAATCAAACCAAATAGTTACTGTCTGCGAACTTGCACGTTGGTCTCCAACCGAACACTCCATTATTGTCACCTATGACTGCTTGTATGCAAAGCAGTGTATGAGGAACAGAATCACCTTAGCTCTGCCTGCTCGAACCACATTCCTTTGCACACAAGTGACTTTTTCATGTCTAATTCTAAAATAAATAAATACAAAATGATAATAAAACAAGTGACTCAATAATAATAACAAAATTTGCAAGAGCTCTATTTTAACATTCCTACCTGCAAAAAATTTGGAATATGTGCGGGCCAGTCTCTTAATGGGGTACAAGATCGTATTGCAATCAGAACACAACATTGTTCTCAGCAGACCCTCGTCAAATAATAATTCTGGATCATTTAGATAAACTGACAGATCTGCCTTATTTATCAGATGAGCCATTTCTAAAACTAGAACTGTAAGAAGAGCGCCGGTAAGATACTTTTAATTCTTGCACTACAACAAATACTGCTTGATCACATCCATGTTTGTAAAGCAACAGAACTTCAGAGAAAGCATGGTCAGGACTTTTCAAAAATGAACCGGTTGTTAAACGCTTCCAGATGGTGTTACACAGTTTGTTTTCCAAATGCCTGAGAATTATTTGCAGAGGTTGGCTACGATTAATAAAAATGATGTACAGGTTGGCTGCTTCGTGAGATGCAATATGGCTTAGTCTTTGGTGGTTCTGTCTACTTGCGCATGCACATTGGGGAACCTTCGGACTTGGAACAATTTCTTGCCATCTCTCGTCACATGTCAAGCATCCCCAAAACTTAATTTACTTTCAGAAACATGCATTCTAAAATTTGTCAGAATCACTTTCGTATAAGAATATAAAACTAAACTTCAGAAAGCTAATTTTGTAAATATGGTCACTAGTTTGCTATATTATGTAGCCCCAAAATAACTTAGTAATTTAATAACATTTTACCATCTTAAATTCTGCTCACTACTAATAAATGAAAATAAAAAATACTTACTTTGGTCCAATCAGTAACTTTGTTAACTGTATATAAAATTCCTCAGAGTAAGAAGGCAGAAAGCTGTTGTACACGAGTAGTCCTGGATAGCCTTTGTTTTGCAATACAGATCTCAAAGTGATGCAAAATTTTAGCCAATAGGATGCTCCCTGTAAATATATTTTAAATCTATAATACTTATGTTTTGTTTTTGTAAAGCTAGGTTTCCCTCTCATTATAATAAACATGTCTGCAATGTATGGTTAATGAATAGAACAAGTCTTAGCTTTATATGTTCTATAAGTTAACTTACTGTAGTAACATTTCATGTTAAGCTATTTATGTTTATTGTTATTTTTTTTATTCACAATGGGTAGTATTTTGTATTGTTTCATTGTCTCTTTCTGCATTTAAGCCTTGTTATTACGTCCAGGCATCATCCCACTTGTTTGAATAGCCTGGGATGGGGTGGTTTGCTCAGTGGAAGAGCATGGTGTGAGGAGAGCGGCCTGGACTGTTCTCAGGGAGTTGAAATTCTTCAAGAGATGTTGGCTTGCCATTCCTTCCTGTGTGCGTCAGGTCCAAATGACTAGTTGACTTAACTTGTGTTAGTGGCTGCATGAACTTTGTAATACTGCAAGCATCCTTTTTGAACATGACTTGACAGTAACTTTAATCTGCATTATATAATTGGCCCCAGGCTTTGCTGGCTAATTTCCTGTCTTTCTCCTCCCTCACTGTTTCATTCAAAATTAAGTGTTTGTCGACACTGGGGTCAAACAGTTAATGTTATGTGTCAACTGGGATAATACTGTGTGTATACCAGTGAAGGTATGATGCTTTGTCCCCATTTTACTCTGTGGTCTTGTGGTGGAGAAACTAGTTTCAGTAGTGAATCTTTCAATAAAATTGCACGTGATCCATTAGATTTGCATAAGTCATGCCATTTGTCCCAGAGTATTTTGCCTTATGCCCCTGTTCTGAAGTTATCGAGGTGGAAGTTCTTTGGTTCAAAACTAATTCATGTTCTCTCAGAAATTTGTGCTGATGTGTTTGATGCATTTATTTAACTTAACAAGGATCTGATAGTTCAGGCAGTTGTTTTTCTCTTGAGATTAATTTTAATTGTTACAATCACCCATTTTAAGTAATTTTCGTAATAACTTGTTTCGTTCTTTGGAATTGTGTCGAACTGGATTTTCATTTTCTAAGTCAGAACTCTTAGATTATCAACAAATATACCTAATTTTTCCCAATAAGAGGTGTTTAGGCCAGGGCAGGAGAATATGCCAGACATAATACTTATTTTCACAGTGATAAGGAGTAACTGAATTATTAATTTTGAGAAATATTTCCCAAGCAAGTAAAGCATCAGTTGCTTAATTCAGTATTTAACTTAGAATTTGATTTTTATATTTCAAGGTTTTTATGCTAGTAATAACATTTTACTCTGTGTTCTTTTACCATGAATATACTTGAAAGATACTAAAAAGCAATTCAGTGCAGAATTATTTCCACAATGCTACTGAGGTTTAAGTATTAACTTTGTGAAATATTTCCCAAGCAAGAAACTCAGAATTCAATTCAGAATTATTTCTGTAATGCTATTAGTAACTGAATTGTTAGTTTTGCTAAATATTTCTAAAATAGGTAAAGCATTAGCTCAAATTTAACTCAGAAATATTTTCACAGTGCTAGTGGTTAACTGAATTAATAACTTCGTTAGATATTGTCAATGTAAATAAAACATTATTAGTTTAACTTAGAATTTAACTTACAATTTTATTTTGATAGTTAAAGATCTTTATTCCAGCAAGGAATATTTATTCTGTGTTTTTTTCCAAATGAATAGATTTGAAAGTAAATAATAAGCAATTCAATGGAGAATTACTTGTATAGTAACTATTGGGTAACTATTATTAATTTTGTGAAATAATTCCTAAGCAAGTATAGCTTTAGTTGCTTAACCCAGAATTTGATTCAATATTATTTCTGTATGCTATTAGTAACTGAATTTCTAGTTTTGGTTAATATTACCAATACAAGAGAAGCATTAGTTGCTTAGCTCAGAATTCAGCTTGCAATATGATTTTGATTATTAAATCTTTATTCCAGTAAGAGTATTTTACTCTATGTTCTTTTCCTGTGAATAAATTTGAACGTTACTAAAAAGCAATTGAGTGCAGAATTATTTTCACAGTGCTACTGATTAATTGAAGTATTAACTTTGTGAAATATTACTAAGCAAGTAAAGCATTATTTGCTTAACCCAAAATTCAATTCAGAATTATATCTATAATGGTATTAGTAACTGAATTATTAATTTTGCTAAATATTTCCTAAGTATAGTATTAGCTTCTCAATTCAGAATTTAACTCAAAATTATTTCCATAGTGCTAGTGGTTAACTGGATTGTTAACTTTCCTGCATTGCCAATCCAAGTAGAGCATTAGTTACTTAAGCCAGTATTCAACTTCATAACATGATTTTCATGACTAAGGTATTCATTCTAGCAAGGATATCTTGCTGTGTTCTTTTCCAGTGCACAAATTTATAAGTTACTAATTAGACTTAAAGGAAATGAAAAATTGACCAACTCTTCTTAACCCATTTTCTTCTAATTTGTTTGGGTATGTGAAAGTAGCAGGGAGTTCCAAACACTCTGAAGTAGTCAATCTTTGGAGGTGACATCCTGTCCATAATTCTAATAGGCATTTATCCTCTACATCTGTAAGCTCAGTTTAGTCCAAACACTGCAGTTTAGTAGCTTCTGCCCACAGTCCAACAGGCAGATCTTTTGAATGAATCATTGAACGAGCAGCCTCCACTAATGTTTATTTTCTTTTTGTGATGCACCATTCTGCTCGGGTATATGGTGCTGTCATGTGATAGGCTATCCCATGCTGTCTTGAGGAGTGATTTGACCTGACAATTATCAAATTCACCTCCTGTATCGCAAAATAACTGTTGAATGTGATTTCTAGCTGCTTCCAGTTCATTAACAAAGGCGTTTAGGGCTTCGTAAGTTCATCTATTATTTTCAAAAAGAAAACTCTTCTGAACTATGAATAATCATCCTTCAAGCATAGAAAATATTTTGATCCTGGTAAGGATTCCTCCTGCATGGATCCATTCATCACATAGGTTTGGGCAGTTAGACCTGCTTCTGAATGGTTGATGATGCTGTTTTCCATAAACACATCCTTCACAAAATTCTTCATGAACAGCGACATCAACACCCAGACATTATAAAACATTCTTGATATGACATTTATTCTGATGACAGAGCCTTTCGTGCCACAATTGAAGGGTTGCAGACTCCTCAGCAATATAAACATCAGCAGGTTTTTGTGGTGCCACAATCTCCATATTCAAGGTGTACAGCCCACTTAGAGTTTGGCTACCATCTAATTTAACAATTCCATTTTTCTTAAATAGGCACTATTTACCTTTTGCTTTCAATTCAAAGCCTTTATTTATTGCCTTGGACATACCAAACATCTTTTAAGTGATTAATCTGCCATAAATTTACTTCAATTTTGGTCACAATAAGACCTTGGCCATAAGCAATTTATAATTTCACTGTATCTGCTTTTATAGTCCTAGGAACAGCAAATGGTTCATATGAATGAAAGTAGTTCTTATGTTTGTCATAAGAATCGAGGATCCTCTATTTGCCATCCATTCAGATGGAGATGCATAATGGAAAGCCAAAAAAGTCCCCCCATGGCATACATCTCCCTTTTACTTAGGGTCTCTTCCTTGGTTTTACAATTTTTAGGCAACGTGGCCATATTTAAAACATTTTAGCAAATGAACCAGTATGCCCCGCACCTGAGGGTGCTGCATGATTGGCTAAGGGGTGCTGAAGATATAGAGTTAAATAAAAAAAAAATTACTGTCTACTTAGGCATTGTAAGGTCTTGAAATAAAATAAGTCAAATTAATTACTCTCATGCATGGCATATGGTGACAGTGGTCAATTCATTCTTATGATTCAGTTATATTAATATCTAGCAGATGGCATTGCAGCCAAGCCCTGCTGAACATTCCCGAGACTACTTGCCTCCTCACAAACATTCCCATGACTTTGACAGATCAATATATTAAATTTTGAAACTGCTTTCATTTATTTTCTTCACAGCGTTTAGCTATGGATAAGTTCATTGATAAACATAAATGCCAGGACAGTGAAACTGAACAATTGACTTCTACTGTTGGTTTTAAGAAGCCAAACCTTACAGTTTCTCCTGGACCGTTAAATTCAACACCTCATACGTTTGGAGAGGAAATCATAGGCCCTGCAAGTCAGGTTATAGTTTCAACAATACTGGGTGAAGGAGCAGCTAATCAAATTTCGAAAATTTCTCTCTCCAACAACACAATCAGGCGCACAATATCAGAAGTGTCACGTAATATCAATGAACAAGTCAAGGAGAAAATAAAAACTGGTAGAATATTTGCTTTGCCAGAAGATGAGAGTATCAAAATTAACAAAAAACACAACTCCTTGGTTTTATCAGATATATTGATGATAAAGATATAATGAGCAGTTTCTTTTCTGCAGACTGCTGGAGACTACAACCGCATGCCATTATAATTTTTTTTCTATTAAGTCCTATCTCAAGATGATCTTTCACGGAAAAACTGTTGTGGTATATGTACTGATGGTGCACCATCTATGTCTGGGAAATTTAAAGGTTTTACTGTCAGAGCTCTCAATGAAAATCCATCCGTTATTATAACTCTCTGTTTCCAGCATAGAGAAGCATTAGTCGTGAAAGTGTAATAAAGATTATGCCCCAGTATTGAACCTATTGTAAAACTGAAGTGCATTAAGTCTCGGCCTTTTAAGTGCAAGATTTTTTAACGGTTATGTTGTGCAACAGATGCAGCTCATACCTCGTTACTTCACACAGAAGGTGGTTGTCACAGGATCATGTATTGAACCAGTTTCTCAAACTTAAAGAACAGGTGAAAACTTTTTTAAGGATGAAACTCAAGACATATTTCATGAGCTGTTACTAAGTGATTCTTGGTGTTTGGAACTGCCTTATCTGGAAGATATTTTACATAAGCTGAATGAACTGAATGTTTCAATGCAGGGTCGACAGGAAACAACAATTTCCTCAAAAGGAGATCTGCAGTACAGAAAGAAGATGTTGGACTGTCCATCTCTTCTTAATCTGGCAGTAGATAAAAATCTATTGAAGTTGAAAGACCACATTTGTGATCACTTATCAAGATTGCAAGATACATACTTTCCATCTATTTCCACTATGAATCTTGACTGGGTTTGATTTCGTAGTGCAGAGGAAATAGATTTCCTGCTTGCGAACGAGATGAATTTATTGATCTTTGCGCTGATTACACACTCATAGGTAAGCTCGCCAAGAGTGAGGATCTGTGGCTACTTTTTGGTTTCAATGGAGAGGAATATCTTAACATAATGAAGAAAGCAATTAACTCACTTTTGCCCTTTTCAACGTCCTATCTATGTGAGCAAACCTTCTCTGCTATGGTAACAATAAAATCTAAAGCAAGAAATAGACTGAATAACCTTGAGAATGATTTGAATATTTCATTGTCAACTGTAAAGCCTGAAATAACATATCCATGCTCTAAGCATCAATCACAAGTTTCACATCAAACCGACACTATTGATGTATTTTTATTCAGTGACTGTAGTAAAATTCAGTATTATTTTATGGTGTTATTGATTATATAATATTTCAATAAATTAACATATTAAACTATTTTTTTTTAATTCAAGGTGTTTAATGTTATTCCCAAGGGTGTCATGAACTTCAAAAGGTTGGGAAACACTGATCTAGTGGAACTGTTCCCATGCCAAGAGAAGTAATTCAAAATTTCCCACCTATTGGATAGAACTATACTACAGCCATTAAAGCTTGAAAAGCAGGTTTGACAAAGAAGACCTGCATGTAGAAATTTATATTCTTAGCAGCATTGAAGTTCATTTCACAGTTCAGAAATAATAAATACAAAGTTCTTTCATTGCAGCAATGTTTCTTTTCTTTTTCTTCTTAATGACAAGATAGCATTTTTTTTTGTATTAAATATTTTAATCTAATATTCTAAACAAAAGAGGAATGATAAATACAAGGTACCAGTATGGGATTTTATTTCAGAGCAGGAGCTTGATAGTGTTACCTATACAGTAATCCCCCTTAACACTAAAGTTGGGGAGATCCATAATGATCCCTGACAATCAGTACATACTCTCAGCTGATAAGAGGTGTGTCTGCCTCTCTGCCAATGGATTCATGCTACATAAGCAATGATGTCACCCTTGTTACAAGATGCAACAAACATTCCTCAATGCAGTTTCAATGGGTGCAAGTATCCACTCGTACTGCACTATTTTGTCTTGCTATAGACTTTTTACGTGTCGTAATGTACTATTGTGCTGTGTGCTAGTGTTTCAGTTTGTTTGTTTGAAAATTGCTTATTGTCCTGCTGCAGCCATGGATGGGGCAAAGTGGCAACAGTGTGGAGCGGCCACGAGGTAAGGCAACTCTCTGACTTTAGCACACTTTCAGAACTGCTAATATATTCAACTCAAATAACTTAATAAACATTAATGCCTTTACTACCTTTAAATTTACAAAATATTTCCCTTTCTTTTTGTAAAAATATTAAAAACTTGGTCTGAACATAATCACATCATTTTGCAACGTCTATAAATGATTGCCTTGTAACTAAAGCTCCCTTAAATGCATGGCATGCAATGTGATTACATTTAGTTTATACACCAGCAACAGTTAGAAGAACATAAAAATAATCTTGCCATTGCATTTTACAAGGCATTGTCCTTTATAGGGAAGAAACATGACTTTAGTAATGTGATAGTTGAAAATGAGTCGGAATAGTAACACTCGCCTCACTTATATGTAATTATGTTCAAAACATATGTTTCAAGGGCAATTGCCCTCTTCTTCAGTTGAAGTCCGACTAACATAATTACATATAAGTGAGGTGAGTGTTACTATTCCGACTCATTTTCAACTATCACATTGATTAAAACTTCACTTGTCTCAAACTTCTGAGTTATTTAAAATGACTTTAGTACTTAATTCCCTTTTAAACAACCACAACTTACAATCTGTCGACTAGTTTAGCAAGTCATATTCTTACAGTACCTGCTCCTGCCACATTTGAGTAAATGCTGCAACATTTTTGCGATACACATCATATAATGTTCTATTTATGTAACTTTCAAACAAATCCTTGTCCTCTTCATCAAGAGGAATGTTCCTCATTGTGCTAACCACTTGGCCTGCAACAAAGATGACAACTGTCAGTACAATTATAGAAGGCAAAAAACAATATGCCATTTAATGTAAATGAAATATTAAATATAATTGAATCAATAAAATTTGTGTATGGAAATTATAACCTGTGATGAGTTTGAACTAGACTGAGATGAAATTTGAACACTATAACATCACTAAAAGGTGATTTTATCTGGACATGTTTCAAAGCTTCTTCCGCATCATTAGCTTTCTCCAAACGATGCAGATTTTCCCCAGAGGTTTTAGAAGGGGTTGTAGATTGATGTGATTTGTGCTTTTATTATGAAAGTTTCAGAGGCTACTGTGTGGCAGCAAATCAAAATACATGTTTTGTTTAAGATGTGGATTTTCTGCCACACATTTTGTGTGTATTACTACTTATAAGCTTTATGTTTTGTTGCACTTCATAATTGGATAACCAGAAGAAATGAGCAATGGGGATTTGTCTGTTGTATTTAATTACTCTTCAAGTGTTCCATTAGTCTTTTCCCCAGATTTCTTTTTAGTTTTTCCTATGTAAAGTTTGTGCATTCTGGTTGGGATACACATAATTCAAAGTAACTGCTAAGACAGCTTTCAAACATTGCCTCTTGAATGTGGTAGACATTGCTGTGGTGGCAATATTAGTTATATGCTACACTTGTCCATATATTTGTGCAGTATGTCCTGCTGCAGCACCAGAAATAAATATACCTATTGCAGTTATACTAGTGCAGATGTATTTATTACTGATACATTACCAATGCAAATCTAACAGTTAGGGGCTGTAACTGTTTCAATGTGCCAGTTATGATGTTAGAATGAATATTTAGTCATTGTCTTTCTGCATTTATTTTACAAAATGATTGACAGTGAAAGTTGCAGTGGCATTGTAGCGATATTACTACCAATTGCTTGACTTGAAAGGAAGATTAATTTTTGCACTGGAAAATGGGTACATTTTATCTGAGAGATTGAGTTTGGGAAAGCATTGAAAGTTATCCTGAAGGATACAACTAGTGAAAAAAATCAGACTAATGCAATGCTAAGGCTCTAAACAAGACAGGTCTTATGATAAAGCCAGCTTGCTAACCTTATGTAGAGAAGCAACTACAATGAAAGAAGTCTTTGAAGACAATGGTGTTAACAGAAAGTACAAACTACTATAAAATTTCAATTGTCAAGACTTGACAACCACTTAAATATGAACACAGAACAAGTTTATACAATCAGTCAACATCAGGAACCACCTACATTCCATGGAGAAGCTATTAGATGAACTTGTTGATGCAATGATATAGCAGGATTAGCGATCATTTTGAACCCATGGGTCAGATTTATAACGATTGTGAAGTGACAATCAGTGGTCATATGATTGTGCAGAAGTTGGCATATACTGCCAAAACTGGGGACATGTCATCAGAGAATGCTGTTCTCCATTCTCGTCCCAACTCTTAACTTCCAGCAGCAACAAACCAACAGTTCATTGTTTATATCTCATCAAGGAATGTCCAACAAATGTCAGCTGGAAAAAGAGCAAGAAACCAAAGCAACAAGGGAAGAAACCTTATCAGAAGACATTCTTCACAGCCTTGAAAAGCAAAAGCAGAATAGAAGTCTAGTTGACAGAAAAAACGGATTATAGAGTCAGGTGCTACCATCTCACATGTCCTCAAAAATGGCTAAAAAAGATACACAGTGAGTTAAATAAACAGTCACAGCTGGCAAAGAAGAGTTAAGGTGTGCAGCTAAAGGCATTGTGTCGATCCTAGATCTAGAGTACCAGATATGAATGCTAATCTGCTGTGAATAGGCAAAATAGTGATAAAGATAATTTATATATTAAGTGAGTTGGGAATTGGTAACACTACATCACTGAAAAAATCTGATGTGTACCATTCACATGACTTTCTCCATATCCCTGCAACAAATAATTCTTAAAAAGCTTATACTTCTATTTACTTTATGCTACAAATTAGCAGAAATAGTCTTATTACTCGCATCCTTGTAATTAGAAGCGAAATAAGGGACAACCGTAGGTTAAAGTGATAGTCAAAAGCTGGTTGCTATGTCAATGAAGTTCCTTTGTTTATATGGATAGGAGTTGACAAGTTCCAGTATGAGAAAAGTATACGTTTTTCATAGCAGAAACCAAAAATAAGAAATGTCACAAAAACGACGAACTCCACGAAAAAAATGTACATAACATAAATTGTGTGTTTTAATGTGCTCTACATTTTTTGTGTAGTAAGTTTTTTTCCATCTCTTACGGTTTAGCAGTTATTCAAAATTTAGTAAAATTCATCCAGAATAAACTACTCTTCAGAGGCTATTCCCAGAAAATTCAAGATATACATTTAATTTGTCAGGTAAATATGTTTAATATCCGAAATTTTAATCAAAATCGTTAGAGCCATTTTTGAGAAAATCAAAATTTTCGAAAAAAGTTCCATGTAAAGGGTAGTTGGGGTGGGGGGATTTTTCTCAAAATCTTCGTGTCGCATCCCTGGAAGATACTAAACTTAAATACCAAGTTTGGTATTTTACACACTTTTCGTTTTTGAGTTATCGTGTTCACAGACACACACATGGACCTTTTTGTGAAAATGCTTTTTTTGGATATTGGGGACCCTAAAACATATATTTCCAGTGAAATCTCAGTATTGAATTTTTGGTGGAGTGCAATACTTTCTCTATATACTATGTACATAGTGCGTATGGAGAAAGTAAAAAACACTTACTTGGCTGCATTTCGGGAACATGTTTTTGTATACCATGGTGATTCTGAGGAGCTAAGGTGATGTGCTTTTTGAAGATTTTTTGGAATTTGTGGTAAGCCCAGGGGTGGTAAGTAAACTTGCTTTATGTTTGTGCTTCTTGTGGATTTTGAAGTACTGTTTTTTCCATGAATGTGCTTCTGTCTTTCAAATTGCCTGATCTTATGTATTAGGGTATTTTGGTAACCCTTTTTGATGGCTAGTTGTATAAGCAGGTATTTTTTTTTCTTGTATTCATTTTCCAAGAGGTAGATGTACCAATGTGTGTGTTGTGCTATTTAGGATGGCATGTTTGTGTGCTATTGGATTGTAGCTATTGTTTTTATGTAGTTTTCGGTAGGAAATGGAAATGGTGTTTTATTTATGGACACTCTTTAACTGCTGTGGTTCTCAGCATCCCATTCTGGGTATGAAAGAACACTTAATTTTGCTCAGAGGCCTCTTTTTGGCTTGAGGTTCTTTTACATGCCAACCAACAGCTTTACTTCCCCTATGAAGGAAGCCGTGTGTAGTTTTCCATGTGGGTAGGTTTTCTGAAGATGCCAAAAGTAGGTTGTGATTTCTAATGATTTTTATAACCAAATACAGCAACTGTCCATTTTTTTCTTTTTCCATACTGAATTTTATGGATCTTTTTTGTAAATTTAGCAATTTTAGGGTATCTCCCTAAAGTTTTATTAGAACTATGGCAAAAATATTGTATACATGACACAACCAGATCTTGGAATAGTTTGTGGGAAGTTCTTTGTGATTTGGCACTTAAAATGACTTCCTGTATAATTCCACTAAGAATGGTGATAAGAGTTGCCCATGGTTACTTCAGTGGTTTGTTTGAAAATTTTAGCTTGAAAAGAGTAGTTTTGGATCAAGCATAGCTTCATTAGCTTTACAGTCTTCTGTTTGTTTCCCAGTGAATTCTTGATATCAAATTTTTTGGTGGAACATAATACCTTCCTTAGCTATGCACATTATACACATGTGCTTGAGAAAGCAAAAAAAATCTGATGTGTTCCATTGACATGACTTTCTCTACCCATTCTACACACTTCCTACAAAAGATTCTTCTTCTTTCTATTTCATATTAATGAATTAAATCTTAGCAGAGTGGTCTTATTACTTAGTTCTTTATAAATAGAAGGGGACTAAGAGAATACACCAGCTAAAGCAATTGTCAAAATTTTAAAAGCTGGCGCTATGTGTTTGTCATTGATTTTTTTTTATTTGCATGGCCAGGAGTAAAATAAAAACACAGATGACTTCCTATTTGAGAAAAGTACAAGTATTTTAAAACTGAAATTAACCTGGATTATCTCAAAAATGGTTAGCTCCACAACAAAAATTCCCCGGACATGAATTTGTGATTTGAAAAATGTTACATTTTTGTGCAGTAAGTTTTTGTCCATTTCTAACAGTTTATCCGTTATGCAGAAGTCATTCAGAATGAAGAGGACTTCAGAGGCTATTCCTAGGAACTTCAAGATATAAATTTTTAGTTGTCATATAAATATAATGCATTTAACAGTATTTCCTCGAAATAATTGTTAGGATGTTTGAGAAAATCTAACATTTTGAAATTTGCTATTTGGGGTGGGAGGACTCTTGTAAATCTGTGAGTCACATTCTTTGGAGATAATAAACCTAAATACTAAGTTTGGTATATACAGACTTCGTTTTTGAGCTATACTGTGTGTGTGTGCGCGCGCACGCACACATGCACGCACACACCCACGCACGCACGCACCTAGTGGGGAGATTTCTGGTGAAATCTTGGTATAAAATTGTTTGATAGAATGTAATACTTTCTCTACCCACTATGTGCATACGTGATCGAGAAAGTAATAAGGTTTGACTGTCTTCACAACATATTACTTTTGAGTATATTTTTTTAAGCAACTGTTCTACTTATAATCTCACCAGTTAACTTATATGTATACATTATTTACCTAACAGTAAATCCACTGAATCTTCTATACTTAATTAACTAAATCAACTCCTTCAATTCATTATCTTTGAAGATAATAAAAGAACACAGCACCATTTTGGAAGGTAAGGATATAAAATATATGAGGAATAATTGAAGTACTTTTTGATGTTCTAATTTCACTCAACCTCCCCATGCCAGCATATAATTTTGGACAATATACACAGTTCTATAGACAAACGGAAAGTTTCACTGATCACAAATGTTTTCCAATGAAGGGTCTACAACACTCCAAAGAATTGTTCTCTTTCTCATACTATTAACCTATGTCCCAAGAGAGATCTGTATTCCATTCACATGGTTTTCTTCACCTATTCTGTAATGCTTGCAGAAGCTTATTCTTTCTTATTCATAACGATCAAGATAAACATTAGCAGAAATGATCTTATTACTTAGTTACTTATAAGTAGAAGGGAAATAAATGAACATACTAAGCAAGAGTGATAGTCAAATCATTATGTGATTGAAAGTCATTCTCTTTGCATGAGGAGTCTAAAAATGTCCAAGTGATTCAAGTTTTAATTAAGTATTTTAAGCCAATAACAAGAAATATCTCTGAAATGGTTAACTCCACAAAAAAATTATATTCAACATATGGTCGATTTTAACAAGCCTTACATTTTTTGTGAGGTAACTTTTTGTCTATCTCTTATGGTCTACCAGTTATGCAGAAGTCATTCAGAGGTTATTCCCAGAAAATTCAAGATATACATTTTATTTGTCATAAAAGTATTTTTAATATACAGTAATTTAATAAAAATCTTTTAGTCATTTTGAATATATTGATTTTCTAAAAATGAAAATTTTAATTTTTCCATGTAAAGGGGAGTTTGGGGTGGGGGATTTTCTTGAAAATGTTTGTCACATCTTTGGAAGATGAACTTAATTCATTTGGTATTTAACCAACTTTTCATTTTGGATTTATCATGTTCACAGACACACCAACTTTTTTCTCTCTAAAAATGTAATTTTTATACAGGGGCCCCAAAACGTGTTTGGCAAAATGCAACACCTTCTGTAGCTATGTACTAAGTAGAGAAACTAATAAAAACTGGAGACATACAAAAAATGTAACAAGAAAAAAATAATCTCATTCCAACTTCTTGCAAGAAGCTGGTAAAATAATACAAGACTTCAGCAATGCAAACAGCACTAAATGTATTCCTATTTCAACCACATCCTATAAAACTAGGCGGTCCCTTAGTGGAATTAACGATGTAAGATAGCAAGAACAAAGCTTACTGCTGACATGAAAAAGGTATCCAACATGACCAATTAAGTTAACGTTGTGCCATGACTGATCAAGCAGTGGAAGCAAGATTCACGGCTAGCTTTCTTAACCTTTTCATTGCTAACATATTTTTAGGCAAGAAACACTGCTTGCTGAGTTAAGGGGACACTATGGTGAAAAATTGCCAAAAACCCAAAATTTTGTTTTGACCAATAACATTTGGCCATAAGTTTGTGTATTTCAAGTTGAAAATGCAATAATATGCATTCATAACTAAAAAAAGTGAGTATAGTAATATTTTTCAAAATTTACAGAACAGGTCTCACGTTATCATCCAGACATGCCGTACCACAGATTATTTAACCTGAGCCCTTGCTATCCTAAACCACAGGCAAGATAGAGCCCCTGGTGGACCTTCCCACACCCCACAAACAGCGTATTTCTGGCCATGAAATAGAGACTATTTTGGTAGCAGAGTGCAGCTTGACTTGGACCAAATGACCTGCAGTTTCCCTTACTTTACATATTTCTCGGAATTGGTGTTAACATTCTGTGAGAGTTGACAGATATAATTGATTTAAAAATTGCTGCAAGAGAATATGAAATTCGAAGACTTGCAATCGCTCAAACCTCCAGTAGAGTTAACTAGACCGTAGCATGGCTGAGATAATTTTTCACGACTGAGTTATCTCGACCATAGTAGTGAAAAAACCTCTGCAACCTCCAAATCTTTAATTTGGGATATCTGGAAAATTAGAATATCTCAGATAACTTCATAACAGGTGTAATGTCTACTAATTTATTTGCAACCATTTCCATCAAAAATGACAAAATTCCTTCAAAAAAAAATCCTAATATAATATTAAGCCATGCTCTCAAATGCATCTGGAAACCAATTCAGACAAGAATTATAACATCTCATTTTAACTAAAATTATATTCCCACAAGTTTCAGACCAGGACTTGATAACATACATTAGGAATTTTTAAACAATTTTCCTTAACTTTGTATTGAGTACATCCTCATAATATTCCATTATTTCTAGACAGAAAAAACTTGACCTATCAATGATGATAGCTCAGATATTAAGGAAATCTGGGTATGATAAAATAACAGCATGGGCTAATATAGCCATATTCTTTGTATTGTTGCATAGTACAGATAAAATAAAAATCAATGCTGTGCTGCTATAATTGTCCCACTGAAACCCAATAAAAACCCAACTTTGGCTGAAGTTTGGGGCCGATTATTGTAACACAACGAGTGAAGTGCTGGAAAAGATAATAAAAAATGCTTTAAAACAATTTTTCTTAGTCATAAAGTGGTTTCATTCTAATATTACAGACATGCTGACAATTTTATTGTAGAACCTAAGGTAAAAGATGCACTAAATCACAACACGAGATGACAATCAACCTTGAAATAAAGAATGCCTTTAGCATAATATTTAACTCCCACATAATCAGATTATTACACATCAAAGAGGGCATGTTTTAAACAACTTTCCTTAAAAGTGTGAATTCCAGGTACATTACGACAGGGCATTGTCTAATTTGGTATTACTAGAAAGGTGCCTGAAGGTTCTGGCCTCAATGTTGCCCCCTTTTTCCCCCCTTTTCTTAACTGGCTATTAATGACACACAGCATCTCAACTCCTGTGAAAACTGACCTCTTTGCTAATCTTATATTCTGCAAAAGCAAATCCCACTCCCTCTGCACTTGGGCAGTTTCTAAAGACTTTTCACCTCAGAAATACAGACATATGTTTAACCAACCACCCAAGGTCATTATACCTCAATGGGGCTTGTTATCCATTGTTAGAAATAATAATTCTGGGCTTAATATTTGATCAGAAGTTACAGTCACCACTCGCCCTACAAAAAAGGAAAATTTACAAAAGGTATTTTTGGAATTCAAGCCAGCAAAGGCACTTGACAGCCAAGTGACTTGCTCACCATCAGGAGGCTCATCCAAAAACATTTTCAATTAATCTTGCAATGAGATGTATCACCCATCTTGCAATATGTTTACAATGTTCCTCCATCTGTGCCAGACTTCTTCACCGCTTGCAAGACTATTGCTTTATTAGTGCCTGTGCTTTATTTTGTATATCACCACTTTGGTTTCATGTTTTATATTTTTGGTATCAGATTTTAGTAGTTTGGGAATATAGCTGCTGGACGAGAACAACAGCAGGTGACAAATGTGGCAAAGCTGTGAGGGAGCCAACATAAGGCAACACTGACGTCGGGTGCATAGTTAACTCTCAGATTTTATGACTCGTAACTGGGGTACCAATTCCTATGTTCTGCAGATGACTCCACGCATTGATCAGAACAGCTCTGCAATATACAACTGTGTTTCACTAGCCCTGCTTAATATTATTCATAATACAGCCCTACAACTTATTCTGGGCGCCTCTATCACCACTCCTGTTTCTAGCCTCCAAATGGAAGCAAATAAATTCCCCTAGAAATCCATAGAACATAGCTTAGTCTGAATTATGCAATCTAAACTGCTTTAAATCTTGCTAATGTCTGCTATGTTTTCCCAAGAAACTGGTGATCTCAATAAAAGTAGAAGGATTTACAAACTAACATTTCATATTTGTGACCAACCAAAACAGCATGACATTGATATCACCCTTATCTTGCCGTGAGGTCCGCACATTGTTACACCCTGAAGACTGAAAACCTCAAGTGCCATCAGACTTAAAACATCTATTAACACATTGAAGCCCAAGCTTAAGTATAGCTCGGGCCATGCCCAAGCATAGCTCAGGCAGGTATTTCTAAGACTTGTAATGGAATTTCACAACCGTAACTCGGTCTTGGGTTATGCAGCAAAGGTCATGCATCAGTTATCGTTTAGTTGTCAGATTTGTGCTGCCATCTGTCCTCGCTTTAGTCAACTATTATGAAATTTAGGAGAGTTAGTAATATTGGCTGGTCACACCATTTTCCTTGAAGGTGGTGATCTGTTTGTTATTTTTGGTGTTCTTAAATGTTAAAATTCAGCATTTTCCTCACTTTCTGCAAACTGAAGCTGAAATTCAGATGCAATAAATGAAGTTCTGGAAAATTCTGAGGAAGAGATTTTTGAGCTTTCAATGAATAGAGTGTAAGCTGCTTTACACAAGATTTTTTGTTCAAAGTAATACTTGTAAATTTAAAATCAAATATTAATACAGAAGTTATGACTGTTGTTGAGAAATCCTTGAATACCATACTTTTAAATTGTTCCAAGGCAGTTTTGCAGACTTCCTTGATGTACTGTAAATAATAATTTAAAATAGGTGTAAAAACCCTATGTTTCATGGCTCTTCAACTAAAGAAATACCTGGGCTTCAATGTGTTAATGAACACAAACAAGTACCTCTACTTGAAGCAAGTTTTTCCAGGAAATCTCCAAAGCAAGTTCCACACAATTTCAAAACCACAACAGAGTGGAAACATAGGCATGCATATTATATACTTTGACATTTTAGTGGCTTCAATACTAAACCTTCACTCTGTAGGTCCCAGGGTTTATGCATGTGCACATGTTTTGCTTAATAATTCAGCTAGTTTGCAGTTAATTAGATAACCTTTTCACCATGGCTGAGGGCCTCAAAGAAAGATTTTCTTTGGTTGACATTGCATAAACCCAAATTGGAAACTTCTTTCTTCTATCCCCACTCTTGTCCCTTGGTTCCCCAAATCTATTGTCCAAGAAAACGTGTGCACATAGTATGCAAACAAGCATGCCCTCAGCTTTATTGCCTTACAGCAAATCCAATAATTTGCAATGTACTCCATTCCCTCCAAAACCTTAAGAACTATTCTACAGAGCTCCTGCAAGTTCTCTACAGCAATATGTATAACCAGGGAGAGGATGTAACTTTTATATCTAGTTACTTTCTCACCAAGGAGTAGCAGAAAACGAAATAATGGACTAAGCGGCTAAGATAACCTACATCAATTCTTACTAGTCCACTCCTTTGATATGCTGCAACAATGCAATAAACATTTCCAACTGGAAAAGTGGAAATAAAACTGGCAAAAATCTACATCTAGCACACTCCATGCATTACAAAAGGTCTCCACTTTTTCTTTGCATACCAAATCACTACCAAGGAAGCATCAAGTCCTAACAAGCAGACTGAGAATGGGCACACAAAATCCACCCATTCTCACCTTCTTCCTTAGGACTCACCACCAGATTGTGAAACCTGCAATATCCAACTGATTATGCACAATATGCCACACCAAGAAAGGTGCACTAATGGCACTGCTCCTTCGAGACTCTGGGGAAGATGGGTAAATACTCTTGGCTAAATAAAAATTCTCTCCGCCCAGCCAGGAATCCATCCTAGGAGCCCTTCCACTACCACCAGTTTTTTCAAATGCAAATCTAATGGAGATAAGTAAAGAATTAGTTGTGGACCAAAATAAAGGTGGATTGTTTCATGCAAAGAGGTGAGAGGTTCAAAGTAATTTTTTTAGCAATTACAAGTTCAATGTTGAAGAAAATTAAGAATGATTTGCATGGTAGTGGTTGATAAGCATTGGATCAACTATTACGTGTGCACTAGAGAATGATCAATATATATGGAGTATTATTCCGATTTGAATTTATTTTATGTTGTAGAGTTTTATGTTGTGGCAGCAGCAGCAGGTGGTGATGGTAATAATACCATAAAGCAAAACTGCTGGTTAAAAATTGGACTGCTATCTCCTGTTTTTTCAAATTATCTGCTTTTACTTTGACAGACATGTCAACACTGCACAACTCAGTGTGAAGAGTGTTGAAGGTTGTGGAAGTTTATGGGAAATGTTCCATATTACCCCCAGGGCTGATACTACTAGAGAAAATCAGTCTTCAAAATATGGGTTCTCTTGCCTTTTGGTAAATAACATATCGTATGCTTCCTATGCATTGTTCTTTGTATTAAAAATCTTAGGTATAAACATTTTTCGTTTATTGCAATAAAACTTTATTTTTCAAAATATAGTTTTCACCTTGTCCTCTAAGCGACTCTCTTTAAAACCCTGGCAATGCCATACCCCGCACCGCGCAAAAGATTGCAGTCAACGTTCTTCTGTGTACTCTCAAAGGTAACAAAAAGCAGCAGAACTATATGCCATCATAACATATTTGCACACCTGTTTAATAAAGGCGGCTGTCTACACATACCTTTATTGAGGACATTCGTCTAAAGCAAATGAGCTTTTACGTAAGATACTGAAGACAATAATACGTACAAGCAGCAGTAAATATGCCTAGTTGCAAACAATATAAAGGGGCTGGTTGCACTATCCAGAAGCAATTATCTTAGGTTCTGTGGGTATATCATTCTAAACCTAACTGCAATTTTGTAAATAATATGCCCTTGATTGCATTTTTAAGGTGACCATGCTGGCGTCGGTTTTGAATGTAAAAATCGTTTCACAAGTATAGTTTCCAATTGTTTACATTTGCCGCATTCATTTTTAACCGCTATCCGGACAGGTGAAATTCAAATGTCATGAAACTGCTTGTTAATGAAAAAAATTTAAAAATACTGCTTTTAATATATGTCCAAGCAAATCTAATAAAATATGCTAACTGGCGTGATTTGCCACCTGTATATGGTTTTAACATGACTGCATTGATCCCTGTCTAAACCTTTTGCATTTTTCTCACCAATACTTCACAAATATAAATTAAGAAGCCAATGCTTCCACAATAAATAGTAATTCATTAATCTTACCTTTAAGCTCTTTCGGACTCTTCTGAGACACAACTCTGACGTGGAGACAGGGGAACTCCCGCTTATGCAATTCTACTTTCATTTGCATGCTTCCCCCACCACATTCTATACGCCGCGCTTCTGCGCACTCGCATTGCGCATTTTGAGTTTTTCGTTTATGCGCAAGATTTTTGTAGACGCAACCTGAATTCAAGCGAAAGTAATTGAAGCTGTTGTTAAACTTAATTTTATTTTATCCTATAACCCAGTGAACACAGATAACAAAGTCAACGCAGATTAATCAGTAACGTGCCATGCCATTAAGTTAGCAATCTAGTACTAATCTGTGCCAGTAACCATTCATCCTTTCTTGTTCATTCTTCCAAGTAACTTTGCCGCTTAAATAATCATCATCTAACTTATCCCAATTTAAAAACAAACTCTTCAAATACCTACTTGAGCAGTACTGTAATTCATAAAAATTTGACAACAGAAAATCCCTATGGTGTTTCTTGAAATATTGCATTAAGTTTAATCATACACCCACACAAATTACAATAACTAATTGTGTGTGTATATATATAAAATGTATACTTAAATATTCTTTTTTATATGTGTTAATGCGATTTATTCTTTGTATTTTGCTTACCGCCTCATTAAAGGGCAGTCCCTACCTAGAACAATATGCTCATTGGGACATTCTATGTAAATAAATAAAAAAATAACACATCGTAGCGGATGATGATAGAATTATATCCATTAACATCTCGTTTCATTCAGTAATTTCGTTTTTCATTATTTTGGGTCAAGAGATGCCTACTTAGGTAATTTTGGTTTATGTAACATCTCACATCTTGCAAGCTCTCACTTCCTCGAAAAGGAACTACATTTGATGGGGCAGGATTGTGCAATGAAGCCGGGTAATAATAAAATGTTTATTGTAATTACTGAAGTAAAAGGTACCTATTTAATCGAATATAGTACAGATGCTTTCAATTACTTGCAACATATATAATGAAGAAAATAATCTAGGCCTGTTAACTTAATTTTCCGGCCAAATATGCTGCATCCCATGTACTAATCTGGCTGCATCTCAATTCCTTCCCTTCGACAAGGTTCGTTAAAACATAGATAGACCCGTGAACGAGAAGAATGCGGCTCAAATCCTGTCCAGGATGTCCTCCCTAAGTCTTCTTGTTCAGGTCTCCCTGTTCTCATATAAGGCACACGGAGAGGGACCCGAAAGTAGGTTTGAAACGTTTGCTTCTCATTTTTCCCTTCCTAATAAAATTACCATATCATGTATCATTAGTGTCCATCGTCTGTAGTGCTATATGCAGCAAGTACAGCAATAGATCCGTTTCTGCTCATAAATTCATCTTTCACTGAATGAAGGTCTAAATAATGGTTTCTTCACGAAAACAGTGAATGGCAGTATAAGTGTTTACAATAGGCAAATGCCTACAAGAAAATTTAATCCCTACTCACACAAAAAAATGTCAAACGTGATTATGAAAATTTGCTATTGCACTAGATGTGATAGTCTAAAAATAGAACAACACGATCCCTATAAATGGATTTCTCACCACGTACAACTGAATTGCATTTTGCTCACACCTTACTTCGAAAACTGATCACAGACAATAAACCTGTAAAAGAGTTATAACAAATAACCTACGATGTGTCAACACAAGAATTTGTTTTTACTTTATTTTATTTCACGTCTCTTTAAATCTAGTAGGGTATACGGGCCAATGACTTTAATCTACGGACTTGAATGTCACCTTACTCATGAATAATGTTTAATAATTTGTAACAAACCCATATTTCTTTTCTTATTCTGGCAAATTTTCATTGTTGTGTCTGTAATATTCGGCTCACATTATTAAAGAAACACTGGCAAGTTGCGGCTCGTTCATTGTCACTTGTCAGTTAGCAGTTTACCGGCAATTATTGGAACGCTCGAAACGTGAGTGGAAAGACTACCACTACCTTTCACAATTCAAAATAGCTACAGCAAGCTACAGTTTGTTGTTCTGTGACAGTGAGTAATAACAGTGAAATGAAGAGGCGATATCTAAGTTTGTTCTTAGAAAATGCTAGATCAATATGAGCTGAATAATATATTACTAAAAATAAACCTGTTATGTATTCTAGATGTTCACGGGCTTCAGATCCTATTTCAAACCTGTTATGATTTGAATTCCCAAACATAATCCTAAAAGAGAATGGATGCAGCAGTAGTAATAGCAGTAATATTATTCGTCGTCATCGCCGTCGCCGTAGCAGTAATTAAAGTTATTATAAAAATTGTGACCGTAAAAAAAAAAAAAAAAAAAAATCTGTTTAACAATTTTTGTCCCCATTTACTGAAATATCCGTTTCCCGTTGATTGGTCTCCGGGCCTGCCTCAGGTACATTGTGGCAGTCCAAAAATTCGATACCGAGATTTCAACGGAAATACATGTTTTGAAACATTTTTGGAAAAAGTTCTCTGTGTGTGTGTGTGTGTGTGTGTGCTCGCGCGCGCGTGTGTACCTTTGGACAGCATAGCTCAAAAACGAAAAGTCCGTTAAATACCAAACTTGGTTTTAAGTATCTCCCAAGGATGCTACAGAAGATTTTCAAGAAAATCCCCCCACCCTAAACTACCCTTTACATGAAAAGTTTTTCTAAACTTTGGATTTTCTCAAAAATGGTTTTAACGGTTTTGATTAAAACACTGTATGTTAAAGATATTTAAAAGCCAAATAAAATGTATATCTTGAATTTTCTGGGAATAGCCTCTAAAGGCCTCTTTATTCTGGATGAATTTTATTGTATTCTGCATAATTGACAAACGTAAGCAATAGACAAAAACGTATAACACAAGAAAGTAGATCTCGTTAAAATACATAATTTGCCACATACATTTTTTTTCGTGAAATTGACCATTTCAAAGATATTCCTTATTATTGGTTTCAGCTTTAAAGTACTTTTCTCATATGGAAATTTGTCAATTCCAGGCCATACAACGAAACAAATTTTAATCACATAGCAACCAGCTTTTAAAAGATTTGACTATCACTTTAGCCTAGTGTATTCCCTTATTTCCCTTCTACTTTCAAGGAAGCAAGTAATAAAACCATTTTTGCTAATTTTATCTCGATTAGCATAAAGTAGATAGAAGAATAAGCATTTTGACAATAATTTGTTACAGAGATGTAGAGAAAGTCATGTGAATGGAAATTCAATAATGAGAAAATTAACTTGAAATGCTATCAAGGGCTGGTCCCTTCCTTGAATTGTTGAGGGAGCAATGTGCTCCTGGCTTTGTAAGTTAGGAGAGGCAGAAAGTGCCTTGCCCACCCCCAAGTCAGTGCCTATGAAAGAAAACCTCCATTATTCGTTATTATAGCTATTAATAATATGCTAAACTTTGTAGTACATAACTCATAAGCATTGTAATTACTAATTAATTAATTAGTAATTAACACAATAAAATGATACAAACCAATAAATACTATATTATGTTAAACACAAAAGAAAACAATATTAAACACAATTTTCTGATGTGTAAAGTGCATGCATGCATATACATGGCACACATATCCACTACAAATGCAAATATAGATTCCATATTTGGTGGAATTTGTTATGTTATGCATGCGTGTATTGCTTTCTCTACCACTAGCCTGTAGTAGCTAGATGTCTGCCTAAAAGCTTGTGAAATGTCTATATTTCATCAGAAATACACCTTTTGAAGTCCCAGGATAAAAATACATTTTTAGAAAATATTAATTTTAACTGCTCTGTGAACAGCATAGCTCAACGACGAAATATTGGTTGAATATTAAATATATTATTTAAGTTCAGTGTCTTCTAAAGATGTGATATGCATATTTCAAGAAAATCACTGGCCCCAAAATGCCCTTAAGATGAAAAAAAAATATAGTAACTTTTTCTTTTCTGACAGCTGGCTGTAGTCAGTAAGAGGAAGTACTGTATTCCACACAAAAACTGGATGTCAAGATTTATTCAGAAATACATGTTTTGAGGTCCAAAGAATAAAAGAGGACCTTAGAAAAGATCAGTGCATGTTTCTCTGTCTTTGAACAGCATAGTTCTAAAACGAAATTTTTGTTAAAAAGCAAATTTGGGATTTAAGTTCAGGATTTTCAAAAGATGTGACACATACATTTTCAAGAACTTGTGAAAATGTTCCAGCACCTTTTACTACTGCCAGGAGCTCCCTCCGGATAGCACAGTAATTTTTCCCTGCCTTGGAAAGCATCTTACTATAGTATGCTATTAACCGCTCCTGTCATCCGGGACCTGGGGTAGAATTCCTCCAATATCGGCATCGCTGGCGTCGGTGTTCACAGTAAATTAGCCGTCAGGATGTGGAAAACCTAAGACAGGTGCGCTGCAGAGCACCGACTTAATTGCCTGGAATGTGTCCTCCCGTCTTTCTGTAAGTCGGTGCTCTTTCATCAGACGAATTAGGGTTTCGCGAATGTTGGAGAAACATCTGATGAACCTGTGATAGCTGCATAGACCCAAGAAACGTCGTTAACTCTCTTTTATCTTTCGAGAAGCTCTCTTCTTTATAGAAGACACTTCTTCACGTTCAACTTCAGGTTAGCTGCCTACAGCCTCTGTAATATCTTGATCAGGTTTTCGAGCTAGTCTTTGAAGTTGGTGACTACGATGATGTCCTCTTTTATTTTTTGATTCTATGAACCACTGGAAGGTGGCTGGCGCGTTACAGAGGGCATAACCATAAATTGCCTAAACCCTTGGTCTGTTGATGATTAGGTTTTCTTCTATGCTCCGGATTTAGGATCATTTGCCAGTATCCTGACTTCAAGTTCAAAATCGAGAACCTCTGGGCATCAGCAAGAGTTCCAAAAAAATTCAAGATATACAATTTTTTTGTCATATAAATATCTTTAATATATGGTATTTTAATCAAAATCATTAAAGTCACTGTTATAAAATCAAAATTGTTTACATTTTTCCCCATATAAAGGGTAGTTTGGGGTGGGGGATTTTCTTGTAAATCTTCTTGAAAGTTGCTAAGCCAATTGTTTGTTTTTTGAGTTCATGGTATTCCCGGACATCCCCACACTGACCTTCTAAAAAAAATTTTTTTACTATAGGGAATGCTAAAGTATGTATGAACTTCCACTGAAATCTTAGCATCTAATTTTTGGGTAGAAAACAATACCTTCTCTACCTTTGTACTATGCATTAATAAAGTAATACAACCACTACAAGTCCAAAGATGGCTTCCTTCCTCATGCTCATCAGACAGCATGACTTGAACACATATTCAAGGAGGAAGAATCATGTATACAGAGTATCAAAAATCCTGCACTTAATTCTATGCTTAAAGTTTGAATTTTGAGATAACTGCACATGTTCATATAGCTGCTTGTATGCATTGTCATGACATGGGGGGGGGGTGGAGACAGACAGACAGACTGACTTTTATCATAGAAGTTTGGCCCAAAACCACCAATTAAAATAGATATAACTATAAAGAAAATTATGAAAAAGGCAAGAACAGTAACAAAAGTACAATTAAAAAATAAAAGTAGATAAATACCAAATATCTGATTCAGGGTGCCAAGCAAACATTTTGGGGAAATCTCATCACTCATAATTTATTTTTCACTTTCTTAAAAATGGCTCTATTAAAATATAATAGACTTTATTCACCTTAAGAAATAAAATGAATTCATGGCTTTGTCAAAAACAAAATAATTCATACTATAACAAACTGATTATATTTCTATGTACATTATATTTTACAATGATCAGTACAATAAATATATTAATTATAATTCTAGTAATTTATTTATAACTATGTAGAACAATATAAAAAGCCAGTTGATGTTGCCAGTAGCTAAGGAGACTCAACTTAATGCTTTGGGTCAGTAACCTGTCAAAGAGTAAGTAAACTCTGTATCATGCATAACCAGAATGTATGATCACAATGGTGGTGAAAAAGGAAATCTAGTAATGAAATGGATTTGCCAAAACAGTATTCGTCTACTGACTAGAAAAACTTTGAAAAAACCTGCAGTCAGATTAATCCACCCCAAGGTCTCCCAAATGACAAATCACTCACATTACCATGGCACCAACTTGCTCAGTATAGAACAGTTAAATATTGAATTTACCTTTTCATCATTTGATTGTCCACAGGGAGGCTTTATTTCCACTTCTATGGAACTTGGTTGTAAATAAACTGCTGGACAACCTAAACAACCCAGGTTACTATACCTAAGGATATGCTGACAATATGCTTATACTTATCCAGGGCAAGCATGCCAGTATTGTTTTAACTTATGGTTAAAGCTCTGAAATATGTGATAAAGTACTGCAAAGAGGTAAACCTTTGGGTAAATCCTTCTGAGACAATACTTATTCCATTCACACATAAAAGGAAAATGAGGGTATTCAAGACTCCAATTCTCTTTAATGAACAATTAAAAATAAACTCTAATATTAAGTATCTGGGCTTATATTAGATGGTAAACTTACGTAAAATCTACACTTGCAAAAAATAATAAACAAAGACAAAATGACCTTACAGGTAGCCAGAAGAACCTCTGGAAATCAAGGGGACTTAAAACCAACAATGATGTTTTGGCTATACAGAGAAGTTGTGAGAACCATAATTATGTATGTGTCACTTGTATGGTAGCCCAAAGTTAATCAAAAACAGGCAGCTAACAACTTGGCAATATTGAAAAGCTAGCTTGTCTGTGTGTAACTGGGCTATGAAGAGTACTACAGCAACCCAATGGAAATTCTCCGTTATCTTCCACCTATTGAAATATATATCAAAGGTAAAACAAGGCTTGGAGTTAATCAGCTAAACCTCAATTCTTACTGTACAACCCTAAATGCGGTCCACAATATACCGGTAATGGTAACCAGAATGAGACCGAGAATGGGACATAGGGTAGCTTTCAACATTTTGATTCACATTAAATCAATAATGAGAACCAGATCAGAATACATTCATTTGTTTCTTTTTGACCAATGAAATATTTTCAACTGCACATCAGCTTATCCAACATAACCCATGAATTCAGTCAAAATAATACAGATTAGCCAACTTCAAATTTTGCAAGCCACTGCTATTTCTGACTCCTTAGAACTTCTTAAGCAGCCAAACTGTACGTTTTCAACAAACAATCAATGCTCAAACATTTTGAAATACAAATAAAGGTCTTTTGCTAGGATTCCTTCCAATTTCATTTTCCTAGCATTGATTGTGACTAGCAAGAGCTCTATTGACCGTTTTACATCACAAGCTGTTAAAGTGAAGAAGAAGAAGAAGAAGAAGAAGAACAAGAGTCTGCTATGCACAATATGGATCATGTTATATGTTGTGCCTGGGAATGAGAACGTGAAACATGAACTTGCTTCTCGATTCTGGGGCAGGGGAAGGCTCCCTGTCAGTTGTGAATGCAGGTATTTCAATTCACATTCTTGTTCTGATTACCGTTACAGTTTGTTGTGAACCAATCAGACACATTCCAAAATTAAAATATAATCAAAAACCCCCAACATGAGAAGGGGATGTGAACCAGCTTTAACAATCAGACACATTCCAAAATTAAAAATACAATCAACAACCCCCAACTTGAGATGGGGAGTGATTATATGATAACAAAATTATGTTTGACATGCTGTTCAATATTATATTAGAATGGAGCCAGAACAAGTTACATTGTCTAAAGGGTAATCTGATTTGGTACACAGATGACTCAAAATCAGACAATGGACCAAAAGCTGGAATATTTGGGGAGGCACTAAAGTGTGATATTTATGCTGCTCTTGGTTGCAATATTACTACTCCAAACTGAAGTATTTGAAATTGAAACCTATGTCAGAGAGAATCTATGACTAAGAAAGGGCTACAAAGGTGGCAACATCTGGATTTTCTCTGATTGTCAGGCAGCCTTAAAAGCAATTGCAAGTTATCAAATAACCTCTAAGTTAATCTAGAACTACATAATAAAGCTTGAACAATTGGCAAAATACAACAAAGTTACTTTTGGATGGTTGCCAGGACAAGAATTTTAGGCAATGAAAGTGCAGACGTCTTAGCAAGAAAAGGTTCTGCACAATCATTCACAGGTATTAAACCAGTTTTTGCAGCCTTATACATTTTTTTTGAAAAACCATTAAATAGATTAAATATTACCACCAACAAAAAATGAGTGCAAACAGAAGGATGCCAACACAGTAAGAGAATGATGAGTAGAACTTCTCCCTTATTAACTAAAGACTTAAACTTACAGATCCCAAATCAACCTGTTAACAGGGTTATATTCGGGAACTTCAACTAACTCAACTTAGATAATAATGCAAAATTAAAATGTATTCCAATGAATTAAAATTTTCTTTATAATGTAGATTGAGGAAAAATCTACATACATTAAAAGATACTAGAAGTGATATAACATTCCCCAAACGTTATACTCATCCTAAAGAAGCTAATAAATTAACTCAAAAAATAAAATCATTAAACGTATTCCACCAAAATATCCAAAGAATTAGAAATAAACTATTAGGTCTTGATGTGCTTCTTCAGGATAAACTAAAACATATAGATTATTGTGCTTAACTGAGCAATGGTTGGCAGAACATGAGTTAGAAGAACTGAAAATACCTAACGTTAACGTAATTAATGGATACACTAGAAAAGTGATAAAAAATAGTGGAACAGTAACAGTAATTAAAGAAACATGGCAAGCGAAGCCCATCTCAACTTTTCAAAAACTACATATAGATGGCCATTTTGAGTCAAATTTGATAGAACTGGAAAACAGGCTGGTATGCATTTACAGGAATCCTTCAGGTAACTGGCTCTTTTTATAAATAATCTTGACCACATACTAAATCAGCTATATAAACAGAACAAAAATATTTTATTACTGGAGGATATAAATATTGACTTTCTAGGAAGCAGTAGAAATAAGTTGACTTTTATAACTGTGCTAAATAATTATGGTCTTAAAGCAATGATAGAGGTACCGACAAGAGTTCAAGTTCTGCAATTGACCAGATAGTGATAAGTTGCAATCTAGGCCCAAGTGATAATGTTTTTGAAACTGACTTATCTAATCTCATTAAGCTCAGACAATCACAATAAATTGGGGATTAAAGAAAAATTATGATGATGGCATGCCCTTCCACAAAAAAGAATGCCAGATGAATCAATCTAATTTAGAATACTTCAAATATCATCAGAAAAAGAAACCTGGGAGGATGTATACTTAGAAAAAACATTGAAAGGATATCTTTAAATTCATAAATACCTTTAAACACTACTATAACATGGCTTTTCCTTTGTTCAAGTAAAGGGGAAACGCAAAACTTCCAATTGGATAACTAAAGGCATAAAACTATTGCAGGATAAACTTATACTAAGTGAACAAATTAAAAGGAAAAATGTTTTTCAAACATCAATTGCTTACTACAAAAAGTATAAACAATTATACAAGCAAGTAATTAAAGCTGCTAAAGAGTTGGATAGTTCCAAAATGATTCATAAATCTCTCAACAAACAAACAGAAATGTGGGATTTAATTTTTTTTCCAAATTATTCTCTTTTGAAAATATAGAGCTACTGAAAGGAAATACTTCTGTAAATAACCCTGAAAAAGCAGCAAATTTTTTGAATGAACACTTTACTAAAATTACTGAAAATATACAAAACAGCAATAATGCAAAAGGAATTCAAAAGTCTGTGCATGAGTTTCTTAACACACATTCATTGTTTCTGGAACCAACAAATGAAAACGAAATACTAAATATAAATAAAACTCTAAAGAACATAAAGTCCGAAGCACTAGATGGAAGTTTAAACTTTATAATAAAAAACTGTAGCAAATATTTTATCAAACTGTTATGTTATCTAGCTGACCGTTCCATAGAGAGTGGAGTATTTCCTCGAGAATTGAAAATGGCAAAAATTAAATTCATCTTTGAAAAACTAATGTACAAAAAGCTCTCAAAGTTTCTAAAAAAATATTATATTATCAATGTTTGTCAGTTTGGATTTCAAAGCAGCAAATCCACTAAAATGGCTACAATGAATTTTATTAATAACATTTACGATGTATTAGACAAAAGCAAGCTAGGGACGTGACTATTCCTGGATCTTACCAAAGCTTTTGACATGGTTGACCACAAAATACTACTAAGCAAATTGAACAAAAGCAGAGTCAGAGGTGTTGCCTTAGTGAAAGAGATCAAGTAGTAGAGATTGACTATATGGACCCTAATGGGAAGGTATTAATGACAAATAATCTCAAAAAAGAAAACTTCAAGCTGTAGTTCCTCAAGGCTCGATTTTAGGTCCCCTCTTATTTTTACTCTACATCATAAAAATGGAATCTATGAGTATAAAAATAAACTAAAAGCATTGTTAATGGGACCAATGTTTTCAATTGTACTTAAAAGTTTGAATTTTGGGCAAAATTCTTTTTTTTTTTTTTTTTTTTGGGAGGAAGGGCCTCTGTTTAATTTTACTCAATGATTTACCTCAAATTATAAAAAATAATCAAGTATCAATGACCCTTTTCGCTGATGATACTAACATTTTTATTAAAGGGAAATTCAAGGAGAACCTAAATGAAAGTATCTCAACTACTACTAAGGAACTTCTAAATTGGTTAAATCCGACAAACTAGTCTTAATGAAGATAAATCTATGTCAATTAACTTCCATAAAAAATTATGCAAGACTTCTGTCGATTTCAATGTCAAATTGGGATCTAAATTTCTGAAAAATGTAACCCACACAAAGTTCTTGGGCCTATGAATTGATAGTAGTCTAAGCTGGGATAATGATATTAAAAAACAGGCCATTAAGCTCAGTAAATTAAACTTTCTCCTGTATCAGTTAAAGAAAAGAGTTTCCACAAAGACTATAAGAACCTACCATTTTGCATATTTCCACTCTCAGATATCATATGGTATTGTTTTGTGGGGTAACAGTAATTTAATTTTCAAACTGCAAAAAAAGGCCATTAGAATAATCCTGGGAATATCCAACACAGAAAGTTGTCATGAACACTTTAAAAAATCAAATAATTTAGCATTACTATATTTATATACAAAAGAACTACTAGTTCATGTTAAGAAAAACTAACATGTTTTTCAATCAATGTTGAGATACATATAATACTGAAATAAAAATAATCTGCATGTGAGCTTTCATAAAACCAGTCTCTTTGAGAAATCATTTAAACATACTAGAATTAAACTGTACAATCATCTTCCTATATATTTGAAAAACAAAAGTTGCATAACACAATTCAAAAATGAAATCCATAAATTCCCTTAATAATCAGTTCTATTCAATCAATGAATTTAAGGGCCACGAAATAGGTAAGACTTGAAATTATGTGAATTGCATAATCTTACCACTTAATAACATTACTTTTATGGGGTGTGTTACATGTCCAAGAACTGCCACAGTGAATAAACAGGAAGAAGAATGCATACCAGCTATGGAGAAGAAGACTAGTGACTACACCTACTTCAAGAAATCTATTTTTATATTAAATTGGTCATTGTTTATAATTCATATAGTATGTTTAATGGTGTACATTATATATATTTTTCCAATAATGTATTTGTATTTCAATTGTAACTTTATTAATTTATTTCCTAATTGTGTTAAACCTTTCAAATAATGTAATTTTAACAGTAATTTTCAGTTATTTATATTGGACAAAGCCAATATTTCTGTAATGAAATCTTACAGCGAATAAATTTGATTTGATACAATGGGAATCTTCAAAGACAAACCAGTATGTAGGTTGTGCAATGTAGAAGAAAAAATAGTTCATATAATTTTCAAATGTGAAGGTCTGAGTAGGAAAAGGTATGAATTACAGGACTCAATAAGCCCATAAGATGAACTTCCTAAAGAAAATTTAGTTAATAACCTACTATCTCTCATTAGAGATACAAGGCTATTTAGCTAAAACTATGAAGAAGAGGTAATACAATAAAGCTATAGGTTTCAAAGTTAAGAGAAAATAACTCCTTTGTTATAAAGTCAAGTCAAGACAACAAAGTATTAATGCTTAATTTATTTTTACCATTGGATAGTGGATATGTCAGTATTTAGTTCAAAATATTCTCGGTTCCAAAATTTTCATCTGGTAACCCTACATACACCACTATAATAAATTAGTTTCTATAATATACCATGCATTTGAGAGACTTCATTTATTCAATTTTCAAAACAGTATTTAGGGAATTAAATATCTTACCTCTCCCTTCTATATATATATATATACACTTGAAACATTATGCTTCAGTCACAAAAACAGGAACCTCTTTAAAACAAATAATATGTATCACGCACACAATACTAGATCTTTGAACCATATGCATACCACATTCTGTCGTACAAATAAGAGCTGCAGTAGCATTTCCCATTGTGCCCAACCTGTACATTATAAAAAACTGGTCGACAGCAAATTTAAACGTTCAATAACTGAATCCTCTTAGAGCATATACCCTTCAACATTCAAGAATTTAAATTTATAATTACTGTTACTTGTACATACTATTGTAAATATATATACTGATGAAGCCATGATTTATGTATAAATTCAAGGTGACTAAGATTATTATTATTATTTTTATTAACTCTTATTCAGCATTCACAAGCAAGCAAATAGTAACTGAGTATTAATTCAGTTATGTATCCATACTATGGAGCAGCATCAATGTTAGAGATCAGCATCCACCCACCATCTAGCAGCCATGGGATTATCAACAACTTATCCATGTTTATTCTACTTCATGAGTATAACCTCCAACCTCTTCCCCCTAACCAAATGACTAAAGAACCCATATCAAACTCCAACCTAACAGATAGATATAAACTTAGTATGCAAAAAGTGTAGAACTAATTGCACTATACAATAATAACTTTGTAACATTGAACATTTTTTTAAATATTAGCTATCATATGAGGCATATTCAATGTTTTTCCTTCCATTAAGTGCCTGCTTGCGAATCCTTCTATGTACTCTAAATGCTAACCACTGAAGTTCACAACAATAGCTCTGTAGAGTTGAGTGTTGGAAAGCTGTGAGAATGAACATGTTTCATAATTGACTTTAAACACTGGCATGGTTGATTTTTGTGAATAGCATTATGTAATAAAGTTTGACGTTTTCTTGAAGAAAAATGCTACCAAAACCTATGAGAATCTTAAGAGGGCTTATGGAAACTCTGCAGTATCTCATAGAACATGTTTCCTTTGGTATCATGCTTTCAAAAATCGCTGAATTTCAGGGAGAAGCAGAACAGAAACCTTAACAGAACAGGTGCTGTGAGACAGCTTGCACATATGCTTGGGATATATGTTGGGAGTACTCACAATTTTAAAAGAGCATTTGGAAATGTTTAGGGGGTGAGCATGATGGGTACTGTAATTACTTCTCCACAGCAAATGCAGGCTCATGTTGATGTGTGCCGCTATTGGAAACAATGTGTTGAGGACAAGAGTGATACTTGGTAGCAAAACATCATCACTGCTGATGAAATATGCATGTACTGTTATGACCCAGAGATGAAGCAGAGCAGCATAGAATGGGTGTAACATGGTCAACCTCACTACAAAAGGCATGAGCACAGAAGTCAGCCAACAAGCCTATGGTCATCACTTATTTTGATTACCAGAGAATGGTGTACATTCACACAGTTCCAAAACAAACTGCATTCACTGCAAATTATTACAAGAACATCCTGAAGCAATTAATAAAGGATCACATCCCCCAAAAACGAAGGAACGCCATTGGGCAATGGAAGCTTCATCACAACAATGCCATAAAAATGCATCTTTACATATCTGCCTTATATTTCAAACTGGTCCCTATATGATCTTTTTCTTAAACTAAAAGCCAAAAAGGAGCTTAAGGGACATTGATTCGAAAACAAGACCAAGCCAGTGAAAGCATTAGAGGCAACCCTGAAGAGTAATGGCTTCTTGCACACCTTCCAGGAATGGCATAGTAGGTGGGACAAGTGCATTGCATTGGTGGGAGGGGGGGAGCAGGGGTATTTTGTATTTTGAGGGGGCAAAAGTCTGTATGAATGATTTTTTATGAGCATTAATAGCAGCCTTTATTGAAAAGCCCCATGTATCTTTTAGTTTTACCCTTTTGAAATGCCATGTGTTTTCTATGACACATCTTACAGTAATGTTTCTTCCCTATATATTTTCAATAATTACTTAAAATATCTAAACAGGTGAACACTATTTATTAATAAGCAAAATAGAAACACGGAGTAAATGGTATAAAAGTAGAAAAACAACATATACAAATGAGAAAGAAAATAATAAAATGTCTGTTCAGAGATGAATCCACACACGATTAAGGATGTACATGTGGAAAACCTTAAGAAATTGAAGAAGAATAAAACAGCATCAAAGAACTAGTATATGAAACAGCAAAAGAAGTATTAGAAGGGAAAGAAATAAAAAAATCAGAAGAAAAGGGGAGTTAAAAGTATGGGATCCTGAAATACAGAAACTAGTGAAAGATAAAAAAAGAAGCACATTTAAACTATTTGAATGAGAGAAATGAAAAAAATAAGAGTACAATAGAGTCAGAGCAATAGTTAAAAGATATACCCGTAAACTGAATGAATAAGTATATAACAGACATGGAACATAATCTACATGGACAACATGACAAAGTATCTAAGTTCATTAGAAACCTGAACTCATAAAAAAGATAAAGCAAATCTTCAAATCATAAAAACATTAGATTTATAAAACTATTATAAAGAGCTCTGGGCAGAGAAACAACCCATAATAGAATAAGAAGAAATGAAATCCAATACAATAGCAGTAGATGAAATAGAATTAAAGAACTAATAAATGCTCTAAAACATTATATAAATAACAGAGCATATAAGTTGGTTAGCATTAACACAGAATTATTAATATATACTCCAAAGAGTTTTCAAGAAAGATTATTAAATTATATAATGTTGGACAGAAACAAAACATTCCTGAAGATTGCAAAATAAGAAAATCACATCAATATTCAAAAAAGGTGATAGAGCAAAACCTGAAAATTATAGAGAAATTATGTTACTCTGCTTAGCTTACAAAATCTATATGAAAATAATAAGTAATAGAGTGTCAAAAATAGTAGAAGTACTTTTAATAGAAGAACATTCAGATACAGAAAAGGACAAAGCCGCATTCAGACTTCTCTCTTAAACAAATGGTAGAAAAACGAAAAGAATTCAACTCAGTAACACATTCTCTTTATAGATTATAAAAAAGCCTTTGAAAACATATTCAGATTTAAACTTTGGAATATATTAGAGAAGAAAGGAATGCCAAAGCATTTAATAAATGCAATTAAAAGCCTATATGAAGAAATGAAAACCAACTTAAATAAAGGAGAACCAATATTGATTTTAAAACGGGTCAGACAAGGCTGATCAATGTCAACCACTCTTTTTAATTTATATATATATACATACATAATAAGTTCAGGAAACAACAAATGACAGGGGGAATTCATTTAGGGGCAAGATAAGTAAAACAACTGTTTTCACAGATGATCAAATCTTGATAGCAAAAAGCAAAGAGGAACTTAAAAAAATAGCATATAAGTTATATCAAATAGCAAAAACATAAAACCTAGAAATATCTATGGACAAAATGAAAGCAATGGCTTTTAAAGGTATTCATCCAATTTGGTCCAAAACAATGCTAGAAAATAAAACTATTGAATAAGTGTCAAAGTTTAATTTAATAGCACATGCATCAGAAACAGATAATAATAATAATAATAATAATAATAATAATAATAATAATACAAAATTAGCTGTATATCAGGTACAATAAACAGAGCTTTAAATAATAAAGCAAGAAAAGATTCAATAATAAAATTGTGTAAAATTGGGGCTATCCCAATTATAACATATGGTACAGAAACATGGGCAATGACATCGCAACATGAAATAAATCTTCAAACTGCAGAAATGAAGTTCCTTAGATCCATAGCTGGATATAATAGATTAGATAAAAAACAAAACAGTGAAACACAACTATAAATAAAAGAATTAAACAAAATAGTGACAGAATATAGAACAAACTGGAAACACATTCCAAAAATTACATACACTTACCAGCCATAGAGATATATATATATATAAAAAAAAAAAAAAAAAAAACTGGGATGTTCGAAGAAAAAATGGAAGGAGCAAGACTTGGGAACCAGAACAGGCTAATAGTCTAAACAATGTTGTAGAAGAAGAAGATATGTGATTTTTTTTTAATTGCAGATGTATCCAAGTGTATATTGGTTATATTTGAAATTATATAACTTAATATAACATAATTGAATAGAAAAATTAATTTGTATAAACTACTATACCTAATATTTATATATATATATATCAAAATTTTGCAAAGATATGTATTGCTTCCCCAAGCATCTACAATGATGTTTGACATCTCAGTGTGTTGAGTTGGTGACAATGATATAGTATAACAAGAAAAATTGGTTGGCAGGTAGGAGTTGTGATTCAATAAAAATCAGATTTATCATTCATAACATGAAATATATTACTGTATATTTAACATCAAATCATATTACTACATTATCGATTGCATTGTCTGTACAGTGAGCAGTAATATGTGCTCTTTTAATAACTTCTTTTACATAACACAACATAACAATAAAGAAGCAGAGAGAAATATTAAAGATAGAAGAGAACAACATACAGACTTGGAAACTAATTTGATTTTAGTATTTAATAATACTCTTCATTGCACTGCAGTCCAATACTGCTCACAACCAAGGTAACATGTGAACATTAGTATTCACACGATTCAGTAAGTAAATGCAGCTATAGATTAGTTCAATGGCTTATTTAGCAACTATGTATATCAAAGGGTGTAAATTAATATTTGGAAAAAAAGAAAGAAAAACAACTATTCAGAGTACTGTTCTGCAACATTTTAGAAATCTCATTTGAACATTTCCCCCTTTTTTGTAACAAAAAAAAAAAAAAAAAAAAAAAAAAAAACACCTAATGCTACCATAATCATATGATACAAACAGTGTTGTCCAGTCCACATATTATAAGTATTGATCTTAATTGTTTTACAATATTGAAATAAACAATATTCAGTTTATAAATAAAGCACATATAATAACATTGTTCTATGGTGTTAGTGATGACTGGATAATGAAAATATTCTACCATGGGAGAGGCATAAGACAACAAAAATGCCACAATATCTATTGTGCTCACTCTGAAGATAAAGTACACGATTTGTTTTGATTTTCTTTCAAATCCATAACAAATACTACACTTGAGTACACACAGAGGTTTTATGGTATCTTCAGATAGTTCACCATTTAAATTCAGAGTGTTCAAGAGGCTTGAGTGCAGTCCGTTTTTCTTTTTACTTTCTCTGCACATGCTATGTACACAGTGTATAGAGAAGGCATTGTATTGCACCCAAAAATTTGATACAGAGCTTTCACCATGTTTTGGGGTCCTCTAAATAAAAAAAAACTTCTTAAAGAGAGGTCTGCATGTATATCTCTGTATGTGGGCAGCATAGCTCAAAAACGAAAAAATCTGTTAAATACCAAACTTGATATTTAAGTCTAGTATCTCCCAAGGATGCGACACAAAGATTTTCAAAAAAATCTCCCCACCCCCAACTACCATTTACATGGAAAAAAATTTTAAATTTTGATTTTCTTAAAAATGACTAATGATTTTGATTAAAATCTCATATATGCAAGATATTTACATGATAAATAAAATGTATATCTTGAATTTTCTGGGAATAGCCTGTACATAACTCCTTATTCTGGATGAATTTTTTTGAATTTTGTATAACTAGTAAACTATAAGAGATAGACAAAAACTTACTACACAAAAAATGTAGAGCTCCTTAAACCATACAATCTATGTCATAGACTTTTTTTTTTTTTTTTTGCTGGAGTTGATCGTTTTTGAGATATTCCTTGTTATTGGTTTCAGTTTTAAAATATTTAAACTTTTATCGTACAGGAACTTATAAACTCCTAGCCACACAAAGAAATGGATTTCAATCCCATACCAACCACATTTTAGCCCAGCGAATTCCCCTATTTTCCTTCTAGTTATGAGGAACTTAATAAGACTGTTTCTGCTAGGGTTTATCCCAATGAGCATGAAGTAGATAGAAGAATAAGCTTATTAACAATTATTTGTTACAGAGAGTCATGGAATGGAACAGATCAGATTTTTTAAGCTGACATTTAATACAAAGAGTTTTGTTGATTTTACGAACCTGGAAAATTTCTTTGGTTACTATTATTTCTTAATATGGCCCTGTCAATCTCAAGCTATATCACAAACATGAACCTGGAAGTATATTTCAATGGAAACTTTCAGATTAAAACTTTTAGTACAGTGTGATCTTTAAGTCTCTCTGCTAGATGGAATTTGGAGAAAGCAATAAAAATCATAATTTTCATATTTACAGATGTTGAAAACGTCCTGCTTTCAATTGAAGGCACAGTTTTACCATTTAATTTTATTGTTAATATTTTAAAGCTTATTTTCCCCAACTGAGTGTAATTTATTATTGTCAATTTCAGATCATCTGTATGCTGTTGACTTTGCAACACCACAAAATAAATATCTAATCAGGTCTACCAATTCTTTAAGTACAATAAACTGAATTCATCTCCAAAATATACTATATCATAAATAGTATTGCAAAATTGTAATCTGGAATTTGGAAATTCCTCTGTAATGTTTTTTACTTTCTCTACACGTACTATGTACATAGTGTATAGACAATGTATTGTATTCCACCTAAAAATTTGATATTGAGGTTTCACTGGAAATACATGTTTTAGGACCCCCTGAGTCCAAAAAAGAGCATATTTAGAAAGATCCAATTGTGTGTATCTGCAGCATAGCTCTAAAACGAAAAGGCTGTTAAATACCAAACTTAGTATTTAAATTTTATATTTTCCAAGGATGCGACATGAAGATTTTCAAGAAAATTCCCCCACCCTAAACTACCTTTTATGTGGAAAAATATTCGAAAATTTTGATTTTCAAAAATATGGCTCTAATGATTTTGATTAAAATGCCACATATTAAGCTATTTTCATCACAAATAAAATGTATATCTTGAATTTTCTGAGAATAGCTTCTGAAGACCTGTTTATTCCAGATAAATTTTGCTGAATTTTTGCATAACTAGTAAACTGTAAGAGAGGGACAAAAGCTTACTACTTAAAAAATGTAAATCTCCATCAAACACACAACTTGTCATATACATTTTTTTCGTGGAGTTGACCGTTTTTGAATATCCCTTGTTATTGGTTTGAGTTTTAAAGTACTTACACTTTTCTCATATGGGAACTTGTCAACTCCTGGCCACGCGAAGAAACAGATTACAAACCCATAGCAACCACATTGACTGTCGGTTTAACCTAGTGCATTTCCTTATTTCCCTTCTACTTATAAGAAACTAACTAATAAAACAGTTTTAGTAAATGCTTATTCAATTAGCATGAAATAAAAGAATAAGCTTATACACAATGATTAATTTGTTACAAAGATGTAGAGAAAGCCATATAAATGGAACACATCATTTTTTTTTATTTTTACTGTACATTACCCCATTTCCTGAAAACATTCTCCTCTAAAAACACATATTATTCAGTTGAAAATATTTTTTCCAACTTAATGAAAACCACTTGCACATTGGCAACACTGATCAACATTCACAATCCTTGTCACAACAAGGATTGGTGCTTTTGGGCATAGAATGTGACATTTTGTCCTTGACAGTATACTATACAGTAGCTTGCTATTACTGCTGTTAGCTGTTTGGAGGCTACTGAAGTCCACTAATCTGCGCTACAGTGGAGAGACTAAAATGCACATGTTTAAATAATCCAAATAACTTGATAGTAAACAATATTAAATGATATTTCTATGTCAACTTAACATACAAATACTTGTACTTTGAAATAAATTATCCTGTCTGAAGTTTAACTAGCACACTACTTCCAATCAAGAGAGATAAAATGAATGGAACTATTTTGCTTGAACTATATCATAATAGTGTTAATTTTAATCATACTGACATCCAGGACTACAACAGTATTGCAAAAGAAGAGAGTGGCATGTTGAAAGCTAAGTTTCCTCATAATCATTGACGGTTGTGAACATGAATGCTGGTAAATGTATGCTCTCAATATTCACTGACCCAGCTTTGATGTTGAGGCCACTACTGTCAGTAAGTGAGTAACTTGACTACTTAATTTACACAGCTGTTTTGCTGCTTTTATTCCTCTATGAAGCATCCAAAATATGGAAAAAGTTATGATTTTAAGTACAAATGTTTTAAAATGTGCTCAACTGATGATGATGTGCTTCTAAAATGTGTGACATCCAGGTTGGTAAATAGTAATGAATTTTACCTCAACATTCAATGAAAAACAGGAGTAAACTATTTAGGGAACACAATAGAAAACAATACACTATGCTATTTAAGCATTCAAAATTATTAAAGAAAAAAATATATAAAAGCATTTGCTTAATACATGGGTTAATACACTGCTCGTTATTTAACCATAAAGTAGATATATTCATCTTGTGTATAATCTTAAAATGACATAAAAAATGTAGGCTCTGCTTATCATAAAGAAGCCAAGATTTTAACTTGTGCTCTCAAACCTCTTTCACTCTTTATATAGATACATGAAATCTTCATTTAATATACTTAGTAGCGGTGTGTTAACAGAATGTGCCATCTTCTGGCTTATTATGAAGTAGAATATATTCTAAGATATATGTGTCTCAGATGCATAAAGTTTGTTAACAAACCACATGCTTTCCACCACAAAGATTGTCTGCTGTATCTGACATTGCTTCTAATCGACATAGCATACATCACATTAACTCTGTAATTCTGAGTTAATTTTTGTAATCACTTACAGACACAATATCATGCAGAGAAACACTGGCAGTTGACCCAAAAAACTGATGATGAACACAATTAGCTCTAAGAAATATAAGTAAGTGATGTAAGCATTACAAAAACTGACTCAAAATTTATTTCACACTGTCACAAAAGTTCACATAATTAAAGTAAAAGATGTCATGATGCTTAGGAGTTCAGGATCCATGAATTAATTTTATTATTCATTTTATCAAATACTATCATCCTAAAGGCAAAGGCATATTAGGTAGAATTTTCAATTATTACAAATAAAGTCATAATCATATGCATAACATTACAATTCAGGTACATTTCTTTTGTGGAAAAACAGTATAATGGTATTGGCTAAAGTTATTACTATGAATATTTTGGGAAATAATCCTCAAAATCTTAATGCTTTTAGAAGGCTTTCAATAATGATCTTAATTTTCTATTGGTTTCAACCAAGTTAAATATGACAAACATTCTTCAAAATCTTCTGTAAAATTTTCAGCCCCATTCAACAGCAAGTAGTCACATAACATTCAATGACACTGACAGGTGCCCCACAATGGGGAGCCATCATAAACTCTCAAATTGAGTTTATTATGTCATGAGTTCAGAATTGCAGTTTCTGCCATGCAGAGAACTTTTAAAGAAACATATAATTAACTTTAAGCTAATTTTATCATAAGCATAATGAAATATTAGAGCTGGTATACAGCTTGAAATGGCAATATTTCAGTACTAATCTCAGTTCTATCAAATAAGATCAAATAGTTTTTTTACCTCTGTGAGCCCATGAAACTTTACATGAATGAAAGGAAAAACTTAAAATAATTAATTTCATTCAGTTAATTTTTGCAATATTGCTATAAAAGAATGTGCATGGAGTTCCCACTTGGAATTTTTCAGAAAGCAAAATATCTTCCATTTTGCAACTATGTATATGGAGTAATTTGTTTGTAAATTAATAATTTATTAATGAAACTATCTATTGCCAAGATATCAGCATTGCTGGAGTGTCAGAATTTTGTCCCGGAGGAGTTCTTTTACATGTAAATAAATCTACTGACATTAGGGAGTTGCTTTTAAGTGCACTTAAAACCATTGATCTGGACTAGGTTTGAACCCGCAACTATCGTAAGGCTAGTACCTCACCAACTGAGTCGCCCAAACAAATAATTTATTTGTAAAATAATAATTATAATTATTCATTTACCTTAACATATCACTTAACAAGCTACTTTGATTATGTTAATGTGATTGTAATATATCTAAAAAGTTACTTTAACGTAATCATGCTTTTTAGTGGACAAATATTTCAGTTTCCCTTTCAAATATAGTAAAACTAAAGCAGCAAGTGACTTGTACATTTGCTGGAGGGGAAAATATCTATAGCACTTCCCCTTTAGCTGACAAAATGATGCAGCCACACTTTAGCTTAACTACATCCTTTTGTATTCTCTTTGTTAAGTATTTATGTTTTGGATATCACATACTTATTTAACCAACACAAGGGTGAAACTTAACAAAAAGTTACAAAACTACATAAATTTTTGTTTTATAATACTAATATTGTGTGCTTTCAAGCTAAGCTATTGGGTTTTCTCAATATAAAAAATAAAAATAAAGTCTTTGGATAACCATTTAAATGAAGTACAATGTTAAACATAAAGTCCAATTCTATCAGTTCTTTTCTAGAGCATCTGATAAAATTACACTCCCTCTACAAGGCAACTAGTAAGAAAAGAGAATATTGTATTTCAGCATAAAATTTGATGTGGAGATTCCATTTGAAATGTATGTCATGAGGTCCACTGAATCTAAAAGAAGCAGTTTTAGTAAAAGCTTTGTGGGTCATCTATGAACACCATAACTAAAAGTCAAAAAGTCTGATAAATACCAAACTTAGTATTTCAATTCAGTATCTTTCTAAGTCCCACAAGGATTTTCAAGAAAATTCTCACCCCAAATTACTCATTACAAGGAACATTTTTTATTTTTTCAGTAATTTCTCCTAATATTTTGATAAAAATATTGTATATTTCCGATAATTACATGGCAAATAAAATGTATCTTTAATTTTTTGGGAAGCTCTCTTCATTTGGAAGGAATTTTGTGTAGTTTTGTAAAACTGGTACAGAGCATGATGGTGCCACGGAAACATGTGCAATTCATATTTGGGAGGTCACGGGTTTGATCCCCATCAGCTACACACTTTGTCTTGGGGTTTTTCATGGTTCCCCCTTGTCACTTAGGCAAATGTTGGGGTGTTTATTCTTCAAGGCTTCCTTTCCTTCATTCCCTTATGATCTTTAAGGTGCGCATGTATGTGTGCACATATGTGCTCTGAGCTCGGGATGTGTGGCAGTGCTGGCAGAAGGTGTGCAGATTCATGTACTTTGTGAATGCTGTTCTCAGTGTTAGGGTGGTATTGTGGTCAGTCCTTGCATGGCGCTCCTGGCACCAAGATAACAATCAGCCAAACAGATAGGGAATTTATGTGACTTTTGAGGCCTTCTGCACCCAGCCTTGGTTCCATCACTTCATCCTGGGTGGTGTTAATGTTATAGATCTACATAGGTCATGATGTGTTGTCCTAGCCTTTATCTTTATGGAACTCGTACCACAAAAAATATACTCTAAACATTCAATTTATTTTCAATTAATATTCTTTGTGATACCAGCCATTTTCAAGATTTTTGTTATTTGCTTGAATGTTCAATGCTCTTGTCATTTTTAAAGGTGCTGTCACTTTTCTGTGGTTTTTCATGTCATGGAAAGACTTTGGATATGATTTCAAAGCTAGCATATAGCAACTTGCATTTAAACATCAATCAATTCAGTTTCCTGTATCCCTCTTGTACTTACAATGAAATTACTTCTACAAAGTTTATCTCGATTAAAATAAGTTAGGAAAGAAAAAAAAAAGTTTAGAGAGAATAATGAAAATAAAAGCGGGTAGAGAAAGTCATGTAATTCTATTTCAGCAAATTTTAAATTTATGTGCCTGATCGAAATCTTTAGGCATTTTTTTTGAACTGTCACATTTTCTTTTATCTGTATCCACAAGAGAGTGAGGTAAGGCGAATACTAACTCCAGTTCTAAATCACTATCTGCTTACATGGGGTTACCAGATCACAGTCTGCAAAAAATAGGACATTTCTAGATTTATGTTACAATTTGCAGAAGTGTTATAGGTAACTCAACATTTATTGAAGGGGCATTCAGGTAAATTATAATTTTTATAACTGCGTTCTTATATCATGAAAATATTATAGGCAACTTTCCAATGTCATAATACAGTATTTACGTACAAACAGCTGCAAGGTAATAAACCTTACCCTTTATTAGCAACTGAAATGAATATACCAGGTAGAGAGATAAGACATTCTGCCTCGGAGTTGATTCTTCCTGGCCTGAAGTCAGGAAATTATTTTTGTATTTCATCATTAAAGACACACTTGCGCTTTGATTAAACATTAACACTCCTTCACTTCACAACCACCAACAACCAACTGAGAGAAGAGCAGTTGAAAATAATCATTCCAGAAGCCAAGCTTAGATAGATTGCATTGTTGCATATGTAATGCTTTTGATGGCGTTCGCAGCTCATATTTCCTGATAATTGCCATGCCAGTTACTCTAAACTTGTAACTTGAGCTTGGCTCAGCAGTGCATAGAAAAGAGAAAAGTCTATTAAAATATCACAGTGTAGGAAGAAAGATTAAATTCTTTAGAGTTTGCAATTGTGAAATATTAGAGAGTTGTATTTCTGCACTTGCAATTAGAAGCAGTTTAATAACCCAAAAGAGAGGAAATTTTATCCATTTTTCCAGGAACCTGCCCAGACCATTTTTAGGGGTCCAAAAAAGAGGACATGTAGGGATAAAAGAGGATGTCAAGCAACCCTAGTTTACAGCTTCCTTTCTTTCCAAAATCAGGTACCTGCTGTGAAGGATCAGTAGCAGCATACAATTCTGATACAAGCAAACACGGTTTCCATAAAGAAATTAAAAATGTCAGGATTAGCCAAAGAACTTAGTAAAACATTTACGTATAAAGAATGTCACATTTATCTTATTGTTTGTGTGTACAATAGTTTAGACCTGGTGATGGAAAGAAAGAATAAATCTATAAAATTAGATGATAAGGTCGTAAACAACTACAGATTCTTTAGTGATTATCGGGTGCTATAAACTCCATCAAACCAGCAATATCAGCGATGAGTACAATTTAAAGATATACTTCGGCTACAAAACATTCTATGAGAACAAAATGAAGGCCAAGAAAGTGGCAGTGTTTTGGGTACTCCCAGAAACACAGATTCAAAACATTACACTTCTCATTTGTGTTGATCTTGATTATTTGTTTTAGCTACTGAATTTTTTATAATTCTAAACAAGAATCCCAAACATGTTTTATTCTGCTGACAAATTCATGAATACATTGTTTTGATTGAAAACACTAGACTATACCACTTGCTTATTTTGAAAATTGAATATTAGTAAATAACCCATCCAGTAGCTTATTCAATTTTTACAACATTGAAATCATTATTTATTTAATGGGTCCTGTTCAAATGATCAGCTCAAAACTTTGATGATTGCCTCCAAGACCAAGACTGTATTTAATGTCAATTGTATTTATTCTGATTACTATTTTAAAATGTAGTGTATATAAAACTAATTATTCTGATAAAATATTCATTTTCTTGTGACAAAGCCATGAATTGATTGCATTTCTTGAAGTGAATAAATTCTATTCCTATTTCATATCCAACCCGTTACATGTAAATTTGTTATAAAGTTTGTGTGTTTCTCAAGCTTTTTGGGTTCCATGTTTACATTTTTTCTTATACCTCCTGCTTCAGGAGTGATCTAGTGTAGTGACATAAGTGATAAAAGCAATCACAGAAGACATATTACACAAAGTTACAAACTAACAGGCTTCCTAATACAACATTTTATATTGCTATTTTCAACAGGTCTTCTTGCTCTTTTAAAATGACTCTGAAAACTGACCTAGTCTTTGAAGCATTTTCAAATAGAATGATTGCAAAACTTGTACACAAAGGCTAGAATTTGTTATAGATAATGCAAAAATGCTTTGTAAATGTTTCTTGAATGTTTGCAAAATTCTTGTTGATATTGTTATTATAATAATGTTGTTGTTTAATATGATTGCAAGCCATATTTTTTTCTGGGCACAAAATCATAATTTAAAGAGTTTTATATGGAATACTGAAACCAGTGCTGAATTTTTATTAAAATGTCTTTCTTCATTTTTTGTATGTTTTAAAATGCTACATTACTGATAACCAATTACTTGACATTTTCAGGAGAGCTCCAATTATCTGGTGCGAATAAGATCATATGCACACTTGAAATAGAATGTCCATCCCTTTTATTGCTATACTAAAATCTCTTCTTAGAACAAACTTTTTATCTTCCTGTATTTAAAGGTCCTGAGCAGCTACAATATGTATTGATGTTCTTCATCCATGAGTGGGTATATGAAACTGCGACGTTCATATACTGGGTTCAAACCTGGCAGAGAACAATGGATTTTTTTGGCTATAAAATTCCTTAGCATGGCTTTCTTTGAAAGGGAAGTAAAGCCGTTGGTCCTAAGTTGTATATTTATGGCATGAATAGAATCTCAAGACTGATAAAGAGGCATCTGAGCAAATTTTACGCCCAGAATGGATTGGGACGCTGAGAACCATAGCAATTAAGAGCATCCATAAATAAAACTCCATTTGTATTTTATCCGTGAGTGTGGGGAAGATAAAAAGTATGCATTATTTTCATATACCTACTATTTTCTCTAGGAGTATTACAGCTAGGGATTTGAAACCTTCTGCACATCAGAAATATTATGTTTATGCCACTTATCATTCTTAGACTACTTTGATTTCATGTTTAAACTTTTTTTAACTGAAATGCCAATATTTGGAATCACATCAGAAACTATCTATAAAATTTCATCTATTGTTTATAAGATGTAAAATATTCATATCTTTGATGAAAAAACTACCTGTTTTTAGGAACAAACATGCAAAATCTACTACAATAACAGTAACTAACCATACAGAGAACTATTTGAAGTCACTTTCATGGTATTTAAGAACAGAGTTGTTCACAACTGTAATTTTACTTACAAAGAAAATACTGGAGCTTAAGAATTGGACTCTTTTTAAACAAAAGAGGTGCATTCTCCCTCAACATACTTTGATATTCATTACAATGAAAAATTAAATTTCAATAATAAATGCTTCTTTCTCATAAAACTTGGAATTTCATTCAGTAATTTTCTTTATGACTTTTAAGTTCAAAACAAAATTCTAGTAAGAGTGTTTAGAATGTTGCATATTTTAATTAGCATAAATAAAGAAAGAAATCTTGATTAAATAATTTATATAAAGTAGTCCACAGAGAAAGGTTTCTATGCACATGAAGCTTCTCAGTGGCTATCTACAAACCAGTGGTGCAAGAGGTTTCAGATTTTCCAGATCTTTTTTTTTTTTCTTTTGTTAAGGTCCCCCTCCCCATTATGGGATTATTTTTTGTGTTGCAGTTATTTTATTTTGTTTTTTTTTGTTTACATGCAATCTAGTTTGTTGAAGATGGAGAGGGCAGAGCATTTTCCTTCTTTTTTTTAGTAATGTTTAATGTTCATTTTACTACATACGACACCATAGGCCACGAACACTAATACATTAAATGAACAATAATTGTGAAAGGAAATTTGGAAAGGATGATGAATTTTTTTGGGAAGTACAGCTGTTTGTCCCGTGTCGTAGATTTACGGCACATGTAAATGTACCTTAAGTCTGATAGAGAGGCCTCTGAGCAAAATTAAGTGCTCTTTGACACCCAATTTAGAATAGGACGCTGAGAGTCATATAGTTAAAGGGCGTCCATAAATAACACGCCATTTACATTTACATTTTTGGAAAGGAAGCATTTCAGGCCTAAGTTCTTCTCTGGCATTTGTCAAGAAAACGTGGATTAAAAAAAAAATTAAAAAAAAAAGTTAGGGAGGATGGTTCTGGTGGGATTTGTACCACAGCTTTCCCACTTACAAGTCCATCGCTTAATGGTCTTAGATACCCGTGTAGTTTTTCAATTCTTGTCAAAGTGGGGAAAGGAATAAATACAATTAATATTCTGAACTACTAATATTAACAACTGGTGAATTCACCATTAATCCTTTCACTCCCCAATTATTTTCAAACATGAGTCCTCAAACTCATAATGTATCACAATCTCTCGTATTCCCTAAAAACATACCAACTGTTAAGGGGTTTGTAGGTTAGATAGATTCTAGCCCTTCCTCCTTTTACAAAAAAGACAAGACTAGCATGGGTGTTGACATGTAATCAGTGTGAAATATATATTGGACATTTACACTAAGAAAAAAATGTAATTACAATACTTTAATTGGTTTAAGTCAATAGCCTTGAATTTAATCCAACTACTAGATTATGTTGTGTAGGCAGAACATTCTGAGAGTCTTTTAAAGCTAAAAGTTTCTTACTGCCATTTTTTTTTATTGCTTCATTTATATAACCCCCTTTAACATCTAAGGTCATGTTTGGGGGCTTGGCATTAGAAACAGCACGTTCACTGTAGGCTCTTTACTTGGGTTATAATCATTTTATTTTCTTCAAACACTCACATTCACTCTCACATACATACTTCCAGACTCTGTGGGGGATAGGGAATAATTCTAGTTGAAGAAAAAATTCCCTACTGCAGCTGGGAATCGAACCCAGAACCTCCAGGTGAGAAGTCACCTCGCTGACCATTCGACCATATTTTGTTTTGCCACAGATTGATCAAAATAATGCTTGTAATGAACATGGGTACTGTAAAAGTTACTTTTAAATGCTTTGTATGAAGAAACAATAGGAATAATACATAAGATGGTGAAATATTGAATTTCCCACAGAGAAGGGAGCCACACTATTATTTATCATTTGTGATGAAGAACAGAAAATGTAGTCAAAAAAACACATAGAATAAAAGAGCATACAAGTGTTTATTTATGCAGATAATATTGATCTACTAGCTGTCTCATCTGTGAGGCTTCAACTTGTAGTGATTGAATGGTATGAGTAGCTATGAGAAAGATAATAATGAATGATTAAACAAAAGTTAAGTAATTCAAAATCTTCTCGGGCTTCTAGCCAGGTAAAAACTTGGTTTGACACCAACGTTTCACGATCAGTTCACCCTGAAGACGAGGAAGATGCACTTCTTCGAAACGGTGTCAAACCAAGTTTTTACCTGGCTAGAAGCCCGAGAAGATTTTGAATTAACACGTCGCCAGGAAAGCTTCAGTTCTTATTTTAAAAATTAAGTAGATTTCAAAACAGGATAAGACTGAATCTTGTGATCTGGTGGTTAGCATACTAGCTTTCAAATCCAGAGATTCTAGGTTTGATTGCTGGCTGGAGGTTGAAAAAACATGTAGAGTCTGGAAGTATGAATGAGAGTGTAAACATGTTTGAAATTACTGTTTAAACATAAAACCTAAATATTTAACACATTAGTAAAGTGAGTGAATATTGTTGCCAAAGAGCAAAGCTGCCGATGTTAGAGGCAATATATAAATGGGGGGAAGCATTCAATTTCAGTTGCAATAAATACTTTTGTGGTGAAAATAAAAGTGACAAAAGGTTCTACAAAAGTAGTAATGAGAATATTTTTTGCTTAAACATAATAGCTCCATGTCAATAGATATAGTAACATGTAAAAGAACTCCTGATTGATGAAATGCTGGTACATAGGCGGCTGTTACAGGCTCTAGATGTAGCACCCCACCATTGAAAATCAATGTTCTAATAAGGGCTGCCATGTGATAAATGGATGTTTGGAGATTACGGGGCCTCGCCAGGATGGGTTCTGTTTTGGAAAAGATTGAAGCTATCTACTCATTCAAGTATCTAGGAGTTATCTTGGATGCTGGGCTAAGTTGGAAACAGCATGTACATTACATTAAGAAGGCCCAGAATTCCTTGTGGACATCTAGGAGGGCTATTGGACTGAGGTGGGGCCTAAGATCGAAAATTGTCAGATGGCTCCACACCTGTCATAAGGCCTTCATTATCCTATGAAGTGGCTATCTGGTAGACCGCCTCAAAAAGGAAGACAGTGGCTGCTAGACTAGATTTGTTGCAGAGATTGGCGTGCATGATGATAGACTGGAGTGATGTGGATTATCCCACAGTCTGCCTTAGAGATTTTGGTGGACTTCCTCCTCTGCATTTATTTATGAAGGATGTTGCTAGGGTGAGTGCGCATCACCTCTGGAATTTTTAACTACTAGACAATCATTGATTCTGAGTAGACTTCAGGAAAGTGTCCTATTTCCCTGATGGCAAGGTATAATCTGGCATACACAGTGGTATTTCTGACCAGGAGGAATGGGACCCACAAATGCCCTGAAGGCTGGGAGCCAGGTGTGATACACTGATGTTTTGCACTTCAGGAGAAGGTGTGGGTGGGACCAATCGTTCCATTTTCCTTGGAAGTTTTGCTACTGTGTTCCAGGCTAAGATATATGCCATCTTAGCCAGTGATATTTTAAACATGCAAGGCAGACAAGTGTACATTCATAAAGCCTTTTTGGTGGTTAAAATAATATCCAGATTGGTGTGGGAGTGCCGAAGTGTTGGACAGATCTTGTGACCATGGACCGATTACTTCTTGTTTGGATTCCAGATCATGCAGGCATCAGAGATGAGATGGCGGACAGGCTGGCTAAGTAGGGAGCAAGACTTGCATTTGTAAGACCCCAAGCCTTTTTGCGGCATGTTCCCCAAAAGCATCAAGAATGAGATAGCAACTTACAGCTAGGGCTTATCTTTAGATTTGGAAAAAGCAATATACTGCCAGACAGACCCATGATTTTATTCCTAGGTCAGGTGACAAATTAAGTCAGGCTCTTTTGAACTGACTAGAACCAGGTTCAGAGTGGTTATTGGCTATCTCATTGGACACAGCACTCTGAAAAGACATTTATGCATAATACGGGCGCTAATTAAGGACCTCATGTGTAGGAAATGCAGGATGGATTTTGAAACCTCCCAAACATTTTATGTGAATACGAGGCATTCACTTTTCTCGGATATGTAACCCTGGGTAACCCCTGACTGCATATAGCCATGTGAAGTAGTTTCATGATCATGACATATACTGGGTATCCCAGAATTCGACTGCACAATTTGGCAGGATTGTAGAGGGGTCCCAAATAAACAGTTTGAGATAGGGAACTTATTGTCCCTTTTGCCGAATGTCAAAGTTATGGCATGTTTTCTGGATTGCACATAAATGGCCAAAAATTATAAGAATGTGGACACGTGAGTCCTATTTTATTCAGATTGCCTATTTGTATGCCAGTAGTTGAAGGAATATAGTATTGGAGCACAATCAACACAATATTTAAAATTATTGGACTTGCAACTTCAACAAAATTGCCAGGTCTTTGGGGTCTGTGATAACAGCTTGGTTGATTACAGATCATATGTAGTTAGCTAGAGCTCTCTGCCAAAACATACTGGTGGGCGAGTCGGCATAGCACAAGTCGTTGAATCCCAAGATACAAAGTTTGCAATGTTCTCTGAAGTTTCCCTTTTTAATTTTCTTCTTTTTTTCAAATAACACACCATAAGCTAATATGCTTAGTTTACATTTCTGAAGCCAAAACAAAAACCCTCCAGTACAAATTACTTTCAAAAGATTGTGAATGATATCTATAGCCTTCAATATTAAATGCAGTAATTGTTAAGGAACCTGCACAGATTAATACAATAAAAATAATGGAATAAAAAATCTGGGTAATTGCCAGATTCGAGCTACTGTGATTCTGAAACTCTTGTCTAATGCCAACATGTGACTACTGTGAGAATCATTACTTATTTCAACAAGGTGCATACAGACTAACATCCTAACATAATAATCTAAATTGCAAATGTCAGAGATCATGTGCTTTTTGCTGCCATGTGGTACTATAGCACATGCTTAAGAGCTTGCTTAGCAGATTTCCATGAAATGAACAACTGCTGACACAAACTTTAGTTTCTTGTGCTGAGGTTCACAACAATCCTGCAATTTTTGACATGGTGCAACGTTAATTTCTTTATAGGTACATTATCTGCAGGGATGTTGCAGGTGATCATATCAAAAAATTCCTTGTGACCTGTTGTATTTTGTACTTCAGATATTGTATTATTTCTTGAAGTCTCTTTCTATTTGCCTTTCATGCAAAGATGAAAATGTAGAATTCACTTTCCTGACTAATACATAGTTCTTAATTCGTTTTATGTAGGCACTTGTTTTACTGCAGAGATAGTTGCTCGTATTCATTTGAAATAATGATGTTTCAGTAATTGTAAACTATGCTTACAATTGTTAACGTACATGTCACTGTGTGATATATTGTATTTTAGTAACTCTTTCAAGGGGTATGGAGAAGTGCACCCTTTCAGGTGTTAAATGCAATTATTATTGAAACGCATTCCATTGCACCTATGAGCAATGTAGCACCCACATACTAATCCTGCATTACATTTATTTTATTTGTCAGTATGAATAAATCATATTCAGTAATGCAGCAAAATAGGAACAGCTCATTATAAAATGGAAAAAATCTTATGTGTACCATTCATTTAACTTTCTCTACAATAAATTATTGTTAAAAAGCTTATACTTCTATTTACTTAATGCTAATCGTGAAAAAATTAGCACAGAGGGTCTTATTACTTGCGTCCTTGTAGGTGGTAGGGAAATAAAGGAGTACCATAGGCTAAATTGATAGTAAAAATCTTTCAAAAGCTGGTTGCTATTTGACAGGAGTATGACTTTGTATGGACAGGAGTTGACAAATTCCTGTATGAGAAAAGTATTAGTATTTTAATACTAAAACTAATAACAAGGAAATATCTAAAAAATGGTCAACTCCATGAAAAAAATGTGTATAACATGAACTGTGTGTTTCAATGAAATCTACATTTTTTGTTAACTAAGTTTTTGCCTATCTCTTGCAGTTTACCAGTTATGCAAAATTCCACAAAATTCATCCATAATAAACATATCTTCAGAGAATATTCCCAGAAAATTGAATATATACATTTTATTTGTCATGTCAAAATCGTTAGAGCCATTTTTGATAAAGCCCAAATTTTCGAAATTTTTTCCATGCAAAGTGTAGTTGGGGCCAGGGGGATTTTCTTGAAAATCATTGTGTCGCATCCTTAGAAGGTACCAAACTTAAATGCCAAGTTTGGTATTTTATGGTCTTTTCGTTTTTGAACTAATCTACCTACAGACACACACACTTTTCTAAAAATGCTTTTTTTGGATTCAGGAGTCTCAAAACAGTATTTCCTGGTAAAATCTTGGTATCGAATTTTTGAGTGGAATACAATTACCTTCTCTATACACTATGCACATAGTACATGTAGAGAAACTAAAATAGAGACAACATAAAAAAATCTGATGTATTCCATTCACATGACTTTCTCTACATCTCTGCAACAAATTATTGTTAAGAAGCTTATGCTTCTATTTACTTTGTACTAATCAAGAAAAAACTAGCAGAAATCATCTTATTACATGCTTCCTTGTAAGTAGAAGGGAAATAAGGGAGTACCATAGTTTAGTGATAGTCAAAAGCTGGTTGCTATGTGACTGAAGTTCCTTTATTTGTATGGACAGGATTTGACATATTCCCATATAAGAAAAGTTTTAAGTATTTTAAAACTGGAATTCAATAACAAGAAATATCTAAAAAATAATCAACTCCACAAAAAAAATTTATATAACATAAAGTGTGTTTTAACGAGCTCTATATTTTCTGTTAAGTAAGTTTTTGTTTCTCTCTTATGGTTTATCAGTTATGCAAAATAATATTTTAATCAAAATCATTAGAGCCATTTATGAGAAAATAAAAAAAGTTCCATATAAAGGTTGGTTGGGGGTGTGGGGATTTTCTTGAAAATATTTTATCACATTTTTGGAAAATACCAAACTTAAATACCTAGTTTGATATTTAATGGTCTTTTCGTTTTTGAGCTATGCTGTTCACAGACACACACACATGGACCTTTTTCTAAAAAATGCTTTTTTTGGAAATATATGTTTTGGGGGTCCCAAAACATGTATTTGTGTGCATTACATGTATATAGTATGTGTAGAGAAAGTAATAAATATACCAATGGAGATTTGAACCCTCAACTTTTTATTCCAATACCTGCATATAATCATAGCATTACATAATGCCACTACATGATGTTCTCTGAAATTCAGGAGCTCACGTCATGGTTCACTGCAGTTTGATCAGTGGCATGCTAACCCTTAATACATTTTATGCTGTAACAAAGAATTTAGAACCCATAGACTATAGGTTCCCTATCTCAAATTGTTTATTTTGGACCCCTCTACAATCCTGCCAATTTGTGCATTAGAATTCTGGGACACTCTGTATAATGCATTAGCATGAAAAATCTTCACAATTTATAATACGTTAGTATGCTATTTATTCTCTACAACAATATTTCATCTCTCAATAAAATGTTTTATTTTTCATCCCCTTTTTATTTTCTCTTCAGTATCCTTTTTATTGCTGTAAACTTCACAGAACCAACCCTATGAAGTTGGCTTGCCAAGTAATTGTTTTATATTTTTTACATGAATGTATGATTGATGCTTGCTTATATTATTTGCCTCATTTATACTTTCAGGCATTGCCTTAAAAGGCCTATACAATAAGGGGATACATCATTTCAAGCTTCTTCCTTTACCCATATGCCACTACTTTTACATTATTGCACCAATTATGTGGGATTTTGTGATGAACAGATGTCAGACATCGTGACATGTCTGGAACAGGGACATTATGGATTAACAAAAATTAGCACAATAGATACACAGAAATATTACAAAATAATATTAACAAAATAATTATTACTAAGGTTATAGAGTTTGGGTGAAATCATTCACTATATGTGCACTGGTATCATTTATTGGAAACTACTCCTCTCAATGCATTTTGCCTATTAATTTCCTCCACAAGAGATTGTCAGTAGCATTATCAATCTAATATATTATCTGATAAGAAAAACGTTTATTAATAATTTATGCACTTTTCAAAACAAAAATCTTTTGTAATACTAGACTTTAAAGTTTCTCTTCTCTAGCCATATTGTCTTTTAAAATGTCATATGCTTTATTTAATATATTACAAGACAATGTCATTATATCCTTAATTTCAACATGTTGATCTTAGGAAAAGTAATGCATTTTCCTTTACTGCCTGCATCATATTGTTTATATCTGGTAATCATGAATGCATTGTAATTTCAACAGTTATAATTATTTCCAAAAAATAACAGTTTGTTGCATCCCTATGGGGCACAATTTATATGGGTGGCCATGCATTTACAGAAAGCCAACATGAACCATGTACCACTGAGCCGATCTTGCAAGCTTATTAAGGTAAATAAGACAAATAATACATTATTAAAAGAATATTAACATGAACATTTTACTATGTAAATGGTGGAATTCAAGATAATTAAGCCAAAGACTAGGGACCAATTATTTACAACAGACAGACGCTGCCATGAGAAAAGGAATCAAATTGAACCACAGATGACAGGTTCTCTTTTTACAAATATCTATTATTAATATGTGCAGGTCCCATGAACAAGATTGATATCTCAAGGAAGGTCTTTAAGTTCCAAATACTTAAAATTGCTCTTTCCATTGACTTTAGTTTCTAGGATCTATGACACAAGTATCAATGATTTACTAGACTGCTTCCAAAAGGATTTGAGAATGCTGACAGCAAATAAACTAGTTTGAAGAGAGTAGTGACAAGGTATGTTGTGCTCCAATTTAGAAAATAAAGGGCACTGTAATGTATTACACAAGTCTCTTTCCAAATTTCTAGAAAGTTGCCCTCACTGTCATGTATATGCTTAATACTCCTAGAGGGAGGTACAAATCTGTCCTGTGGTTTAATAAAGCACAATAAACATAGGTTTTAAACAACTGGTCAAAAGAAGCTAAAATAAACTTGTGAAATCTGCAGTAAATGTTTACTAAAAATTGATAAAAATGATGGCATATACAAACGTGTATCAAAAATGGAAATTGCTTTTTTCTGTTTAAACACGTGCCCATCAAAATTCACCAATTACGGTAACAGAGAGGTCATATGATGCAGGAAGCATACGGAGACCAAGCTTTATCAAAAACATGTGTTTATGAATGGCATAAAAATTTTCAAGATGGTGAAAATAGCAAAGGTGCAACTAAGTGCACGGAAAGTCATGTATCTTTTTTTTTTTTGATAAAATTGGGGTAATTTATGACCATGTGGTTCCTAAGCACACCATGATAACTGCTCAATACTACAGTAATGTCCTTAAAATACCACTCAAGAGGAAAAAGACTGTCAAGAGACCAGAACTTGCTCTCAATGGATGGATGCTTCATCAGGATAATGCCCCTGCTCATCAAGCTATAGAAACACAAGAGGCAATCACTCAACTAGTTATTGAAATCATGCGCCACCTACCATATTCACTGGATCTAGCACCCTGCAATTTCTACCCATTTCTACAAGTGAAAAAACATCTTCGTGGCTGCCTTTTCAAACCGATCAGAACTAAATAAGTGTTATTTTGTATATACTGAACAGGATGTCAAATAAGGGCTTCTCTGAGTGCTTAGAAAGTGGATAAAACATTGGAACCAGTGTGCAATCTCATAAGGAGATTATTTTGAAAGTTTGTAATCAAATTTGATACATAAATAATTAAAAAAAATAAACATGGTATAAAAAAAATTGTTCCTATTACTTTTTGATACACCTCTGTATAATGAAATCCATTAATAACTTTGAGTGAAAATATCAACTGGCTGCTTTCTAAATGGTATCATTAATAAAACCAACAAAAGCAATGCCATGAGAATTGAGGAGGCCAAGTTAGAGAGGGGGATGGGATAGGATTATGAAGGATGAAAGTTATTCATTGTTGATGTTAAAATACAACTTTATACTAACAACCTGACTTAAAACTGTAATTACAACAAAGTTTTGGTTATCTTTTTTTCTCTATTTTTTATGCAAGTAATTTAAGTGGTGTGCATCCTTTGTTTTCTTATTTTATGAAAAGAATTGTAATTTTAAAAGGAAGGCAATATATATAATAAAAAGTAAAAAAAAATTTATGTTGTCCATTTTTTAAAATTGAATGACTCAGTATTAACCTTTTTAAAAACTTTACTTATTTGAACCACGTTGCTATGCAAGTAAAATGTTACTACAGCGTATTATAATTTCTTTTTTTTATCAAACATCATGCTTTACAGAATTATTTTTCTCAGACATTAAAAATTTCAACAGCTGTACAGAAGTGAGATATAGTCATATGAGTAATATATATTTAGCTTCAAAACTACAGGTCTTCATTTGGATGCATAGCTGGACTAATGGGAATTTTCTTAACACCAGGAAGCATGCTTTTGCTGGTGGAGTAGGATATTCGTAGGCCCTTAAATCAGGTGAGATTTCTCAAATTACACATTAACCACATAGAAAGTGGGAAAAATGCCCTTATACTACCAAATATCTCACATGCCTTCTATGAAAATCTGAAAACAATCTTCAATTCTTATGAGCATGTAAATAAAATATGCTTATCCCTAAACAAAAATTAAACACAGACAATAGAACAATCATTAACATTATCCATGCAAAAAATATCATTATCCCTTATCATGTGTTTGCAATTCTTGAATTACAGTACTTTATTGGTTTTAATTTTACAATTTGTTAGGAATCATATATGAAGATAGTGTGTACTGAAGTATACATACTTTTGGCATTATAATAGCACTAGCTGAAACACATGGTTTCACAATGCATCAACTTCTGTATAATACAGACTTTGTACCAACAGATTAGCCAGCACACAGAGAGGGAAAAGAACCAATTCTCCATAATGCTGCCATTAAGACTCAGTATTAATCTGGAACTCTTTTTCTCTTTCTCTGAAAACACTCCTTCAAATGGTTTAGCAAAGGCACCTTTTAATATTTTGTTCAAATATATGTGCTTTTCAATTTTATGATGGTGACTTCATATTTTGACAAGCTACTCATTTACTATAGTAATCTCTCATTACTACAAATCTCCCTTCCATAACATCTTACAAGGATCAGTCAATAACTAATACTTCCAATTGGAGATGAAATGTGGGTACATTTTTTTTTGAACTGGAATTAGAGCCAGTCTATAGAATGGTATTGCACAACCTCATCAAAGAAGAACAATTTTAAAACTGTGACATCAGCAGGGAAAGTAATGGTGACTGTGTTTTGCAATGCACAGGATGTAATTCTGGTTGATGTTTTGGAGCAGAAATGCACACCAAATTCTGTCCAATATGTCAGCACTCTCAAAGAGTTTAAAGCACGCATTCAGCAAGTTTGCCCACCAAAAACCATGGCAAATGTTCTTTTGCATGACAATGCAAAACCACACACCAGTTGTCATACCACTGAAGTAATTTTATTGTGAAAATTGGATGGGAAGTCTTGCCTCATTCCCCATACAGTTCTGACCTAAGCTGGACTGCTAAAGGAAGCTCATCATGGGACTCACTTTGAAGGTAGTGAAAACATCTGTGTGCCAAAGGCTTCAGAAGGAAGACCATGTGTTTTAACACACTGAAATACATGCCCTTGTTAAAAGGTAGACCAAAACTGTGGAAAAGGATGGGCATTACATTGAAAAGTAACATATTTTTTCTCAATATTGTGGCTTTCAAGCCCTGTAATTGCAGTTTAATTTTGTTGCAAATTAAGAGATAAAAATAGAAATAATTTATTATTGACTGACCCAACATTTGTGTATCATTTTCTTATACCTTTAATAGTGATGTATGTTTCAAACGAAGTATCTATACCGACAGCCGAGCAAGAAAAATATTTATTAAATTGGATAAGGAATTAACTTTATAAGAAAAATAAATTACAAAATTGTGGTTTTAAATGTTGGCTGTACCAAGAGAAAAATTTATAAATTACTGGTTTCAGAATATTGTAAGGCTGGCACCATAACTGAGTAGAATGTGCATCTTTCTGACATGTTAGGAGTCCTAGGTTCGATTGCTAGCTGGAGAATAGGAATTTCTTCAGATTCTAAAAGCGTGAATGTGTGCATGTAAATTTAAAAATAGCTTTGCCACGAATATTGTTCCAAAAGAAAAAACTATGGCCTAGATGTTAACGGCTGGCATATTAATGAAGAAAGATGAAAAAAGGTTTTAATTAACATTGATGGCAATATGGTTTTCTTGAACAGCCAACATTTATTAAAGATAAATATTAGCTGCTGGTTACAAAACCAGATAAGAATCTTCCATTATAGAAAGTAAGGTTAAGTCCAAAAACGTTTTTTCAAAAAGCCTGCTTATGCAAAATAGTGGTCAACTCTAGCAGACAGAAATGCTTACAAGGATAGATTTAATGTCAAAGCCCAAAAGTATTATTTGCAATTATTGGTGCTTGATTTATCCCTCTGTCCAACATACAATTCCTGTGTTTTCAATATACTGATTTAACTATTAATTAGAAATGGCTTCAATAAATAGCTTAATAAAACTCTTTAAACAATATGCACAACATAAGACTATCTTAAATGTTTAGATGCAAACCATTCTCACACCTAGAATGACCCAAGAATTCTACAAGAGATTTTGACTAAGCAAACAGTCCATAATGATGGTACCAGTAAGTTACTTTTAGTACAAATAAAGTATAATTAATTGAACATAAAACCAACTGGTGAACAAAACTAATTTTATTCTTCATACCATTATCCTATATTTTGTTGCAATCATTGCTGTCGCATCTTTTCAAGTTCTATCACGCCATGTCAGCATATCACTGTTACAGTGGTTTCTTGATCAGTAAATTTCTACTTTGCATGATATGCACATGGTGACGAGGGATCAACTCATCACCCACAGAGGTACTGCAGGACAAAACTAAGACCTATGGAAATATAAAATGGGAGTTTAGCCCAGGGAACTTTTCTTTCAAAGTATTGGGTTCTTTTGCATACAAATAAATATTGCAAGGGGCCAACGACTTTAATTCCCTTCTGAAGGAAGCCACGCTAAGGATTTTTACATCTGAAAAAATGCATTACCCTCCACAAAGTTTGAACCCACAACTTCATATATTAGATTCCATCAGAAGCAATGCTGCTCCAAACATTGAGGTTCTAATATGCAAGTGAAAACATGCCAATTGCAGCTTGACATTTTTCTGACATCTCAAAATCTAAGCATGCAGAGTTGTCAAAATTGTATCACAGAATTATAATCCACTCTTTGTATACCAATTTACCCCACATTTGGTTTTTATCACTCCACAGAATTTGCACAATTAATTGCACTTTATTACATTGCTGTGCCCTTCACAATTTGTAGGAGGATGCTTGTTTTTTGAGAAGTAAAGTTCACAGTACATTTTTTGACCTGACTTTTCAGTCATTTTAGCTGTCTGTTGCTTGTTAACCTACAAAAGCTTATTTTAGGATCAGTATCACCATAAACAAATGATAAAAATTCACTCAATGTGCAAGTACAAGCACTATCAACCTATTACCATTGCATGGAGTTATTCAGGTCAGTATTGAACCTGGTTGCCCAACTGGGAAACTTGCATAACCTTACTAAAGCTTCAGCTTAACCTTAAACTGCAATAGTAATTGATGCTGAATAATTGTGCAATTTCTTTCCTGTGCCATGTTATGGTAACTTGCTAATTAATTGGCCTTGGTTGCATAACTGTGTTCCTGCAGTAGCTATAATTTTTTTCAGTTTGTGGGTGGAATTTCAGATCATGGTAATGGATATCCAATCATGGTGATATGCTAATGCATCTCACTTGAACCAATTGTTTTATTTCATTATTAAGCAAAATTATGTCAGGAATATTACACATGCCCGATTACATCTTAAAAACCTTATATGAAGTGATGCATTGGGGAGAACATAAATATTTGAAATATCACCTAAAACCACCTGCCCTTACGAGTGGCAATGACTATTTAAAGGACCAGCATAAGGTGTCCAATCCAAAAAGTTTATATTGAGATTTCACCAGAAAATGAAGGCTTTAAGCCTCCTAAATAAATTAAGTTATTTGTTTGTTAACAATGCTATCAAAGATATATAAAAAAAAAAATTAAATAAAATAGGAATGAATTTAAATGGTTTAAATAACACTTTCATTGTAAAAATAAAAACTTAATGTTTATAAAGGTATTCTAAGATGATAATTGTCAATCCTATAGGAGCTACAGATGAAGAAGCAGGTAAGGCCTTTACATGAACCTCACATAAACATATTAATCTAACTAAAAATCCTCAGCCAGATCAGTGCTGTGGTGTGTCAGAATTTTGTCTAACAGGAGTTCTTATGTCCAGCAGGCCAATAAATATTGATTTGGAACTGTTTCTTTTGAGCTCACTTAAAAACCTGTGATCTGGGAATCAGAAGACCATCACCTAACTGACCATCCAGACAGGCATATATGCATGTGTGGGTTGAAGTATTGTACACAGACAGAAGGTCACATAAATACAAATTGAAGGTGCAAAGCGAAGATTTTTATGAAATTTCCACTACCTCTACTAATTGTATGGAAAAAAATCATTTTAATTTCTAAAACTGCTACCAAAATTATAATTAAAATATTATTTTCATACCTTCAGAATTTTACATTACCAGTAAGCAATAAAAACAGATAACTTATTACAAGACAAATTTAGATGAAATATTTTTTTGACATTAAGCATTTTTAAAATATTTGCACTATTTTTTAAATTTTTGTATTTTGAAATAGAGTGCTTTCTTTCTTTTTTTAAATCTATTTCCTTTACATGGTCTCATTACTTTTATATTAATAATTACTGAATAGCTTTAAGACGATGCTAGGAGGAGAAAGTTAAGGAATTTTGCACATCAGACTTTTTTTCAACATTTAGTGTTACATTTTAAATTTCATTTATAAATTAAATGTCCCAAACTATTAATAATGCAATATTTCTGCAACGCCATTTTTATGGATAAAAAAACTATGGTGTAGAATATTTATGTTATTGTAAATGTACAGTATAATGGCAACACACAAAGTTGCTTTTTCAGCAATATACAGCATATATGAACAAACTATTGTGACATGTAAGTAACATAAATAGCAACACTGTCATTGTTCTTCCAGCAGGTGTTAACTAAGGTGGAAAACTGAATCTTGGAAAAAATAAATTGTTCACTAAGATGCACAAGCCAGATAAGAAGTTTAACGCATGATCATGTATTATAACAATAGGCAAAACCAAAGTTGTATTTCAAATCTTGACCATGATATTAAGTTTGTTATTAACAAACATCATCCTTTTAAAGGTTTGATTTTTATTTTCTACACTTAGCCTACACAATCATTATTACACTTGAAGCAAACCTATGAAATTTGTAATAGATGTATCGAGCACGTGAGCCACTTTAGCTACCTAGGATGTGATATTAGTTATGATAGAGAAGATGTTGACATAAAATATGTAAATTTCAAATATGTGGAACAATAATTAATCGAATATTCCAAAACAAAGTACATAAAGAGACAAAGCTAAAATTATGTAAAGTTATGACCGTACCTGCTCTTAACATATGGAAATGAAGCTTGGACACGAAAAGACAGAAAAGCAATATACAAGCTTAAGAAATGAAAATTTTAAGGAGATTAAAAGGATGTACAAAAAAGAACTATATTAAAAATGAAAGTATAAAAGA